>OX382265.1:34875000-36075000 GCA_947507595.1 Pyralis farinalis
TGGTACACAAACACGTAAAAAATATGTATATATGTATATCTTAAGGTTAAAACGTTAGGATTCAACTTTAAAATGTCTTTATTATGAGACACCGTTTTAAATTTAATATCTAAAGCCACATAATTATCTAATATCGCGAAAGTAGCGGCAATCTATGAATGTAATCTATTACGAACGAGGTAGTGTCAGTACTTCCTACTTAATTATAATACAAGTCGATGCTTCCATTTGAAATTCAACTATATATATATATATATATATACATGAGTTTTGGGAACCTAATATCAATTCTGACATAACAGCCGTAATATCGTAGTTCTCATGTCTGACGACGTATTGGAGTCGCTCGATGTATCTCGATGTGATATAGTAGTCGGACGTCTAACACTCGCAATACCGGAAGTGTCGCTCGCAAGGTGCCACCCTTCTGCTAGCAGACTCCTTAAAGAGCTTACTAGTATCCTGAACCACTTGCAGGAAGACAACAACCCACCAGGAAGTTGTTATTTGGCTGTGTTTATTGAGGTGATGATACTTTCCCAGTCAGTAGCTTTGGTGCGCCTTACCTCTCTTAAAAAATCGGCCAAGTGCGAGTCGGACTCGCACACGAAGGGTTCCGTACCATTATCTATAAAAACAGCAAAAAGCACGTTTGTTGTATGGTAGCCCCCTTTAAATATTTGTTTTATTTTAATTTAATTATTTATTCTTAAAGGGAATATATAACTAAATATTCTGTGAATATTTCAAGCGTCTACCTGTTGTCGTTAACAATATCGAGCAAAAATGAGCAAAAAAAATCACGTTTGTTGTATTTGAGCCCCCTTAAATATTTATTTTATTCCATTTTTTAGTATTTGTTGTTATAGCGGCAACAGAAATACATCATCTGTGAAAATTTCAACTGTCTAACTATCACGGTTCATGAGATACAGCCTGGTGACAGACGGACGGACGGACGGTCGGACGGATGGACGGACGGACGGACGGACGGACAGCGAAGCCTCAGTAATAGGGTTCCGTTTTACCATTTCGGTACGGAACCCTAAAAACTAGATCAAGACAAACACACATGTTCGTGCACACAAACGTTTATTCAGTGTGGGAATCGAACCCACAAGCCTTAAATTAAAGTAGCATTGTTAACGATTCTGCCACTGAGTTCGTAATGAAAATAAATAAATTGATAAACGGCATAAAGAAAAGATAATATAATAATAATAAGAACCTTTATTGCAGACTACAGAGTCCATAGAATTTTAATGTGTTAGTAACAATTGTGATTAGATATGTTAATATTGTTAATTGGTACATCAAATAAGTTATTATTTCTTTTTTTTATTTTATTAGTCCAATACCCAACTCTACCCAATGTCTTTGAATAGGGCAGTACGGTCTAGCAGCAACCATTTTCAGGATGCAGTTGCCACTGTTACGTAGACGCTGCAACAAGGAAGCCGCTTTTTTACGAATGATGGCATGAAACCCATCTGTATGTAAAAAACCGCCATTGTTATATTTCATATTAGCAATGATGAAACCATAAACGTAGAATGAAGTTGTTTTTCATTATTTGTTATTTGTTCTGACTTTCAGGGAAGGTAAAACAAATAAACTGCTACAAAAGTACAATTCAGAATGGAAACTACAAAAGACAAGGCAGTAAGACTGAAAAAAACCACTTTGTTCAGATGTGGGGTTTCATTTTCGGTAGAGAAAGCTACAACTATATAACAAACAAAAGAGTGATGTATTGAATAAAGAACAGCGAGGTACGCGATGCACTTGCAAAGAAGACTTGTGTGGCAGCCATAGTCTGGCACATAGTACAAGCGTTAGCGGATTAAGAAATTCATTTATATTACTCTCTATCTATAACGTCACGCCAAATCCCTTGCGGGGTAGACGTATTGAACAGAGCGCCACCCCGAGTCAGGTGGCGCTCTGTTCAGTCTGCCTACCCTTTTTCTTTACACACGTTCGCCGGTTTAGGGCTCCTGATATTTTTTGACATTTCGTCATGGTGGGTAAGTATTGGCCTGTCTCGTATGCTATTAACAAAACTCTAAGTCTATAAGTTTATACTAATTGTTAACATAAATTATATTTTATTAAAAAAAGGGTGATATATGACTTGCTTTATATTAGGTTTACTTTTATTCGCCCGCCCGCTATGATTATTTATCTTGCACAACACGATTTCAGATAAACTGCTGTCTGTTGTATCCACATACGTCTCAGATAGTAAACTGATGCAGTTAAATGTTCATTTGATTAAAAGATACGACGTTCCTATATTTTTTTAACATGAGATATTACAAAAAACAGTATTTTAAACAAATTACGTTTTGTATGCAAAATTTATCATCTCGTTGCGAACTGCTTTGATAAATTATACGATGAGTTTTCATTAAATTTTCCTTATTACCGAGAGTCAAGTTTTCCCTGGAAGTTTGGGAAGCGGCGCAACGACCAAAGCCTCTAAATGGAATACGGACTTATCAAAACAAATAGAAAAATAGTGGCGGTCGCGATGATTGCGTCCTACATTTTTTATTTAATAATTGGGTTCTGCACAATATTTGATTGATTGAATTCTAAGCCGATTGACGCCACAGTAAGCCGACTGTGCTGTTTCAATATAACGATAGCGGCGCACGTCAAATACAACTGGCCGTATTTCCTGAAACAATCCATTGGTGCGCTGGTACTTTTTCATACTATCGGTCTGTAGCACACGAAACAAAGCTTATTTGTTGAATGAGTACGTGCTGTAAGGTATATTGACTGAGTGGAATAGAATAGCGTTCTCTTTCCTTTAAAAACTAGATCTCAGGCTAATGGTCGAGGCTTAGAGTCTAATCCCCAATAAATTGGTTAGAAGATTGGAGCGGACACGATGTTCTGTTAGAATTGTAGGATGTATTCTTAATACTATGGATTAGAGCAGATGCTGTTCTAATCTTAAATTTAAATTTCTACACAGGCAACACTTCAGGTGTTGCTATGGTTATGGTGGCTAGGCATACGGGGTATCGTTAAGAAGACATCTTCATATATATAGAATATTGAGAGAGAGTGTTTTGCAAACGTTTTTTCAGTACCTATCCGTGGAATCAGTGGCGATACCAAGCCGAGTTTACTTGGCGTTGACCCACTTGCAAGTCCACACAAACATTGATGTATTTGCTTACTTTCGAATGTAGACCAAATAAACATTTCAAAATTCTTTCATGTCGGTCTTTGAGATTTCTTATCGCTAACTAATAACGTGGAGAATTTCCTTGTATGTACGCAGAACCGCGAAATACGTTTTATTTATGAAATCTAAATTCAAGTCTGCGCTTTCATTACCTTCTTTTCGTAGCAAATAGTGTTTATTTTGAAATATATCAAAGTTTGTAAAAGAAAATACAGTCAAAAACCGATACTAAATTTTTTACCGTAACAAAATGTATTTATTAAATTCTAATTATAAAAAAATATTGTAGGTAAAAGGGCTGAAAGAAAGTTGGTCTTAAAGGTAGTGTCAGTGTTAAGATAACAAAATGCATGATTTGTTTTTTGCGGCATGTAGAAAGAATGCGGCGTAATGGAATGACGAAATAAAAAAGTTATTACAGCAATATTAGTCGAGTTTTATGAATGAAGGTGTCAGATACTCTAGGGACCGGCGAACGTGCATAACGATGAATGGTATGAATGTTAAAGGAGTGCATGACGCGCACAGAAATCGCATCTCGTGGCGTTCGGAACCCTCTGCCAATCCCGCAAGGGGCCTAGCGTGATATATAGATATAGATAGGGTACAAATACCGAATTTAATGACAACTTCATTATTTATTTGTCTAGTTTAAGAAGTAGGATAGGTACAGGTGCAAGTGCCTAAGATTTTTTTTATTTCACAGGCACTGAACGATGCATGACACTAGTTAATAAATGTAGTGACAGAAATATATATAATTTTATTAATTAAAATTAATATGAAATTTAAAAGAACACAAAAGTTCTTGTTAATTTTGATTATGTTTTAAACTACATCACACTCACACATTGTATAAAAATATTATATGTAATCTCATAGATATTTATTCTAAGTTATAAACTTCGTTTAGATTGAGAACAAACTTGAGATAGATTCAGTAACAAATACGGTAAAATTTTATTTCTTACTGGGTATAAACATAGACAACATTTACCCGAGAACGCTAACGAAGCCACCGGGAACGTACTACCACTAAATATAGCAATATACCTCATAGGAAGTTTAAACCTGTAGCAATAATACTTTCTTATATGCCTCTGAAGTGGGTATACACAAACAAGTATAATACCTGACTAATGGTAAGTTACGTAGCCTATAGACAGTTGCAGAGATATAACATTCTTTGTCGACCCAGTAAAAACTTCTTCACCCCTTTCTTAAATCTCATGCCGTAGATCGATAGCACAAACTAAGATTTTTCAGAAAAAAAAACTCTGGAACCACACAGTAGGCAACATCATCAAAAATCACGGTTTACTTAAATGGATCAGCCCGAACAATGGCAACTTCGATAAACGTATCTAAGTTTACAGCCAAAGCCTCACCTTAGCTTACGATGCAGTGATTCAACCTTCGTAAGCCGAAGGTGGAAACCCAAGAAGGTCTGTAGGACGCTCAACTCTAACTGGCCTTTAATCCATTCAAGTCCAGTGAGGAGTCGACAGTGTTATGTGCTCCAGGGGTGGAAGTGTTAAAAGAGTATATCACCGCGAGTAACTTCGAAGGAATCGCAGCAAACCGTTCAACCCTTTTGAGTCATTCACATCGGTGTTGCATCCGGCATTTCGAGGATCCATCCAATGAGTGGCGAGCCACCGCCTGTTGAATCCGATACACCGGCAGCGATCAGACATAATAGTTATAGCCCAGGACCAATAATTCCCAACACATTCGCCCAATACCTGCCGAGATCTGCTCATGCATATTGGTCTATTGATATCATCGGAGCGGATCAATCTGTTTGTCACTGAGATACACGATGCAGCAGTTTAGTTGCATTGTAATCGAGTTTTATTGTTTGTAATTCATTGCAAACGAAATAATAACAATATTCAATAATAAAAATAGATATAAAAATGACAGTACAATAATGACAGTATCGTCAGATACTATGAACCGTCTTCACAAAAGGAGAAAGTATTTAGTTTGTCATTTTTGCTTATGTTTGCTAACAGATATAAATATATAATAATAAAGGATTATAATGAAAGGAGTCTCTATAGTCACCTTCAAGATTGGAGATCCAACATTTGACCGGCTGGATGACATTACTCAATCACTAAGTGTTGTTATGAAGGAACCTAATTGTTGCACGTTTACGCTTGTCATTTGAAGTCGTCCAGGAATAGTGCAACATAGTGCCAATTCGTGTACTCTATTAAAAATTCCTGCACTGCTACTACGCTGCAACTGTGTGTATCCTGCAAACGAAGTACTTAACACCTGACATGTTACCATATTTCAATCTAATAAATTGGATTTTTACTTAATATTGACTCCTGTAGTTTCAAGGCCCATTACCCTTGGTTGTCAGCGTGGAGGTATTTCTAACTGAAAAGGAGCTTTACTTAATCATATATTCCTACAAACAACTCCCAAAACAAAACAAATATAAATCACCGCTTCGGAATATTAATTTCACATCGCAAAAGTTCTCAAGCAAGTTTTGCGACTAACGTAAGCAAAACTGCAGATAAACTCCTTCAAAACTTCTGTCACCGCTATACAAGTGTCAAAACAATTTATCAGAATACGATTATATTGGAGTGAACGTGGAGGTGCAGTGTAGGTTTTTAACAGAATAACGTGTCATTTGTAGCGTTACTGCAACGTCGCTGCTGTCAGATCGCTTAACAGACTAACGAAACGTCAAAATGTACGCATTTTGACACACGCCGCGCAGCAGTGCAGTTGCAGTTTTTTAGTAGAATTGGCCTACAGCTCGATCATTTTATTATTTATCAACAGAACTGTACTCAATTACTAAGTGCTGTACAACATATAGACGTGGCAAGAAATTAGCTCCCTTATATTTTATTGAATAGATAAAGCAACATTAGATCAACTCAACGGTACTATTTTATTGTTTCTCATAAGATCTATACTCAAGTACTTAAGTATCGTGACAGTACAACATCTAGACATGGCTGGGTTCCTTAGCTCTTATTGTAATTTGTGACGCTGTGTAATTTGTCCGACAATATATATAGATAAACCCTACCTTCAGCACTAGACTAGGCAATGATGAGCTCAGTGGCGCAGTGGCGAAACGTCCTGTTACTTTACTTTGACACCAACGCTCGTGGGTTCGATTCCCACACAGGGCCAACATATGCGTGCATGAACATGTCTGTTTGTCTTGACCTGGGTATTTAAGAGAGGTAGGGTGCATCAAAGCAGCCCGTCTGGGAAAGTACCCTCACCTCACAGAAAACCGCTAACAACTCCCGGGAGGGTTGTTGTGTTCCTACGTGTGAGTAAGCTCCTATGGAGTTTCTGTTTTAGCGTAGAGGCATCACGCGATATTTAATGTATTGCAAGCATTTATAGGCTTCGGTAACCTCTTTACATCAGTTGGGTCGTATGCTTGTATGCCTCCCGACGATGTATAAAAAAAATATAGTACCAAGTCATTAAAATGTCATTAGATTTTTCAAATTACCAAGTTTCATGATGTTAAAAGCTGACAAAGCGACCATTCATAACCAGTCAAATAACATTACGGCTGGCAAGTTTCAGACATATTGAAGAACGCTAAGCGCTGAAACAATGCGGCGGCGGCGGTGGACTGTCGAGAAGCGGTAATATATTCCGTCTAGACACTGAATCGCCCTACTGTAATACTGTTCCGTTCTTTATCCGCCTATGGCGAATCCTAAAGGTACGTTTAGCATATAGTTATATGACGTCAGTCTAGATGCAATAACTATAATGATATTAAATAGTTAATAGATTCAGGCGTTATTTTGCGAAAGTCAAACTTACATGCAATTTGATCCAACCTGCTTTGTGTGCTTCCTTCCTTCCGGCACCCACCTACTACTGTTAGTGCGTGCATCATGCCGACGCACCGGAGCAGCCATGGCAGCGTCGGCATGATGCACGCACTAACAGTAGTAGGTGGGTGCCGGCCGGCGCTAGGCCGCATGAACTAATTGGTGGCGGAAGCACACAAAGCAGGTTGGATCAAATTGCATATAATGATATTATACTATTAATAACTAAAGTATATTTAAGTCGTAGGTATATCGTTTTTTTGATGTCCCCTTTGACTCTTGATTCTCCAAAATGGT
This sequence comes from Pyralis farinalis, assembly GCA_947507595.1. Classification (NCBI taxonomy): domain Eukaryota; kingdom Metazoa; phylum Arthropoda; class Insecta; order Lepidoptera; family Pyralidae; genus Pyralis; species Pyralis farinalis. Next base: position 34,882,339 of record OX382265.1, read on the forward strand.
ACATCATTTCTTATATTTTTAACCGCCTTTAAAAATGGAGATGATTTTCAATTCGACTGTATTTTTGAAGTGAAAACTTCTTTAGCGGCTAAACTCGCGTCAGGACACGTGACCCTGACCGTGAGAATTAGAACTGAAGTTCGCTGCAGCGCTAAAACATTAGTTACCTCTAATTAAACAATTAAAACATGAAGCGCTAGATCGTTCATAGGGCATTATTTTCTCGCGACCAAAACGTTGTAAGCGCCATGAAATTGTTGGTGTTTACGCGTTTCGTTCAACGTAGTTTATCAACATCGCTGTTTGGTTTAAGCGGCGCAATTTGTTTGTAGACGCGTTGTAGACGTTAATCGTAAGAATAACATGCTACAAGTGTCTTACGATTAACGTCTACAGCGCCTGATGATGCCTCGTGGAGAGGCGAAACACGTGTCGCGGCGACGACCGGGCCAGTCGTGGCAGCGACGGTGGTGGTGGGGGATGCGGATTTTGTTCCAGATGGCGGACCACCGCAGCAGCCGAGGCAGAGACTACCGGAGCAGCCATGGCAGCGTCGGCATGTTGCATTTACTAACAGTAGTGGGTGGGTGCCGGCCGGCGCTAGGCCGCATGAAGTAATTGGTGGCGGAAGCACACAAAGCAGGTTAGATCAAATTGCATGTAAATTTGACTTCCGCAAAATAACGCCTGAATCTATTAACAATATAATTTTTAGTGGTAACCTTTGTTCTTATGCCTTACATTAGATAAGAATAATAAGAAGATAACATAAGAAGGTTATATATAAAAATGGAAATAATTCAGCACCGACTACATGTCCTTAATAATTTTTAATTTTGCCATTTGATAACATTACGGTACCTATATGCTTATGTATTTTTTTTTTGTAATATCTAATTGACAATTTTAAAAGAGGCCTATATTGGCAAGTTTCTTTCGACATTTCCTCTTCGTCAATGGTCATTTCCAAAATGCTAGCAGATTAAAAAAAAAAGGAAAAAAGTAAAATTAGAGAAATAAATAAGATACAATAAGATTATATTTCCAAAAATGTAAGACGTGTCTAAGTGCTCGCGAGAGCTCAATGGCCCAATTTTTTATAGGCTCTTTAACACATACAACTCTTAGAAGCTGAGAAAAAAGAAAGAAAGTACTCCTGCGGGATACCGGATATACGCGCGGACGAAGTCACGGAGCGCAGCTAGTTTATTTATAAAGCTAGTGTGAACGTTACAGACAATGCAATGTTCTTATCAGATACAATTAAAATGTAATGCACTGCATGAGGCAGGTTACGTGAATCACCCGAGTCACCCACTGGGAATCAAACACATGGCGGAGAATGGATATTTTTAGAAACCAGTATATTGCCTATAACGAACAGAATTTAACGATCTGAATATTGATAGTAAGTGGACGCTGTAAATTACGTTAGCATTCAGTTCGAACCAAAGCGAGGATTCAACAAATGATGCGCTAAGCTTTTACACATCAGCACGCGTACCTTTTCTGTTGTGTTGGATTTAAAAATTTCAATTGCGAGTAATGCTATAACACTTGGAATTACGTTTGCATTCAGTTCGAACCAAAGTGAGGATTTGCCAGACGACGCGCAAAACTTTTACGCATGAGCACGCATAACTTTTCTATTGTGTTCGGTTGAAAAAGTCTCCAATTACGAGTATAGCTATGGCACTTGGAATTATGTTTGCATTCAGTTCGAACCAAAGCGAGGATTTTCATAGACGATGCGCTAAGCGTTTACACATGAGCACACATACTTTTCTGTTGTGCTAAGTTTAAAAAGTTCCATTTGAGAGTACAGATCTGACGAGCTCGATGGCTGTGGTGAATGACGCGACTTTGACACCAATGCTCCTGGGTTCAACTCCCACACAAGGCAAAAATTTGTGTGCATGAATATGTCTGTTTGTCTTGGTCTGGATGTTTTAAGAGAGGTATGTCGCATCAAAGCAACCCGCCTGGGGAAGTACCTCCACCTAACAGAAAACCGCATTCAAATAACAACTCCCTAGAGGGTTGTTGTGTTCCTGCGTGTGAGTGAGGTCTCCAGTAAGTTCCCAAGGAGTTGATGTGTAAGCAGCAGAGGCGGCATCGCGCGAGTGATACTTAATATATCGCAAGCGTTAATAGGCTACGGTACCCGCTTTACATCAGTTGGGCTGTGTGCTTGTATGGCTCATGTAAAAAATATGACAATTGAAATTACGGTTGCATTTTGTTCGAACCAAATTTAACAGACGACGCGCAAAGCTTCTATAAATAAGCATGCGTAACTTTTCTATTGTGGTGGGTTTAAAAAGTTCCAATTTCGAGTTATAGTTTAGTTTGTTAGTTTCTATGACTGGAATTACATTTGGATTCAGTTCAAATCAAAGCGAGGATTCAACAGACGACGCGCAAAGCTTTTACACGTGAGCACGCGTAACTTTTCTATTGTGTTGGATTTAAAAAGTTTCTAATATAACGAGAGTCTATAAACGAGTAGATGACACTTGGATAATTGCACATGTCAAACTGGGTTGACGGTACTCAGGAGTAATTCTGCGACGGGTGCTGATGGAGGGGAATGATGATAGTACTAAACTCTATGCCCTCATATAATATAAATGTAATTTATATGTGTAGGTATACATTATAATGTATAAATAAAAATATATATATATAAACAAAAAAAAAGTAGTCGTCATATATGAGTTCCGTAGGGTTTCATAACAAAGTATATGGTAATAAAATATCAGCAGTAATGAAAATAACTATTAACGCATGAAACTTTTCAGAGAGTATTTTTTATTAAATTAATATTTAAGATCTAACCTAATTTCATAGAATGCACGAATTACTGTTAATGATGTAGTGTCAGAACAAATATGTATATGAACCGAGCGCCATAAGACGCGGTCCTTACATACTTCACTCGCTTTTCTAACATTCATAGCTCTTTTCATGCACGCTCGCCGATTCCTGAGGCTCCTGACATCACCTTCTGATAAAACACGACCAATTTAGTCATGGTAGGTTAGTCTCGGTCTTTCTCGGCTGCTACATCCTTCCACTTAGAACAAGTGAATGAGATAATATAATTTGGACTCATTCTCATCGCATTTTATCAGAAGGTGGTACCATGAGTCCCAGGAACCAGAGAGGGTGCATTAAAAGAGCTATGCGTGTTAAAGACGTGTGCAGGGTGTGTAAGGCTCGTGTCTTGACGCACTCGGTTACCACCCCTAAAAAACCTGGCGTGAATATATAGATAGATAGATATCTAATATCCGGTACTATTTACAAAATAAAAACATCGTACGTACAGCGGAGTTAGTTTGCGGTAGCAAAAAGGCCTGAAAAACTAAATGCAGTCAGCAGTGGAGCGATTTACAAAACAAAATATAAGGTACGCATACCTTTCATAGCTATAAATTTATAGCTATTTATACGTACTAATGATCGCCTAGTGGCCGAAATTCAACCATAATTTATTTATTATGTAATTTTGAACTTTAATAAGGTTCTTTTGTTAAAAACCCTCTATAAACATTGCATTATTAATATACCTGATTATATATATATATATATATATATATATATATATATACGTTGATTGAGATTATTGTAACATGTTTATAGCTATACTAACCACATGTTAGTCAAAGAGTTAATTTGCTAATATTTTATCAACAAAATTCGAAGTCTATTTATATTGCATTATCCTTATGAAGCGAATGCAGTATTGTCATCTAAAGGGACTTCAGATTTAATACTGCATGCACAGATTGTACATTGATAGACTTAGAACACAGGTTGTGTTCTAAGTCTATCAATCTACAATCTAAACTTTTAGATGTTTGAATGACATTGGGTGCGCATTCAAATGTATCTTTTACAATAATTACATCATTTATATGCTATTTACACTATATAAATTTGCATTTGGCCTATTACTATGTGTAAGCGAATATATATCACTTCTTCTTTATCTCTCACTACGTCACGTCAATGTTTTATGTGGAGACATAATGGAAATAGACGCGAATACCTGAATTTAAAAATATATTTACTAACGTTACTGTAGCAAAAATTAGACAGAATTTAATTAAAAAAATAAAACGTACCCCTTTTTTAAACCACCACAATTAGGCGAGAGTCACCCAATTCACATTCATTCACTCACAAAATATACAATATATTATGTACAAAGTAATCAATACATATTTTACTTCGACAATATTATATACAGATTCTTTAGCGACAATCTATACTCAGTGTGCCCGTTTGACCACAGCCTAACATATATTTGACTCTATAATTTAAACCTGTCATAGATTTAAATTATAATTAATTCACTACGAAGAGCTTTTTTGTTTAATTTAATATATTCGTAACACATATTATACATAAATTTCATCTTTCTGCACTTCACCAAATCTCATACTCCTCCGTGTACGCAATACGCTTAAAAAAGGGTAGATTTTTCTTCCCAAATTAATATACAGACATTTTTTTTAACATTTAGATAGGTTGTACCAAAGGATATTTCTGAGCTACGAGTATCTTATTTTCATTTGTACATGTTGCAAACGGAAAGCCGAAGTTGTTTGAAACGTGGAAGCCGTCCTTAATGAATGGAAGTTTTGGCGGCATTTCCGCCGCGTGCATTTATAATTTAGGGAACCTTGATTTACGCGGAAACTAAGCGTGCCTGATCCCATACATAGTATAGGCATATACGAGTAGAGTAGAGTAGAGAATAAGACTAAGTTCGCTAGTCGGCTAACTAGCGAACTTAGTCTTATTCGATATAATTACTAACGCTCGTGTTACTACGATAAGATCAACATTTTTCAAGATCATGAAATGTAAGCGCTCGGCTACACAGCCATGACCATTTGTATTGAAGATGCTAATGATTTAACTGTAAACATCGCTTATCATTCAGCTGCGTGTGTCTGTGTGAGTGTCTTTATTTCCGATGTTTCTTTGAGGTTATTCAACTGTATATAATATTTACTGTGGTCTATATTTGCATGACAATTATTTTTCTTTTGAGGTGGAGAACGTTTCATCTATGCTGCGTTTTAATGAAATTTTCCCTCGTGCATAAAGGCCATGCAATATACAAAGAGGAAGAGTTAGTCTGTTTGAAAGCTCTATTCTCCAGAACTTCCAGTTGATATGGAAAATTCCTTATAATGCATTGGATAGCCCAATTCTTGATGAAGATTATAGGTTAATTAACATCACGATACGACTTAGAAATCGAGGAAAAAGAAAGAAAATAGAAAAATCGGGCAAACTCGCGGGCTACACCTAATAATATATAACGTCATAGTCTACGTTCAATAAATTAATTACTTGTATCCTTGAGTGTAGTTGACGCCACTAATTAGGCCGTGACAGGTGTAGTAGGTGCAGTTTAATTGTTTTACTAGCTTGCCTACGAGTGAGTCCAGAGGCGCTTCTAGTTTTTAAATTTTACACAGGATCACTAAATATTTTCGGAAAAGTTACTTACAACGTTAATAAGCATACTGCCCATTTGATGTAAAGCGGTTACCGTTGTCTATGAACGCTTTTTCAGGTAGCTAGGGCGCATCAAAGCAGTCTGGGGAAGTACCTCCACCTCACAGAAAACCGTAGCCAAATAACAACTGCCAGGAGAGTTGCTGTATTCCTTCGTGTGTGGAAATCACTAGTAAGCTATTGAGGAATTGTTATGTGATACTTTACGTATTATCAGCGTTCATTGGCTACTTTACATCAGGTGGATCGTGTACTTGAAGGTCTACCGACGACAATAAGTATCACTCGCGCGATGCCACCTCTGCTGTTAACACAGTTACTCATTAGAAGCTACTGGTTACTGGTAGAGGAACACAACAACCATTCCGGAAGCTGTTATTTGTCTGCGGTTTACTGTGAGGTGAAGTGAGGTATCCCCTCTAGATGGAATACATTGATGCCGCCTTACCTCTCTTAAAAACACTCAGACCAAGACAAACAAACATGCACAATCCCGCATATCCTGTGTGGGAATCGAATCCGTGAGCTTTGGTGTTAAAGTAGCGTTATTAACCACTAAGCTCGTCAATAATTAATTCAGAACATATTCAATTGACGAGCTCGGTGGCGCAGTGGTGAAACGCGCTGTTACGCTACTTTGACACCAACGCTCGTGGGTTCGATTCCCACACAGTACAAACATTTGTGTGCATGAACATGTCTGTTTGTATTGGTCTGGGTCTGGTTCTATGTATAATAAGTAAGTATTCACGAAAAAAAAACATGTATTTACGTATGTTTATCAGTTGTCTAGTACCCATAACACAAGCTTCGCTTACTTTGGGGCTAGGTGGCGCTGTGTAATTAGTCCGACAATATTTATTTATTATTATTTAATTTGTATTCTAACAAAGTTTCACATTTATAATATAAGTAGAATATTAGACACTTGATATAACACAAAGACTGGTCGTGGCGTTGTCAATGCAATATGTCTTTTGGAACTTTGATAAATGATGATTCTGACCACATCCGAAGTTTGTACATGCTCCAGTGCATACCAGGAACATCGGTCAAACTTCGACTGATCAATCATATCAAACAGAGCACGCACCTCTATACTATATATGGTTGTACACACATCGTCTGATAAAATGACTAATTAACAAGTATGAAATTGTGTCGAACGCATGACAATTTATGGGCATCATGTGTTTCTAATAAGGACCACAGTTACTTATTTGCCATTGGGCCCTTGAGAGACTGAGATACGTATTATTTTTACCCGCGATGGTCACGGAGGCGGTATATGCGTTTGGGGTGAGAGGTGTTTGTGTGTCTGTTACATTTTTCTCGAAAACTACTGAACCGATTTTGATTTCTTTTTTTTGTTTTAAAGGTGACATGATCGGGAGTGTTCTTAGCTACGATTTAAGCAAATCTGTTCAGCCGTTTTTTAGGTCGGGGATTTTTGTTTTTATTTGTACGTGCATTATATATAAAACGGATTTTATTTATATATTATAGTTATATTATGTTAGATTTGATTTGTATAAATCGCATTTACTATTAAAATTTAAAAAAGCCACAAATAAAACATAAATTAAAAATTTTAAAAACCCACGACGAAACTAACCTAACCTATGTTGTAAACTGTTATGCATGACGGCTGTTAATAATATTCGATATAACAGTTATTGTGATATTGTAATTATTAATATTTTTTTCATTTATTGACTTTATTAATAAGTATTATATCTAACTGTTTTATGAATCATATTACGCTTTAATGTCGTGGGGTTTTGAAATGTTTTATTTTCCCCATTTTACTACTAAAACTATAGTATTTCGAAAATAGCTTTCTTCTTAGTGTTAATCTGTGTCCTAATCCATTAGGTTTGACGGGATCCGCTACCTAAGTATAAAGATTTGGCGAAGATACCGATTTTTACATGGGGCGCTACAGCCGTCAGACTTTTTTCTTTTTTTTTGTGACGCGGGGAAAATTGCGTTACGCACACCACCGGTGCCTGGGTGGCCGCCGGTGGTAGTGTGGGACTCCCCGTTGGCTACCCAACGGTATACCCACTAAACAACCCCGCGAATTGCCATCGGCCGCTTTGGTGAGGTGCCCCGGATCTGTCAGTGACAGGGCACCACTGCGACTGGCCAACCCCTCAGAAGGGCTCCCAGGGCGGGTCACCAGCGAGAGCGGTCGCGGCCATCCAGGCCGCCGTCCGGTACCCCCCTAACAGCTGGGTCTTGTTGTGACTGCAGAGGGCGTCCGCCCATATGGGGGCACCGTACGTCGCCATACTCGATTACAGCCGCCTGCACGCAGCGCTGGGCCCATCCACATTGGGCAGGAGGTTACCCAGCGCCGCTGCAACTCTGATGACCGTCGGTCCCAACGTCCGAAAGTCCATCTTCCGTTAAGGGTGAGGGCCCAGGTACCTCATCTGGGCACTCACCCTTATCCTTCCTCCTCCTATTTGCAGGTGTGCTGGGGGGAAGCAGAAGCCTAAGCCTCTCTATGCGGCTGACCAGCAGTCCTACTCCAACTTCGGCCAGCCGCGCCGCCTCCACGTAGCTCTTACCCCGGGGCGTGACAAGGGTGACGGCTCTGATCTGACCCAGTCGTACGCAAGGTCCCACAGGATGGGGCCCAAAACGAACACCTCTGAGACCCCGACAGGCCTCCTGACCATATAGCCCCCTGCGTCCTCGTAGTTCACCTACAGTCGTCAGACCTTCGCAACCCAGACGAAAGCCAAATCAATCATTCTTAGGTAAGGTCATACGTCTTTCGAAATATAGTTTCCCTTCGATATTTTCCATCGCCGCCGAGCAAGTGATAATTATAAATATGTACCCAAATCCTGAAATAGGAATTTAGTAGTACATACCAGGATTTGGGCCGAAGACCTGTTGGTCACTAGGCCCGTTGTTAATCCACTAGGCTGTCACTGCTAGTGTAACAATTGTAACTTATCTATCCATCCTCAAAACTAATACGTGATTGTACTTGATGTTACAAATCTTACATTTTTTTAATACTACGTCGGAAGGAATACAAGCATACGTTAAAAGATTCAGGCGTTATTTTGCGAAAGTCAAATTTACATGCAATTTGATCCAACCTGCTTTGTGTGCTTCCGCCACCAATTAGTTCATGCTCCGGTAGTCTCTGCCTCGGCTGCTGATGATGGCGGACGACCGTAGCAGCCGAGGCAGAGACTACCGGAGCAGCCATGGCAGCGTGGGCATGTAGCACGTACTTACAGTAGTGGGTGGGTGCCGGCCGGCGCTAGGCCGCATGTACTAATTGGTGGCGGAAGCACACAAAGCAGGTTGGATCAAATTGCATGAATACAAGCATACGGCCCACCTGATGTAAAACGGGGACCGTAGCCTATTAACGCTTGCGATATATTAAGTATCACTCGCGCGATGCCTCCTCTGCTGCTTACACAATAACTCCTTGGGAGCTTACTGGTGACCTCATTCACACACAGGAAGACAACAACCCTCTACGGAGTTGTTATTTGGCAGCAATTTTCTGTAAAGTGGAGGTACTTCCCCAGATGGGCTGCTTTGATGCGCCCTACCTCATCCAGACCAAGACGTCGACGACAACGACGACATCATGTAATGTATGTCATGTTGACGAACTCGGTGGCTCAGTCGTGAATGACGCATCTTTGACACCAACGCTCGTGGGTTCGATTCCCACACAGGACAAACATTCGTGTGCATGAACATGTCTGTTTATCTTGGTCTGAGTTTTATTAAAAGAGGTAGGGCGCATCAAAGCAATTCGTCTGAGGAAGTACCTCCACCTGACAGAAAACCACAGCCAAATTGCAACTCCCTAAAGAGTTGCTGTGTTCCTGCGTGTGAGTAAGGTCACCAGTAAGCTCCTAAGGAGTTGCTATGTTAGCAGCAGAGGTGGCACAACGCGATTGATACTAAATATATTGCAAGCGTTCATAGGCTACGGTAACCGTTTTACATAAAGTGGGCCGTATGCTGGTATGCCTCCCGACGCTGTATATAAAAAAAGTTCATTTTGTATTCGCAATGTCCGGGTGACATGTTAATAAAGTGGTAAGAGTTTGATTTACGTGATGAAGACATCAAGACTTTGCACCACATCACAGTAACCCGCAGCCAAATAACATATGCCTGGAGGGTTGTCGTATTCCTGCATATGAATGAGCTGCTAACGAATTACTGTGTTAGCAGCAGAGGCTTACGGTAGCTGGTTCACATCAGGTGGGCCGTATGTATACCTCCCGAATTTGCATAAAAAAATGTACAATAAAATCGTCTTGTGGAAATATCACCGGATATCTACGAGTATATATAAAAAGAAGAAAAAAGTTCGGTTCGATAAAACCACCGATGAACTTGTCAAAAAACTACATAATTGTAGAGTAGATTGTACTAATGTCAATTCGCTCACCCTCAGCGGCGTATAAGTTACCAAATGAATTTAGAATTCTTCACGATAAGACGCCTGATTGCATGATATAAAACAGTTACCAAACCTAGAACGCCTGCAACGCGAAGAGTATCGGGCCACATTTTCTGCTAACTCAGTAACAAACACCAAACCAACAGGGAGTTGTTACTTTAAAGTGAATATTATTCCCCATCTTTGCTTACATACCTATCGCTGTATCGTGATTCTCATTCACCAGTCTTCGTCTGCCGATAAACAGAGTGCACTACGTACACGAGACAGTGACTTTGACCAATAAGATGATAATTAGTCATTTAAAACCAGAAACTAAACTAAAACTTACCTTGAACTGGCTAAGATATTCCTGCTGCCTAGTTATATCAGTGGCCAGGATCAGTGAGCTGATCTGGTGCTCCAACTTTTCACGCTGGTCTCGCATTTGGTCCAGGAGTCCGCTCTCGAGAAGGCAGCTGATTGCTGAACGCCAGTGATGATTTTCCAGCACGGAAGTGTTCTGTAAGGGATGATATTTTGTTAGATCACTCACAGATATATCCATGAGAAATTGCAATTTAGAATTTGGTGGAGAGAGCAAGTCGGCCAATTCAGGCTCAACTAACAGCTTTTCAGGCTCAACTAACAGCTTTTCAGGCTCAACTAACAGCTTTTCAGGGTCAACTAATGGAAAAGCAAAAACCATGAAATCACAGCGTACAAAGCTAACATAAATGATAGGATTTTATTACAGTGAACTGCATTGTACGTATGGTTGTACCTGATATACAGTGGTTACCGTAGCACATACACGATTGCAACACTGAAAGTATCAGTCGCGCCCTTCCTCCCCTGCTGCTAACACAGCAAATCCTTCGGTATATATAGGTATTTTCTAGAAGGTGGAGATCTGCTTACCCCGGTCGAGGTAGTTTGATCCGCTCTGCCTCTGGCTGTTTTCTTATTTTTAAGCACGGAAGTGTTCACGCCCAGTAGCAATAAATATCAAACGTGAAACATTTTAAATGTATGAAATAATGATTTAGTCCAATGATGAGCCGAGGAAGACCAAGACTCCTACCATGACTAAATTGGACGTGCTTTATCAGACGGTGATGTCAGGAACCAGCGAGCGTGCACAAAAAGACCTATGACTGTCAAAGAAGCGAGTGAGATGTGTAAAAACCCCGTCTTATGGTTTTCAGTTCTCTCTGGCTACCCCGCAAGGGACCTGGCGTGAAGTTATACATACATACAATATTATATATATTGCCTGCTACGATTTTAAACAACGGTGTCGCTAACTTCGATCCCGAAAGGGCTTTAAAACTGATAGATCCAGCGCACATAGCGCTGCTGCGCTTCGGTAATTAGATTGAGGCATATCCGCTGTTCGCTTTTTGGTGAGAGCTTCAGTCAAAACGAATTTTATCTAACATGTGACAAATAAGCCTAGAAAAATATATTCTGTATAATAAAACAATGGGAATTTGAGGAATGCAATATTAAAATACATAGCAAGCAGTAGCACGTATGTTGACAAGCACTCTACTGTCGAATCTTATTGCAAGTTAAATTGCTTTTGAACGATGCAGAATAAAAATGAAAAATACTTTTTATAACACTGAAGTGGCAATTACGTGTACGTCGTACGTCCTGCCTGATATTTAGATGCCAGTTAGGTATCTATGGTCACGTGCAGCACCGGAAACATCATTCCTGCGTTGTCGAACCTATTAAATACTCTTCACATCCATATTGATATTTTTAAAGTTGATTTTAAAGTCCACGATGGTGGAAAAAGGGGAAGGTGATCCAGAATGAAATTTTTGTAACATTAATATTACACTTGCCACTCAAAACTTGGATGCGATCCGGAACGATGTGATCGCTTTAAGTGTACCAGGTTGCATACAAATACTAATGTTACAAGAAATCGTGTTCCAGATCATTGCCGCTTTCCCTCTTTTCCTGTCTCTGTCAGTTTTGCCTTGTAATCACTTGTATATTTTACATTCTTCTCACAGCCTGCACAACCCCTCTAAAACTGCACGAAGGACCATTTTGGTTCCAGTGTGTTAGAATGAACAACTTGCAGGTGGCAAGCGGTGTTGAAGAAGGAAGTTGTGGACATCATATTGCATCACAACCAATTATATATTTAGTAGAATGTAGGCAGTCTCTTCTTAGACTTAATGGCTTAATGCAATAGCTTGGGATCATCAACTATCTCTCTCTCTCATCTCTGATTCCCGCTCAGAGGTAACTATAGTACCTCTAACTAAAGACTTGTATACAATAAAATTAGTCTTTGCTCTGAGCTAAAGTACTGTCTCGCTCATAAGGACATCTAATTTCTTGGACACAGCAGGAATCCCAATTCCCTTGAGGACGGAAAGCAGCGTGCTCTGGGTTTTTTTTTTGTACAACGTCGGAAGGCATGCAAGCACAACCCATCTGATATAAAGTGGTTCCGTAAACACGCCAATTGTGGAGTTACAGCGAATGCCCCTTTTTTTAGAAGTGAACGAACAGATTAGATCTTTGATGGTGGATTGATATCTTTAAATTCCGTTCAGCCGCCCCCAATGAGATAATTTATTCAGAGTACCTTCAATTTCAAAACCTTTTTGACTTTCCTACACTGAAGAGAGAGGGAAGTTAACAAAGTCTGTACAATACGTGTCCTCAGTGTACCATATAAAGTGAAATCTTTTTATAATTGGCAAATTAGGCAAATTCAGACAAATTTACCATCTGTTCCCAAGTTCAGAAAGATATAGCCGATATTTAATACTGGCTATTACATTTACATTACTAAGAAGTACGTAAGTGCAACGTTAAAAGCAATTGACCAATTATTTTCCAACAATTTCTTCAATAAAAACAAACACGACTTTGTGTTTAAAAAATACAATATCGAATTTCAAACAGTTACGAGTAGCCAGGAGCGCAATGCTTTCAGTGTTGCCCTTTACCAACATGGAGTTGAAAATTTTAATTGACAGTCATTGTGTAAACGTGTATTTTCATCAAAGTGCAGCGCTGAACGCTATTATTTTTTATAAAAAGCTTTTCGATAATTGACCGGTAAAAGCCTACTGAAGTGCATCAGCCACGTCAGAGAGTAATGAGCCAGTAAATTAAATGAATGTTAACTATTTTGAGAGCTTTGATGCGGTTTTTGTTATTATACAAATGGTTTTACATGCACAGCGACATTTTCCTGGTTATTACATCGTGATTATTTTGTCGTGTGTATGTTTTTAAATATATAATTTAAATGAACGGATAATTATGTATGGACATCTAAATGGATGGGTAACGTAACTGCTTAGTTGTGGTTTGACCAACGAACGAAGAAACTTCTTGTGTCGAACACGTTCTTCCATCACAAGGTTATTCACATTTACACATGGAGACGGAACGAACAGAAAAGTGTGTTTAATTTGATTTTGATAGATGGACGTCTCCGAAAATCGTTAATGGATACAAGAGCCTTCTGAAGTTCTACTATTGAAACCACTGCCTGGTGATAAGTTGGTTTGTGAGCCTGTTAAGAACTTTTATTTTTTATATAATACGTCGGGAAGCATACAAGCATACGGCCCACCTGATGTAAAGAGGGTACCGTAGCCTTTCTGTGAGATGGAGGTACTTCCCCAGATTGCTTTGATGCGCACTACCGCTCTTAATAATTAAATGATTAATAGTTAAAGCTCTGGCCAGAGTATATATCTTTCTTTAGAGTAATGGTATGAAAGAGAAAAAGAAAGAAATATACCGTCGACGCAAGAATGAAACCAAAGAGAGGCTGACGAAAAACTTCAAAGAAAATACCAAACTCTTCCGGAGAGAGGTAAAAAGTCTACCAGTGGTTCGTCAGCATCCAGAATGGACAAGATAAAATGTAAAGCTGGCGGAATTCTTGCTAACACTCACGAAGTGTTAGAACGGTGGAGTAAACATTTTAGAGAAGTGTATGACTATGTCCAGGATGCTGGCTCCGTGAATAAGTCTTTGGCTGACTCGGCAGTGCCAGCGTACTATGAAGACATTACCATGGATGAGATTGAATGGTCGATACGAGAATTGAAAAATAGAAAATCAGCGGGAATCGATATGGCTACAGCTTAAATGATCAAACTAGGTTGTACCTACGTTAGAGACGCCCTTTGGATTCTTCAAAAGGTGCTGAACTTCTACTATTCCCCTAAGGTGTTCTTAAAAAAACCTTGTGCAGATATTGTAAATTTAAAACTATTAAGCCCTAGAAACCGGTGAACGTGCCTGAAAAGAGCAATGAATGTTAAAGAGCGAGTGAGGTATGTAAGGATCGAGTCACGTGTCGCTCGGTTCTCTCTGCCTACCCCGTAAGGGAACTGGTGTGAAGTTATAGATAGATAGATAAAACTATTAAACAAGGCAGAGCAGAGTCTTTCATACAGTATTTCTAATATTTAAGGATGGAAGTTTGCCCTATAAGCTTAGTTAAGCAAAATGTAAAATTAAGGCTCCAGAGAATCCATGACTTAGTAAGTGGTATTACCCTTGTTTAAACGCAATATAATATACATTAGTATTAGTAACATTGACAACGGTCAGGATGGAGAACTCTGAAACTTTAAAAGATATAAATAATTAATCAATCTATCTATAACTTCAAGCGTTGCGGGGTAGGCAGAGAGAACCGACCGCCACATGACTTGATCCTTTATTCATTGCAATACATGTATACATTGTGACACTGTAACTACATGGGGCACACTAAAAGTTTTGCACTTCTAGCTAATCGGAACTATTTGAATTTCGAATGTTATATTTTTGAAACGTTGCAACCTACTTACTAATAAAAAAAACAATTGGCGGGAAATCATTTGTTTTTATCACACATTAAAGTTCTACGTTCGCAACGAAACTACACACGAAAATAAGCATGCTCTGTTGGTTCGGATATGTAGAAAGAATGCAGAATTACGAAATAGATATACAACGCGAAAATAGTAGGATGTAGGAGCCGAGGAAGGCCAAAACTAACAAACATATTTGGTAATAGATCGTGTTTTATCAGAAGGTGATGTCAGAAGCCATAGAAATCAATGTAAAAGTGAAGTGTGTAAGGAGCAATGCATGTTAAAGTGAGGTATGTAAGGATCGAGTCACGTGGCGCTCGGTTCTCTCTACCTACCCCGCAATAGATTTGGCGTGAAGTTATAGAAAGATAGATAATTATCGTGAAGCAGACAGCCTATGTACCGGACAGCTGTTGCAAGCAGCTCTTACCTGATAACGAATGTGATAACACTCGATTGATGAACGATTATCGTGCGTATAAACGCTATACAGAATGATAATAAACTCGGTAAGCTTGACATACTGCGAAAAATTACAATACGATGTAAAACTTTTTTGAAGTGAAAACTTCTTAAAGCACGTTGCATCACGCAACGATCAGCCCGGCGGGTCGAGGAGAGCTGAGTGTCGTATAGGCAATGGAATGTGAGAGGTGGTTTAAAAGATAAGACGAATGAGTTGATAGATATAATGAACGTGAGATGCCTAGATGCTTTGTGTGTGTCAGGGACCAAGCGAAAGGGAAGCGACACCGAAGATCTGCCCGGTGGCATTATGGCCCTGTGGTCCGGGGTGGACCAGGACGTTCATGCCAGCGCTGGCGTAGGTGTCGTGCTTTCATCTCGCTTGGCTGCTGGTGTGAAAGATTACGATTTAGTAGGTCCATGACTTCTTTGGGTTAAGATAAAACTGGGGATTACGCGAGTGTTTTTAGTTGCAGTATATGCTCCTGTGAGCGCTGGTGATCCCCAGGAGCTCGAGAAGTTTTGGGAGACTGTAAGGGGTATTCTGGATTTGGCCGAAGCGAATGAACGGATAATTATATGTGGTGATCTAAATGGATGGGTTGGGATCAAGCGCAGCAGTTATGAGGCTGTGCTTGGTCCACACGGAGATAAGAGAGTGAACGATGCCGATAAGTTACTTTTAGACGCATGTATGGAACGAAACCTCCTTCTGTCGGACACGCTCTTCCATCACAAGGATATTCACACTTACACATGGAGACGGAATGAACAGAAAAGTGTGATTGATTTGATTTTGATAGATGGACGTCTCCGAAAGTTCTTATTGGATACAAGAGCCTTCAGAGGTCCCACTCTTGAAAAGGACCACTATCTGGTGATAAGCCAGTTTGTGGGCCATTTCAAGAAGTGGAGACACTGGCGAGTGCGTATCCCTTTAGGAGATCATGAAAGAATAAGGAGTAAAAAATTGGAAGAATAAAGTGTAAACGTATGTACGTCTAGTCAGTGAAAGACTTACGTACGCGAGTCTTTGCGACTCAGATGTAGACGAATGTTGAAAAGTTCTGAAAGAAAGTATGGTGGACAGTACGAAAGAAGCATGTGGATGCGCAAAGAGACGTAGAACACTGAGAGGAGATGCCTGGTGGGATGCGAAGGTTCAATCGTCCGTGGAAAAAATGAGGAAAGCGTGGCTGGATTACGTATCATCTTTGCACCAAAGTGATGGTATGAAAGAAATGAAGAAAGAAATATACCGTCGATGCAAGAATGAATCTACGATAAGAAAGGGTTTTTCTAAATTCCACCCTTAGGGCGTCGAAGTGGGGGTTGACACTTTGTATGGCGTATGGAAATATTTTTTCAAGTTAGTGACTTGAAACTTTATACAGGTACTCTCTATTAGAATACAGAAAGTGATTTCGGCATTTTCAAAAATTCCACCCCTTAAAGAGCGTAATTTAGCGTAAATAAAATTGTTTTTTTTTTTAAAGTGAGCTACTTTAGACTTTGTAAATATACTCTCAATCAAGATCTCAAAAAAGTTATTTCCGCGTTTTTCAAAATACCACCCTTAGGGGGCGGAAAAGGGGGTTAACAATTTGTATGAAGTAGAAATATTTTTTCAAGTTAGTGACTTGAACTTTTATGTTTTTACAATAAACAATGTTGTGTTTAAAGAAGTGCTTTGTGTGTATAAAGTCAGTATCAAATAGTTAATAAACTCCGAACAGATCGTAACATATTTTCAATACTACACAAATAAGGATTACTTAAGGTACTTTTACTAACTATTTAATGCTGACTGTACTTAAAAATTAGAAGTAAAATAAAATTGACTAAAACTGCCGAATTTCTAAAATCTACGCGTGCGAAGCCGCGGGCAAAAGCTAGTATAAGTTTATGAGTGTGCACATGCACACTCATATATCAAGATAGAAAGTGGTACAATTAAAGTTATATTATTACATGTCATTTCCAAACATCTCTGTCAGTTAGATATTCATCGATTCTATAATAACCCTCCTTACATAGAGTATTTATGATGTGCCTTTTGAACATATTGTCAGGCAAGGACAGAACAGTTGCAGGTAATTTATTATAGAATCGAATACAATTTACAACAAAAGATATATAGGTCTTAGCAAGCCGATGTGCTGGCATACGCAATCTATTCCTGCTTCTAAGATTTTCACTACATTTTGAAAACGACTTTATATTTTTAGGAGCATACATTGTGTTCTCATAAATGTACCGAGAGGTAACTGTGAGGATATTTATTTCTTTAAATAGTTCTCTAAGTGATTCCCTGGAGCCCATGTTATAAATAGAGCGGATGGCTCTCTTTTGTAATATAAAAATAGTTATAGCAATAAATGTTCATCAATCAATCAATCAATGTGAATGTTCGCTCGATTCTCCCTGCCTACCCCGCAAGAGATATGCGCGAAGGTACATACATACATACATAGAAATAGTCATAACTTACCTTTCTTCTTTATTATTTTAGGACCCTAGTACGACTAAGAATTCTTTGAAAAAGACTTGGCAGTATGTAGCGAAACTAAATTTTACGCGATAAAACCTTAGCTAATTACTCAAAATCTATTCTCACTACAATGAAATTTCCATACATTCTTCCTGCACACATAGCCTTGTGCAACTTCGATATACGATAGAACTTCAAATTGATTGAGAGTAGACACAGCTTTACACATAACTTTGAGTAATATTACTTCGAATAGTAATATCGGCAAGTTTCGCTTCTCACGTTCAAAGTTCAGTTACCATGCTGTAATTACTAAAACTTCATTATCCCCGAGTTCCCTGGCAGATAAGTAATCTTGTACTTCAATTTGCCTCAACTCAGTTCGCGTTGAGAGCTTTTGTATACAGCGCTGAACATTTTTGCATAGTTTTGCATAAATATTTTGACGCGGACGTTCAATTTTTCATATTCCGCTATGACATATTTCCAATGCCATGGAAATTATTTTTATGAAGATCAACTGCAGACTGCAACTGCTTACTCCTCAGTTTAGCAAAAATACTTTTTTACGAGCTCGGTGGTGCAGTGGCGGCACGCGCTGTTACGTTACTTTGCCACCAACGCTCGTGGGTTCGATTCGCACACAGGACAGACATTACAAGAAAGGTAACGCGCATCAAAGCAGGCCGTCTGGAAAAGTACCCCCACCTCCCAGAAAACCGCAGCCAAATAACTACCCGGGGGGTTGTTGTGTTGCTGCATGGGAGTGAAGTCACCAGTAAGCTCCTAAGAAGTAGCTGTATTAGCAGCAGACGTGGTATCGCGCGATTGATAATGTCTTACAAGCGTTCTTAGGTTAAGGTAACCGCTTTACATTAGGTGGGACGTATGCTTGTATACCTCCCGACAATGTATAAAATATAATCGGTTTTATATTAAACCCCTTTAAAACGAAACGCAAGCTTTGTTTTACTAATGAGTAGTAATAATAGCTAAACGCTCGCGTGATGGCACCTCTTTGGCTACGGCAACTCTATAGGAGTTAATTGGTTGCCTCACTCAATCGCAAGAACACAATAAGACTCC
Organism: Pyralis farinalis; assembly: GCA_947507595.1. Lineage (NCBI taxonomy): Eukaryota > Metazoa > Arthropoda > Insecta > Lepidoptera > Pyralidae > Pyralis > Pyralis farinalis. The sequence goes on from OX382265.1 coordinate 34,901,210, forward strand.
AGGGAGTTGTTATTTGGCTGCGGTTTTCTGTGAGTTGAAGGAACTTCCTCGAACAGGCTGCTTGATGCATCCTATCACTCTTAAAACATCCAAACCGAGACAAACAGACATGTTCATGCGCACAAATGTATGCTCTATGTGGGAATCGAATCCACGAGTCTTGGTGTAGCGTTTACTAACCGCTCTGCTAATGAGCTCGTCTAAATACTGTAAAGCTGCTCTCTATTTCTTTGCCATCGGACATAGTATAGTATAAAAGCACGGAGAGGGCAAACCGCGGTAATTTCTATCCGGCCCAAGTGATGGCGGAAATTAAAAACTGCAGTTTCAGTACTGTCAAGTCAAATGGTGTCTGGGTTTTTAATTACAAAACTGTAAGGGCGGTATATACATTCTATTTATTCTCAAACGCAAGACGAGTCCAAAAGTATTACTCAAGTGCAGTACTTCAGAAGTACATTTGGACTTGTCCTCGAAACAGAGATTTTAGGTTGTTATTTTTAGACCTCTATAGGCAAAAGTAAGAAATCACATGTGCTATGAAGAAAAATATTGTAGCAGTAGACAGCCTAGACGTTTAGAGCAGAGATGATATCCCAGTGGTTAAGGGTCCTCGGTTCGAATCCTGGCATTAAATTCGTGTTCTCGGATTTATGTACATATTTGTAATTATCACTTGCTCGGCTAAAGTAGTTCCAGAGATAAGATCGCTCAAACAAACTCCTTCGCTTTCTATATTTTTAATGTCATACATATATATATATATATATATATATATATATATATATATATATATAGATTCCTTTGTTATTTTCCGAAATATCAGTTTAAGTAAGTCATTTTAACTTTTTAATAATGGGGAGGGGCTAAAATAAATTAGGCAACTTGGCTATATCCAAAAAAGACGGGGCGTCGCTGTGTTGTGGACACGGCCGTGAGCTTTACGTGAATACATCCTCTTAAAGGAGGTAAATAAGGTAACTAAAAGCAAATTATATGATGAGAAGTGATCTTAAAATGGCAGCGCTTTCTCCTTCGCCACGCGCGATGCGTCATTGTCCTCACTTAACGTAACGAATTCTTTAGTTCTTTACTTATCAAGTGATATAATTAAATTTTGAATGTAAACGACAGATACGTAGCTACAACACCAAACTCCATCCCCTGATTTTGTTATCATATCACTTTATAAATTACCTCCTACTATGACAGCAAATTTAAAGCCGTATTCACGTTAAAAATTTGACGTTCAGATCTTATTAATAATACAAAATCAAGTGACTCCCTTTAACTGGGTCACTACAACTAAATCGGTAATAACTGCTATAATACATTGACTGCTTTGTCCTTTTGGATTATTCAAGTTAAATCGAATTTAACTTGAATAAGGCGAATGAATATTAATGAAGTTTTAGTAGGTCAGAAAGGTTCTCGAATGGCGACCACGAACCGGAAAACGCAGGGTTGGACGGTACCCCACACGATGGACAGAGGATCTTGTGAAGATCGCAGGGAGCCGTTAGATGCAAGCAGCACAAGACCGATCACTGTGGAAGTCTAAGGGGGAGGCCTATGTTCGGCAGTGGACGTCTTTCGGTTGATATGATGATGAATAAGATGCATTGCAGCTGTGGAAAGTTTGTGCACTGTCGCATGTATTATTGTCTTCGTCAAAAATTGAACATACGAATACGACGTTGTCACCCGTGGCGTCACATTGTTCGGTGTTCTATCTTCACGCCAAATCCCTTGCGTGGTAGGCAGAGAGAACCGAGCGCCACATGACTCGATCTTACAAACCTCAGCTAGCTTCTTTAACATTTATTGTTCTTCTTATACACTCTCGCCGTTTTCTAAGGCTCCTGATAACACCTTCTGATAAAACATGATCAATTTGGTCAACGTAGGTAAGTCTGGGCCTTCCGCAGCTACTACATCCTTCTACTTTCTAATAGTCACTATTTTCTTCAAAGTCAAAACATACCTGATTTGCATATGGTGCACCCTGTTAATTGACAAATGCGCCTTTGGCGGAAGGAAGGTTAGGCGCATGAAAGAGCCGATAAGACGTTGTAACTTAATCCACCGCTACGGGTCGGGGGCAAAATATAACGTGCAACTCTTATTGGCTAGTTCGGCGGATCAACATCGCACTTATCGGCTTATTGGTTAAAATATTCTCTCATTGGTCAGTAGGCTAGAATCGCAGATCATGTGCAGTCAAATTATTTATTGGTTTGAGGTTCATCGAAACAGCCCGAAGTACTTCGACCTTACACAAATAACAACACTCTGGAGTATTGTTTAGAGTCAATAGCAGGTGTTCACATCGTGACAGAAAACAACAGTTTTGTACATATTTATTATTTGACTAACGTCAAAAAGAGGAAATTCTATGTTCATCGTATGCTGTACATTCATCGGCAGCCGGTTTGACTGGTTTGGATAGTTCAAAATGTAATCTGTTAAATCCCAATTAAAATGAATTAGGTACGTAGCTTAATTTAAATATTAAATTTATTATATACCTACCCTTTTCTCGACATTTGACACATTCTACATATGACACCATAATCATAGCCAGATTCTATATTTGTTTTCAAAGATTTTAAATAGGACATATTCTATATTTGACAAATTTTGGAAAACATTACAAAAGCAAAGATGCATGTGACATTTTTATTATTACAGTGGGATCCAGAAAGTGACTACATAAAGCTTGCAAACCCCGCCATCTTAAGAACAGGTACGCGACGTTAATTCGGTCAAATAGACCGCGAAAGTGGAAGGAAACGTTATGGCGGAAGGTGCAAACCGGCGAGCGTGGTTTACAGCTATGAATGTTCAAGAAGGAAGAGGGGTGTGTAAAGACCAAGTCATGAGGCGTAGGCTTCACTCCTTCGTGCTGCCTACCCTGCAAGGGCTTTTGCGTGAAGATATAGATAGATAGCGGCTCTCAGCACAGCAGATCGTTTGTACCACGTATTGTACGAAAACTCTCTATAATTGTTAAGTTTATTTAATTTTGTTATTTATTCCTATAGCGAATACAATGATACACTGTGAAAATTTCAAATAAATATAGATTCGTTTTGATGGCTTCGTATTTCCGGCGATTGTTATGTAAAGGCATAGTAATAAAAAAAATACTATACTTAAATAGGTGCTTATTATCAATACAAGTTTGACTTTCATTATACTGTTTTGAAACACTAAGTTAGTTTAAGAAACCGCTTTGCAATACTTGTGAACTTATTATGTTCAAACTTTCCTCGACGAGTCCTTGAGATACTACAAAGTTGGTTTTCGTCTCAAGTAATCTCACAATGTTGACGAAAGAAACTTTTATAGTTATTCCATTAATCCACTGTTAAATAGTTAAATAATCATATAACAATCACACAGCGTCGATTCGAGAACATAGGGATAGTATCGAATACGTGTGGTCGTCTCGGCGTATATAATCTATCTATAACTTCACGCCAAATCCCATGCGGGATAGAATAATAGATTTTGAAAATACGAAGCCATCTTAAAGGATGTTAACAGCGCTACTACAAAGGCTCTCTAAGGTCTGTTCGTCCGTCTGTCACAAGACTGTAGAACCGTAATAATTATATTATTTTTACATTTTTTTTTGTGTGTACAAATAATATTTATACATTCTAAATTTTTACCCCCAGAATGAACTAACAATTTTCTAATACATAAAAATTAAAATTGTATATATCCTCTTTTTTATATAACAAATTTCCTATTTTTAATTAGGTACATGTCAATGGCAATTTGTAAATTCTGCGATAGATAAGAAAGCATCAAACAATTTCCACTTTAAATCGTTGTAATTAGGGAAAATCTTGTATAAATTAGATTCTAATAGTGTAGGTATATTTATGATAGCTCTTAAAAAATATTTTCTTATAACAAACTACAACAATAACGTATTGTTACTGTTGTAGTTTGTTGTAAATATTTTTTGTAAGTAAATAAACAGTTTATTTATTTGTTCGTTTTTGAAGAGCTCAGTGGGTTCGATTCCCACACAAGGCAAACATTTGTGTGCATGAACATGTCTGTTTGTCTTGGTCTGGATGTTTTAAGAGAGGTATGGCGCTTCAGAGTAGCCCGTTTGGAGAAGTACCTCCACCTCACAGAAAACCGCAGCCAAATAACAACTCCCTAGAGGGTTGTTGTGTTCCTGCGTTTGAGTGAGTTCATCAGTAAGCTCCCGAGGAGTTGCTGTGTAAGCAGAAGAGGCATCGCGCGAGTGATAATATATCGCAAGCGTTAATAGGCTACACAGTACACGCTTTACATCAGGTAGGCCGTATGCTTATACGCCTCCCGACGTAGTATAAAAAAAAAGCAAATAAACAGTTTTTGTAAGCAACAAAGTTTTTTACTATAATTTTGGATACTGTTATTGATCTCCAATGGACGATCCCAGCCTAACAATTTGTGCTATGTTGTGAAAATAAAATGTGTGTTTATAGCTTTGTATGTATAAGTATGTAATGAAAACATGTATCTACGTATATATTGTCATATTGTTTTCTCCTACTCATTTTTTTTCTCCTATATTTTAATTTGTGCAGGGCCTATTTATACTTTTTTCCTCTACCCTGCAATAAGAGCGCATTCAGTGCCTACTTTAATTTTATATTATGAATGTAATATTTTTACTGCTATTATGTGGTGCAATAAAGAATATTGTATCGTGTAAAATGGATGTGGGATGTGACAGATGAAAAAGACAGATAAAAAAAGCATATATGTTCGCCACTTCGTAACAAGGCCCTAAAATTGTTACTTGCCAGTGGTAGTAAGCAGCGAAACAAAAGAATTTCTATAATAGAGATAAGAATTGCCCTTGTCCGACATTCAATAAAGCATCTTGTTCACAATAAAGCGTTACCTTATTTTCAGACTGCGATTTTATTTATTTTCATTCAATTGGGAGCTTAGATCAGACAAGTGACATTGGAAATCTCATCCAGCTTTTGAAGTTTTGTAGTACGAAGATCGTCAAAGAATACAGATCTAGAATATACCCACACCGAAAATACAAATAACTTGGGTATAATAATAATAAGTTTAATTTTATCTTCTCATTTTAAGAAAATGTGACCTTACTGACGCAAATATCTAAACTCAATTTTAGTTAACGTATTTCAAAACCACTAAAGTTGTTCTATATACCATTCACTCAATTTTCTTCCAAGTGGGAAGAAGACACTTTTTCACCATTTACTCAATTTTCTTCCCAGTGGGAAGAAATCTAAATTTATTAAATTGAACAGATTATAGAAAATGTAATATTCTGGAAAACATTGTTTCTTAAAAAATAGTATCTTCGGCAAATCCTTAGGCTGACGTAGGGGGCCCCGTTAATGCTAGGGAGATGAAGAAGACTATATATATATATATATGTGTATATACATACACATATAGTTGGTCTGAAAGAGAGCGTCGGTGTTAAAATAAGAAGAGGCATGCTCCGATGGTTCGGGCATGTAGAAAGAATGCAAGATGAAAGAATGACGAAGCAGATATACAATGCAAAAGTGGAAGGATGTAGGAGCCGGGGAAGGCCAAGACTTACCTACCATGACCAAATTGGTCATGTTCTATCAGAAGGTGATGTCAGGAGTCCTAGAAACTGGCGTGCGTGCATGAGAAGAGCAATGAATGTTAAAGAAGCGAGTGAGATATGTAAGGATCGAGTCACGTGGCGCTCGGTTCTCTCTGCCTACCCCGCAAGGGATTTGGCGTGAAGTTATAGATAGATAGACATACACATATTTACATTTATATCGTGTATCTCCGAAACCGCAACAACAAACAATTTGGCTCAAATTTTGTATTTCTATAAGGTTTTTTGATTTATGTATATATTATGTACATATATATAGGTCTATTTCCTGAAAAAAATAAAAGAAAATGCGAAGTAAAAACTGCTGAGCTAAGCTCGGCCGTCCAGATACTTATAAATAAATAGGCATAAACCTTAGAAATGACGTGGGATTACAAACAAAACCCTTTAATTGACCCTTGTAGACTTTCCGTAATAGATAAAATACGGTCAACTGTTTTATCTTTTTTATTTTTTTAATCTTTTGTTGTTATTTTTGTAGTATTTTAAGAATGCCATAACCGGCCACGTTGGATTTTCTATAACTTTATACAGCCGGTTACACAAAGTTTGGCAAAAGTAAGAAAAACAAAGAAACAACCAACCAACTAACCAAGTTCTTATATATATTATATTATTTTTGATCCCACTATAATAACAAATAAAAAAAAAATGTGTGCATCACGGGATGCCCGACAGAAGTGATAACTTAAACTAATCCGGTGCCGTATGCGCGAGAGAAAGGGAAGCCAGACAGACTGGCGCCGTAACGCGTTACGTAACGAAGCGGTTTACCCTCCGATAAGAAGTCATCACTTCAAAATGTAATACACATCGTTACATTTCTGACGTATTCAAATATATCTATAGCTATATACAATCCGGCAACTACATGATATGACATCAAAAATGGAATCTATCAAACGTCGATCGAAGCGTATTGACCCTTGTACTGACATTTAACTGACCCAATTCTGAATTTTTTTTTCACTAATAGGAAGATACTACAACCCTGGGCGTTAGGCTATTTTTTCAGGCGTCGTGACCCCTAAAATACTTGAAACGTAGGGATTCACACGGGCAGTGTGCCCGGACAGCAGCTAATATCTTTTAAATAGCGAGCCAGGAACACTTAACCTTTCCACCTTATATAATCCATAGTATCCGTTCTCTATTGGGTTGCGTGTATAAAGAAATTATACCTACATTTTTGATATGGAACATTATTTTATATGCAATAGTAATAAACATTTCATATTGTCTTAATGACTTTAGAATACCTATGAATTCTTTTATTATGTTTTTAAATACTATTTATCTTCATGGAGAATATAGATAAAAATTATTTTGCAGTATATCAATATATTCTTGGATTGGGAATCTCCTTCTTGTTTGCGTTATGCCGTTTCCTAATCAATTCACACAAAAATCGCTCACAGTGTCCGAACATTTTTTAGTAGATCTCTGGGTTGTGTTGTGCAGTGACTTGATTATTTTTAGGACTGGATCCCAAGTAGGTGGTACTTGCCAACCATCTTCTCTAGAGGGTTGTTGTGTTCCTGCGTGTGAGTGAGGTCACCAGTAAGCTCCTAAGGAGTTGCTGTCTTAGCAGCAGAGGCATCGCGCGTGTGATGCTTAATGTATTACAAGCGTTGATGGGCTACGGTAACCGCTTTACATCAGGTGGGCCGTATGCTTGTATGCCTTCGGACGTTGTATAAAAAAAATAAAAACAATAAAAAATCTTTTTAAATATACATATAAGAATACTCACGCTGTACAAAGCTGCAAGATGGTTAGATGTGGCAATCAGGAAGGGCTGGTTCACTCCCGGGTGGTCCATGTCGTGGGCTATAGCAGCCAGCAGTGACGCCATGATCTCCAGAGGTTCCAGGTAATCACGGATCTGTTCAAAATTAACGCACTATCAATTCTCATGCCATATCATCTTTATTTTTCAATAGCGATCCGCCCCTGCTTCGTGAGGGTAGATAGAAAGATAAAAGTACTTTCCAAATAGAACATAATAACAATTTAATAAAAAAAACTTAGTGCTATAAGGATTAACATCATGATATGCATTTCATCATCTTTTGATAACACGATGAATGATGGATGATTGAACATGAAACGGTTATTGTAACTTAACTTTTAATTAAACAAAGACCCTCGCGGACGTTTTTGTGGGTAATAATTAGTACTATAAACATGTAGTTACAATATTTTTAGTATCAAAAATGACTTTTATAGGCAAAAATTTGATACCTAGGATTACTAGCTATTTTCGTAGGGATCATTGACGGTGTAGTGCTAGGAACTTGCTAATATATGAAGAATTTTCCAAATAAACCAAAAAACCATACTGATCAAGTTGAGTAACCCCTTCTTTTTGAAGTTAGGAAAATAAGGAACCCTGATACGGCGTCTCCGTCCGTTCGTGTAACCATATGTCCTACATACCACCTGCACGACTGGGAAATAAATTTCCGCATATCTCGAAAGTGTAATATTCATTTCATGTGAAGTTCCACACATTTGAGTACAATGATGTGCTTGCAGCATATTTCCTACCATCATATCTGGGATGAATTATAGAGTGGGTAATAGAGTGATACGAGTATAACATGAGATGAAAGATGTAGTCATGAAAATTAATTCAATTCAATTTATTTCAAAACAATATAAATTGTGTTGAAATTTTAAACTGACAATTGATAAAAATACAATTAGTTATAAGCATTACATTTACCAATTAATGTACAGTCCAAGTAAATTTTATAAAATATTGTATGTATTAATAAAATAAATAAAAAAGAAAGTACCAGCATTACATAATTCTTTAAAAAAAATCCTCTGTATTGTAAAAGCACGTTATCAATAGAAAATTTCTTAGTATGTGTTTGAACGCACAGTTATTAAACTTGATCTCTCAATTCACATGACAAGTAAAAAGGGTATACCGAGGTGGTTCGGATACTTAGAAAGAAAGGATGAAAAGGAGTTATAAAGTGAGTTTTGTAGCTAGAATGAGTGGAGACGTGGGCTGGCGCTACCCAAGATAGACGCACAGTTATCGATAGGTTGCAGCGACGGGCTATCCGCATAATCGACGACGAAGAGGTCACAAAATACCTAGAACCTCTGCAACATCGTAGGGACATAGGCTCCCTAAGTACATTTTACCGCCTGTACCATGGTGAGTGCTCTGAAGAACTATTTTCCGTTATCCCACCCTCTCCCTTCCGTCATAGAACTACACGTGCAGGCTTGCGATGTCATCATTCCACTGTTGAGGACATTTGTTCTCGTACTAAAAAGTTCGGCAGCTCCTATCTCTGTCGAACTATTAAAAAGTGGAACGCCTTGCCTGCACATGTGTTTCCTCCTTCCTACAACATGGGATCCTTCAAACGAAGCGTGAAGAAGCACCTTGCGGGCGAGCATGGTAGCGTCAACTGACAGGACACCGTAGTCCTTTGTCAGTTGCCGCTGCAATTTGGGCTCCCCTTTTCGCTTACCAACAGGCGAAGAGGAGCCACTATGCTGAGCCAATATAAAAAAAAAAAAATCGACCAAATAAGCAAAGTGCTGAAAAAGGGACTAAGTCTAAAAGCATATGTCTCCTACCTAGGCACAAACAACAAACCTAGACGTAACGATACGATGTGGGAAATCTTATTATCTTGGAGATAATAAGGTTGCTTTGTCTCTGCGAATGTAATTAAAAAAAAAGGTGAAATGAACGTCAGTATTTAGGCAAACAGATCAAATTTCATGTAATATTTTATAATGGAACCCTTATAAGATCTTGCAAGGGTTCCATTGTTGCGTTTCGCCCCGGCGGCATCCTAAAAATATATGCATAAACAATATCCGTTATTATATATTGGCGTTAAATAATAACAACAACGAATAAAACATAGAGAATATATAAAAAATAAAATGAACACGAATAATATAAGCTCTCATTACTCTCATTTTATAAATAGACAAGGAAACAAAATAAGCGGCCCGTTTCCGAGAGGTAACAGGTTGTTTATGGCAATTAAAAGGTTAATTGAATTGATGCTCCCTTCCTAATAGGATTTGGAGTGTCCGTGGCTTATTTTACTTGTTGACTTGTAAAAATATTCAGTTATATTGATTTATAACCAGTGGGAGTCAATTTCTATCTATCTATAACTTCACGCCAAATCCCTTGCGGGGTAGGCCGAGAGAGAGCACCGCATGATTCGGTCCTTACATACCTCACTTGCATTTTTAACAATCACAGTTCTTCTTATGTACGCTCGCCGTTTTCTAGGACATTTACTTATGATAAATACACGACCAATTTGATAACGGTAGGTAAGACTTGATCTTTCTCAACTCCTACATCTTTCTATCTATTTCGCGTTCTGTATATATTTCGTGATTCTTTCTTCTTGCATTCTTACTACATGTCAGAACCAACGGAGCATGCCTCTTCTTATTTTAACACCAGACATCTCTTTCAGACCAAATCTGTTTTTAATATTATCATTGCGAACGCGGTCTACAAGCTTTACGCTACAAATTTAGCATCACGCTTGCATTTCAACTGTGTTTATCTTACTTTCATGCACTCTGAAATACCCAGTTCTCGCTTCCATAAGATAAGATTGGGATCAGCACTGCGTTGTGTATAGGAGCTTTCTAATCTCTGAAATGGTTTTTTTATGTTAAACTATATTCACTTTCTGTAAATTTACAATATGTTAACGATGAATCATACATACATACATATCGCCACGCCTGTCTTCCATTGGGGTAGATAGAGACTATGGAACGTCGGATGCACCGATCCAAACTCTCATCGACTTCTTCATGCATGCTCTTCGGTTTTAAGTGCTTTTGATTTGGCCCTATTTTAGCACATCAACAATTTGATCCATATGTGTACGTCTAGGGCGGCCCCTGCCTACATCTCCAATCACTCTTGCTTGTTTCATTTGATAGAGTAAGAAATACGTGCTATTTATTTATACGAGAACAATGTGAAATGAAAGATGAGATGATTTGGACATTTAGAAAGAATTAATGACAAAAGTGTCATTAATTCTTTCTAAATGTCCAAATCATCTCATCTTTCATTTCACATTGTTCTCGTATAAATAAATAGCACGTATTTCTTACTCTATCAATTATTCTAACACCACACATACTCCTCAGTGCTTTCATTTCTACAGCGGTATATCTTGATCAACATACCAACGGTATGATAAGATAAGACGGTAGCTGGGTAAGTTGTAGATAACTTAGTGGCTGAGCACAACATAATTGGAGAGGCTAAAGCAGCGCAACTATGGAGGAATTCAGAAGTCAAGAGACCATATGTGGGACGACCCATCAAAAACGTCATGTAGAGATCCTACATGTTGCTAAAAAACAACGGCGTTTTTGACAAGTGATAGTTTCGCGTAGATGTTTACTATTAATTTAGTAAAACTGACCAAGGCGACCGAGTTTCTTTCTGTATTTTTTTATTGCATGACATCGTAGTTTTTCAGGATAGATACCTACATAGAATAACTTTAAAAATTTTGTTCTCATAAGTAGTTAACCATAACAAAAAAAAAACCTAGAAACAATTGGAAACTAGGGCACTCTTTTTAAAAGAAGAATTTTCGTAATCGGTTCATGATTGGCGAAGATAATTGATAATCGCCTCCTTTTTAAAGTCGGTTAACATAGTATCTTTACGACAAATAACTACACTTATCAAACAGTCACCAGAAGCTAGTTCGGACTGATATTAAGAATGTAAAAATATACCTATTTGGGTATATGATACACACGGCGGAACCTCAAGCTAGAGTGTTTAATCTTTTGTACTGTCCTGATGGCGCACGCAATAAGAGAATAACGAGTCTAACATGTCTTGTCGCTGTAGCCTTGTATTAGAATCGTAGCCTGAAACCTAGAAACCTGAAGAAGGACATAACTTCCGATTGTCTATTGCTAGTTCTATAAATCCAATTAACTGATGATTGTATACGAGAGGTATGTGGCTCCAACATTATACAGCTCAACCTTCCTCGAACGCATATAAACCGATCGTGAGATTCGAACTGATGGCATTTGCTTCTCTAAGCTCTATTCGCACAGTGTATTCACACAGTTATAAACTTGATCTTTCAATTCACATGACAAGTAAAAAGGGTAAACCGAGGTGGTTCGGATACTTAGAAAGAAAGGATGAAAAGGAGTTATAAAGTGAGTTTTGTGGCTAGAATGAGTGGAGACGGGGGCTGGCGCTACCTAAGATAGAAATAAGCAAAGTGCCGCAAAAGGGGCTAAATCTAAAAGCATATGTCTCCTACCTAGGCACAAACAACAAACCTAGACGTAACGATATGATGTGGGAAATCTTATTATCTTGGAGATAATAAGGTTGCTTTATCTCTGCGAATGTAATTAAAAAAAAGGTGAAATGAACCACAGTATTTAGGCAAACAGATCAAATTTCGCGTAATATTTTATAATGGAACCCTTATAAGATCTTGCAAGGGTTCCATTGTTGCGTTTCGCCCCGGCGGCATCCTAAAAATATATGCATAAACAATATCCGTTATTATACACTGGCGTTGAATAATAACAACAACGAATAAAACATAGAGATAATAAATAAAATGAACACGAATAATATAAGCGCTCATTACTCTCATTTTATAAATAGACAAGGAAACAAAATAAGCGGCCCGTTTCCGAGAGGTAACAGGTTGTTTATGGCAATTAAAAGGTTAATTGAATTGATACTCCCTTCCTAATAGGATTTGGAGTGTCCGTGGCTTATTTTACTTGTTGACTTGTAAAAATATTCAGTTATATTGATTAATAACCAGTGGGAGTCAATTTCTGTCTATCTATAACTTCACGCCAAATCCCTTGCGGGGTAGGCCGAGAGAGAGGACCGCATGATTCGATCCTTACATACCTCACTTGCATTTTTAACAATCACAGTTCTTCTCATGTACGCTCGCCGTTTTCTAGGACATTCACTTATGATAATACACGACCAATTTGATAACGGTAGGTAAGACTTGATCTTCCTCAACTCCTACATCTTTCTATCTATTTCGCGTTCTGTATCTATTTCGTGATTCTTTCTTCTTGCATTCTTACTACATGTGAGAACCAACGGAGCATGCCTCTTCTTATTTTAACACCAGACATCTCTTTCAGACCAAATCTGTTTCTAATATTATCATTGCGAACGCGGTCTACAAGCTTTACGCTACAAATTTAGCATCACGCTTGCATTTCAACTGTGTTTATCTTACTTTCATGCACTCTGAAATACCCAGTTCTCGCTTCCATAAGATAAGATTGGGATCAGCACTGCGTTGTGTATAGGAGCTTTTTAATCTCTGAAATGATTTTTTTATGTTAAGCTACATTCACTTTCTGTAAATTTACAATATGTTAACGATGAATCATACATACATACATATCGCCACACCTGTCTTCCATTGGGGTAGATAGAGACTATGGAACGTCGGATGCACCGATCCAAACATACCTATCTCGCTTCCGCCACACTCATCGACTTCTTCATGCATGCTCTTCGGTTTTAAGTGCTTTTGATTTGGCCCTATTTTAGCACATCATCAATTTGATCCATATGTGTACGTCTAGGGCGGCCCCTGCCTACTCTCCAATCACTCCTGCTTGTTTCATTTCTTTTGTCATTAATTCTTTCTAAATGTCCAAATCATCTCATCTTTCATTTCACATTGTTCTCGTATAATTAAATAGCACGTATTTCTTACTCTATCAATCATTCTAACACCACACATACTCCTCAGCGCTATCATTTCTACAGCGGTATATCTTGATCAACATACCAACGGTATGATAAGATAAGACGGTAGCTGGGTAAGTTGTAGATGACTTAGTGGCTGAGCACAACATAATTGGAGAGGCGAAAGCAGCGCAACTATGGAGGAATTTAGAAGTCAAGAGACCATATGTAGGACGACCCATCAAAACCGTCATGTAGAGATCCTAGATGTTGCTATAAAACAAAGGCGTTTTTTACAAGTGATAGTTTCACGTAGATGTTCACTATTACTTTAGTAAAAGTAACCAAGGCGACCGAGTTTCTTTCTGTATTTTTTTATTGCATGACATAGTACTTTTTCAGGATAGATACCTACATAGAATAACTTTAAAAATTATGTTCTTATAAGTAGTTAACCATAACAAAAAAAACCTAGAAACAATTGGAAACTAGGGCACTCTTTTTAAAAGAAGAATTTTCGTAATCGGTTCATGATTGGCGAAGATAATTGATAATCGCCTCCTTTTTAAAGTCAGTTAACATAGAATCTTTACGACAAATAACTACACTTATTAAACAGTCTCCAGAAGCTAGTTCGGACTGATATTAAGAATGTAAAATATACCTATTTGGGTATATGATACACACGGCGGAACCTCAAGCTAGAGTGTTTAATCTTTTGTACTGTCCTGATGGCGCACGCAATAAGAGAATAACGAGTCTAACATGTCTTGTCGCTGTAGCCTTGTATTAGAATCGTAGCCTGAAACCTAGAAACCTGAAGAAGGACATAACTTCCGATTGTCTATTGCTAGTTCTATAAATCCAATTAACTGATGTTTGTATACGAGAGGTATGTGGCTCCACCATTATACAGCTCAACCTTCCTCGAACGCATATAAACCGATCGTGAGATTCAAACTGATGGCATTTGCTTCTCTAATCTCTATTCGCACAGTGTATTCGACCAGACAATTCCTGGCTCCCTACAAGTTATCTTAGATTCTACGTCCACATATCCCTGGTTATGAACTCTCCCCCTTCTGTCTGCGCAAGCCTACTGCCGGCGACACCAAGCTTAACAAATACCTCGGGCTATATTGGACTCGGATCCCATCCTTCTTGTCATTCATTAGATCTGTACTCTTGAGCCAGGATAGTAGGCTGTAGTTCCTGCTTGCCGGGACGGCATTAGATTGAAAAAGTCCGGCCCCATCTGAGGGGCTGGCCAGTCGCAGTTGTGTCCTGTTGCTGGCAGATCCGGGGCACCACACCAACGCGGCCGATATCATTTCGCGGGGTCGTTTAGTGGGTATACCGTCGGACAGCCGACGGGGAGTCCCACACTACCATCGGAGGCCACCCAGGCACCGGTGGTGTGCGTAACGCATTTTTCCCCGCGTCACAAAAAGAAAAAGGCTGTAGTTCCTGCCTTCCTCTCTCTCACCACACTTGCATCTAACGCTCTCTATACAATGCAAGAGAGAGAGTAGAAAATTGCTGCAATTATTCTTTTCTGTGGCATACGTAAACTACATGGATGCAGTACATTACAATATTAGAGTAGGCGGGGCGGTCGTAGACTGAGGAAGTAATACGTTTGCCAAAAGCTAGGTTTGCGTCGCACTGAGCACAGTCAAAACTCTAGATAGATTGCTTACACCGACCCAAATCTCAGAAATTTGTTACATAATCCACACGACCAAAATTCATTCGAAAAAGGATTATTTCAATAGAGGACAAGCTGTTAATTCATTTAGCGATTCATTGAATTATGATGGGGTAGGTAGTGCTCAGTCATCTAAATATCGATAGGTACGGAGAATCTCGCATATCTCTCGTAGTCGAGTTCCAGTTTCCAAAGTATAAACTTTTAATTAACACAGCACTTTGTACAGGCCAAGTACCTTGACCTTTCATATTTTGTATCGTTATATCTATGGCCATTCTAAAATCTTTAGGTATCATTTATACTTTTCTTTAAAAATTGGCACCAAGAGAGATCGATAAAATCTCGAAATGTGAACACGATATGCGAACCAATATGATTTTGATATCGATAGTGTGAAGACGTTAGTATTGCATCACTAAAATGTGAGCAAATAGACAATCAGATTGCAATTATGGACCAAGAGCGCACCGGCGTGCGGATTAGGGCGTGGCCCGGAACCAACGCTCACCGATCCGCCCCCGTCGGTGCGAATATAGCTGCACGCGCTGCGTGGGCCGCCACCCACCACGCAGCACCAATTCAGAGGGAACGAAGCGAGCCGAATGCTGCATATGCACGTGGAATATATCCGCCCACCCCGCAAGGGGTTTGGTGTGAAGTTTATAAATTTAAAGAGCAGGCTCTATACTTGATGTTTGTGTGAAGAAGAGATAGTTAAACTGAAAGCACAACTCGAAGGTTCATACGTTGTTGAACAAAGACGCAAACACTGTATGAGCACAGTGTACGAGATAGGACAGAGTGTATAAGCAAAAATAACTAGAGAACGTAGGACTTCTTGACCGATTGCTCAAAAAGGGTATAATGTTTGTAAAGCGAAAAGAAACTCAGGAACTGTGTGCATTTCACCCCAACTTCAGTTATAAAACCTTAATCCTTGGATTTTATTTTGCCGCTAAGGTGGCAAACAAGCGCACGGCCTGCTTGATCGTAACCCTGTAGATTACTAGCAACACGAGAGCTGACACGTACGTTGCAGATATCCTTGTAAAAATACTTTCACACCCTTTTTGTTAAAGATCATGTTATAATAACCTCTTGGAAAATAACAGTAGGGAATACATTTCGCAGCTTATGAGTTCTCGGAAGAAAACTCATGTCGTAACCTTTGGAAAAATAATAGAAGGGAATACATGTCGCAGCTTACGAGTTCTCTGAAGCCATTATAACACGCGACCATTGTCTCGTACTATAATGGTTTCAGAGAAGTTTTCAGAGACGGTTTCACTGTTTGATGATATACCTCTCAAGTGGTGCAATTGTAGAAGAAATCTGTGAGTATTATATCCAACACCTTATCGGATCACAATCTACAGTCAATAGATCAAACAAAGGAACCCAAAGTCTCTCCTCAAACTTAAAGGCTCAATTGCGTACGTAAGCTCCGGATCGTTGACAATTCTCACGTGTAATCTCTGAACGAAATCTCAAGCATCAAAGTGGTTCTATCCAAAACTGTCTACTTAATGTACGGCCTAGCCTCGTGACATGTATAACATAAAGTTACTACGAAGTTACTGTTTCGTATACACCAAGTTTCTTGGACGCCAGCTTGACCCTCTTCCCCAGGTGACATCCGAACAGAATTTTGTTGGAAATCTCGCCAACAAGAACCCTAATAATATCTGCGATGGAAAGAGGCGTTTTCGGGGCGAACTACAATGCAAATGGGGTTTTCTTAGCAGTGAACGGAAATAGACTTCTCTTTTGATAGGGTGATGGGGCGGAATTGGAATATATTTGACAACCTCAAATCGGATAACGTAGCCGATACTTCGACTTAATTTACGTTCTTAAAAAAACAGTAAACGAATGCCAGCAGTCGCGTTAGAGCACTAGATTTCACGAACATAGTTTGGAATCATATAACCGAGAGCATCTGCGTGATCTGATGATGGATATTATCCTACTGATAATATCTCAACTGTGACGAGTAACTTCCTTAATTCCCGCGCAATAGCACTACATGCATATTCACAATTAAATTGTTTTTTATGTCACACTTGTATTACAAAATGTTTATTGATATCTTTTTATTTTTCTGCATTATAAGTACCCAATGGTGAGTATTATTGTAGGTATCAAAGGTATCAAAATGGTCAAATTCCTGTACCTACGCAATGTTTAGACTTGCCATTTCTATCGATGAGATCAAGACTACCTGAATATGAACCATTTTAGTTGGTTATCAAGTTAAACACATATTTTGTTCTACAAATACTAATTCTTTCTATCTCTTTTATACTTTTATCGTTGTATTGAAATTATCTCTATGGTTTACTGGCGTATGTAACTTCAAATTGCAAGTAAACTTTTGTTAACTAGTTCTCATTTCAGTTAAGAATCCTATTACTACTACTCTGAGATCTGTAGTCTTTATTATACTTATACTCTTAGAACGACACATTTGAGAAAAAATCGAACTATTTAGTCGTTATAGCGTCGTCGTTATACTGTGTAAAGTTGTGAATGCGACTTCATTGAACTACTTTATCTTCCTGGCGTCGAATTCAATATTACACTTTTCATTTCAAGGTTTTTAATTCTTAAAATTTTAATCGGTCATCAAATCTTATTTAACAATCTTATTGTATGTATATCATCACGCCATGTCTCTTGCGGGGAAGGCAGGTAGGACCGAAAGCACCGAAAATTGTTTTTGATTTTAACTCAAACGGCTGTCACCCCGCCTACCAATTAATGATTCTAGGCACTGTTATTGTGACGCCAATTTGAGAACTTTCCGTACTAAATACAATGTCTATAAAAGTCACTCCGTGTTAAGAGAATAATTCCACTAGTAACGTTCGAGAAAGCGCAGAAATTGTCAGTATTCCGTTAAACAAGGTAATTATTTTATTTATTTTTGAAGCGATTACTTCTTATGGGAGGGTAAACCGCTTCGTTACGTAACGCGTTACGGCGCCAGTTTGTCTGGCTTCCCTTTCTCTCACGCATACGGCAACGTATTGCTTTAAGTTACTGCTTCAGTCGGGCGTCCCGAGACGTTTTTTATTATTATTTTATGTACGTAGTTATTAGTAAGTATAAGATAATTATAATATGAAAAACATTATTTACTAACTATAGTTATATTATAGGATAATATTGTCTTAGGTTTTCGCGATTGTTACACATTGAATTAAACAATTTTTAACGGAAGTATCGCGTATTTTATTTATTTTGATGAACCTGACGTTTCGACCGCTTTGCAGCGTCCGTGGTCGCAGGAAGACAGTGGAGTCTTCCTGCGAGTCGTCTTGTTTAATTCAGTATAGTAGGATAAGTTTTGTGATTGTCCCATAAGAACAAAACTGTAAAAAATTTATGCACTATGTATGGGTGTCAGTATTTACGCCAATGCGTATATCCAGTGAGCACGTTAACAGAACGAAGCATGCGTTCAATTATCATCTCAAGTAGTAAAGAAATTATTATATTTTCAGTAGACATGTCTCTGGACAAAACTTATGATCGATTTAAATTTAATAAATTCCGTAGCTTTTTAGTAACTTATATAAAAGACAGCTATGGTGCAGGCCCGCCAATTTGGTGTTTTGGGACTTATGTTCATATCACTTGCTCCGTGATAGTAGGAAAGAAACCAGCACTTCCTAACGCACACACCTAAGAAAGGTCTGGATTTCCCCCAGGGTCGTGAAGGACTGGCGACAGTCGCTCCACCCCAAAATCAGTATCTTTGCAAAAGTCGTTAGATTTCGGCAGCGGACCCTGAATCATAATTGATTAGGAAAAGGGAAATTGCTACGAGGCAGTCCTACATTAATTCCATGCTCTCTAAAGGGTATTTACGAGTTTCATATCCTAACAAACGTCTATCAAATAACGGGAATTATTAATCAAATTTTAGAAATAATAAATAATGCAGTAACAACCGAGCTTGTTGTTTTTTTCGCGGTCATTCAATAATAAAACCTATACCTATAGATAAATTTAAGAAGCAAAATCGTATCAAAATACAAAAATATATCCAAATCGTTAGAGCATTTCCAATATACGTGAAATATATATACAAGAATTATTCATTTAAATAAGATAAATTATAGATAAAATTACACTGCCCCATCTAGTCCCAAATTAAGCGAAGGTTAGATACTATGGATACTAGATACGTAGTAAACATATTTAAAGACTTTGATAATAAATACATGCTCATACCACATCAATAAATACCAAGACCAACATGGGTACATGATACATGCACGCTAATATTTGTCTAGCGGGAATCGAACCCACGACTCTCGACGACCGGATTCAATAAGCGAGTAATGTCTCTGTGGTATTCTGCCCAAAACCAGAACACCACTTTTGACGAGCTCGGTGGCGCCGCGGTTATTAACGCGATTTTGACACCAACGATCGTGGGTACGATTCCCACACAGGACAGACATTTTTGTGCATGAACATGTCTGTTTGTCTTGGTCTGGATGATTTTAGAGAGGTAGGGCGCATCAAAGCAGCCCGCCTGGGGAAGTACACAGAAAACCGCGGCCAAATATCAACTCCCTGGAAGGTGGTTGTGTATCTTCGTGTGAGTGAGATCACCAGTAAGCTCCTAAGGAGTTGATGTGTTAGCAGCAGAAGTGACATCACGTTGGCGACACTTAATGTACTACCAGCGTTCATAGGCTACGGTAACCAATTCACATCAGGTAGACCGTATGCTTGTATGCCTCGCGACGTATAAAAAAGTAGATACAGACATGGGGTGCGAGTAACAAACTACACAGCCACGTCAGTCAAGATTCGCGACCATAATACTCGTAGTTCCCATTTTGGGTACGGTGCAATTAGCTAAGTAACAAACAGCCTTTTTACAAGATTATTATGGACGCCCAAGATAAACACGTCCGTCATGGGTGTTAACATGCTTGTAAGCTTGCCCTTCCACGTCTGGAGAAGACACGACAGTAATTTGCGTCTGCATCACTATTTTAAGACTTGGCTAATATGTTGTGTTTTGCCTTGTGCGCCCAGAAATTCAGAGACGAGAGAGAGAGAGAGTATATACTAATTATGTCACCGTAGTTTTGTCTATGGGATTCATCTTGTTCTTAGTCGTTATCCCATTTCCTGATCCATTAGGACGCTACCTAAACCTAAGGATTTAGCGAAGGCATTATTTTTTACATGGAGTGAATGAAAACCTTCACAACCCAGAGGGAAAACCTGATCTCGCTTAGTGTAAGCAACACGTCTTTCGAAATATAATTTGTTGGACTTGTGAGTTTTCTCACGATGTTTTCCTTCACCGCCCAGCAACTGATAAAAATGTACATAAATCCGAAGACACGCAGGCTTCGTCTATGGAACTATCACATACAAAAACACACAAAGTGCTAGCAGTACTCGCATATGACACAAGGCCTATTATAGAATTGATGAATATGTAATTGGCAAAGATGTCATGAAATTCAGCACATACCTTTGCTATGGTAATGCGACTTAGCTGCAGCACATATGTGTGCTTGAAATTAAAAATAGATTGTAAATCCATCCAATTGTGCAATAGAGACAGACGGATGGAAACACAGACAGTATTGTTGTTGTGGTCCATTACGAACAAACAGAACAATTAAAGAAATATAGTATGTATGTGTCTATCTATGTATAACTTCACGGGGAGACCCCAAGGGCCACATGACTAGACATTACAAACCTCACTCGCTTCTTTAATGTTGTATGCACTGTATAGAAAATGTGACAATTGTCAACTCTGCTACGCAGCAGTCCCTAGCCTGCTCAATAATTGACAGTTAGCATTTGATTGAACTTTATTACATATCCATAAAACATTATGATTATTAGGCATGCTCAGTTGATTAGGACATATGGAATGCAAGAGGAAAGAATGACGAAATAAAGTGGAAGGATGTAGGAGCCGAGGAATAACAAGATTCAAATATCACGGCCAGATTGGTCGTGTTATGCTTTTTTGCGTTAGCTTGCAAGTGTTTACCGACAGTGGGGCGAAGTGTGTCTAAGTGGCAAGTTTTCGCATCCAACTTCATTAATGTTATTGCGTCATCTTTAACCTCCTCGTTTCATTTGTATACTGATGACTTACAAATATATGCTGCTGCTTCATTTCAAGATTTCATAAATACTATTTGTGTTGCTATTAGGGGTGACTACTTCGATTTAAAAATTTATGCAGCAAAATCTCAGAGTACTGTGATAGACAGTCCCTACTTTATATCAATGTTCCAAACTGGTGCATTCTCGAGGGATGTTTATAACAGGTACAGGTACAGTAGTACCTTAAAGCTCGACGTTAAAGAACCTATCATGTCATATCATGGACTAGATTCTATCATGCGGGCCTCATATCAATGGAATAAGTAGCAAAATTTACGATTCGCTTCGTCCATTAAGGCGTCTTCAAAACTTCCTCCCTGTATAGACCGAACCAATATCGTAAGTATGACCATGTCCCTCAAGTTCCGGCAGCAGCTTAACTGGCTAACCTATAAGTCAGCGTCGCATAGTTCATATTCTCACCCCTGTATACAATGTCCTTTTCAAACCCTCTTTTCCAATATATCTCCGGGAGAAGTTTCACTTTCGGACAGTGGACGAACGTCTACGGCGTAGCGGAAATCCTACACTAAAGGTCCCGCCCTCACAAATACTTTCTGCCATTCATTCATTCACTATACATACAAGCTGTGTATGTGCACACCTGTGGAAGTGAGGGTTTCGCAAACGAATAGGCTCTTTTAAAAAGCGAGTAAACGGGTTCTATGGTATCCCCGCACCAAATTGAGTTTACGTATATAGTTATTATATACTTAATGTGTATGTCCTAGCATTTATATAATGTATGTATATCTTCACGTCAGGTCCATTACGGGGTAGGCAGAGAGAACCGAGCGCTATAAGACGCGGTCCTTACCTACTTCACTTGCTTCTCTAACATTCGCCAATGGTCATTTTCGAAATGCTGGTACATTAAAAAAAAGAGATTAAAAGTAAAAAAAAAAAACGGGAAAATTATTAAGATACAATAGGATTTAATGTAAAAATGTAAGACGTGTCTAAGTACCCGTAAGGGCCTATTGGTAAATAAATGATTTTTATATTTTATTTTTACATTCATAGCTCTTTTCATGCACGCTCGCCGGTTCCTGGGGCTCCTGACATCACCTTCTGATAAAACACGACCAATTTGGTCATGGTAGGTTAGTCTCGGTCTTACTCGGCTCCTATATCCTTCCACTTTTGCATTGTATGTCTGTTTCGTCATTCTTTCGTCCTTTATTTATATAATGTGTGTGTTTATTGGTGATTTTGATATTGATCACATAATATATGTTGTTATGTTTGTTCACTATAATACATTTTAAATCTCTCTGGTCCCTTTTTCCCACTGCCATTCATTGCTCCATACAGGTAGGTACCCAAAAGCAATGGTCGGCTGGAACGGCTAGGAGAGATTCCTTGAAGGAATAGATCCGGTGTGCGCGTTCACAACAAAAATGTCCCCATTTCACCCCACTCCCCGTCTTCAGGGCGCTACCCTCAATATGCGCGATAGCCTGAATATGCTAGGCATGGATATTCGTTGCGACCTAAACCAACGAAATTACATCGAGAGCCTCATTTTAACAGCTTCAAAGAAACTCGGGAGTCCTGAACAGGGTGCGCCGGACCAACTTTGTCTTCTTTATAAGACTCAAGTTCGGGCCTGCGTGGAGTATTGCTCGCATCTCTGGGACGGCTTCGCACAGTATCTTCTCGAGGCTCTCGATAGGTTGCAGCGACGGGCTATCCGCATAATCGACGACGAAGAGGTCACAAAATACCTAGAACCTCTGCAACTTCGTAGGGACATAGGCTCCCTAAGTACATTTTACCGCCTGTACCATGGTGAGTGCTCTGAAGAACTATTTTCCCTTATCTATATATATTATATATGATAGAACCACACGTGCAGGCTTGCGATGTCATCATTCCACTGTTGAGGACATTTGTTCTCTTACTAAAAAGTTCGGCAACTCCTATCTCTGTCGAACTATTAAAAAGTGGAACACCTTGCCTGCACATGTGTTTCCTCCTTCCTACAACATGGGATCCTTCAAACGAAGCGTGAAGAAGCACCTTGCGGGCCAGCATGGTAGCGTCAACTGACAGGACACCGTAGTCCTTTGTCAGTTGCCGCTGAAATTTGGGCTCCCCTTTTCGCTTACCAACAGGCGAAGAGGAGCCACTATGCAGAGCCAATAGAAAAAAAAAAAAAAAAACCCGCCTTTGCAAATCAAATAACTTTTATACTTCGTTATTATTATGGGTAATGCAATAAATTTATACAAACAAACAAACAAACCCATGAAAGGTCACACGTGATTTAAACACCATAACTCACACGTGGTTATGTGTGTACTCATAAAAGCTTAAATCACACGCACGCACATGTTTAATACCGCGCAAAAGAATTCCCACAGTAGTATGTACGAGTGACATGTTGATTTTAAGGTTTTTTTTTTAATAATTTGTCGGGAGGCATGGAAACATACGACCCGCCTGATGTAAACTGGGCACCGTAGCCTTTTAACGTTTGCGATACATAAAGTATAACTCGCGCGTTGACAAACCAGCTGATAAGACAGAAAACTCCTTAGTTTACTGACAACCGTGCTCACTCGCAGGCACATAACAACCCACTAGGGAGTTATTTGGTTGCGGTTTTCTGTGAGGAGGAGGTACTTCTCCCAATCGGCTACTTTAATACGCCCTCTATACCAAACTTAACTCATCCAATTTTAGGGATACGGGTCTCCCTGCAACGGAAGGGATTTAGACCATACTCCACCACGCTGCTCAACTGCTCGGATTGGCGAAAATCAGTAGTTATCAAGCCCGAAGGCCACTGATTTAGCTTGGCGACTGTCATCTATCGGCAACAGCCGGCACAGGCGGCTTAACGTGAAAGCACGGAGAGTCTCGATACAGATAAACCTATCCATAGACAGGCTGCGGTCGACGTTACGTAACCCTTGTGTTTGATTTTTTATGCAACGGGAGGCATACAAGCAGCGGCCCACCTGATGTAAACCGATTACCGTAGCCTCTCATACCCCGTAATTGGCACACGCAAACGACGCCATCAAACTCTCAACCCATTCTTGAAAACACCCACACAAAACAAAGAGACGTGTTCGTTAACACAAACGTTTGTTGTGTGTGGGAATCGAAACCCACAAGCGTTAAAGCAGCATTGTTAAACATTTCGCCACCCAGCTCGTCGAAGGTATTACGTATCTATCTATCTATCTATAACTTCACGCCAAATCCCTTGCGGGGTAGGCAGAGAGAACCGAGCGCCACGTGACTCGATCCTTACATATCTCACTCGCTTCTTTAACATTCATTGCTCTTCTCATGCACGCTCGCCGGTTTCTAGGGCTCCTGACATCACCTCCTGATAGAACACGACCAATTTGGTCATGGTAGGTTAGTCTCGGTCTTCCTCGGCTCCTACATCCTTCCACTTTTGTATTGTATATCCGCTTCGTCATTCTTTCATCTTGCATTCTTTCTACATGTCAGAACCAACGGAGCATGCCTCTTCTTATTTTAACACCGACGCTCTCTTTCATACCAACTCTGTTTCTAACATCATCATTGCGAATACGGTCTACAAGCGTTACGCCTTTAGGTATTACGTAGACGGTATCTTATCGCCTAAATAACTTTACACGACTTTACTTACACAACAACTTGTTCTAAACTCCCCAGGTGTGTATTAAAACGTGACCAGTAATAATATACTTAAGCAGTTTCAGCGAAGCCCATGATGTAAACTACAAAACTTGACGTACACTAACTAGGTGGGCCACTCAAGGCTAATTATTATGATGCACTTGTAAGGCGAACGTGAAACTTGAGCGTTGGGAACCTCTGAAAGGGAACAAACAATATTGAACCTTGTGCGTCGATATTTGTTCGACATTATGCCAACAGCCTCGTTTTACAAATGCACAGCACCCCGACGATTGGGAGTTCATCCTCATGCAGTGCAACCGTTTTGGTCGCGTACTGTGCCGTTCCAGAGAAGTTTTCTAGCGAGAACTGTTGAGTTGTGGAAACTAACAAGGTTTTCCCAAGGGCCGGGGGTTTTCAGGAAAAGGTTCATACAGGGTCGGCATGGGGGGTTTCAGGAAAAGGTTCATACAGGGTCGGCAACGCAAGAGTGACACCCCTGGTAGTGCAAATGCCCATAGGCTACCGTAACTGTTTACCATCAGCCACGAAAATAAAAAAAAAACATTTGTTAATAGATTCAGGCGTTATTTTGCGAATGTCAAATTTACATGCACTGCTCTGTGCTTCCGCAACCAATTACTTCATGCTAACTAGCGCCGGCCGACACCCACCTGCTACTATTAGTAGATGTAGGTATCATGCCGTCGTTGCCGTGGCTGCTAGGATTGCCTTTCCATTGGCTGATGCGGTCGGGCGGGCAATCGCGAGCAGCCGAGGCAGTGACGACTGGAGCAGCCATGGCATGAATTTAGTGGTACATGCCCATACAAAGATTGGAACCAGGGACCAACGGATAATAGGTAGCGATTCCTATACACTCCGCTGTCACAGCAAGTAATTAGTAAAAAGACTAATTAGTAAAAAATACACACATCAAAAGTGTCTAGGGATCAACATATATTTTTGCAATAACTTTTCTCCTGATTAATATTAATTAAAATTTTCTTTAAGGATTCATCAAATAAAGTGTTTTCGTTTGTCTACAGTAACGATAAACCAAGTCACCTTTGCATTAATAAAGAAATTTGCCATTTTCATAATAAAGGGATTTTTGACATTTGAACCACTAACATTAAAGTTCGAAAAAAAGACTGAAATAACAGTTTTCTTTAAAATTTTATTGGGTAACTTAAACAATTAATAATCCGTGTTTCTACCGCGAACACTAACAACACAAGAACATCGGTTTGGCATACTCAAAATGAGTTCATCCAAATCACGCTGTGGAATGGCCGCCCATGTTCGTTGCAACAACAAAAAAAGGTCTTCTTGCGACTGGATACCCTCCATATTCGGCAGAGCTCTTCTCTGTAGCATATCCCATGCATGGACACGGAGACAAGACCGATACATTCAAATCACAACTCGAAGAGCTCCAACAATAACCGCCATGATGTTAGCCGTGACGCTTCATCACTCTTCAGGGAACTTAATAAGCGACCAAACAGTCAGAAACCGCTTGCATGAAGTGAACCTTCATTCCCGAAGACCG
The DNA here is from genome assembly GCA_947507595.1 of Pyralis farinalis. NCBI lineage: Eukaryota > Metazoa > Arthropoda > Insecta > Lepidoptera > Pyralidae > Pyralis > Pyralis farinalis. The sequence continues at coordinate 34,927,653 of OX382265.1, forward strand.
CTAAGGGTACCACCTATAGCAATGCACAATCGTAGGATTCGATATCAATGGGCTCTTGAACACAGAAATTGGGCAGAAGAACAATGGCGTTTCGTGTGCTTTTCTGATGAGTCTCGTTTTGGTATGAGACCGGATACAAGACGTATACGACACTGGAGAACCCCTGGACGCCAACAGCGATTAAAATCCTGCCAGGAAGTCCATCCTTATAGTGGTGGAACCATTATGGTATGGGCGGGTATTTGGATCGGCGGAAGAACTGAGTTGATTTGGATCAGAGGCAACCTCAACGCTCAAATTTATGCTGAGACGATTGTATCAGACGTCATCGTTCCTCTACAAGTGCAAATCGGTCCCTTATTTCAGTTAATGCATGATAATGCACGACCGCATACCGCAAGAGTTGTAAGACAGACTCTCGCCGCAGCTAACATCAATGTCATGCCCTGGCCTCCTCAGTCGCCAGACTTGAACCCGATTGAGCATGCATGGGATATGCTACAGAGAAGAGCTCTGCCGAATATGGAGGGTATCCAGTCGCAAGAAGACCTTTTTTTGTTGTTGCAACGAACATGGGCGGCCATTCCACAGCGTGATTTGGATGAACTCATTTTGAGTATGCCAAACCGATGTTCTTGTGTTGTTAGTGTTCGCGGTAGAAACACAGATTATTAATTGTTTAAGTTACCCAATAAAATTTTAAAGAAAACTGTTATTTCAGTCTTTTTTTCGAACTTTAATGTTAGTGGTTCAAATGTCAAAAATCCCTTTATTATGAAAATGGCAAATTTCTTTATTAATGCAAAGGTGACTTGGTTTATCGTTACTGTAGACAAACGAAAACACTTTATTTGATGAATCCTTAAAGAAAATTTTAATTAATATCAATCAGGAGAAAAGTTATTGCAAAAATATATGTTGATCCCTAGACACTTTTGATGTGTGTATATAATAAAATGTTCTCATATCGAAAGATCTTTTCCGACAGTTAAGACATTTTGTTATATATGTATACTTTTAATATAATTAGACATACTGATGTATACAGATATTTTCCTCGTCCTCGCGATTGCCCGCCCGACCGCGGCAGTAGAGGCAGAGACGCCATGGCAGCGATGGCAAGACGCATCTACTAACGGCAGTGGGTGGGAGGTGGTCGGCGCTACTTCGCTGATTGGTGGCGGAAACACGCAAAGCAGGTTAGATCAAATTGTAGATACTCGTAGTTAAATTAATTCACAGCAAGTAGAATAATTTCAAGTAACACTTCATTGAACTCAATAACAGATTTTTAATGCCAATCGTTCGACAATGATAAATTATATGTCATGTAAATATCCCAACAGAGTCAATTCGAAAACTTCCTACTCTTACAAATTTCTTCTGATTAAATTCGTTGTGAGTTCCAAGGCAGCTGTAGTTTAACCCCCGGGACAGAAATGGACTTCACCGTTCATTGCCTTCTTGGTGGTCGACGCTGTTAATTTTGGCTACACAGGATACAGAGTGGTGGGCCTGTCCCATCCCAACAGTTATATAGAAATGGCATTTCTCATTCGTTTCCATTCGTGTAACAGTAGGGCTGGGCTTCGAAGCGACCTGTATGGGGAACTATGGAGATACTCGTAGTTCCCCATACAGGTCGCTTCGAAGCCCAGAACCTCACAGAAATCTGTAGTCAAATAAACACTCCCCAGACAGATGTTGTGTTCTTACATATGAGCGAGTTCACCAATAAGCTCCTACGGAGTTGCTGGGTTAACAGCAAACCTATATACTAAAAACAATTTATTCGAAAATCACTCATAAAAGTATCGAGTGAAAAAAGTGATTCCGAAATTCATTTAATTTAAATAATATTAATAATAATCATTTATTTGCATAAAATATGGTTACATTTAGAACCTGTTACATAATATTAGTCCGCATATTTTGCCACAGTATTATGACGTGCAAATATACATTCAAAATATAATTACAAATTAGATTCAATAATTACAATTTCCATTACTATGAAATCCAAGTTGTGTTACAATAAAATTCTGAATTAATTAAATAGGTCCATTGTTAATTTTAACACTACATAATTTTCATTGTGATGTGCATATTATTTTACGTATTATATATTATTACTATCTAGTCATTTTTAATATTTATTTGTCATGAATTCTTGAATATTATAAAAACATTGATTTTACTGCCACCTATAAAGATTTGTCTTAATTTTTTTAATACACAATATTTTTATATGTTTAGGGATTTTGTTAAATATTTTTATAGTCATTAAATAACATTTTTTTTGATATAAGCAACTACTGCAAGCTGATAATATCAGTCTAGACGGATCCCTATTATTATCTTTAGAAGCTTAATAATATATAAAAATAAATAATGAAAAGGGGAGTTGCTGGGTTAGCAGCAGACCCGTACTAAAACAAATTATTCGAAAATCAAAATGGCCGTTACGTACACACAAAAAAAGGTGCGAAGAACGCTCTCTACGCCCATTCAACATAAATAGATTTTCAAAACGTAAATGCGCCAGGCATTCATATAGCAAAAATTAGGGTCGAGCTGAAAGAAATTGAAAAATACCCCGATGGCAACCTGTGAATACGGACGATTGGTTGAGGAGAACTTTGCTCTGTTGTTGGCGGATTCAGGAGCACACATCACCTAGATTAAAAGACACGGTGGCTGAAAATCTGATGCAGTAGCGGAGAGCTACATAGAAAATTTCACGCAGAACAAAAGACAACAAGCTTTTTTTATATACAACGTCGGAAGGCACAGAAGCATACGGCCTACTGATGTTAAGTGGTTAACGTAACCTGTGAACAGTTGCCATACATTACGAACCGCTAACTAAGTTGCCGCATTAGTGACAACAACCATTTTAAAACGCCGTCGCCGACACTGCCTCTCCACACTCAAGTTTCTGAAGCTGTTAACTTAGCATCAAATGAAGATACAACTTTGCCTTTCCACAATCGGTCTAATGAATCAAAACACTAACTATAGATTTTATTTTAATCAAAGTGTTTTAATTTTTATCGCAGGAGGTGTGAATTAGAGTTTTCAACATGGCGACAAAACGTATTATCGTCTTGCGCAAGCTTAAGCCTCTCCTTAACTCGGAAGCGTAAACTCTCTACTATCTCGAAACTGCGTCGCCGTTCTCGGGAGTTAACGCTAGAACCTTTCGTTACTTGGTATTTACTATGACGCGCGATGTAAGACATTGCTTTATCCCCTTAGCACATAATTTACTAAAGTAATACATATATTTATGTAATAATTCGGGCGTACATAAACCATTGTACGAGTTTATAGATATGCGAATGCAACTATAATTCAATATTTTTACCAACTGTTTATTATTCCAAATAAGGAGCAGAACTAAAATTAAATGGTTAATTACAAGCAATATTCGCTACGATTATTAAAATAGCATACATACCGTCGCGGCTGTCTCTCATTGGGTTAGTCAGATACTGTGCAAACATACCTTTTTCGCTTCTGTAAAATTCATCAACCTCATCATGCAAGCTCGTCGGATTCAATTCGATGTGTTCCTTTTTCAGGATTTAATCACCTATTTTTAATCGACATACGTGCGTTTAGGGCAGCCCCTATCATTCTACTTGCTGTTGCTAGACATACATCTTTCATAACACTTTTGTGATCGATTGTATTCAAACGTCCAAACCATCTCAGCATATCCTTTAAAATTTTTGTCTTGTAACTCTTTTGTCATACTATGGAGCACAGCAAAATAATAAAAACAAATAAGGCTCGACTTGCGTAGGCGCAGCGCGTAGCGGAAACCTTAAAAAGTTTTGTCTATTTTGATGTTACGCTACACTACTTTCATCCTCACTTCGCTAAACCTAGCTCTCAATTCCATACGTCAGAGCATACATGATGATTGTTTGCTCCACCTACCGCTTAATGCTTATAATTACTTTTATCTATCATCTCAATCAAACGTGTAGCTGGTACTATAATATCAAAATAATCAATACACAATCTTAAACAGTCTTCAACGTTATTCTCGTAATTTTCTCCCAAGTATACGCTATGAATAACACGAAGGCTGATTACTTTTCCTAAACAAATAAAATGTATTTCACTTGACAACGCCGCCTGAATAGCTATCAAAAGCTAACAAGAAATATTGATTTGCACACTAATCCTGTGGTCTCGGCAACATATAAATGTAAGGTATGAAAAGTAGATAAATGTGACTCAATAATTAAGTAGATCATCATCATTATTTTACATCCCCTATTGAACATAAGCCTACCCTTTAGGCTACATCCATCCATCCACCATCGATAGATCGAACTCTGCGATTTTCATAAGATCGTCGGCTCGTCGTGGGGCGGGGCGTGCTACGCTACATTTTCCGGTTCGTGGTCGGCACTGCCGGAAGTGAGGTTGGGCGCATCAGAGTAGCCCGACAGGAGAAGTACCTCCACCTCAGAAAAGGGCGCTATTCTATTCTCGAGATCTCAATGACAACTGAATGATTATTCTATTTCTGCGAATGAATGGTGGTTGGTGATGGGCGTGTGATACTCATTAAATTGCATAACTTACGCTAACCAGTTTGCACAATGTGGGCCGTATGCTTGTTTGCTGCCAGATGTAATATAAAAAACACACACAAACAAGAACATATAAGAACTAAGAAGCTCCTCTTCGTAGTTGGTTCGAAGCACGATACTTTCTCACATTCAAAAACACATTTAAATATTCAAAAATCGTAAGCTTACCTGTTTCTGTTGCAAGAAGCAATGCATGGCTTGTGTCACGTCAGCGGCATGGATCGAATTGTGGTACGGATTAGTGCTGTGGTACCCTTCTTCGATCAAACTGAAGAGCTTCCACGCCTTAGCAGCATCCAAATTGAAATACGACATCAGGCCGTATATGTGGAACAGATGTACACAGAGCACTGGCAAGCATCGACCTGCCAAGGAAAAATCAAGTTTATTACACCGAATACTTAAGACAGATATTTGAAATTACGGTCAAAAGAGGGCATTAGGTTACAGGAAGCACGTAATGACGTTTCAAATAAGTAATTACTGAACAACTAGATAAAGGAGCTAATATTGGGGTTCGTTATTGTTGTGTAACAATGCCTGTTATATTATTTGACACATTGGAATAGATAACGAAATTGACAGCTCTTGTTTAGAAAGTTTGCGATTTATGTTAAATTTATTCTATAAGAAAAGCAATTAAAAAGATCATATTTATAACTTGGGTTACACTGACTTGTGACGTCGAATTTGTTATTCTTATACTACTTCGCATATTAACTGCAATAGTTAGGAATTGTGCGAGCTGCTTTCAATCCCTGTTTTCCCTCTTAAGAAATTTCAAAATTAAATAGTATAAATTTATCAAGCTACTTTTAATGATAGTTATCCCCAATGAGCAATACAAATTTCTTTGAAATGTTCAACTGCATTACATAAATTGATAACTACAAAAATATTCGTAAGATACAAGGATATATCTATCTATCTATCTATCTATAACTTCACGCCAAATCCCTTGCGGGGTAGGCAGAGAGAACCGAGCGCCACGTGACTCGATCTTTACATATCTTACTCGCTTCTTTAACATTCATTGCTCTTCTCATGCACGCACGCCGGTTTCTAGGGCTCCTGACATCACCTTCTGATAAAACATGACCAATTTGGTCATGGTAGGTAAGTCTTGGCCTTCCCCGGCTCCTACATCCCTGTACCTTCCATCCCTGCTGAAAGCGCATCCAAGATATACAAACTCATCCACTTGTTCCAACACTTCATCATCAATCGTAATCCTTACATTAGTTCTGGATTCTTCTCTTTCAAATAAAAAGGATATATAAAACCCTATATATATATATATATATATATATAGTGTTTAAATCCTCGTCGTCATGGAATCAAGCAAACGAGTCTCCAAGGAATGGGGGTCAAGCCGCATCTATGGTTCATAATAGTTCCACAAGGCACACAATGCAACAACTGAAAAGAAAATAACAATTCACAGAAGATTGTAATCGTCTCACTACGGAAACCGCATCTCATCACACGGGCCGAATGCTTTGCACCCAACGTAACAAATGGCTCAAAAACACTATGTTTCCAAACGCGCAAAAGGGTGAATTTTTTTTTTTTTTCGCCCAAGAAATTTGATGACCCACACAAGAAGGACCAACCCACACCCGGGTGTGCATTGGTCATTCCTCCGTGAGGGGCGCCCTCCGGAAAAAGGGAGGGAGGAGGTGAAATCTTTCAAAGATACCATTTCGTGCGAACGAACTGGTTATGTCAGATTTTCACTGACTAAAACACCCCCTGGGACTGCCTTTAGCCGGGAAGGCTATAAAGGCTTCATCTGAAGCGATCACCCCAGGGGAACGGGGTGACGCAAGGGTGCAAATCATATTAACTTTTTTTTATACTACGTCGGGAGGCATACAAGCATACGGCCCATCTGATGTAAAGCGGTAACCGTGGCCTATAAACGCTGGCAATACATTAAGTATTACTCGTGTGATGCCACCTCTGCTGCTAACACAGCACAACTCCTTAGAAGCTTAATGGTGACCTCACTCACACGCAGGAACACAACAACCCTCCAGTAAGTTGTTATTTGGCTGCGGTTTTCTGTCAGGTGGAGGTACTTCCCCAGATGGGGTGCTTTGATGCGTCCTAACTCTCTTGAGTTCACGTAATATGAATATCGAGCCATATTATATAAACCATTGTGACGGATAAACAAATGATTTTCTATCGTATTATTATTGTGTTACTTATTGTTGACCATCAGAAACCCCGTGCACCTGAGGATGCCACCTACACCTTCCTTCAATACGCCACCTTTGTAGTACCATGCACCATAACAATACAACTTGGCAATTAAGTTTCGTTCTGATAACAATATCAGACTATACTCAATTGTCAAGTTTAGTAATGATACAACAGGTGGTTGAAATTCGTTTGCAACCTGGCTCCTTTACTTTGGCAAAATGTATATTGATGTGGGATATACGAATAGTTCTACATTATCTATCTATCTATAACTTCACGTCAAATCCACTTGCGGGGTAGGCAGAGAGAACCGAGCGCCACACGACTCGATACACACCTCACTAGCTTCTTTAACATTAATTGCCTTCCATGCACGCTCGCCGGTTTCTAAATTTCCTGACTTTACCTTCTGATAGCACATGTTCAATTTGGTCATGGTAGGTAGGTAAGTTTTGCCCCTTCATCGGCTCTTACATCCTTCTATTTTGCGTTGTATATCTACTTCGTCATTATTTCATCCTACATTCTTTCTGCATGCCTGAACCAACGGAGCATGCCTCTTCTTATTTTAACATCGACGATCTCTTTCACACCAACTTTGTTTTTAACATCATCATTGCGAATACGGTCTACAAGCGTAGGTTTTAAACGCTTGCAATACATGCGAGTAACGTAGACTATTAACGCTTGCGATATATGTATCTCCCGCGCGATGCCTCCTCTGCTGCTTACACAGCAACTCCTTGGGAGCTTACTGGTGACCTCACTCACACGCAGGAACACAACAACCCTCAAGCGAGTTGTTATTTGGCTGCGGTTTTCTGTGGGGTGGAGGTACTTCCCCAGACGGGCTGCTTTGATGCGCCCTACCTCTCTTAAAACATCCAGACCAAGACAAACAGCCATGTTCATGCACACAAATGTTTGCCTTGTGTGGGAATCGAATCCACGAGCGTTGGTGTCAAAGTCGCGTCATTCACGACCGAGCCACCGAGCTCTAATCCCGAACTTCTTCTTCTTAGCGTCATCCCGTTTCCTAATCCATTAGGATTGGCGGGATCCGCTACCTAGGCCTACGGATTTGGCGAAGATACTGATTTTTATACACAGTGACTGCCGTCTGGCTTCCACAACCCAGAGGGATAACCAGACCTATTCTTAGATTATTTAGTCACACGTCTTCCAAATATAATTTAAATTAAATAAATTAAATTTTAAATAAATTAATATTGTCGGACAAATTACACAGCGCCATCTAGCCCCAAAGTAAGCGAAGCTTGTGTTATGTGTACTAGACAACTGATAAACATACGTAAATTTTTTTTTTTTTTTGTAAATACATTCTTATCATACATAGAAAATACCCAGACCAAGACAAACAGACATGTTCATGCACACAAATGTTTGTACTGTGTGGGAATCGAACCCACGAGCGTTGGTGTCAAAGTAGTGTAACAACGCGTTTCACCACTGCGCCACCGAGCTCGTCAAATTTCGTGGACGTGCGGGTCCACGATGCTTTCCTTCATCACCGAACAAGATATAACTACAAATCTGTAAATAGATCTGAAAACCCGAATTTAGTGGTACATCATACATAGTGGCACCGGGATACGATCCACGAACCGTCGGATATGGTCGATCCTTTATCAACTGGGCTATCGCAGCTCTTTCACTATTTCAATTTCAATTTTATAATATATATAGGTGTGCCCGCGACTTCGTCCGCGTGGAAAATTATTTATTTATATTAATAAAAATAAATTCTAAAATAAAAGTTGCCTAAGTTACTCCTTATTAAATCAGCTATCTGCCAGTGAAAGTCCCGTCAAAATCGGCCCAGCCGTTTCAGAGATTAGCCGGAACAAACAGACAGACAAAACTTGTAAAAACATTCATTTTGGTACATGTACCGTGTATACATCCACATGCATTTAGTAAAAAGCGGTTATTTTAATATTACAAACAGACACTCCAGTTTTATTTCTCTGTATAGATTCCTAATTCCTAACCATTCCTAAAAATACAGCAATTAGTAGTGAATTCCATAATTACCACGCAGTGATCGAACGAAATAGTGTTATAAATATTTAATTACGGAATACAACAGCGGACAGCGGAGGGCGGACCCTGCAGGACGGGAACTTTGGGGACCCTCACACGTCAGTTGCGGGCTTGTGGTGCTCTCGACAGTACAGAGCCACGAATTACAAATTGAATTAACCTACTTTAAAAGTGTCAGCTTCAACTTTAAAATAGCTATTTAAACTATTTCCAAAACTAGTTAACTTATATAGGAAACTAATTGTTTCTCGTGGCTTTATCCTCGTAGACTTTAGTACTTTGCGAAGCGGAACTATATTTATATAATATTTATCTGTATAGATAAAAAGGAGTCTTAATACTCGAATAGTCCAAGTACATAAGCTTTCATTATGTAAACTAGGACTTAAATCATGGTTAGAATAAATTACTGGCTTCATTTGATTTAAAATGAAAGTAACAAGTTATATTTGAAATGAAATGAACTTTGTCTAACCAAATATTTCTAGTAAAATTAATTTAGAGTTAACACATTCATTAAAATTAAAAACATTAATTATTCGTTATTACATTATAATTACAATGACATTTGATAACATTGAAAGATTTGTACCAGTATACCTTTGTACCAGCCGCTAATACACTATACGGTAGATAAATAAATACACACTATATTTACCGATAAATTCAGCCCTTTTTAAAGGTAATAACATTGTAACTGTCTCTCAAATGATGGTAGGTACAAGAGCAGCGCTGTGCCAACAGTAAAATACTTGAATAGAATCTGAAAGGAGAAATTGTACGACAATGTAAGATGGGATACGTTGGGAGCATGTAAGGCTGATAACTAAATAAAATGGAAACGAACGACTATTTACGTTTTGAATAATTTGAAGATGAATGAAAGTGAATGCACATTTCTACGAAGTTGTCAAAGGTGTTCAAACTTTCACTAATAATGACCCTGCTAGTCAAATTTTGAATGTGTTACAATTTACCCAGTTGTTTAAAAATATAAGTTATTATTTCAGTCGAAAATAGGAAGTAGGAGACGGAGCAGACATAATTTTACTTTGAAAGGTGATTAGTAGTATAATGTGTTTATTAACATCATTAGTATGTGCAATTTAGCATCCATGATCATTACAATAGAAATCATACCATCGATACCATCGTGTATTACCAATATATCGTCAATAAAGACATCACTTGAACAAGATGACACAATAGTATCTGAATATGTTAATATAAATAACTAACTACAAGGCAAACCTTGATAATATAAATATGTAGTCTGCTTATAAATGTAGAATAAAGAGAAAGTGTATACATACTTACCATAAAGTAATGACACAATGTTTGAACTCTATGAGCCATACTAATAAATTACAAACTTAGAAGTTCAGCGACTATTAAACAAAAAAAGAAGTTTACAAGTGAGAATTCGTTGCCAACTACTGAAACTATGAAGAAGAAAACTTTTTGTCGTTGATCGACAGACATCTGTCAAAAATGTGGGTCAGTGAAAATATCCCATTTGTGCTTTCTTTCATTTGAATAAAAATAATTTAAATTTACAATGCTTACGTATTATTAGTTTTTTCGATACACACGACTACTGATTAGATTAGTATAGAAAAAGCTAATATTCCGTAAGCATTGTAAAATTAAATCATTTTTAAATTTAATAATCAAGTTTAAATTTACCCCGAAGTAGTGTAAAATTCTGATGAGTTAGTCAGCCAGTGAGTGTTTAATAGGGACCTTAAAACCTTCAAGGGCTATAAAAACATTTATGATCTTTAAAATGAGTAATATTTAGAGAGAATATTCTTAAACGTGCGAATTTACAAGTATGTAGGCTCGTTTGATTTTAAGTACCACTGACTACCACTGGCCTGCATTTTTCAAGACGGCACCGTTCGGAAATTAATTAATTTTTCTAAACACAAACTTTCAAAATGTGTTAATATTGAATTGCTGGGCATAAATGGCAAATCTGACACCTACACATTTGTAAAGTAAATAAATATATATAAATAAATATTTACGGACAAATTACACAGCGCCACCTAGCCCCAAAGTAAGTGAAGCTTGTGTTATGGGTACTAGACAACTGAAACATACGTAAACACATTTTCAGGAACACCGTTCCTATATGAATTCTATATGTTTGCCTGTACGTTTGTCTGTCGCTTTTTTTAGAATATTCGAATTTTGATTCGGATTCAGCATAAAAAAGTAGAATAGGAATGATCAGGAACACCGTTGCTATCTCTGAAGGAACATGGTCAAATAGGCCGACAAATAAAAAATATTTGTTATATAATTGACGAACCAGGTGTTTCTCTGCCAATGCAAGCTTGCACATTCTCAACTGGTTTTTTTTTATAAATACATATTTATTATACTCGTACATATAAAATACCGAGACTAAGACAAACAGACATGTTCATGCACACAAATGTTTGTACTGTGTGGGAATTGAACCCCCGAGCGTTGGTGTCAAAGTAGCGTACCAGCGCGTTTCACCACTGCGTCACCGAGCTCATTAAACACATTTATAAGGTAGGTAAGTAAGGCATGCAGCCTCGAAAAAATGGTTAGAACATTGTTTGATTACGCTACGTAACGCAATTGCTACTGCTGACATGCACAAATTCAATACTTGACAAAAATTGTTATAACATAATTTCAAAACATACAATAAATTACACATAGATATTGAAATGCTAGATTGTAGGCGCATTAGATCAGTATTGACTGAACGGCAATTGAAAATAGTTTTTAAAAAATTACAGATTTCTTTTAATAAAACTTCCCTTCTAAATCAAAGGTAATAATTATTGGAAGTCCCTATTACATCTCCCGTTTATCAAATGGCATGTGCCCAAATGTTATTTTTTGTGACAATGTCATTACATATCCCTCGACAGTTAAAAATTTGGGTATTGTCTTTGATCAAACTTTGTCCCGGGCTCCTCAGATCAGTGAAGTCAGCCGTAAGGTCTACTCTTCGCTACATTCCTTGAGAAGGCTTCAAAACTTCCTGCCTGTCAGTACCAAAACCTTGTTGGTAAATTCCCTCCTTCCCCCTTTACTAGATTATGGAGATGCGGTGTATTTGGATCCTACGGAAGACCTTCTGGACAAATTAGAGCGTATTCAGAATATGTGCATTAGATATGTTTTTGGTCTACGGAAATTTGATCATATTTCTGAATGTCGCAAAAAGCTTAATCTGTTACCCATTAGGTTCCGTAGATATCTTCATACCCTATCTTTTCTTTTCCGTATACTCTTTAGTCCTACGGCTCCAAAATATCTCCACGAGTGTTTCAAGTTTCGTGTACTGGATACCCGACTCCGACCTAGAAACGATCTATTTTTACAAATCCCTGCCCATAATTCCCAATGTTTTTCCCAATCCTTTACGGTTCAAGCCGTACGTCTCTGGAACGCACTCCCAACCAGTGTGAAGTTATCCCAATCTTATAACTCCTTTAAATCACAAGTGAAGAAACATTACGACTCTATTTCTGATATTTAAATTAGCATTTACTTTTTAACGCGTATATGTACTGTGTGTTTGGGTATTTTGTGTTAAACGTGAAGTGTGTATTGTGTATTGTGCGTAAATTGCGCCAAACCTATTGATTGAATTCCTTTTCAAGCATTCATGGTTGACTGAAAGAGATCCCTATTGGGATAAGTCCGCCATTGTATAATTTAGATGAAGTTTTTTTTGTATTATTATTGTTATGTATTTTGAATGTTAAATTATACAATAAAGTTTTATAAACAAACAAACAAACAAAACTTAAGTATTTTCTAGACATACTTGACATATAAGATTTAATTATGTAATTATTTACCATCCTCATTATTCTATCGCAATATATAACGAACTAAATATCACCACGCTATCAATTGTTTTTTTTTTAAGCTTTGCATGTCATTTGTCATATCGGCGGAACTCTAAAATTATCTATCAACGTACCATGTATCCTAGCAAATAAACAAAAGTCTTGTATGGCCAGATTTTTACATTATTTGTTATATTGTCTGAGCACTTTCCATTTACGCGTCATTTAAATCTCGTCAGATTGGCAAACAAATCTGAGGTACAAGAGATTTCGATCAAATTACATTTCAATTATTGTAACGACCATTTAGACAGTATTGTCAGGAGTACAAATGAACACCTTATTGTCTATTGATAAAATGTATAATGACTTGATAAACACATTACAGACCGCGACATACAAGTTGCTAGGTTGCGTTCCAGGGCACGTAAAATAAGCAATTGGATGAAACTATCACGAAGCGAAATTACAACATGTTTTCGAGATGTTGTTTCAGTATTGGATAACAGCTGGTAAATCTAGGTCAGAAAGTGCTTTTGAGAATATGGAACACAGTCGACTGATTTTTAAAGAATAATTTAACATGGTGCCAATAATAAAGCTAACGAGTTTGGTAAGTTTCGAAATGCTTCTTCTATAGTTAATGCTCAGGACCAAGGAGGGTTAGCCGATTTATTTCTCGCAGGTTTAGGATAACCCCTCAAGCTTCAGTGCTTGAGCGATTGTGGAAATGATTGCGCGTAAGAATATCGTGATATTTTGGTTGCTTTGTAAAGTGCTGAATTTACTGTCAATGGCAAGCGTTGTCACTCTTTTGTGAATTAACGTGATTCAAATTACTATTAACATTTTAACCTATTGGTACCTATTGGTATATAAACCAGTTATGGAGTCATTGGGTTGGCTCCTTCAAAATAAATTGAATCAGTTTTCCATACAATTTACAAAGTAAGAAGTTCTAGTTTCTCAGTTTCTAATTAAAAAGGCTTTTACTACGCAATCACTCGCCTTATTTTTTATAAGGCTGATAGCAGACCAGTTTGCCATCTTTAAAATAATGACAAAGGTTTTAAAATATGTAATATACACAAACAAACAAACTTAATTAGCAACAGAATGCTAGAAGCGAGGCAAAAACGGAATTTACCGAGAACAAGTAAAAACCATTGAAACTGACTTCAATGTATTTGTATTTTACGAAATTTAATTCTACCAACCGGAGGCTATAATCTTTCGAACAAAGAAAGAATGTTCAAAAGTAATTCATTAATTAGCAACGACATCGTGTATTATACATACAACAAAAGACAAACGGGATAAACAGAAATCTTCCTCCTTTACAAAGTCGGTTAAACATTTATTGGTGCATGTATAGTTCAGAATTGGATTGGATTGGTAACAAACGGAGCAGCAGTTTGAATTCTGGAATGAGCCACTAAATTCGTGTTTTCGGATTTATGTACATATTTGTAATTATCACTTGGTCGGCGGTGAAGGAAAACATCATGAGGAAATCCGTACGTCAAAGAAATTATATTTCGAAAGTAGTATGTCGTACGTCTGACGGTAGTCGCTCCATGTCAAAATCGATCATTATCTTCGCCAAATACTTAGGTAGAGAACTCTGCCAAATGTAGTGGATTAGGAATAACGCTAACACGAAGAAGAAAGGTGTCGTTAGATAGACTTGGCTAACGAAGTGTACTAAAAAAAAACAAAACGCTGATTTAAGACGCCATTTTGTACAGTTTCAAAAAAAGGAAATGTACCAAACCAATTATTATTTTTTCATGGCGGTCACAAAAATATGTGCAACTATATATTTAAACTTCCATTTAGAGTAATAAAGCATTTATGGTCTACTAATTAGTTCACTGCTTATATGATTACATTGAACAGATTTTTAAAATATTTATATTAACACTTCCATTCTACGATTTGACGTCATTATTGTACCAATATGCTGACGTGAATTTATTGTAATATCTAATTGACAATTTCAATAAGAGATATATATAGGCAAGTTTCATTCGGCATTTCATATTCGCTAATGGTGATTTTTAATAAAAGATTGAAAAAAAAAAATCAAAAATGGAAGATGAAAGTGTGAGGAGTACGTATGTACGTCTAGTCAGTGATAGACTTGCGAGTAATGAAGACGTGAGAGAAAGAGTTGGTCTAAAAGAGAGTGTCGGTGTTAAGATAAGAAAGGGCATACTCCGTTGGTTCGGACATGTAGAAAGAATGCGGGATGAAAGAATGACGAAACAGATATACAATGCAAAAGTGGAAGGATGTAGGAGCCGAGGAAGGCCGAGACTAACCTACCGTGACCAAATTGGTCGTGTCGTTTATTTATTTATTTATAAAGAAGCGAGTGAAGTATGCAAGGACCGCGTATTATGGCGCTCGGTTCTCTCTGCCTACCCCGCAAGGGACTTGGCGTGAACATATACATATACATACATATACATAGTAGATTAAAAACGGAAAACAGTAGCACAAGAGAATTGAATAAGTACAATAAGATTAAATAACTTTATATTTCAAAAAATGCAAGACGTGCCTAAGTGCCCGAGAGGACCCAATGGCAAATAAAGATTTTTTATTGTTATCTTATCTTTATATCAACAGTTTGTTTTTCACACACCAAACACAACTACAGAATGGATACGTATAATATTTTCCTTTGAATGCTGCACCTTCTGCCTAAGTTCCTCTACCTACCCAAAAATCATCTGGAACTAATTGAATATTGCGGTAAGACTATATAAGTATAAAGTAAGATACTTTTATTATTAGATTAATTTCATGTGTTTCTGCTTATTGTTTTAATAATATATCGGGTTAACATTTAACCAACTTTATATCCTGAAAATATTTCGTTTTGTCTGTTTGAAATGTTAAATTCAAAAGTTCACGATTAAAATTTTTTATTACATTTAAAAATGCCTTATTAGCCATAGCTAGTTTATAAATAAGGGGAAAAATCCCAATGAATTATTATGTACTAAAACCGACACCGTGAACCGATTGGCAACAACTCTTTGTTGAACTACGTTGAACGAAACGCGTAAGCGCCATGAAAACCACGGCGCTTTTGACCTTTTGGTCGCGAGAAAAATACTCCTCAGAAGCGATTTAGTGCTGTATCTTCAAATCTTTGGGATAGACATGTAAATTATTTCAGCGCTGCGGCGGACATTAGTTTCAATTATTACCAAAATGGAGCAAGACTTTTACTTAGGATAGCTCCTCTAGTATATAATAACTAAATGAACAATCTCATTACTTGATATCTTCTAAACTTTCAAGTAATCTCCGTTGCTCGGAGATTTTGTGTTGGTTTTTGTTTTGAGTTTATGTTGGACCTTGGGCCTCGATCAATGTACAATTCTAAATTGAAGGAGCATTAGTTAAACAACTTTGAAATACAAATTACTTGCAATTTCTACAACGGCATTCAGAAAACTTTTTAATACGAGTATGTCATTAAATTGTTCTAAGAATAGAAAAGTAACTTATTACCTGTAGATGCTTGCTTACTTACGTAGTAAGTAATATTTAAAATTGTATTAAAACTCGAAGAAAAAAAATTTCAGTAGAACATCATTTTAGAACCAAATGCAACATCTTCGAGAGATAATTTTAAGAATGGTAGGACGTATCAAAGCGGGCTACTTGTCTAGGGAAATACGTCCACCTCACAGAAAACTAAAGCCAAATAGCAACTCCCTGTAGGGTTGTTATTTTACTGCGTGTGAGTAAGGAATTGCATCGCGAGTGATACTTTATGTATTACCAGCGTTCATAGGATACGGTAACTACTTTACATCAAGTGGATCGTATGCTTGCATGCTTCCCGACATTGTATAAAAAAAAACATAACTGGCACGCATTGCACCCTGTCGTTTATCAAATAAAGTTCTCGAGTGAAGAAGGGTAGGTCATAACAATATTAAGTAGTATATAGATTCAGGCGTTATTTTGTAAAAGTCAAATTTACATGCAATTTCATCTAACCTGTTTTGTGTGCTTCTTTGTGTGATAAATGTAACAATATTATATTAACAGCAAAACTGGGGATCTTTCTTCATCGTACAAAAAACAACAACGAAATAGAAATTCGACGTTTGTTGTACTCAAATGAGCGAGATCATCAGAACACCGATACTTCTTGCAGTCACTTCACATCAGGCACGTAGTATGCTTATTTGTAACACGAGTGGCACAAATAGGTGCATGCGTAGGTATTAGAATTTCTTAGGTCCTGGGAACATCAGAACACGTCGCTCCTTTCAAATACCCGTTGAAATCGGGGAAGGGGAAGTGTGTCACTTTTCGTTTGATCTACGTGAATTTGTTCTATCTAAAACTTCACACCAAGTAAATAAGCCAGAGAGAACTGAATTACACCACTCGCTACAAAAAGGATATCACTGCAAAAAAGCTTTTGACCTAAAACGAATGTAAGGATTAGTTTTCACATTTCTGGTTTTCACATTTTCCAACGAAAAACCAATAAAAGTTTCATTTCCTATTCAGAGCGGTAAAAGTAAATAAATGATGCACGTTTGCATTTCAACACCTACTTCGCGTTTATCCGTTTCCACACTGACATTTCCACTGAACTCTGATTACCCAGAATTCCCAGTATTTCATACTATCTCAAATCGGCATGTTAGTTACCACAGCAGAGAGATGCAGCGGTTGTTCAACTAGCGAACTTACTCCTTTTCTGACGTAATACTCAACGCTCGCGTCACAGCTCAACGGTAAATTCGTCACTTCTCACGATCACCCGAGACGTGCCCGCTACATACTGGCAGTACAACGTGACCAATCATTTCCATCTTTTCAGCGGTGACCAACCGCAAGTCGTGATTGATTTGACACCTTGTTTGCAATCGTGCTACCTACACGAGTGCGACAACGTCGAACGTTTGTTTAAAGTTATTGTACTGTTTATATATTACACTGTGACGTTACTTTCCGATATTAAAATATATTCACACATATTCTACTCAGAAAATCATAAATAAATTACTGCGCTGGGGAATACTGACACATTTTATCCTTTAAAGCATTTTTTAATATGTTTATCCATAAGGTGGTTCAGATTGTCTGAGAAAGAAGAGTCTATTGGATTTAGTACTGATACAGTTCAGCTCAATAACGTGGTTGTTTGTATCACTCGAAATATAAACGAACGAGTTCAAGGAACGCCTACGTCGTTGAGATACCAAAGCTTTCAGACGTCTTATAAGTGGGTTCTTCCCACCTTCAAGTTAAGGAAATACCAATAGACACCCAATTTTTTTTTCATACAACGTCCGGAAGCATTCAAGCATACGACCTACCTGATGTAAAGCAGTTACAGTAGCCTTTTAACGCTTGTAATATATTCACTCGCGCGATAGCTCCTCTGCTGCTTACACTGCAACTTCATAGGAGCTTACTGGTGACCTCACTCACGCGCAGGAACACAACAACCCTCTATCTAGAGAGTTGTTGAACCCTCTAGAGAGAGTTGTGATATATCCCCAGTCGGGCTGATTTGATGTGCCCTACCTCTCTTAAAACATCCAGGCCAATTCAAACAGACATGTTCATGCACACAAATGTTTGTCTTGTGTGGGAATCGAATCCACGAGCGTTGGTGTCAAAGTCGCGTCATTCACGACTGAGCCACCGAGCTCGTCAGATAATGGGACTACGTAAGGATAAAAAAAAACAATACCTTGAATACACCGCACATTCTGAGCCTGAATTCTCTAATTATTCTGTGACATGGCGATTGGTAAGACAATGCGAAATGAAGAATGATAACTTAAAATATAGCTGGACGTATCAAGTTTGTCTGCAAGAAGCAGAGAACCCATAATCATTCAAGTATCTGCGTGTTGTCTATTTGTAAGAGACAGTATCTGTCAGTATAGGGTCTACAATCGTTACGCCACAAATTTTGCGAAACTTTATGAAATAACTCTCATATCTGAAAATAGTTTGCAGCAAATTAAAGGGTTCAAAAAGCAAAGTATTGGTTTTTAATACAGAGCTCGCTGGCGATTTTGCCGGTTATATGAAAGAATTTAACGAGTATATTTTCATATATATTTCATTTTAATACGTGACGACTACTCTTTGTAGTTCCTTTCAACTGCCCTCGCTTCACTCCCTGCAAATATGGACCATGGAGCTCGCGAAAAATCGAAAATACATCTTCCATTTATTATTTTAAAACTACATAGATTTTTTTTTATACTACGTCGGGAGGTATACAAGCATACGGCCCACCTGATGTAAAGCGGGTACCGTAGCCTATTAACGCTTGCGATATATTAAGTATCATTCGCGCGATGCCTCCTCTGCTGCTTACACAGCAACTCCTTGGGAGCTTACTTTATCTTTACTTTATTTCTTGATGTAAGCCATGGAGGAAATAATCTATGGAGAAACGATGAGACTCATTTTACATAGTAACTCAATTCTCCGCTAAGGGTCGGGGGCACAGCATTACGGGCAGCTCTTGTTATTTATCGGCAATATTCTCCTATTGGTCGCAGTATGTTAGAATAGATGAGATAATTAGATGCTAAAACACAACGGTATTGTAAGCGCGAAGTGCCTTCAGGCGCAGTCAAGTGGTTTCTAGTTTGAGGTATAAGCTTTTAACACTCGATTTACTTACGGTACGGAGCCCTCAGATCACTAACTCGCCTCACGCTTGACCGTTTTTCTAAACAACATTTTTTTCTAATGTGGCTTTTAAATTTTATTTGCATAAACTAATTCCGTGTTTGGTAATCTATACAGATAAATAAAATTGGAGTGTCTGTTTGAAATATTAAAATAACCGCTTTTTACTAAATGCATATGGATGTATACACGGGTACATGTACCAAAATATTTTTTTTTACAATTTATGTCTGTCTGTCTGTCGTTTGTTTGTTCCGGCTGATCTCTGAAACGGCTAGACCGATTTTCACGGAACTTTCACTGGCAGATAGATAGCTGATGTAATAAGGAGTAACTTAAGCTACTTTTATTTTAGAAATTTTATTTATCTTTATTAATATAAATAAATAACAAAAAAAATAACTATTCCGCGCGGACGAAGTACATAATACACTAGCTGTGCCCGCGACTTCGTCCGGGTCATACGACATATAATTTCTTGTACGTGCGGGTTTCCTTCACCGCCGAGCAAGTGATAATTACAAATACGTACATAAATCCGAACACACGAATTTAGTGGTACATGCTAGGATTCGAACCGGCGACCTGTTGGTC
The DNA here is from genome assembly GCA_947507595.1 of Pyralis farinalis. Taxonomy (NCBI): domain Eukaryota; kingdom Metazoa; phylum Arthropoda; class Insecta; order Lepidoptera; family Pyralidae; genus Pyralis; species Pyralis farinalis. The sequence goes on from OX382265.1 coordinate 34,947,673, forward strand.
ACAAGGCCGGTTCTTTATCCAGTAGGCTACCACTGACCTAATAAAGTCACATGAAATGCGGTGAATAATTACAGAGTACCGATTCTTCACAGACATATTAACTATGACAAAATTGTATAAAACTAGATAAAACTATCATGCAATTTGATCTTACCTGCTTTGTGTGCTTCCACCAATTAGTTCATGCGGCCTAGCGCCGCCCGGCACCCACCCACTACTGTCAGTTACTAACAGATCAAATTGCATGTAAATTTGACTTTCGCAAAATAACGCCTGAATCTATTAACTAATAAAACTATCACTCAATGAACAGAAAAAAAGAGTGCTACTTATCTACAGAAATTCTTATTCAACATATGTCTCCCATAATGAAATCACTATGGGCCTAAATCCTTTGGCCTCAGTTGTTGCGACTGCTTAAATTAGCTTGATGAGTTCGAGAGCCGCCCAATTCATTAATTTGCCAGTACAGTGGAAATGTGTATCTGACATCGAACAGCTCTACTAAAGTTCAACATGACATACCCATACTATTGAATTTTCGCAATCATTTACTCGAATTTAGACAGATGAGAATTATTTCTCATTTGTCTAAATTCGAGTTCCCTCTTTCTTCTTCTTTCTTTTCTTAAATAATATCGGATCTTGCTCAATGGTTAAGTGCCTTTGTGATATTAACTGATATGGAATTCAACCTGAACCAATGCAACAAAGCGAAACCTATCAACTCAACTTATGATGCGCCATCTATCTATCTGTATCATCTGCACAGTTTTAGAATTTTAAATGTACATATAAGTAAGCAAAGAAAAAACCGGTTTTTTTAGTTTTAGCGTTACCAATAAAAAGAATGCGAAATAGTAGATAAAAGCAAATTCAGAAATGTTTTTCTCAAATATTCAATAATATATAATAAATATATAAATATTGTCGGACAAATTACACAGCGACATCTAGCCCCAAAGTAAGCGAAGCTTGCGTTATGGGTACTAGACAACTGATAAACATACGTAAATACATTTTTTTTTCTAAATACATACTTATCATACATAGAAAATACCCAGCCCAAGACAAACAGACATGTTCATGCACACAAATGTTTGTACTGTGTGGGAATCGAACCCACGAGCGTTGGTGTCAAAGTAGTGTAACAACGCGTTTCACCACACCACCGAGTTCATCAAATAATGATATTGAACTTCATATATATAGGTTGGCAATGCTACTTTAACACCCGACGCTCGTGGGTTCACGTTTGTACATCAGGTAAGGCAGCCAAACCTCCATCTCACAGAAAAACGCAGTCAAATTATAACTGGAGGGTTGTTGTGTTCCTGCGGGCGAGTTGGCTTACCAGTAAGCTCCCAAGGAGTTGTTGTTGGCAGCAGGAGTGGCAACGCGCGTGTAATTTAAAACCACTTTATATCAGGTGGGCCGTATGCTTGTACGCCTCCCGACGTTGTATGAAAAAAATATATAGCGTAAGCAGAGAAATAAGCGCCACATAATTCAGTCCTTGCACATCTCACTCGCTTACTTAACAGTCACAGCTCATGAAAATTAATTGCTTTATAAAGCTGGTTATCTGAATACAGATTAATGCACATCCCATATCATGAGTTATATTGTTGTCCGGGCGTCGTTATTACAGAATGATGGCAAAAAAGGCGTGCGGAGTTTTCACAGGGTTGGCGACGCACGAGTGATGATGTTGCAAGTATACACATATAAGATAAGGCATGCCGTTTGCTTGTTTACCACTTTCGAATTTGGACGGTGGGGTTGATTTTATTGTTGTGTTCAGCTTTATTTTACGAACTTTGCGCTTTACGAGGTTTCAGTTCGTTTCAAAAAAAAATCTGCTCAGCCTCAGCCTGGAATGCAGTTGAAAAGATTGTACATTTCATCTTAACCGGATTCGGAGAAAGGTCACACAGCCTTCTTGTCTAATGTCCAAAACTGTGCAGTGCTACATTCTTACCCTGCCACCGAATGAGCCAAGTCATATCACTCTGCAGGGATTTAGTGCATATTCTGTCACACAGCTCCATTTAGAATTTAGTTTTAGTAATATTTTCAATACTATATTGACAAGAGATAACGCACGAACGGCTTTCCGTGCGCTCTGGCGTACAATTTGCCAACAGAAAAACCAAATTCAATACTGCATCGCATAAAAGCTCACAGGAAACAAAAGGCAACAAAATTTAAAATGCAAAACGTACTGTGTATAGTGGAATTCACATGCTCAGAAATATGTGGATGTAACAAAAAGTATTGTCAGCTCCTATTAGATATTTAAAATTGAATTCGCAACGGGATTGAACACCAGGTCTGACTGCATAATTTAATACCACAATTTTTCAACAATGTGTGCACAGCGCAACCCCATTTTTGTTGATAAAACTGTTGTTTGATATGCGAAATATTTTGTTTCGTAGACGCTTCGCTAAACGTGAATTTAATTATAATATTTCACGTTGTAATATTGCAATGACTAATTTAATATTTGTTCGATGTGTTAATTAACTTCGGAGCAAATATTTATTTTCGTTTCTGGTTTCATATTTATATTCGTTTTCGCCAAATGTTCATTGTTCTACTACTACTACTCTGATAAATTACAAAATACAGAAAAGTAACATAGGAACAATATAAAAATAATGAAAAATGTGTACTCGCAAATTTTTTACGTCAATGTGTTTTTGACTTGTTGAATGCACACGCTACGAAAACCGTAAATAGGTAACGGTTTTCGTAGCAAGTGTAGTTTCGCAAGGGATTGTCGTAGCCGCTACGACTACCGTTATGGTTCGTAGGTTATGCCGTAGCGACATTAAAAAAGTGGATTAAAATATTTTTTTATTTCTCCCACAGGACTTAAACTACATTACAAAGTTGTAGTTGTGGGAGACTGGTGCCTAAACTAAGGCTAAGCCTGTATTTCAGGGCAGCAGGTCGTACCCTACTAACACTTGATAAAACGTACAAAGGTTTGTGTATGTGAGAATGAGATTGTGGAGAATTATGATCTTGTGTGGTACTTTAGTGTTTGCTTGTTGTCATCATAAGATCAACAAATCCTCCGTATCATCGTAGCTCAAACCCGTTAACAGACCCTTAACAGCTTATATACAGGTCCTTTTATTGAGATTATAAATAGGAATTTGTTTACTAACTTTATAATACACTTCCCTGGAAACAGAAAAAGTGCTTGGTAAATGAACATTGGCATACTATTTCATCATGTATGTTTTTATATCTTCACGCCAAATCCTTTGCGGGGTAGGCAGAGTCAACCGAACGCCACGTGTCTCAGTCCTTGCACACCTCACTCGCTTCTTTAACATTCATAACTCTTCTCATGCTTGATCACGGTAGGTAAGTTTCGGTAACTTTACATTTAATATGTTATTCATTAATCATGTATATTCCTTAGTTTAAACGTGTCTAATACAAATAATAGCATAGCATTTCTTACTCGAAATAAATTAATTTGTCCTAATATAATTGTTCTTAAATTCTTAATAAATGATAAGCTTGGTGACGTAGTGGTGAATGACGCGGCTTTGACATACACACAGGACAAATATTTGTGTGCATGTCATGAACATATCTATTTGTCTTGGTCTGAGTGTTTTTAAAAGAGGTAGGGTGCATCACAGTGGCCCATCTAGGGAGATACTTCCATCTCACAGAAAACCTCAGCCAAATAACAACTCCCTAGAAGGTTGTTGTGTTCCTGCGTGTGAGTGAGGTCATCAGTAAGCTCCTAAGGAGTTGCTGTGTTAGGAGCAGAGGTGGTACCGTGCGAGTGATAGGCTACGGCAACCGTTTGACATCATCTGTACGCTCCTATGCCTCCCGACATAGTATATAAAAAATAATACATATAATTATTCAAGTAAAACTTGTTATTTGTCGACACAGCCGTCTATTTAAGATATTGTAACCTATCAAGTTTTAAAATAATGTTATACGCTTAAAGCTAACTATTAATTAAAAAGTCGATTAACTTTATACTTAATATTGTATTATTTAATAATATACAATTATTAGTTTAAACATGTTTAAAATCAATAATGGCATTACTTAATAAATCGACTTGTTCTAATATAATTATTCAAGTAAAAGTATTCGTCCACCGAGCTGTCTATTTAAGTAACACTACAGTTGGAAAGTGAGGGAAGTTAGTTTCCGACTCCATACTCTTATTGAAGTAGCTCTAGTAACTTTGTCTGGAGCGCGTACAACTCCGTCTGCAGAGAGAATTATTTCAAAACGACGACAATTTACAGTTGGTGCTTTGGATTCCGACGTAGAAACGTTTCGGAAAGTTCCCTTTGACACTCGAGATACTCTGTTAGCGTATACACACCCCTACTTTTTATATTACGTCGGGTAATAAACAAGTATGCCTGCCACCTGATATATAAGAGGTTACCTAACTGTTTACCTATAGGACATAAAACTAAAAGATGATGAATGGAAGAATGAATTGCGGAATGAAAGAAAGGATGATGTATGAATGTGTTATATATTTTTTTTAATCATTAAATAAATTGTATAATTCATATATATATATTGCTGCAAACAGAGCCTTGCCCATGGCAGGGGTGTATGAATATAAAAAAAAAACCGTTTACCTATAGCTTCACGTCAAGTCTCTTGCGGGGTAGGAAGAGAGAACCGAGCGCTACGTGACTCAATACGTACACACCTCACTCGATTCTTTAACATTAATTGCTCTTCTCATGCACGCTCGCCGGTTTCTGAAGCTCCTGACATCTCCTCCTGATAAGACACGAACAATTTGGTCACGGTAGGCAATTCTTGGCCTTTCTTCCTTTCCTACATCCTCTGCTTTCTTCTGCTTTCGCGTTGTATATCTGTTTCGTGATTATTTCTTCGTGCATTCTTTCTACGTGTCCGAACCAACGGAGCATGCCTTTTCATTATTTTAATACCGACGCTCTCTTTCAGACCATCTCTGTTTCTAACATCATCATTGCGAATGCGGTCTACAAGCATTTCGATTGCGTTTATCCTACTGTCCTGCTCTTTCTACCCTACTCTCGCTTCCATAAGTAAGCCCTGAAACTAGTACTGCATTATGTATAGCGAGCTATGCCTTCAGGCTCTATCTCTCAAACTCTTTTGTAAGTACCCTACTCAACAGAGTTAGGTGGTTTATGAAAAAAAAAGGATCCATAGGCTGTGTAACAGTTTCACATCAGGCGGGCTAGACATTTGTTTGTCACCCGACGGAGTATAAAAGTGTCAATAGGCCGCCGTAACAGTTTCACAGCAGGCTTTCGAAACGTAACTCTTCCTCTTTCTATCTTCACTAACTTATATCTCCCTCTCAACTTCCGTTCGCCTCGCCTGATCACACTTTTCGTAACGCTCTCGTTTGCCCGATCACACTTTTCGTAACGCTCTCGTTCTCCCGATTACACTTTCGCAACGCTCACGTCACTCATTCATCAGCTTACCCCCCTAGTCCCGATCACACTTTTCGTAACGCTCTCCGTTCGCCTCGCCCGAACACACTTTTCTTAACGCTCTCGTTTGCCCGATCACACTTTTCGTAACGCTCTCGTCACGCATTCGCAAGCTTACTTCCCAAGTCAAGCGTGCCTAAAGAAGTTTTACTTCAAAAAATTGCCTGATTGTGTTGTATTTATAAATGTCAACACGGTTTCAAAACGGGTGATACCTTTATAATCCGTTTCTGAACACCTTCCTCTTTCTAGCGTAATCCCGTTTCCTTAGGATTGGCGGGGTCCACTACTTAGCCCTAAGGATTTGTCGAAGATAATGTTTTTGACATGGAGCGACCATCAAACCAACCCTGCGCGATAAACATTCTCAGACTAGCTCAATGAAAATGTAGTAACAGGCATGTTCGTGGACACAAATGTTTATCTTGTGTGAGAATCAAACCAATGAGTCTTGGGTGTTAAAGTAGCATTGCTACCCATTCGGCCACCGAGCTCGGAAAAAATATGAGGTTGTTAATTGTGGGTACAGTACACACATTTCCACCACGACCAAACCAAAGTCGCAATGTACATCGACATTAAGCGTAGACATTGGGTTTTTAGAGGGTCGGCAGCGCATGAGTAACACAGCTGGTGTTGCAAAAGTCCATAGGCTACGGTGACTGTTCACCATCAGGCGGGCCGTATGCTTAATTGCCACCTTAGTGGTATAAAAAAAAAACATTTGTTAAAAATTCCGTTTCCACAGCAACTCAATAAACAGAAATCGCTGCGAAACCTGCAAATTCCAAAAAGAGTTGGTATCTTTTTGGCGAGCCGATTACAGGAGCCAATTTCAATAGTTCTAATTAGACATAAAGCAAATTCAAGCGCAAACCAAACATCACACACGCAACGCAACCTCGAACAATCATTAGGAGTGTCAGTGTATTCGCCGATAAACAAAACGTGCTGCGCGTACCCACGTCGCAACTTCAACGTACACTCATAATCGCGGTGAGATAACAATGGAATGGAAACTGAAACAAATCGCTTACAGAATTACCAAGCACTAAGTACACTTGAGACTTTTTGTTTCACTTGGGACGATTTCAAACTGCGAAATTTGCAAGAAGAGAGAAACTGGTCTGAAAGAGAGCATCGGTGTTAAGATAACAAACGCTCCGTTGGTTCGGAGATTAAAAAAAATGTAAGTAAAAATGACGAAACAAATATCAAGCAGAACAATCTTACGTCGACATAATTATAGTAGAAATTACGAAATGTCACTCGAAACAAGACATTGGTATTGGATTGTATTTGGAGTTAGCGCCAAGAGTAGCCCTACTGATCTATGTATCTATAGGCCAAGTATTATTCTACTAAATACCTGTAGCTGCACGTTTACGCTTGTCATTTGAGTCCCGCAGGAATAGTGCAGTGCCAATATATGAATTAAAATTTCCTGCACTGCAGCGGCACTGCAACTACGCTGCAACTGTACGTATCCTACAAATGACACCGGTAGGGCAATTATACTAAAAACCCGCAGCTGCACGTTTACGCTTGTCAATTGAGTCGCGCGGGAGTAGTGCAGAGCCAAAAGCGTGTATTCCATTAAATTTTCCTGCATTGCAACGGCTCGCTGCATTTATGCGTAAACTGCATATGAACTATCTAACACCTGTCATTTTACCAGTCTAGTAAATTGGACTTTTACTAAATGACTCCTATAGTTTAATAAATTTAATAAATATTTATTATTATTATAGTTTCAAGCCCTATTGCCCTTGGTTGCCGGAGTGGAGGTATTTTACTGAAAAGAAGCTTCATATATTCCCACAAACATCTCCCAAAACACAAAAAAAAATGTTTTGGAACATAAATCATCACTTCAGAATATTAATTCCACTTCGCAAATGTTGATAAAGACTACCGTTAGCAAAACTGCAAATCCACATCGCTATACAAATGTCAACAAAATTTATCAAATACGATTATATCGCAGAAAACGTGCAGGTTTTTTAACAGAACAGCGAGTCATTTACTGCAGCGCCGCTGCAACGTCGCTACCGTCAGATTGCTTAACAGAATAACGAAACGTCAAAATGTACGCATTTGGACACACGCCGCACAGCAAGTGAAGTTGCGATTTTTTAGTAGAATTTGCCTACTGATCTGATCTACCAACGCGCAGTTGAGAGAGTACTTTTATTTTACATAGGCGTTCCACAGTTGAAGTAAGCGCTGGCTAATATAAGATGATGTCACAGGAAACTAAAATAATAAGTGTACTTAAATAAAAAATGTCAGCGACTGTCACTATGATAAATTGGTGTAATGCCAGTGATGGCTCCAAATTGAGTTTCCGTTCAATTCCCAAGTTTGAATCCTCGACCTAAATACAGTTTTTATAACTTTCGTTCAGTTCGTAAAAGTTTTTTTTGAAATACCGGATAAAAAATGTTAAACTAGTGTTCGTTAATATAACCTTCTCCTTTTTCTTACTTCCAAAACAGAAGGTTATCTTTATTAGTAACGCGCGATGCAATATTTATACATTAGATTTTACAAACTCCGCTATTGTCAAAAGATTTTTAACGTGTGATGAAGACCATCGAAGAAGTGTTCGCAGAACGTAGAATTTTACTTTGCTTATTTACAAAAAAATAGCCGCATTCAGTTTAGAGCTATGGATTTTTTTTATTTACAAAGAGGCAAGAAATTACATTTTTTAAATAGTGTAGTGGTTACATTATGTAGGTTAAATTTACAAATTTATTTACAAATACTTTTGAAAAACAGTTTCATAATAAAACAATATTTGTTTATTGCAAAAGAAATAAATAAAAGTACACGTACGTAATGTAAATTTAGTTGTTTATTACTGTACCGACACACAAAGATCAACTTTACATTAAATAATGAAACAAAAAATTACATATATTTCCGTCGCTGGCCATCCCTATGGCGATTAATTAGTCAGAGAGTCTGACATAACCATTGCGGCCGGGCAGAAGGTATGTGTAACTAACCCTATTCCGCTTCTCTAAAGGTGTCCATTCCTTAGAAGAAGGACCGAAGTGTCATTAGTCCATATATGGATAAGTTTACGTGGGTATCCAAAAAAAATGATAAATTGCTGTTTTTTAGACCGCAGCGCTTCTCGCACGCCTTTGTCATCATGTGGTACAGCAAGGAGCCAACTGCATAGATATTATGCAAATATTGACGTAATTGGGATAAGCGAACTTCTAAGAATTCAAGAGACGTTGCTTGAATTATTTGTTTGTTGTGGTCTGTTTAGCTTAATAGCATTTTGATAATTGTAATATAATTTGTGAGGTAAATTTAGTTTGTAAGTAAAAGTCTGTTGAAATGTCCTAAAATTCCTATCTGTAGATTTAATGAGTCTTGCTGTATCGAGGTATTTATGGAGTAGTAACGCTTTTGTTCCACCCGTAAAGGTGTTTTTAAAAGCAAAAATAAACTTCTTCCTTTTGTTCTTGAAAATTCACGCGAACGAAGTCGCGCGAAATACTAGTTTTACAATAGTAGTCATTATGATCGACATTAATTTTGTGTTATGTTTTAGTTTCCATCAGAATGGCTGTTCAACGCTCAACGTTAATATATTACTAGCAATTAATAACTATGCGCTGCAATACTATACCTTTATTAAAATAAATAGTAATCAAACATCAACGAAATTTAATTTAAAAATGTCGCCAGTCATTCTGACTTTTAGATGACTGGGTAATTTCATTTGCATAAGTAATTTCATTTAATTTTTTGAAGAATGTCAACAAAAATCTCTGATTACATTGCAATACTAGTGAGGATTATAACACCAACATTAGTGGACACTGTCAAAAGGGCTCTGCACAAATTCACGGGACTTACAAGTTTGGCCTACATCGATTTTCCAATAAAATTGGATCACGTGCTCAGCCAACTTTTTGCAAAACCTTATATTTATTTCTTGGTTTACTACCCACGTAATATTTAAGTGAAAAAATTATCGCCAAAGCGGGACTTGAACCCAAGGGTGTCGCTTAACGGCCGAGTGCTCTCCTTGCCGGTATTTCATATTTTCTACATAATTATGCTACACCGTTTTCGCTCGTTTTTTGATTATTCTCTTGTATAAGCCATGTTACTTTACTAAATATTTTAGCAAGAAGTAAAAAGAAACTGATTTGCTTATTCCTTATTATTATTTAAGTGCAATATTTCATCGTTCTAGTTTACGCAACAATATCTACCGAAACCAGTATATTAATTATCTCTTCAGCAAACCACGACAAAGGCAACTCGATTCGAAGTGGATTAATTAAAAATGAAATATTACCTATGAAAAACTCACATCGTTTATTCAGTTTGAATATGTCCATAAATTATTTATCGATTTAGATTATATGCTATTCATATGTTGTGAAAAATTCCAAGTATAACATTGAGCAACATATCCGACAAAGCGATATAGCTTTAACACAGTAAGGTGAAAGATTATATTGTTACGCTTCATTCGCTAAGGCGTCTGCAATATTTTCTTAACAAGGCTACGACGGCTAGGTCTCTTTTGCTTCCATTATTAGATTATGGAAATGTCATACCGTTGTATCGCTGAGAAGTTGCAATAAGATTTGTATAGTTCTCGTTGTGTGGATAAGAAAAGACAGGAAATATATTTAATTTATAGCACACTAAATAGCAGTGGTAGTAGTGATATGCTTCAAACTACCGTTGTGAGTGAGTCAAATTTGGACACACTAACGATTTCTTTTTGTCTAAACATGTACACAAAATTAAATGCAAGCATTGCTAAAAATCTGTGATGTAACCGCGTTTGCAACGATAAAGAGTGTCGATGTTTAAAGTAGAGAAAGCACAATCTGATGATTCAGTCATCTAATTGTAGAATAACGAAATACAAAACGGAAGTGGAAGGAAGTAAAAACCGAAGAAGGTTAAGACTCATATATCAAATTAGTGAACTTGAATGAACGTACTAGAAAAAAAGGAATAAATGTGAAAGAACCTATTACTGACTCAAAGACGTGAAGATATAGATAAATAGATCAATAACTACATAGATATTATTCATATAAAAGAATAGGATTTTTTAATAAAGTTATGTTTTATTAACCAAAATAAATCGAAGCAAATAGTAGCGCAAACATTCTAGATAACCTCTCATCCATGTCAGTAATAAGCGTCCAGTTTATGTCTATTTTCCCGTTTAATTACAGCAGTATCCAACATGGAGTTCGAGCCGTCTATATAAACCAGAAATCGCATGTTTGTTTACCAGCAGTTGCGTTGAAATTAATTCTCGGGAAAGTAATGTTGATTTTAGCAAGCTGCGCTTAATTTTAAAGCTTGTCTTTTCGCTGTTAATACTGCCCTTTGAAGCTACTATTTCTACGCTGGCAACATACTCAATAGAATGAGAAAATATTTTCCATAAAATAAGGCAAGTTTAATAAAAAGAGACAAATACGTCGCTCCTTTGAAGCTCCCGTATACAGTACTTGTCAATGTACTAGTATTGCAATTTATATGATACCAATTTTTTTGACTTTCGCTCATGTATTCTATTCGGAAACGAGGGTTTGATGAAATAGGGGTTAGTGCTCAGAAATATTTTAACCTTGCTGAATACTACACGTCATCAAAGACTTGTCTTCACATATAATAGGTATCACAATATGCAATTAGGGTTTTTGGTGATCTCTCCAAACATTTACATTATTTATATTAATAAATTGTCTGCTATTTGATGTAAAAAAAAATAAAAATATATATATACCAAAATTAAACAAGAAAATATATCACAATGATGGTTGACACAAATCAGGCTAAATGTAAATGTCTACATCGGGGTGCCACAAGGTTCTATTTTGGGACAACGTTCAGTTCTAGTGTATGTGAATGATCCGCCTTACACGATAAAGAAAATGATTTCTATTTGCTGATGATACCTATTTTAAATGTGACTTATCGGTGTGAAGGTACATGGTGTTTTGTCTTCTATTCTAAACTAGGTCACATACACTAATGTTTAGTTAAACTCAGCTAGTTAGCAGTTCTCATCGAGGATACTAAATTAGGATTTGTACACCGAAATAAACTGTTAAAATGCGGATTAGTCGACGCCAGTGTTTTCAAGCCGCTCGAGGGCCACTGACTTAGCTTAACGACTGTCATCTATCGACAACAGCCGGCACCGACGACTTACGTGCCCTCCGAATCACGGAGTAACTCGAGATAGACAAAACCCATTCATAGACAGGCTGCGGTCGACGTTGCTTAACCTGCGTGTTCGGTTAGACACGCGCCACGACGCCATCTACTTCTCATGCATGACAATGTGATCTTTTTTCATGACCGAATATCATATTATTCTAACGAATACAATTGTTTATAACGAACATAGTTTCGAGTCCGGTAACACAGAGCACATGCATGCTCGCGTGAACCTACACTGTCTGTAATACGCAACTATTTGTCTCGAACCTCTTAAGCGTACAGGCTAGCAATATGGAGCTTTAGCGCAGTACCAAGTATAGCACCGTATTATTGTATTGTCCGCCTCGAATAACTAAGGCGGCATCACACTTGGGCATTGATTTATGCATGCTATGCGGTATCCATGTTTTTCTGTGATCGAAGAACAATTAGCAAACGCCACGTACTGCACGACTAGTCTCATTCAGCTACTTTCACAGCGATATGTCATATGGTATACTGATGTGCCAAAAACCTCTTGGCATACAAATATAATAATCTTACAAAAGAACTATCCACCATATTATGACGTGGGCTCCAAGGCGTCACTCAGTGAACTGTTCAAAGAATAAAAATACCCTCACTATTACCTCTTAGTGTATTAATGAAATTCGGAAAAATCTTAGAAGCACATTGTATTCGATTCTATAATATCTTGCCTGAAACAGTTATCCATTTAAACGACAATACTTTCAAACGGCTCATCAAAAATACCCTTTGTATAAAGACTTGTTATAGAGCAGCTGAATATCTAACTTATGACAAACATGGCAAAGATTTTTGAAACTGATTCAGAACAGACATCATATATCTGTAATTAAATCACTTAATATTATTAATGTTGTACCGATATAGTGACATAAATATAATACACTGTTTTTTGTCCGCGTAGCGGTATTGTATCAACATAGTGACAAAAAATATTTTAACATCTAATTAACGATTTGAAAAAGACCTGCATTGACATGTTTCTATCGACTTATTAACAATACGATCGAGTCCTAAAGTAAAAGTTGATATGTGTACTAGTTTAAAGATGAACATTGTAGTTTACGTTTGGTTGAATACTTATAAATTATATAGTACATATAAAATATCCTGACGGAGACAAACAGACATTACATAAATATTTCTCTTGTGCAGAAATACAACAGTGGTAAAGCAACTATTACAACCCATTCGACCACCGAGCTCCTAAAAGTCGCCAGTATGTTTTGCCTATAAATAATGTCCAAGGTTGACAATGTGTAGGCGATTAGTGTAGAATTTTGTAAGGTCTGACATAACCAATACACAACACAAGTCCATGAACGCCTTATGTTAGGTATATTGTAGAGTTGATGTGTTGCCAATATGCGATTGTTTCACGCCATACTAATTTGTAACAGCCCACTCCAATATTGTAATGTAAAACGGCGTCTGAAAAATGGCTTTGTGTAAATTCTGTTGTATAACAATGGTTAATTTTAATAACAGGTGCGGAAAATAGATACTTTACAATACTTTAAATTGCGGGAGTAATCGGAGGCGCCATTTTGGGTATAGAGGGAGGGTTTAGGTAAAAGACATGGAAGATTTAGAAATAAGAATGTGAGGAGTATCACAGGGAAGAGGATGTCAGGTGAAGATGAGGAAATACCTCTTCTATTTCCAGGGCCGTAGCTAAATAAGGCACGGGTATGATCCTGGATGGTAGTTGTGTTTGTGTGAGTATGTAAGGCCAGCACGAATTTGGTGAAGAGTTTGGACGTTAGCACCCAGGATGGCAACGAGCGACATGCATCTCTTTGTGTTGTGATTAGTAAAATCAGACTCGTTATTTACAACCCTCTTTTTGGATTTTGCATTCATATTAAAAGGGCTAAAATAATAATGATCATCATTAATCCATATTTACTCTCAGCTGGATTTAGGCAGCCCCTAATGCTTTTATTTTGCTGAGTTAATAATGGCAAACGGGGAGGCAAGTACTAGAAAATATAGAACGACGACAGGTCTTTGGACGTTTCCTCTCTAGATAGACTGATGGCCTCAAGAGAGCGAAAGATAGTAGCAAGTAGCAATACTATATTAATGCATTATATTAGTAAATTACTGCAGAGGCTGGGAACTTTGCGGTTAATAGACGTGTGTTAAGAAGTCATCGGCCAGCTAATACACCTACGCTCGGCGAGTCGCCATGAGGCGATGACAGCTACTACAGAAGTCCCGTAATCGTATGCCGACCAAGGCACGTATAGATATGTTTCTCAAATAATGCAAGTTATTATATAATAAAATGTATGTACATTTTCACGACCGGTCCTTTGCGAGTCTTTTCTTTTTATTGCAGCTCAGCATAGTGGCTCCTCTGCTGGTAAGCGAAAAGAGGAGCCCTAATCGTAGCAGCAACTGACAAGACTACAGTATCCTGACAGTAGATGCTGCTATGCTGGCCGGTTTGAAGGATCACATATTGAAGGAAGCAGGAAACACATGTGCCGCGAGGCGTTTCACTTTTTAATAGTACGACAGAGATAGGAGTTGCGGAACTTTTTAGTACGCGAGGAAATATTCTCAACATTGGCATAATGACATCGCAAGCCTGCACGTGTGGTTCTATGACGGAAGGGAGAGGGTGGGATAAGGGAAAACAGTTCTTCAGAGCACTCACCATGGTAAAGGCGGTAAAATATTCTTAGGGCTACAATATCCCTACGAAGTCGAAGAGGTTCTTTAACATTATTTCATGCACGCTTAACGGTTCCTCGGACTCCCGACATCACGTTCTCATAAAACATGACCAAAATTTGATCATGGTAGGTTAGTCTTGGTCTTCCCCCTTCTCCTCCTCCTTCTTTGGTTCCTACATCCTTCCACTTTCGCATTGTGTACCTGTTTTGTCATTCTTACATCCCGCATTCTTTCTATAATAAAATGATTGTATGAAAATTAAATTCTATAATTTATATATATAGTTTTTTGACATAATTATACTGTAACAATCATTGCATGACAAATTGTGTCTTACTCAAATTACAGTTCATAATGATAAAATAGAAATGCCCGGATTTGGTACTTCAATCATTAATTTAACAGCGATACTTGAAAAAGCTTTTGCTTACAGTTGAACACACCATCTAATGCAAAAATCGAAACTAGAGCTAAACTAAATAAGTAATAGAACATAAAATAATAGAAATAGCTTGTACGTGAGACAGCCGAAGTAAATGGATTTTTATAGTTCCTTCCCGACCTAGGCCAACAAAGAAGTAGATGTCTGATTCACCGATTTGGTCATTAGCGACTTTTTGGTTTCATTTTAGAAATATAATTTTGGCATGTTCGAGAAATACATATATTTAGAAACTCCCGCTAAAGCTTTGTGGCTATGACAATGGGCCCGGTGGTGGAATGGCTATAGAAGACTACTAGGTTCGATTTTAAGCCTAGTCTAATGGGTTCGATTCCCGCACATAACAAGCATTTGTGTACATGAACAAATCTGTCTTGGCTGGGTGTGAAAATCAATAATATTTTTTTATACCACTAAGGAAAACAAGCGTACGGCCTGCCCGATGTTAAGCAGTTACCATAGCCTATATGGACATTTGCAACACCAGGGGTGTCACTCGTACGATGCCGGCTCTGTAACAACCTCTCAATAGTTCTCGGTTTGACCATTGCGGTTCCAATGTATGAGGATGAACTTCCAGCCGTGTCGGCGAGTTGTGCGATTGTAAAACGAGGCTGTTGGCATAATGTCGAAGAACTCATCAGAACGCAACCAGAATACAATTGATCAGAAGAACACGCAAAGAGAGGCAAAATCTCTTCTCAAACTCAAGGGCTCAATACCGTGTGAGTTCATGTTCAGGATCATCGACACTCTTCACAGGCCGTCTCTGCACCGAGTCACAAGGTCCTAGCCGGTATCCAGGTGATCCCGCCCAAAGGTGGCTACAGTACCTACTCCATATGCGGTCTAACTTGGGACTTATATAACAGAAGTCTTTGCCCCGAGCTGAAGTACTTTTTGGCTCTGTTGAGCACACCGAGTTTCTTGGACGCCAGCTTGTCCTTCTCCATGTGGCCGCCTCTGTTACTGAACATCGCTGGAAATCTCGGCAACTAGAATCCCAATACTCTTAACAATTGTGAGTGAAGTCTTCTGGAATTGGGGAACCACAGCAAATGGGGTTTTCTTAGCGGTGAACGAGCATGCTTGTGTCTTGGTAGGGTTGAATTGGGCTAAGTTCAATCGCCCCCAGTCAGATACTTTACACAAAGTACCCTCCATTTCAGACTCAAGTTTAACGCGGCTTTCCTCTACCAACGGAACGAGGGATGCTAGCACGGCCTGTATAATAAGTGTCCCCGGTGCTGTCGTCCGCATAACAATGAATGCTGTCTATTGGCAACATGTCATTGATGCGCAGCAGAAACAGCGTCGGGGACAAAACAGAGCCCTGTGGGACGCCAGCATTGATATTCATGCAATCGGAGCAACTACCGTCTATCACGGCTTTTATGCGTCTGCTGGATAAGAAGCTAGCAACCCATTTGCACAAACTATCGGGTAGCCCGTACGATGGTAACTTCGATAGAAGACTCAGATGCCAGACCCGATCGAACGCCTTTGCACAATATACTGTTCTTCTCACTAACAAACCGACCTACATCTCTTTGATATTTTTATGGATTCCCACACAGAACAAACATTTGTGTACGTGAACATGTCTGTATGTCTTACTCTGGGTTTTTTTTAAGAGAGGTAGGGACAAATAACAATTCCCTAGACGGTTGTAGAAGTCCTGCGAGTGAGTGAGGTCACCAGTAAGCTCCTAAGGAGATGCTGTGTCAGCAGCAGAGGTGGCAACGCGCAAGTGATACTTAATGTATTGCAAGCGTTAATAGGCTACGGTAACCGTTTTACATCAAATAGGCTGTACCTATGCGTGTATGCCTCCCGATGTTGTATAAAAAAACCCAAGAGCAAACTTACTGTTGTAGTTGAATATCATTTTCTCCCATACATACCAACTTAACTTTATATGAATAATATAGAGATTTACAAAATTTAAAGTTATCGTATTAATAAATTATTTAAATTTAAAGCTATAATAAACGTAACTTTTCTGTATTTTTTTTTTGACGGCCGCACATACGACTTTTTACTTAAGGGTACTTACTTATTCAGATGCACGAAACATTAAAAATATTTTAATCGATATGCTTTTCAGTTAAGTTCTACGAAAGGTTCACGGCTCTTGTGTAAAGGCAAAAAGAAAGTCAAGGGCATTATAAATTTCCAATTCTGTACTTAACTCGCTTGTATAAAGGTTTCCAAATGAATTCCACGAAGGGCGACATTTATAATGTAATAAAATAAAATAAGTAATAACTAATTCATTTCCAAAAGGGATTAACACACATTGCTGCCACGAGCAAATTAAGATCCTCCCATTCACAGAACTGTAAGTGTAGGAAAATTATAGAACTGCAAATAACTGGAATTCCCAGAACGCTTAATGAGTTTTATTTAATCTGGACCTATTTAATATAATATCTATACATATAAATAAAATTGAAGTGTCTGTCTGTGATTTCAAAAGAAAGCCTTTATTTTAAGCTCATATTATTATTTTCACGTTACCAAAGCCAAAATACGCATTTTTAACTTTTTTGTCTGTCTGTCTGTTTGTTTGTCCGGGCTAATCTTCGAAATGGCTGAACCGATTTTGACGGGACTTTCATTGGTAGGTAGAGGACTGTTCAGAGCGGAATACAGGGTACTTTTTATCGCGTAAATATTTAGGGTTTCTGCATAAAAAATTAAAAACTGTTAAAATTAGGGGGAAATATCTTCCACTTCGGGAAACGTTGTAATTTTATTTTTATTATTTATATAGAATACGTATTTTTGTGACATAAAATAACTACGCATTTTTTATATAATAAAAATAAAATAAATATACGTTGCCTCCCGTAAAGGTCAATAGATGGCGCTGTATGAAAATTGAATCGACTACGACCCTGAACTTCGTTTTTTTTTAAACAGAAAGAATTTCAGGCTTATAGAGAAATAAAGGCTACTAAAAGCCCAAATCTCATGCGTGCGAAGCCGCGGGCTTCAGCTAGTTCCGTAATAAAAATTTAAAAAAAAATGAGTCGAGTGCGAGTAGATCTTACGCAGTCACATAAAAAACTATGTAGGTACTTAATTCCTACTGAATTAGAAAGTATGTAATCCATTCTACTAAATTCCTCAGGCATACAAATACAAAATAAGCTGATGTCGGGAGCCCTAGGAAACGGCGAGCGTGCATGAAAAGAGCTATAAATGTTAAAGAAGTGAGTGAGGTATCGCGTCTTATGGCGCTTGGTTCTCTCTGCCTGCCTCGCAAGAGACAATACATGTAAAATAATTATTTTCTTCACGTAGTCAGGAATACAATAAAAAAAGAAGAACATCTATCTCTATCTATAACTTCACGCCAAATCCCTTGCGGGGTAGGCAGAGAAAACCGAGCGCCACGTGACTCGCTTCTTTAACATGCATTGCTCTTCTCATGCACGTTCACCGGTTTCTAAGGCTCTTGACATCACCTTATTTTGTATTTGTGACCAATTTAGTCATGGTAGGTAAGTCTTGGCCTTCCTCCGCCCGTATATCCCTCCACTTTTGCTTCGTCATTCTGTCATCCTGTATACTTTCTACATGTCCGAACCAACGGAGCATGCCTCTTCTTATTTTAACACCGACGATCTCTTTCAGACTAACTCTGTTACTAACATCATCAATGCGTATACGGTCTACTAGCGTTACGCCACAAATTTTGCGCAACGCTCGCATTCCGACCGCGTTTATCGTACTTTCATGTTCTCTCTGCTATATCCAGCTCGCTTCTATAAGTAAGCGTCGGGACCAGCACTGCATTGAGTATAGGGACCTGTGCCTTTTGGCTTAAATTTTTACCGCCAAAAATTTTTCCAACGCTCCATTCACACTATTACCAGTAGGTACTCACTCGTCTTTCCACATCAGCGGTGTACCTTCCATCTCTGCTGAAAGCGCATCCGAGATATATTGTATATCTTGGATTCATTAAACTTGTTCCAGCATTTCATCAAAGAAGAACATAATCTTTTTTTTCGTGATAATTAATAAGTGACTGCAAGTCAAATGGCTATGAATTACGAACGGCTGGACAAATAAGACGGATACTTTCGTAGTAGGAAACATTAGCTATGAATGAATTTATGAAAATTTTGAAAATCTTTGGAATGTTGCAGATATCCTTGACATTTGTCGTCACCAATCAAAAAACCTGTTACGGAATGTGCAAATGCATATGGCAACCCTACTATTTGTAAATATGTCAGTCGGACAAACGTAACGTGTCATATGTTGCGCTCGGATCTCTGGCTACCCCACATTTGAAGAGAGAGATAGATTTTGATGAACTGCATGAATATTGATTACATAACAAAAATATATAAAAGAAACCTTTATGAGTAGCGCCATAAAAGTAGCTTTTTAACAATATTTGTTTGTTTAGAGGGTGGTACCGTAATCACTAATCAATCAGTTTATCAAAACCTTCTATCTATTGTCAAGTTCCCTGCAGTGTAGTTAAAATTATCGGGTACAATTGCACATTTTATCTATGTAACAGCGTGCATCGCAAATAGTAGAGTTATAAATAATATAATAAATAGTCGCTCACAAATTACGCAGCGCCATCTAGCTTCAAAGAAAGCGACAAACTTGTGTTATTGTTACTAGATAATTGATAAACATACGTAAATATTTTTTTTTGTTGCTACATACTTATGATACATACAAAAACACACAGACCATACCAAACCGACACGATCATACTCGCAAAATGTTTGGCCTGTGTGAGAATCGAACGTGGAAACGTTGGTGTCAAAGTAGCGTTACCACTGCACCACCAAGATCATACTTAATCACCTAGTAATAATTACAGTTAGAATGTCACGCCATATATAGATAATATTTAAATAATAAAAGTTACAACAATTTAAAAATCCTTCAAAAGTTCAACAGTATAATAAGCTTTCTCTGGCATTAATCTTTTAAGTTATCGCTTAAAAATTTGAGCATTAGCATCAACTTGTTCATTATTCTGTCTTCGCTGCTATGCAAACAGTTTCGTCTAATTAAACGATACATTTAATTAATGCCCTGTGAAGCGTCTGCCATGATCTAATTCAAATAAACCAGCTCAAACCACAAAGCCGTATTTGAAGGGAGTGCTAATTTCTATTCGTAATTGGACCCGAAATGCAAGCGACGTGTGCATTTGTCATCAAATAATTGCAATTTCGCGGTAATGTTTGTTCAAGTAACATTCTAATAAAATACATGAAAAGCGTATAACAGAATAGACTATGCAATTATTGTATTTAATAAACAATGGGATGTAATAATTAATTATTAAGGATGTAATATTAAATTAACATGTTTAAGTCTCATTGAGTAGACTATGTAGCCACAAGCCTCAGCCCGCGGTTTCGCCCGTGTGGGATCCCGGTAATCGCGGTAAGAAGTACCCTGTGTCCGTCTACAAGGCCAACACTATACGTACCAAATATAATTACGATCCAAACAGCGGCTTTGTCGTGAAAAGGTAACAGACACACATAGAAAATACCTACTATTTTCCAATTTTATATACTCGTAATAGTGGATGAAGAAAAATAAGATGAATATGCTCGGGTCATAAAACGTTTGTTTGGCCGAATATTGCATGTAAATAATAACGAGTTGCTATCTTTTTTACCGATTAACGATAAAAGATGTGTTTTATGATTTCAAAAGTGCTCATTCTCCGGAAGTTTACTCTTATGCTATCTAATGGGGTTCCATCACAATTTGTTCACTGATACGAAATATTGCATTGGAATATTATTTATGAACTAAGCTACTACTTAAAATCGCCTACAATTTGAACTGAAAAGCGAATGTAAGGAGAGTTGACAGTGTTAGTTCACGTAGAGAAAGCAAAAGGTAATGTTAAGACAGGCTAAGATATCTTCCGTTTATTAGTTCATTCAGACGGTCGGTCTGTAGGACTATTTTTATATATGTTACATAGAGCTGATAACTTTATATATGCTTAGATATCAAATTTATGACTCCATTGAACTACAGCGACGTTTAAGCCACAGATATTCACTGGTCCGAGTCTGCTCCGTAGACAAAAAGTCACACTGTGAGCTCAAATTTTCCCTTCAGTTATACGATATGAAAGAGGGAGGTACCATGAATAAGTAATGATGGGTTAGACTAAAAAATTACATTAATGTTGGACTTGAGTACGAGGTTCTTCAAAAGAAGGTTGAAGAGGGTTTTACAGCATCAGCGTCGTACGATTGACCCCTCTAGTGTTACAACTATCAATAGGCATATATCTGCCTACTATCAGGTAGAATGTATGCACGTTCGGTACCTCAGTGATATTAAAAAATGACGTTGTGTCATTTGGGGCCCAAAAATATATTCAGAATATTAACAGGTAACTAATCAACATGTTAATATTTCGTATAGTCTTTATTGACACTATGTCTAGGCGGTAAAATGTCTATGTAGCAGAAACTTCTAATGGCATAAAGTCTATCTTGCAAATAGTCTTCGAGAGTTATGTACTATTTGCACTAGATAAACAAACTGTAGAGAACGCTAGCTAATTAAGATCCGTTTGGAAATATAAATCATGCCCAGATGGAGCAATTATGAAGTCGGCTAAGAGCGAATGAGATTTAAAGGAAGGGTTTCGTACCACCGTAAAAAGCCCCTTGTAACTCTTATCTTTGTATTATTTGCTGTTACTGCCAGCTGAGTCATACACAATCTGTGAAACAAAAACCAATGACAGCCCAGTAAACCTGTCTAGTGAGCAACTGGTCTCCGGTTCGAATCCTATGTACCACTAAAATTCGTCGAATTTAAGCACATATTTGTAATTATCACTCGCATTAAAATGAGTATCTTCGCAAAATCCTTAGGCTTAGGTAGCGGACTCCGCCAATCCTCATGAATTAGAAAACAGAATAGCGAAAAGAAGAAGTCATACACAATCTTTAAAAAATTCAAGTCTATCTAATACGGTTTAAAACAGATAAACGGATAGGCAGCGGAATCTTATATCATTTCAAATATAAGAGTAATTATCTTTATCTAATTAATTACCTTTATCGTTGCAAATAAGTTAAATTTTATCCCCATTTATTATCTATATTTCTTACAAGAGCAGAACTAGTGCCGTTTGATGGAGCTGGTGTATAGCGGTGTGACTTTTACTTCACTGAACAAAAAAACGAAAACAGAAATATTAATACAATAAAACGATAGTTAATAGCACTTTCACAATAGTAATATTTGGAATGTTGCGTTGGAAAGTGACGAAAACACCAAAATTTACATTTGACAATGAATTCGATATACCTTATTCGGCAACTAATGCGCCTTAAATACTATCACGGCTTTAAGACCCAATATTTAATAAAGTCAAATATTCTTTAGTAGTCGTATGCCTATTAATATAATGCCTATTCGAGAAAACATTGCGACGGAACCCGCATATCCAACAAATATATATTTCGAGAGTCGTGTGATTTAACTTAAAAAAAGGACTGGTTTTCCCCTCTGGGTTGTGGTTTGACGGCAGTCGCTTTATGTAAAAATCGGCCAAGTGCGAGTCGGACTCGCGCACGAAGGGTTCCGTACCATTATCTATAAAAACAGCAAAAAAATCACGTTTGTTTATTTTTAATCGTGTATGGGAGCCCCCTTAAATATTTATTTTATTCTATTTTTTAGTATTTGTTGTTATAGCGGCAACAGAAATACATCATCTGTGAAAATTTCAACTGTCTAACTATCACGGTTCAAGAGATACAGCCTGGTGACAGACGGACGGACGGACGGACAGCGGAGCCTCAGTAATAGGGTTCCGTTTTACCCTTTGGGTACGGAACCCTAAAAATGAATATTTTGCCAGATCCTGAAGGTAAGAGAACGGGATAACGCCAGGAAGAAGAAGATTCTATATCATGTTTAAAACGTAGTGATGTACAAGAATTTTAACTCCAACTCCTTACTCAATATTACTTACAGTAATTTTAAAAGTATTCGTTACATTTCTATGTTGGAATGTTTGAACAAAAAATAAATTAAGGAATTTAAAAAAAAATGGCCTATTTGATTATATTGATAGTAGCCGCACTAGAGGCACTTTATTAATCCTATTAATATTATAAATGCGAAAGTTTGTATGTATGGATGTTTGTAGCTCTTTCACACTTAAACGGCTGAACGGATTTGAATGAAATTTCGCACGTAGATAGATTATGATCTGGATTAACACATAGGCTACGTTATTTGAATCCACGCGGGCGGAGCCGCGGGCAGCAGCTAGTAGTTCATAATAGACCATAATATCTTTAATGAAAATTTATGGATAGGTACCAATTCACTGCAAGAGAAGCGGAAATCTTATCCAATGTATTTTGAATAGGCACCAAACTCAAGCATCCGCTGCAATACCCACTTTAAAAAAAAATAGAATATCACAGTACTTGCAGCTATACGACTTTCAGTGAAGTGCGCACTCAAATCAGCCGCTGGTGGTACATCAAACGTCTGTGTAGACGACCGTTCACAGATTGTACTGCCCTAGCATTAGAAGTTATTTGATTAGCAGTCGAGATACTGCGATATCTACTAATATTGGTGTGTTTAATGAAATTATTGCTTTTTATGTGGGTGAACAATCGACAACTGTTTCTTAACACTAACTGTGTAAAGTTAAACAAAAACTACTTCAATGGAATTGTCCATCGCGTTCTAACGGCAATAACCGTGTGAGGCATTTGCATGGTGCATGTAAAAATTCGGTTCTGTACGCGTCCCCTTGTAATGTGAATAGAGCCGTTATTTGCCATTTGGACACGTGAATATACTTAGCTTCATATTCGTTTTGTAAGTGTTAGGCGCGCTGTAAACAGTAGGTATGATATTTTTAATTGGCAAAGTAGTCGATCAATGCGCACCGACCTTTAGATGGCAGTGCACCGAAGCATTGAAATTATTTTCTCCGAGCTGCTCTGAAGTTTCTATTAAAGTAGGTATTCCAATTACTGCGATTTTCCACTTAGCGAGGAAACTGATATAGACTGGAAGGTAGAGTCGTTTTATTAGCAAGAGTGCAGAGCAAGAAAATAAATATTAATCGGAAGCTTCTTTGCTTAGGACTAATACCGTCTTAACTCGACTCCAGGGTAATGCTTTTCAAGTGTACGTCCGTTGCTTCATTTCACTACTGCGGACTTATAATAAAAGAAACCGATATCTATGACATTAAAAAATTGAACTCTCTGGGAAGTACTTAATTTTGGCGTCGTTTTGAAATGTATGTATCAAATATCAATGAATTTAACTCGACATAATTTCCGCGCTATAATTAATTCAGGAACATTCAGTACGACCTAAGTGCCACTACTATTTCCAAATGATTGAAAAGTCAATTATAGAGCACTGTAAAAATGTATTGAACCTAAATATTTAATGATAAAATAAGAACCTACATTCGAGCAAATAAGTGAGGAGATGCTGTTAGCAGCGGCCATGGCAAAGTACGAGGATCAATATATGTATTGCAATAGTTTATAGTCTACTACGGCAACACTGCTTCATATCAGGCGGGCAGTAGTATTTATTTTAAACGAAAAGAGTACAGTATGCACTACGGGCGATAAAATCTTCGCCCTTCAGCCTCAGGCTTCTGAGAAGCCTCTCGTTTGCGACTCCTTTACCTACGCTGGTATACACAATGTTCCTTAATAAATCTGCGAGGAAATAAAAATAAAAACCATAAAGATATTATAGTAATCGGCTAAGTACCTGTGTTTAGACTTCGTTGGAGTACTATCTCCAAATTTTGTTCATGATTTTCCGGCTTACGATGCATTGTAAGCGATAAATACACGATCTTGTATTGAACTATAACATACCTTCAAATAAAAATACGAGATGAGAGGTTTCCAATTAATTCAGTCGATTTTTAAGTTAATAACAAGGAAAATCTTGTTTGTACTTTTTGTTTTTCCCCCATTTCCATCCAATCTCACAGCGAGAATATTATCACCCAGTATATCAAAAAATTACAAGTGAAACAATTTCACACCTGTACAACAAGATGACAATGGCACCACCGCCTGTGCTCTCCGTTGAGCTATGTAACATCAGGGGGCTTCACTCTAACCTCAATGCTGTCCATCAGCACCTAGACACAGCTAAGCCAGCCTGGTTCCTTTTGACGGAGACACAGATATCCTCTCCTAATGACGTCTCGTACGTGCGGTATCCAGGTTACAAAGTGGAACACAATTTTGTGCCACGAGCCGGTGCCTTGCAGACTTGAAGAGGGTCCTGTCTATTATATGGCTGCGCGCAGATTTCAGGGATCATATCCGTATCTATGGGTGCCTCTACAAGACCCATAGCGGTAACGCCGAAACGGAGCGTCTTGTGGAGCACATTCAAACGACTACTGATATTATACTCCAACAGATCCTTCCGCTTCCAAACTGCGGTACTAGGCGATTTTAATGCCCACCACGTAGAATGGCTCGGGTCATGTTCTACTGACCAAGCAGGAAGATCTTTCTATAACTTTGCCTTAGCGTATGGGCTGACGCAACTGGTTTCTTCGCCTTGGCGGGTGCCAGACATAGAGGAACATGCGCCCTCCCTTTTAAATCTTCTGCTGACGTCCCTGAAAACTATCAGGTATCTGTGGGCGCCACCCTTGGGTCCTCTGATCACTGCCCGATACATAGTGAGGTGCCACTTGCATTCCCAAGGCAACCGCGTACAGCAGGCTGCCGTTGTGTGTGGCACTTTAGGTCGGCGGATCGGGATGGGCTGCGCATTTTCTTCTCCTACTACCCCTGACGGCAGGTTTGCTTCTCGCGGGACGATCCCAGCGCCTGTGCCGGCGCTGTCGCCGATGTTATTCAGTAGGGTATGGAAGTTTTTATTGCTAGCTCTGCGGTATATACCAGCCGGTGAGCTCCACTATCGTACCACTCGCCATAAACTTAAATTTCACCCTCACCATCTTGATGAGAGGCAATACACTACAGTATGCTTTTTGAGGCATTTTCTACCACGTACAGTGAAATTGTGAAATAAATTACCCTCAGCGCTGTTCCCAAACAAATACGATATGGGTGCCTTGAAGAAAAGAGCATACGTTTCCCTAAAAAGGCTGGCAACGGATCAGTGACCCTTTGGTGTTGCTGATGTTTAAGGGTGGTGGTGACCACGTACCATCAGGTGACCCATATGCTCGTTTGCCGCCCTTTAATATAAAAAAGACGCCTAAAGCATGAGTAACAATCATGTACAAAACGGATTGTAAGAAAAAAACGATAAACGAACTATTACATTCAATAACCCTAATAAATTTTACACGTATTTATTACACAAACAAAGTCCATTAAATTAATATAATGTAAGCAAATATTAATATTAGCTTATATTGTTAATAGTTTCCTTGAATATGGCACGTACAAGATATTTCGAAACGTTTGAGATGAAATACATACAAATTTCGCTTTGAAGCTGTTTCACGCTTTAATGCAACAAAATTAAATATACGTAGTCCGTGTTTACGCTCTGGAAATATTATAATACTATGTTGGTATAAATAGAAGATATTTAGCGATATTAGTGACATAAAGTACATACTCAATCTTAGGTTTGTAAGGAACACGCGACCGCTCTGAATATTTTTAATGAAATCCGAAGCAAAACTTATTATGCAAACATAATAAAAAAGATAAAGATAAAAATCATTTAGTTGCCATTAGACCCTCATGGGCCACACGTCTTACATTCTTTATTTCAGATTATATCATGAATTTTTCATAGATTTAATCTCTTTTTTTTAATCTACCAGCATTTCGAAAATGACCATTGGAGAAGTGGAAATGCCAAAAGAAACTTGCCAATACGTGTCTTTTTTCAAATATTTTTTTATATTACAATAAATATATGTGAGTGTAGGTACATTTAGTCATATCAAGTGGTATATTAATACATGTGCTGAATCTTTTCCAAACATCTCTGTCATGGACACTGTAATAACCCTTCTTACAAAGAGTATTTTTGATGTGTCTTTTGAACATATGTCAGGCAAGGACAGAACTGTTGCAGCTAATTTATTATAGAATCGAATACAATTTACAACAAAAGATATATTAATCTTAGCAAGCCGATGTACCGGCATACGCAATCTATTCCTGCTTCTAAGATTTACTAAATTTTGAAAATAACTCTATATTTTTACGAGCATCTATTATGTACTCATAAATATACTGACAGGTAACCATGAGGATATTTATTTCTTTGAATAGTTCTCTAAGTGAGTCCCTGGAGCCCATGTTATAAATATAGCGAATGGCTCTCTTTTGTAATATAAAATTTGTTTAAATATCAGCCGCTTTTGTATACCATACGACATAATGCTGTGTGAATTAGTCAACTGACGGGGCTGTGCTTACTAGCCAGTTTATTTATGTACAACTGTAATTTGGAGTTTATTGTATTTTTTTTATACTACGTCGGGAGGCATACAAGCATACGGCCCACCTGATGTAAAGCGGGTACCCTAGCCTATTAACGCTTGAGATATAATAAGTATCACTCGCGCGATGCCTCCTCTGCTGCTTACACAGCAACTCCTTGGGAGCTTACTGGTGACCTCACTCACACGCAGGAACACAACAACCCTCTAGGTTGTTGTTATTTCGCTGCGGTTTTCTGTGAGGTGGGGGTACTTCCCCAGACGGGCTGCTTTGATGCTCCCTACCTCTCAAGCCTTCAGAACCCGTTATATACCTTTTCCCATACATTTCGCGGTCATATATGACCACACGGGTTTCGAAGGGGATCCAGACCAAGACAAACAGACATATTCATGCACACAAATGTTTGCCTTGTGTGGGAATCGAACCCGCGAACATTGGTGTCCAAGTCGCGTCATTCACGACCGAGCCACCGAGCTCGTCAAAATATTCCAAGAAATACAGTACCATTAATAAATTCTAGTACATTATTGTCAATGAGAACTGCTGTATTGCGAGAAGCCACATTTGAAAGATTAAATTTTATACATTTGGCTTTACAATACAATACAAAAGTCTTTATTGCACCAATAAAATATACTAATTTTTTTTAGGCTTTAGTCGAGTTTAAAATATTACCTGTGAACCAATTTAGAATGGCAGATAGAGCACGATTTACCTTGTCAATATTTTCGCACCGCCGAGTAACAATAACAATTGATGATTATTAAAACTAGGGTCGGTGGCCATATATGTTACGAATAGATAAGTGTGGCTGCGACTCAAATCACCGCCTTTCGTGGTACCTACTGCACGGCAGGACCAATCTGGCCAAGAAAGCACCTCTTACGGGCGTACTCCGTACTCTCAACGTTATAGCTAAAGAACTAGACCCTTCCTCGTGTACAGTACAATAAATCCACGAAGGTAGCACTGTTCATGATTTGCTACAAAAATTAAGTATTAGTTTTTTAGAAATTTTATTTTTGATTTCTGACGAATAAATATTATGCTGTACTATTGTATTAGGCCTGGCCTGTAAGTTAAGTGAAAGAAATAATTAAAAATAAATAAATACTTCACAATATGGGGAAGTCAACACTTTCGAAGGCCCACCCGACTAAAATACATACAGGCAAAAGGAGGAACCACAGGATAATTAGGTCGTATATATTAAAACACGGTACGAAATGGAGCCCCAGTAAGAATATGTATACAAAATACGTATACTACGTATACAAAAATAAGCTGTAATATGAAATTCTATACTTAACTATATACCTATATATATATATACTAGCTAACCCGGCAAACGTTATTCTGCCGAATAAATTATTTCTTTCTTTTTCAAATATTTTTTTTCATGTTTTTTTCTATGAAATATACTTTACGACCTGTTCTCATAGCTACCAAATATACATAAAAATTTCATCAAAATCGGCCGAGCCGTTTTGGAGGAGTGCGACCACATACACCGTGACACGAGATTTTTATATATTAGACAGAATACTTCCACCAATCCGCATTTGTACGGTGTGGTGAGTATGCTTTAACCCATTTGGTTGTACGGTTCTCTCATTCTACGGGTACACCAACCACTCTATGGGTTCATGTAGTAATATCTGATTTAATTGCAAGCGTTGTTAAAGAAAGGATTTTCCAAAGTTCTATCACAGTAGCAACAGAATGAGGCCGTTTGTTCTGTATGTTTTGTTATGCTAATCCACCAGGCAGGCCTTATAATCGATTGTCACCGTAGCGGTTACATATAAAAATGCCATATCGATACACGGTACAATAAATTTATCCTCGTAACAAAACGATAAAAAATCGCGGTAACGTCTGTCGCGGAAACAAAGTAAAAACACTTTAATGCTGTTGAAATGTACACAGTCATTTATTTAAAGATTCGATACAGATAAATCATAATTAAATATTACTTAACGATCGTTAAACTTGGCACAATTTCTGCAGACGCCCTTACAACTAGTTCCAACTGGGCGCAGTGATAAGTCTGATAGAAATAAACTTAAAAGTTGAGTTAAGAAAAAAGTCCGTAATTGCGTAGAATCTTCTTAATTAAATCTCTTTTGATAGAATGACTGTCAGTCGTATATAATAATTACGGGTTTCTGAACAGTTATTAAAATGAAGCAAGTTGAGTTTTTTATCGCAAATAAATTAATGTTACTTTGTGCTGATTAAACATTATTTTTTGCGTGAAATAAACTATTACAGGAACTAAACAAAAGCTTTATAAATATTATTGG
Source organism: Pyralis farinalis (assembly GCA_947507595.1). Classification (NCBI taxonomy): domain Eukaryota; kingdom Metazoa; phylum Arthropoda; class Insecta; order Lepidoptera; family Pyralidae; genus Pyralis; species Pyralis farinalis. The sequence goes on from OX382265.1 coordinate 34,977,356, forward strand.
GACATCGATACACGTGTCAGTCTTTTGGCGATGGATGCCAGTGACTTACTGAGGGTTCAAGACACTGTGGCTTCGGTCAATTTGCTCAACACCATCGGATGAAGAGAAACCCGTATCTCAATAGTGGAATGAGTACGGGCTGAAGTGTGTGTGATAAGTGAAAAATAAACAATCGCATTATCATACTGGACTGAAGGGTAATTATATTCTATAAAACTGTATCACAATCAGCTCTATCTACGGATCATTTAAGTAGGCATAAATCTATGTATTATTTAAACAATTTTTTAGATTCACTAGGTAGGCAAGAAGTACTATATTGCTAAAGTAGCAATATAGTACTTCTTGCACATTTCAGAACAACAGAGACCCCATTAATTTGATACAAACCTCTCTTTGTTGTTCTTCCTAGCGCTATCCCGTTTCCTACTTCAGTAGGCTTGACGGGGTCCGCTACTTTACCCCAAGGATTTGGCGAAGATACAGATTTAGACAAGGATCGACGGCCGTCAGTTCTCTACAACCCAGAGGGAAAACCAGACCTTTCTTAGGTTTTTTTTTTTTAAACTTGCACCCCTGCCATGGGCAAGGCTATTTTAATGCCATTTTATTAGCGAACTGAATATTAAAAAACACATTCATACACAATACTCCCTTTCATTTCATACATTCATCAACTTTCAGTTTTATGCCCATTTTGGAACGCCGGTGAAACGATTTTAACTGTTCTAACTTCCCTCCCCATACTGTGTCAGTCCAGCCACGGGTGACAGAGAGCTTCACAGCTCTACCTAGCCACCGCGGACCTTTCTTAGGTTAGGTCACACGTATTTTGAAGTATAATTGCTTGGATATGTAATTCCTTCTTCCTTTATTTGGACAAACCAAGGGTATGAATGTTAAAGCGTTAATATTATAAGGTTATAAAGCTAATGAAACTGACTCTTAAATAACACGAAAATACAAAACAATAGTCAAATGATGATATGACGTGTGATGTCCCAAACGGTCCGCATATAATGCTCGCCATCTCCGTTTGAAACCGCAGCCGTAATTGCTCCCGTAGGACACCGCCACAGTACACATAAATGTGCAGTAGGGAACTCAAAGAAACGTTGGAAATTGTCGAAGACACACAGAAATGAGCTGATACGCGAAATTAAACGAAGTTCGCAGTTAAATCAGTAGTGGCTAGAATTTTGGGCCGACTGGTCACGTCTGCGTGCCGGGCCGCTTACAATTTACGAGATTCAAAAGTGTCCATCCTACCACTCTAACTGAATGGATTGCAATTATGTAAAAAAAGACCTAAGTGCGCACGATGTCCTACTATTACATCTACATTGTGACAAGATCATTAGCAAAAACAAAACGTAGCCTAAAACAGGATATTTTATTGCGAAGTGTTGTATTATTCATTCTAAAAAAGGAAATAACCAAATTTCGGTTGTAAATCACCAATATTGTTTGTTATTGTAACGCCGGCCAGGATAGCACTAGATATAGGAAATAATTAGATAATTAATGTTGTGATTTTAAACAAGTCTTGGTTGTGTGGAAATTTAAACATTTTTCATTCCAAACGCTGAGCGTTGTATAATCTATCACTCTCACTCTAATATCGAATAGATGCCAACTATGTAACATTCTTTAAATACCTCATTATTTGAAGTAAATACCTCGTTTTATGAATACTAAAATTCAGGCGAGACATGAATCATTGGATGGAGCCGATTGTCTATTTCACAGGTTGAAAATCACTCAGCGAGAGATGGAGCACTCCACAGAGAATCTTCATCTCTCGCTGTGTGATTTTCTAGATTACTGTACGGTAAAAGTATATGTTAATACATAACGAAGAAATTTAACCGATAACTTAAAGTGAGCATGCTGAAGTGCCTGTGGACCACTCATAACTGGCAAATTAGTAACGCCAGGGGAGGGAAATCCTAGAGTGGATGTCGCGTATAGATCAATGGATTGATCTCAATTGACTTCACGCGAATGATCGATAATTACTAAATGCAGAAAACCTTTATACACAAATTAATAAAGCATGCACCCAAAAAATATAAAAACTATACATTATTCAATATAGGAATTCAACTCAATGACACTACAATGCACATATTGGTTTAATTATGATGGATTCGCTCTATAATACCATTCTCTGATAATTGAAATTGTTTATTGCGATTGAAATTCAACGCGGTTCCTGTATACCTACAAATATGTATGTGTTTGAAACCGATGATTGATGATGAATGATTTTCCACCAAATAGAAAACTACTTCGAATAAACCCTACCATTTTCATAAATATTAATCACATCATTTAATTATTATGAACAACTGCATGAACTGACTCTTATTTATTTCCGCAGAGTAAATAAGTACCCGGCTTCTCAAATTTTAAGGAGAAATGTATGAATGGGGAAATTCTATAAATAATTAGGACACATATGAACATATTCTAAGCACAATGTAATTGACAGATGCAGGTGATGCTCGACGCGGACGTACGTCAAATATATGCATGAGAATTGCCAAGTGCGACGTTACTTACTACCGTTGGCGTAACAGGTTTTGGGTTAAGCCAACGGCGGCGTAACACAATTCGAGTTACGCCAACAGTATTTCTATAGCAAAAATCCCAGCAAATCAGAATACTTAGGTATTTAGACATTATTTGTACAGGTGTCATAAAAGTAATATTCTTCGTCGGATGTCCATTGTCCCTGTAACGCACTCACTTCACACAAAACATCGCGTAATGTTCTGACACTGTAGTTACTAGACAATAACGTTGTGAACAATGGTGCAAACTAATTCATAGTTGAAACAGCACGTAATGTCGTACTATTTTCACGTGTTCGTTAAGCCTAATTTACATTATATACCTGAAAACTGAAGATACGTGACAGTTTAATTTCTTGTAAGTACCAGTGCAGTGGTGTATAGTCGCCCTTATGCACACTAATAAAAATTTATCACACCTATAAAGTCATGGACGTAACGGCACAAGTAGCGTTTCGTCCAGTATGCCATGAGATTCAGTGTATTACGATATACATCTCTAACCATCACTGTGGTTTCTCCCTTCATCGGTCCATTATGTAGCTATTACTTTGATGGGCTTTCAATAGTTCAATTAAGGACCAGCACCAGGTTATAAGGTAGGGTTGCCAGACGGTCGGGATTCATTTATATTTCGCCAACTTTTCGGTTGACGCCTAGGTAGATAAAATACAAAATCTTCCTAAAAACCTAACCTAAACCTACGTATACCGTGCGTATACAGTCGGGCTAAAATTTTTGAAGCAGAGGAAGACAAAGTAGTTACCATACACGACAAAATTGGTCGTATTGTATTCTGTTTTTTAGGGTTCCGTACCCAAAGGGTAAAACGGACCTATTACTGATGCTACGCTGTCCGTCCGTCCGTCCGTCTGTCACCAGACTGTATCTCATGAACCGTGATAGTTAGACAGTTAAAATTTTCACAGGTGATGTATTTTTGTTGCCGCTATAACAACAAATACTAAAAAATAGAATAAAGTAAATATTTAAGGGGGCTCCCATACAACAAACGTGATTATTTTGCTCGTTTTTGCTCGCTATTGATAACGGCAACAGGTAGACACTTGAAATATTCACAGAATATTTAGTTATATATTCACTTTAAGAATAAATAATTAAATTAAAATAAAAGAAATATTTAAGGGGGGCTCCCATACAACAAATGTGATTTTTTTGCCGTTTTATAGATAATTATACGGAACCCTTAGTGCGCGAGTCCGACTCGCACTTGGCCGATTTTTTTTTTTAGTTTACTCCTTAACAAATAATTTTGAGTTATATATAGGATTTAACGTGCGAGAGAGTGAGATAGAAGTATCTGGAGGATTTAACTGAGTTTTTAATTTTTTTTATACAACATCGGAAGGCACACGTCCCATCTGATGTGAAGCGGTTACAGCAGCCTATATACGTTTGTAATACATTAAGTATCACTCGAAATAAAATCAAAGATAAAGATGAAGGTGAAGGCGAACGCAAAGGCGAAGACGAACGCGAACACGGACGTGAACCCGAAGGCGACCGCGAATGCGAACGCCAACACGAAGGCGAACGCGAAGACAAAGAAAAAATACCGACCGAGCATTGTACGTGTGTTAGTACGTGTGTGCGCGCGCCTACGTATTACGAAGATGGTACATTTTACGTATATTTTTATATACTATTAAACAAAATCATCAAGTGATTAAAGTTAAAAAAACATTGGAAAATAAGGAAAAAAATGATTCGAGTCGTAACTAAGAAGAATCCGAAAAACCCGTAAATGTGGTTAATTCGTAAGCCTGTAGGATATTAACTATAGTTCACATTTATGATTAATATATATTTTATTCTTATTGTTTCTTTATTTAAAAGATCATTTACTCTCTTTTTCTATTCGATATATATCATAATTATCATTCGTAAGGAGTACCTAAACTCCAGTTTCCAGTGTGTCAGAGCTGACACACACACACTTTTTATTTATAATAAGAGGCATGTTCCGTTGGTTCAGATCTAGCGAGAATACTGTTTTTTAAAATGTTTTATGATTTTAAGTTTAGAGCATTACATAAATTCATTAACGGACGATCTTACGTGGCATCGTTCTATTTTATGTCATTTTGATGAACTCGGTGGCGCAGTGGTGAAACGCGTTGTTACACTACTTTGACACCAACGCTCGTGGGTTCGATTCCCACACAGTACAAACATTTGTGTACATGAACATGTCTGTTTGTCTGGGTCTGGGTATTTTCTATGTATGATAAGTATGTATTTACAAAAAAAAATGTATTTACGTATGTTTATCAGTTGTCTAGTACCCATAACACAAGCTTCGCTTACTTTGGGACTAGGTGCCGCTGTGTAATTGTCCGACAATATTTATTATTTATTATTATATTTATTACTTAGTATCCTAATCAGATATTGCGTAAAAAAAACAGAATTTATACCTGCACCTCAACAGAACAAGGTTACATTTACCCAAATCAGTTGAGCCGTACCGAGAAATCGGTGTATGTAAATAAAAAAAAAAGAACATGCGCAACTACACAAATGTTCCTTTTTTGAAGTTGGTTAACTACATACGCATGGGGAGGGAAGTTAGAACAGTTAAAATCGTTTCACTGGCGTTCCAAAATGAGCATAAAACTGAAAGTTGATGAATGTATGAATGAGTTATGGAATGAAAGGGAGAATTGTGTATGAATGTGTTTTAATATTTAGTTCGCTGATGACGAAATGGCATTAAAATAGCCTTGTCCATGGCAGGGGGCAAGTATAAAAAAAAAAAAAAAAAAAACTACATACGCATACTTCTTTCTAGCGTTATCATCACTAATCAATTAGGATTGGCGGGCTCCGCTACCTAAGTCCGCTACAAATACAGATTTTACATGGAGCAACTGCAATCAGACCTCCACGACCATGAGACCTTTCTTAGGGTACCGCGCGTCTTTCGAAATATATTTTTTTGGACGTGTGGGGGTTTTCCTCGCGTGTTTTTGCCTTCATCACCTAGCAAGTGATGATTACAAATATGTATATAAATTCGAAAACACGAATTTCAACACGGGACATTTCGATGATAGGCCGGCTCTTTATGCACTGAACTACACATTCTTAAACGTATACTATGCCGGCAGTAACGTATACTATAGTTTTTTAAGATTACTACTCCTCTTTATAATAAGAATTAACTGAATTAACGGGCTTATTTTTTTCCGATTGACTATTCTCGCAGTGAAGAATTTTAACGAGATATATAACACGGGAAAAGTTCGACAGTGAATGATGATATATGGGAAATTCAATTCACAGTGTAAATAACCCTCAGCTGCAGGAAGTATATTAAAAGCATTGGCAAACCAAAATGTAATACCAACATTTTTAATATGCAATGTTTTTAAAATACAATGTTTTTGAAATGCAATGTTTTAATATGCAATGTTTTTAATATGCAATGTTTTTAAAATGCAATGTTTTTAAAATGCAATGTTTTTATATGCAATGTTATTAAAATGCAATGTTTTTAAAATGCAATGTTTTTAAAATGCAATGTTTTTAATATGCAATGTTTTTAAAATGCAATGTTTTTTTTGTTTCGCTGATATACCTACTTGTGAGACACAAGTATATCAGCGAACGTAGACAAATAAATAAAAATTAAGTGTCTGTGATTAGAAGTAAGTTTTCGTCGGTTTGTTTGTACGAGATTATCTCCGAAAAAGTTGCAGCTAGCTAATTGTGATGGGTCTTTCGTTGGTATATAAATTTTGAAGAGCTCAGTAGTACAGTGGTTAGTAAACTCTACTTTGACACCAACGCTCGTGTGTTCAATTTCCACACAGAACAAATTTCCGCACGAACAATGCTTCTTTGTCTTGGTTTGGGTGTTTTTAACAGAGGTAGGGCACATTAAAGCAGCCCGTCTGGGAAAGTTCCTCCACCTCACAAAAAAACGCAGCCAAAGAACAACTTCCTAGAGTGTTCCCGCGTGTGAGTGAGGTAACCAGTAAGTTCCTAAGGAGTTGCTGTGGTAGCAGCAGAAGTGGTGGTAGGCGGTAAGATTGTCTGTCTCCTCACGTTATTTAAAAAAAATAAAGAAAAATTAGAACAGAAAAAATATATATTTAATTATAAAACGAATAAATATTAAATGACATAAATGGCTCTGGTGCCGCGATATGATTATGTTAAAAAAGTGATAGTTTACTTTCATTTAATGAATATAATCGTTTAACATCATGTTAAAGTATAAAAAAGAACATTAGTAAATACAAATATTTTACTTTTGCAAATAAAGTTAAGCGACATCCCGCGATCAAAGTTTGTGGTAATTCTTAAAATCTTATATAATATATCGTCAGCCAGCCCTTTTTTTTCTTGAAAGTCTATAAATTCGTGCACATTTTAATTTCAGGAAGATTTTCTTATTAACACCAAATCGATAGGTTTAAAATGCGCTATGTCATTTTCATACAAAAACACCAACCAAATCTTCGACAATACCTAATAATATTTAGACAACACTTGCAATAAAACGAATATCGCTTGCTCAGGAATTTATGGTGACCTCACTCACTCGCCGGAACACAACAACCTTCCAGGTAATATGTCCACATACTCTACATATACCTATAATCTACACGAGTGTCAATACAGCAATATTGTACCGATTTAAACGTCTCTCCAAGTCTGCTCACGTATTGTCCAAATCATTGGGTCAAATCCAATAGGAGTCAGTCGAGAATGCTATAATCGAGACGTAATCCGCTACTTTGCTTTGATTGATTTCAGTTCGGTAGATTCAATTACTAGAATTGACAGCCCTATTCAGCGTTTGTATGCGTAGAGCGTTGACTCGAGTACGTAAGAATTTATTATAATAATTTTGTTCACATATATCCATTACAATTTTATGATGATGATTTGATGAACATGGTTTACGTCGCCGTAAATAAACTACAAATCAACCCATTTTAATACTGTCTAAAAAGAACTAAATATACAGTAATAACTCATTCGTCATCATGTACGCTCCCATTCACATTTATTCACAATATGACAGATTCACAATATGGACAGTGCCATAAAACAAGTACTATTATTACATAACATGGTATAATAGAACTATTCCAATAATGGTGGACGACGGTAGTCATGAGGAATCTTCAATAGTTAAGAGTAATCCATCTAGATAAAGATAAAAGATGAAAAATATCGTTATTTGCCAATGGGCAGATAAAACAAAAAACACCAATAAATAATTCAAATGAGTTTTCTAAAATATTAAACGTATAAAGTGTATTATATAGTTAAGAACGTATGGGCAGTTGATACCTTAAAAGCAGGGCCTTTCGCAGGGAGAGGGCACCATGGGAAGAAAAAAATACACACATACATTAAAGTGCTGGTTCATAATCTTGTTTATTCTGAGACACTTTTCGAGTGGCCTTAACTTTAGAGAGTTTTAAAGTTAGTAAGCCTTTGTGTTACTAGCCCGAAAAATTCGAAGGACCGAACTTCCCTCCCGATAAAGTTTCATAGATATATAAAATCGAGGGATTATTGGCCTTTCAATTTGTCCTTGTTATTCTAAAAAGGTCTTAGAAAATATTTATGTATTTTGTAATGCGTGTACAAGGTGTAGACAAACGGTCCTACAGGCGAAATAAAAAAAAGTATGTGAAAAAAAAGGGAAAAGTTAAATCACAGGCTACAACTTTCCTAATGTCATTTACATCATAGTTTACTTGCGAGTTTCAATCATATTAAAATAAGTCTTTGTATATGCATCTTGGAACTAAGCCGAATAGACTTCTCTCATTTAAACTTGTACCGTGCGTCGCCTCTGTACAAGCAGTGTCAGTGGTCCACGGTAAACCATGAAATTGAACAAACACTACATCTCTGGAAGTGCGCTCTTAGGCGTCGGAAGCGTAATGAAGTGCCGTGCATGCTACATCCGGTGTGGCATTCAGATCTAGCTGCAAATAGAGAGATTTCCAGGCGTTTACAAGATTCTGCAATCTGTACTGGGATCAATACATGTGTACACTCACAATTGTAGGTTCCCCATTGTGTTAAACTGACAGAAAGCTAAAAATTTTAAACAAATATATTTTTAAAACTTGTAGTTTTTTTTGTTTCGGGGACTGATTTTTAGAGAAAACATTAATACAAGAGGGCAAAGTTCTTACGGACTTATTTCTTGAAGTGGGGGGGGGGGGGACACTATCTCGTATGGAAACCTCGGTGCCACACTCGTTTATTAATGCTAGGCTGCATTAAAATCATTCAGACTCAAAACCAGTTTCAAATCGGTTTCAACAAATTGCCAATTGCCTGGTGGAAGGTCATTGATCATCAACAGAAATTGGGTCGGCTCGAGGGTACTTCCCTTGACTAACTCCCGAACATGTCACGTATGGGCCAGATGTAGTGTCATCTAACCGGACGTACTCGTACCTCGCAGTAAACCGACTAGCAAATAGATTAGTATGTTTTGACATGAAACTAGTGAATCTATTTTATTCGAAAGCACGTCAATATGAACCAATCTAATGCTTTTTTTTGTGTTGGACTATGTAACTATTCATTGGATATCCCGATCTAACTCAGCTAGTAACTAGAGCTATATAACTACGTTCAAATTACGAATACTCATTTTAAAATATTTTGAACTTTCATTAAAATACCAATATAGGAATGGCGAAATTTGAAATTGAAGTATAGTTCGTAACAAATAAAATTTCACTATTTCTATATAAAATGGAAATTTACAGGTAAGTCGAAAAATAAAATTGCGACAGATTCTAGTTATACCGCCTTTTTATATAATAATGCAAATAAACTTTACTATCGAAATTGAGATCATAACAATAATTTATAAAAGGTATACCCGCATTACTAAACTATTATATACATATTACACCACACTCTACAACGAAGCTACGCGCAGCAGGTTAGTCTTTGTTTTCGCTATTCCTATCCCACTTCCACTGTATTTAGGGCAAATTCTCTCATCATCACACTTAGGTTATTTTAAGTCGACATTTAGGATATATTTTATTACGCCAATATTTAGGATTGCTGCAAAATATCGACGCGGTTTGCGCCGAGGACAATAGCTTCTTCTTTTTATAATTGTATACAGGTCTAAGGAGCAATTCTCGCTGAAAGAGCAGCGGGGTGCGCCGCCTTTCAATGCAAAAAGTTACCAAATATTTTGAATCTTATTAACTAAAGAAAACAGTCTCCAATTTTATTTGAAGCGATAGAATAGGTAGCCCGGCGCAAAGAGCAGCCGCGGGGCCGTACGAGCCTTGTAGCGACTACTCAAATGAGGTACTCCATGGCAGCCCACGGTCGAATGCTTAAGCTCTTTTATGAAGTCAGCTGGTGTCGGGACAATGGCGACGAGCGAAGCGATGAATGTGCGACATCGAAGGAACGCGCCGCTTCCCGATACGCTGACTTCGTGAAAAGTTGGATAAAAATCTATGCATTTGATAGCGCCGCGCTCGCGCCGCCAATGCCTACTATCACACTGCTCGCTAACTTCGTAAAAGAGGTTTTAATTCAATTTATCTAATAAACTGACGAATAGACCTCCTTAAAGTTCGTGTATGTAAAGGAGTCGAACCTATGCCTCTTCATCTCAGAATATCATCATTGAAATTAAAACTCTGTCTCTGGTTAGCAGATGGGTTCATCAGACTCCGCCTCTGGTTAGCAGATGAAATGGAATTATTGCTGGCAATGTATCAAAAATGACAGAGAGAAGTAGAAGTCAAAGAGAGATAGGGTGCATAAAAGCAACCAGACTGGGGAAATACCTCACAGAACAGTGCAGGCAAATAATAAATTGGAGAATTCTTGTGTTCCTGCAAGTGAGCGTTACCAGCAAGGATGTACACGCGCTAGAAATAACCACTTTACATGTGGGTTACACTTTACTTAAGTGTAAAAAACGAAATTAGAAAACAAATTGCAAAATTAGGACTTCTAAGTTTTCAATAAAAAATATAACTATTCGCGTATTTCTAATGTAAATACACATATTAAACAATTAATATTTTATTTAAGTTACTATTATTTACTATTAAAAAAGTTCCTACTCAAGTAACCACGTATTGAAATATTCACATGTTTTCATTAAAAACGTCGAAGTGAATAAGAATTTGTTGTAGTGTATAAATCTCAGTTGAGTTTACTCTGTTAACATAGATGCAGTTGTAGTAACACTAACAGGAGACCTTGTACGAGGCGGTAGAGCGTGTCCAGTGCTTGTTATTGGTCGCACTTGCGAGCTCGGTTCCATGGAGACAAAGCTTTAGTATGGGTATTGCTATCATTGCAATGCTTCATGAAACCTACCGATCATTACTTGACTATTACTCTAATTATAGCGAAGCAATTTGTATAATTTCCTATACGACAAGCAATTCAAGATATCCTACTAATATTATAAATGCGAAAGTTTGTATGTATGGATGGATGTTTGTTGCTGTTTCACGCTTAAACGGCTGAACGGATTTGAATGAAATTTGGCATGTACATAGATAATGATCTGGATTAACACATGGGCTACGTTATTTGACACTACGCGGGCGGAGCCGCGGGCAACAGCTAGTTAATAATAATTATGTAGAACCGTAACGCAGCATAAAAAGCATTTTCGTAAATTCGTATGACTGTAAATCTAGGGTATCGCAAGTTTGACATTTGATGTTAAAATGTGTGTATGTCAAAATACTTTTAAGGCTATGATAAGGCCCTCGTCCCACTGATGAGATACGAGATACGCCTTCAAACTCGCTACGCAGCTCTATTGCAGATTGGTTGAATTCAATTCTTAACAACTGTCATCTATCGATAACAGCCGATACCAAAAGCTTAACATTTCGAAGCTTAAATAAACTCGACATAAAAGCCTAATATACTAACGGGGGACTCCAGAAATGCGTAAAACGCAGTTTATTTAAATAAGTAGCTCAATTACACATTCGATCTCACGGACACATGCAATTTGAAATGTACAACGAAGTTCCTATGGAAACATAAGTGGAAATACGCTTGAACGTACTCAAACATTGTCAACAAACGCACTCCAACAAAACAAAAGAGAATTCGACGTGGATAGAGACTAGTATCGGACTGAAATGAAAGGTTGTTCTATATTTCACATAGGTACTTCAAAACGATGAAATTTCATGTTCGTCGCGTATGTTTCATTTTATTATATACTAGCGTCTCGCCCTGCTTTACACCCGTGCAATTTAATAATGTAGAAAATGAGTTGTCAGTCAGTTCATCGAGAAGGCATTCATTGGACCGAATCTATTCTTGAAATTGAATTCCGATATTTCAATTCCTCACTTATTGCATTTTTTCTAACGAAATAAACCATAAACTGATATCAATTCAAACTTTGTATGTATGTATGTATGTATGCATATCTTCACGCTAAGTCCCTTGCGGGGTAGGCAGAGAGAACCGAGCGCCATAAGACGCGGTCCTTGCATACTTCACTCGCTTCTGTGACATTCATGTAACACACAAATATGAAAAACTACGGCTATGAAAGCACCCTGCATGTGTACATTAATGAAATATTACTTAAAATTCAATTAAATTTTCGCTAAATATCAATGCGATTATTGTTGTTGAAAAAAAAATATTTTACAGAAAACTGTCACACTTTTTCATCGTTAACGTTGCTTTTATTGCGATTTCATACAAAAATACTCAAATATAAGTCTTATTCGTTGAATTACATAAAAAAATAAACAACTTCTCGGAATACAACCCATTACGCGTTCGATAGAACGCACACAAACTAGGAAAGGCATTGAGCGTTCGAGTTTAAGAAGAGCATTGAGTTACCTTGCGTGCGTAAGCGGCTTAGCATTGTATAAAATTCTTCATGCTTTTCTCACCAGTCTGTGACCAAATCAAAAGTTTCCGGTAACTCGAATTCATACTGTACCGCCTAATATAGAGTACAGTAGTCCATGTGCGGTCTGACTTACACTGCTTTAATAAAACTTCAAGATAAGTTCGTAACTCAACTAAAGTTAAAATCGGACAGCTACTACTGGAGTTATGGCTTCTGAATGTAGTCCATTTTTTCTTAATGTATATATCTATCTATCTATAACTTCACGCCAAATCCCTTGCGGGGTAGGCAGAGAGAACCGAGCGCCACGTGACTCGATCCTTACATATCTCACTGGCTTCTTTAACATTCATTGCTCTTCTCATGCACGCACGCCGGTTTCTAGGGCTCCTGACATCACCTTCTGATAGAACATGACCAATTTGGTCATGATAGGTAAGTCTTGGCCTTCCCCGGCTCCTACATCCTTCCACTTTTGCATTGTATATCTGCTTCGTCATTCTTTCATCTTGCATTCTTTCTACATGCCCGAACCATCGGAGCATGCCTCTTCTTATTTTAACACCGACGCTCTCTTTCAGTCCAACTCTATTTCTAACATCATCATTGCGAATACGGTCTACAAGCCTTACGCCACAAATTTTGCGCAGCGCTCGCATTTCAACCGCGTTTATTCTACTTTCATGCTCTTTCTGCCATACCCAACTCTCGCTTCCATAAGTTAGCGTTGGGACCAACACTGCATTGTGTATAGCGAGTTGTGCCTTCTGGCTCAGGATTTTACTGCCAAGAAGTTTTCCCAACGCTCCATTCACACTATTCCCAGCACTCACTCGTCTTTCCACATCTGCGCTGTACCTTCCATGCCTGCTGAAAGCGCATCCAAGATATACAAACTCATCCACTTGTTCCAACACTTCATCATCAATCGTAATCCTTACATTAGTTCTGGATTCTTCTCTTTCAAATACCATTATCTTTGTTTTCTTCGCGTTCAGTAGTAAGCCTTTCTCCATACATTCAATGTATATATATTAGCGTTAATATTCGTCAAACCCCCTGGAGGGTTGTTGTGCTCCTGCGAGTGAGGTGACTAGTAATGAGTTTCTGTGCTAACAGCAGCGACGGTAACGCGCATGCATTTCTTCAGGTGGGTTATATGCTAAAGCCTATTACAATTTGAACGAATTTCTAAATGACATAAATAAAATAAATTAATGATTTTATATTATTTAATGATTGTTTTTGTTTATATATCTTTTTTTATTAGTTAAAAAATTAAAATTATGTTCTGATTTTAATGGATTTGGTTTCCTCCTCTCTTCTATTGCAGTGTATAATGGAAGCAATAAAGACATTTGAATTTTAATTAGAATTTGAATGCTTGTATGCTTCCCGACGTTATAAAAAATATATTAAACTCTCGGATGAATTCGATTAAGTTCAGGGTTTCACAAATTCTACAACATTTCAGAGTTTCACCGAGTAGGATACGTAGCAATATACACACGTTGAGTTTATAATGACTCGTTGTCGCCAAGGAACGCATCATACCTTCATGAGACATTTCTTCCCTCCTAGAGATCACATGTACTAATATATAATTAGATATACGACTCTATTAATTTAATCTCTATTCAACTTCCTTTACAGTCAGCGCAGCAATGCTCTGAAACATGTTCGTAACCAGTAGATAGCAATGGCTAATGCTAATGCTGAGTCTATGGCTAAGACTCAATAGGAGAAAAAATTGTGTGTAAAAACGTGTTTGTTTGTCTTGGTCCGGGTGTTTTAAAGAGAGGCGGGGCGCAGGCTACGGCTATTACTTTACATTAGGCGGGCTGCATGTTTGTACACCACCCGGTGTTGTATAAAAAACTAATTAATGGCTCATCTGCTGAAATTCTTGAGTACGGCAGTATGAGTCAAATGTTATCATTTCTGAGGGTTATATAATAATGTTTGCAAGTATCTATAAGTATAGTATGTATTAATATCAATTTATATTATTAGGTATATATCTATATCGCATTTAAATATTATAAGAATAATATAGAAATGATCAGTCACACATTTGATATAATGTTTATTTTATTTAAGGTAATTGTAACCCCTTCCAGTTACTGTCGTCACTCTATATCAACATATGTGACACCGAAGGTTTGCTACTATTGATCTCTTTTATAAAAAAAACCGGCCTTGCATACAACATGTAAAATTTAAGTGCAGTATATTTGTGTGGTTACAAAGAAACAAGCTATAATCGATAAAAACGTTATCTGCCCATATACGTACTATAAATATACATTTTCTGTGCTAGGTTGTATGCCAGGTACTGTAAACGCTTGGGAAAATTGATCGAGTGACGCAACGCAACGCTCCTGTAAATATGTAGACCCTTGGAAGAGCACCCAATAGCCTTGTGCGAATCTTATTTTTAGCCTCACGTCCTGTGGGAACGTCGCTCGATTAACTTCATATACCTATCTACATGGAGTGTAAGCGGATCACCACCATACTCACAGTCCAACTTGAAGCACAACTCTTTGCTTGGAGACCTATTTTTTATTGTGTTTTTGTATCATCATCATCAACCTGTATTCCTTCACTGCTTAATTTTAGGGTGGGCAACGCATGAGTGACACCCCTGGTGTTGCAAATGTCCATAAGCTACGGTGACTGTTTACCATCAGGCAAGCCGTATGCTTAATTACCACCTTAGTAGTATAAAAAATCCACTCTCCTCAATCCTGAACCACCTATCAAATATTTAATTATATTTATAGATATGATTTTGCAGTCAAAAATAAAATGAAATATATCTTTGAAGCTCAGGATAATTAATTCTTTTCTCATATGCCATCACTTGAAAGTAAGAAGATGTCATTCCCACCCTCCTTCTCTCCCGTTCTTCACTCGGTTCTCTCTGCCTACCTCGCAAAGGAACTTCAAGTATAGGATAATCTTTAGACGGTTTCATATTATAAATAAAATAATTTGTCAATGTAAAACAACCATTGTCTCCCTAAAAATTTCCTGACCTCGTCGCCATCTAATGGGGGGGGTCCCACACTGTACGTGTACGTGCATACATACATTCCAGAACCAGTTTTTCCTATCGGTTGTCGGTTCTACGAGCAGTATGACCTGCCCATTTTACTGAATACGAAATATATAACGCAATAGTGCATAACTGGTTTTCCAATACTGACTAATAATTCTCGGTAGACTGAAATTGACAATATCAGTCCAATTTGAATGATAGATCGAAAATGAAATGTGGGAAAGGATTTCATATTTGTACATTTCACACGGTTTTATATCATTTGCTGGGAATTCATATAGCGTATATGACAGCTTATATTAATCGAAACCTATTGATAGCAACATTTTCGACAATGATTCATAGAAACTATGACTAAAAAATATGCCATTCGAAACGTTTAAAATCTACAATCCATATATAAATAGATGAAGAAGCTTTATACCCCATTTAAATATATTTCGCACATAGTGCAGTGCGATATTTGCCATGGTTAAACTTCATACAGAGTAGTGCGGAAAGATAAATGATATGTATGATATGTCAAATGATTATCAATATATTCAAACTTAAAATATGAATGCATTACGGTCAATTACCACCTCTAGTAAATACTATCCTACCAAAGATACTATACTTAACATATAAATATATCTTTATTTACGAGTATCTATCCTTGCGCAAATCCTATCATTAATTGTATAGTTAAACACTAGCTGTGCCCGCGACTTCGTCCGCGTGGAATGTTATTTATATTAATAAAAATAAATTAAATTTCTAAAATAAAAGTAGCCTAAGTTACTCCATATTACATCAGCTATCAGCCAGTGAAAGTCCCGTCAAAATCGGTCCAGCCGTTTCAGAGATTAGCCGGAACAAACAGACACACAGATAGACAAAAAATGGAAAAATATTCATTTTGGTCTATGTATTGTGTATCTATATGCATTTAGTAAAAAGCGGTTATTTCAATATTACAAACAGACACTCCAATTTTATTTATCTGTATAGATAAAAGCAAAAGTTTGTATATAGGTATAGATGATCTATGAAGGTGCTTCACAACTTGGGACGACTTTTCGTTCAGTAACCCTTGTTTAATTCCCGAATAAATTACTGATGACTATACTTTATATATTATAAATTTTTTTCGGTTTAGACTATTTTTAAAAATAGCGTATATAATGTCCCGCTTGCCAAACATTCAGTTCGAGTGGTACAATCGTGTGGAAAAGAAGTTTTTAACATATTTAACCCGACTAACAGACTAAGAAGACTAAGGCAGAACCATATATGTTGGAAATAACTTTAGTACCATCTAAATAGATTTGATTATTGTTTGTATCACCGTAGAACCCTATTCCACTGGCTCAATCCAAGAACGCAATGAAATTCGCAAGGAAAGTAGAAAAAGAATAAATATTATTTTCCTAGCGAAGCCCAGCATTCCTAGAGCATAACGCTCATAAATATGCAATCTATGCTAATTATGAACAGTGGCATTTTGTGTAAGTTTTAATCTATACAAAACTATTCTTAAAAGCATTTATAAAATCCAATGCAACATAATGTACAAAATATAAATTTTACACACCGCCATTTTTGTTTAGGTAAGTAATCACATTTAGTTACCGGTGAAAATCAACACGGAGATGGATGATGCATGTAATCAAGGGAGGCTATCAAGAGACACGTGGAGACAGAATTAAATAATTTGCTGGGAGCCAAGTGTTGCCCACGGTATGATGAGAACCACAGAGGGGCCACATGTTTTTTTGACCTGACTATGTAGTTAGCCCCGAGTGGGCTGTTACTACATCACCGGACTAGCGCCGTACTATCTCCAATTGGGCTCAAATGACCGCGAGGTTGGTAGACCTATGGCTTTGTGGTGGTGGGGCATGTGTATAATCGAACCCAAATAGAGCGGAACTAATAATATGGACAGTAACAGAAGGCGGTGAAGGCGTGCATGTAAGTGTATCTGCGAGTGAGTGGGCTTTTCAGGAACCACCTGTTGCTGTGGCAGCAGTAAGATGTGGAAACGTGGTAATATGCTACATTAACCACCATATATCACGTATGCTGTATGCGTCTATGCCTTCCGACGTTGTTTAAAAGGAAATCTATCAGGGACGGTCAGCAATCTAGTGACGTGGCTGTACATAAACTTTATATGTAAAGTCCCATTCAGACGCTAATAACTGCTATTTACGGGATGTGATCAGATGCCAATTAGGATATCGACGAAGATAACATATTTACAAGAAACGAGCAAGTAAATTTCCTTTTATGAAACGGAAAAAGGTAGAAAGCGAGGATACGTAGCGTGTCAACAAATGAACGAATTCACGAGTGCTGCCCACACACACACACGCTTATATATAGAATGCCATTGTGATGTAGATATTTTCCTCTCTGATTCACAGGGTGCGTCCATTTTAACTCACCCGTCTCGTTTTACGTGCAACGTTGGAAAGGAAGGGTACGATACTTTTGATTACACTTGTCACTTTAATTATGAAATTCATAAATTCGTTTTACATTTACAAGTTGTTTTATTTACAATATAAATCCGTCTACTCTTTATATTACACTATATCTTCTCGCCAAGTTTCTTTGGTTGTTGGCATAGAGAACCTACAGAAGAACGGGAGAGGACGGGGAAGGCAGGATATCTTTTTAATTTCAAGCGATGAAAAGAGGACATTCTCTTTAACCCGTTCGAATCCCGAGCTATAAAATTATCTTTAATTTTATTTTTGACTGTCATAGCTATAAATATAATTAAACCACACGACGAATTCGTGCAGTTTACCCTGAACACCAAAGCTCCCGTTTTCGGTACCTTGTACACAGACAGCGTCGCAACAATATTTGGACAAGTCCAGTTTCCGAGTTGGGCAAGTTCGTTTAAAACAGGAAATGCAATGTTTTAGAGCTACAGGGAACTACGTAAATACACACAGTCTTGCCAAAAAGGAGCTATTTTGTCACTAAACAAACACACTGGACACTTCAGAACACAGTAGAAGTAAGCAGCCAAAGCTCGTATTTAGTCCGCTTGTTGAATTAGTGACGCCTTGTTGGTGGGTTTTGCAACTTTCATTTGTATTTCGGTAGCGCATTGTGCGAGCTTTCAGCGGTTCTTGGTTTTATTTATTTCTGCAATTGTAGCGTTTTAATGTTACATTAAAAGTAAGAACAGGACAAAAATTAGTCAGTCAATTATATATTAAACTAAAATTAATTGATGCTTATAAATTTTAGTTTAGCTTTTGAAAGAACTTTTTATTTAATAATTTTTAAGTTAATCTATTATTTAAATATTTCTAACATTGAATATTTAAACCAGCAATACTTGGACTTACTACTTACTTAGGAAGCAAAACGTTTGTCAATATTCTACTCGATAAACTGTAAAGCCTGCTTAGCTGTGATACTTTAACAAACGGATCACTATAGCGAAAAGTCATCTTTCCAAAAGATTTTAAAAAACCTTATCTAACGATACTACACACCATGGGGAGGGCGCGAATAAAAAAATTCCTCCCCACCACAGTAGCGGAGCTACCACCAATATTTTTTTTTTCAAGATTTTATGCTACCACTTTATCGGCATAGTTAATATGTATATACATGCGAAACTACAGCTTTCTAGTATCAAGCGTCTCTGAGCTAGGGCCGCGGACAGTCACGACAAACGGACATGGCGAAACTATAAAGGTTCCTTTGTTTTCTACGTAACCCTAAAAAGGTTCAATTTACCACATACTAAAACCTAATTATTAGTACATATAATATACATAAATAAAAATCCATGTATGTATGTTTGTCCATAATGGACACGAAAACGGATGGGCAGATTTTGACGAAATTTTCAGGGAATCCTCTTTCCTGAATAAACGCAATATTATACAAAAAAAAATGTCGAACAAAGCTCGGTCGCTCTTGTACTGATAAATTATAGTTGATAAAACGCATATTCTCGCTGGGTGCAAGTGATAGTGGCATACTATCACCTTGCATTCCGCTAATTAACAGACGAAGCTCTGGTGTAGGCTCCAGGGTATAGCAACGCGATATTTAATGTGCTGCTTAACTGAGGAAGTACCTCCGCCATATTTATGTTCTTATGGACCTAAAAGTGAGGTCGCCTTACCAGTAAACTTCGGAAGAATTGCAGCATTAGTTCTACTACTACGTTCCTTTTTAGGATTCCGTACCCAAAGGGTAAAACGGAACCCTATTACTGAGGCTCCGCTGTCCGTCCGTCCGTCCGTCTGTCACCAGGCTGTATCTCATGAACCGTGATAGTTAGATAGTTGAAATTTTCACAGATGAAGTATTTCTGTTGCCGCTATAACAACAAATACTAAAAAATAGAATATAATAAATATTTAAGAGGGTCCCATACAATGAACGTGATTTTTTTGCTCATTTTTGCTCGATATTGATAACGGCAACAGGTAGACGCTTGAAATATTCACAGAATATTTAGTTATATATTCACTTTAAGAATAAATAATTAAATTAAAATAAAATAAATATTTAAGGGGGGCTCCCATACAACAAACATGTTTCTTTTTGCCGCTTTTATAAATAGATAATGGTACGGAACCCTTCGTGTGCGAGTCCGACTCGCACTTTGCCGATTTTTTTTTTACACAACGTCGGGAGGCTGCACAAGCATACGGTCCACCTGATGTAAAACCGTAGCCTATATACATACATATACTAGCTGCTCTGCTGCTTACACAGCAACTCCTTAGGAGCTTACTGGTGATCTCACTCACACCCAGGAACACAACAACCCTCTAGGGAGTTGTTAATTGGCCGCGGTTTTCTGTGAGGTGGAGGTACTTCCCCAGACGGGTTGCTTTGATGCGCCCTACCTCTCTTAAAGCATCCAGACCAAGACAAACAGACATATACACGCACACAAATGTTTGTCTTGTGTGGGAATCAAACCCACGAATGTCAAAATCTCAATTCACGACTGAGCCACCGAGCTCGTCAAAACAGAAAGAAGGGTCCTTTGGGTCAGAACAAACATTTGTGTGCATGGTCTATGGTAATGCATGTCTGTTCGTCTGGTCTGGCTTTTAAGAGATATAGGGTATACGAAAGCAGGACGACTTAGGACAATTACCGTGGTCACAAACACTTGGAGCGTAGTGTCGAAGAGGACCCGAATGAGTGGATTCGCTATCGTGCACTTTGGAGCTCGCTATTGGAGCTGTGCCCATCCACTTTGTGGAAGATTTTGCGGAAAGATCTTGGTTTGCGAGCTTACAAGATCCAACTTGTGCAAGAGTTGAAACTGCGTGACCATTATGCGCGCCGTACGTGCGGTGAATGGGCCGAAAACAGTATTCAGCTTGACCCACTTTTTCAATGCAAAATTTTGTTCAGCGATGAGACTCATTTTTGGTTGAACGGCTACGTCAATAAGCAAAATTGCCGAATTTGGTGGCGAAACCCAGAAGCCTTTGTTGAGGTGTCCTTACAGCTATTAAAGGTCACTGTTTGGTGCGCTTTGTGGGCAGGTGGAATCATTGGCCCATATTTTTTTAAATATGATACTGGCCAGAATGTTGCCGTATAAGAAAAGCGCTTAAGAGCCATGATTGCCAACTATTTTGTTCCTCAGTTGAATGGTATTGATGTGGCAGAGCTGTGGTTTCAACATGCCACACAGCGCGCGACACCATCCATTTATCGATAAGCGCATAATTTCGCGTAATGAACCTTTTAACTGGCCTCCACGATTGTGCGATCTGACACCTATGGATTACATTCTTTGGGTATATGTGAAGTCACACGTCTACGCAGGTAAACAGAGACAGAGGTCCGTTATTGCCGGTATACGGCCCCAGTTCCTCGAAAAAGGTGGTCGAAAATTGGACTTCCCGATTACGCTTCATTCGTTGCCAGCCATGGTGACCGTATGTGAATAATTTTTAAGCACTAATGGCACAAGAATATCAAGCAAAACCAATACTATAACAATGAAATTTATTTTTACGTATTTTATTTCATATAAAATTTGTATACCTCTAAAAACACCCTTTACATTAATATAGATATATGTATTACAGGATTAACGAGCATTGTGTTACAAATCCGAATAAATATGTCTACTCGTTCCCTTTGTATGATACTAATTAGTGTATTACGAAAGGAAATGCCATATCCTGTGAAAATATTATATCAATTTCTTTAACACATATATATATACATATCCTGTGGAAATATTATACCAATTTCTTTAACCTATACCTTTAAATATGTTACACTGTTGGAGAGAATGGGCGCTAGCTTAATCGATTTTTATTATACACAATATATTCCTGCTTCGTGGTATAGGTACCAGTGATAACTCAGCGGATAAGAAACCGATCTATTGTCCGACGGTCGCTGGTTCGAAGCCAGGCGGGGGCATGTACCACTAAATTCGTGTTTTCCAATTTATGAACACATTTGTAAGTGAGCTCCGCGGTGAAGGAAAACAGCGAACCCACACGTTCAAGCAAATATATTTCGAAAGACTTGCGACCTAACCTAAGAAGATCAAGTTTTCCCTCGAGGTTGTGGAGGTCTGACGGCAGTCGCTCCATGTAAAAATCATTGTCTTCGCCAAATCCTTATGCTTAGGTAGGGGACCCCGCCAATCCTAATGGATTAGGAAACGGGATAACGCGAAGAAGAAAAACGAAGTACTCTACATGGGTCCCTTCTTACCTATTCAAGAACAAACCCCTATAAAGAAAGAAAACTGTGATATATGAATAACAATATATTTTTATGAAAATAATATTTCACAAGTGATAAAACAAAGTATTTCCGTTTGAGCTTCGGTACATTTTTTACAATGAGGAATTTATATATATATATATATATATAATATAAACATAATATGAATGTCACAGAAGCGAGTGAAGTATGTAAGGACCGCGTCTTATGCGCTCGGTTCTCTCTGCCTTCCCCGCAAGGGACTTGGCGTGATGATACATATATATATATATATATATATATACATATATATTTATACAACAACAGTGACAAGTCGCTATGACGCAATAGAAATACAATTTGAGAAACTGCAAAGAAAAGAGAGCTATCAAACAATTGTAGTGTGTACAGAAAAGATGTACTATTTTTAAGTTACAGCTTCTTTTCTACAGACCATAAAGTTTTTGTGTGTCGTCTAACACGTAGAGACACAGTAGTTGTATTGTAGTTGCGTTTACAAAGCGCAAGTCACGGAGCCAACTTAGCTAAACTAATCTAGCTTAGATATGATCACATGCCTGGATCGTCGTTCCATGCATTTTCATTCTTGCAACGAAGACAGAGCACGACACTGATGCCGTTTCACTCATGCCAGCACTCCCGGAGTGCAACCCGGTTTTAGGGTTCCGTACCCAAACGGGACCCTATTACTGAGACTTCGCTGTCCGTCTGTCCGTCCGTGTGTTTTGATTTCATAATGAAATGATACTTTTTTAAATTGCAACGTCGGAAGGCATACAAGCTGGAGGCGCCTAAGCCTCCATTAGATGGCTTTGTATAATAACTTCGATATTTTGAGCCATAGGCTCCATGTTTTTAGTGGACTGTATCTTTTTATTTTATTGAAACCTATGCCTGTCGTACTTGCAATTATCGTGAGCTCGATGAGGACGAAGAAAAGGCTTATGAATCCAAGGAACACGAGGATAGGAAACACATGCGCACTGACCTTGCGACTTGCTGGATCACTGTCGTCTCCTCAGCTGTTTCGGTCTTCGCTACACAAGCACACAGATCACAGGAGTATTTGTATTATGTTAAAGTGTCTTTTCACAAAATGTATAGATATAATAAAGCGGGGTTGGCTTCGTAGGCGATCAAATAATATACTAGCGTCCGTTCGGATTGTACTTTGAACATCGACTGGCAGCGGCTATCGCCGTACGCATGTAGGGTAGACTGGAAGGAATTCACAGGATAGTTCGCGGTAATTGCAAGTTTTAATCAAACTACCCCATTTTAAAAAGATTATATGAATACGAAATCCACCACAAGCATACATCTTTACAGGTGTACAGCGGTTACCTCAGCCCACGAACGCTTGCAACACATTAAGTATCGATCGTGTGCTGCCACCTCTGCTGCTAACACAGCAACTCCTTTGGAGCTTACTGGCGACCTCACTCACTCGCAGGAGGACAAAATATGTTATTTGTCTGCGGGTTTCTGTGAGACCCCAGACCCCTCCCCTTAAAAATACCAAGACCAAGACAAGCACACATGCACACAAATGTTTGTCCTGTGTGGGAATCTAACCCACGAGCATCGGTGTCAAAGTAGTTAGAGCTCTAGTAAAAGCTCTTCTAATGTATGCTCGCTATTTTTTAAGACTCCTGATAAAACAAGATTACTTTGGTCATTGTAGGTAAGTCTAGGCCTTCTCCGGCTCCTACATCCTTCTACTTTCGTATTGCGTTTCGTTACTCTTTCATCCTGCATTCTTTCTACATGTGCGGACCCACGGAGCATGCCTCTTCTTATTTTAACACCGACGCGACCCTCTGTTCCAAGCCTGTTTCACTCTGTTTCTTATATCGTAACTGCGAACGCGCCCTACCTCTCTTAAAAATAAGTTTCTGAATTCTTTTTTGCATAATGTACTATCTATAACTTCACGCCAAATCCCTTACGGGGTAGGCAGAGAGAACCGAGCGCCACGCGACTCGATCCTTACATACCTCACTCGCTTCTTTCACATTCATTGCTCTTTTCATGCACGCTCGCCGGTTTCTAGGGCTCCTGACATCACCTTCTGATAGAACACGACCAATCTGATCATGATAGGTAAGTCTTGGCCTTCCTCGGCTCCTACATCCTTCCACTTTTGCATTGTATATCTGCTTCGTCATTCTTTCATCCTGCATTCTTTCTACATGTCCGAACCAACGGAGCATGCCTCTTCTTATTTTAACACCGACGCTCTCTTTCAGACCAACTCTGCTTCTAACCTCATCATTGCGGATACGATCTGCAAGCGTTACACCACAGATTTTGCGCAAGGCTCGCATTTCAACCGCGTTTATCCTACTTGCATGCTCTCTCTGCCATACCCAGCTCTCGCTTCCATAAGTAAGCGTTGGGACCAGCACTTCATTGTGTATAGCCAGCTGCGCCTTCTGGCTCAGGTTTTTACTGCCAAGAAGTTTTCCCAACGCTCCATTCACACTATTCCCAGCACTCACTCGCCTTTCCACATCTGCGGTGTACCTTCCATCCCTGTTCCATAATGTACTATTCAGAGTTATAGGGCAATTTACTATTCGATTTTCGTAATAGTTCCGTAATACAGCAAGCAAAGGCGAAAGAAGGCAAATGAAAGAGAAAATGAGGCTAGATAACCAATCCTATTCAGGATTAGCGTTAAGACTACTCCCGACTGATTTCGATAGATGGTAATTTTAATATTGAAAGATGAAAAGCAAAGGGTGAAATGGAAATATACACTGTCTAACTCAAAAGCGATATTAGAAACTTGAAATTTACACTTGCTTGTGATATAGTATGAATGCAAATCGTATGACCATTGCGCCGTGAGTGATTCTGCTTGGAGTAGTTACTATATCTTATGTACAAGACGCCTGAAATACATATTAGCTGGACTATTATCAAATTGGAAGCAAATTTAATGCAATTAGCTTTGACAGGTAACCACATACAAATTACGAGAGATCAAAGAAAAGTGATACTCGTAATTTTATTGCAAGCATTTTATCTTTGTATGTGATATATATATACTTCAGAAGGAAAAATGGAACCTTTATAGTATCACTTTGTTGTCTGTCCATCTGTCAATACCCTTTTTGTCAGGGTCAGCAATCCCTTCGAGCAGTGAAAAATTCAAACTTCTAAGTCAACGCAATCAAAAGATACGGCTGCTTATGCTTCGTTTATGCGCATATTTTGATACTCGCAAGGGAATCAAAAGCTATAGGGTACTTCTCGTTGATTTAGAATCATGAAATTTGGTAGGAAGCAAGGTCATGTAGCACAAGTAAAGGTGCCATAAATTTGTTTGAGCCCTGGGTCCTGGGAGCGCGAGTCGGACTCGCACTTGATGGCTTATTCTACTTTCTTTCTTTTATCTCTGCTTCTAAGGGTCGTATCGTCATATTGAATAACCTATAAGCTTCCTCAAGAATTGGGCTATCAAATACAAGACCTTGTCAAATCCGTCTGATAGTTCCAGGATTAGATTCAAACAAACAAGGAGGTATAGATTTGGTGCATTTCGGAAACGGTACTAACGATTTGGTCTAAATTTTGTATTCAGGCAAGGTTTTGCTTGTTAAGTTTATTTATTTACGTTTCTTTCCTGAAAAATCGTGATTTTATCCAAAAAAATCGGCAAATAATTGTGATTAACAAGAAATGGGGAAGGTAATGCAAAGATTTTATGTGTGAAAGAAAAGTCATTTCGGCATGTTTGCCCGGGAGTGCGGAGTAATTTCTATGGGTAAGAGTAATCGTCTCGAGATCCTACGTCCTTCGGAAGGCGCGTTAGGCTATCCCCGACTGTTTTCGATAGATGGCAATCGTTAATTAACCAAAGACAAGTAGCGCACATCAAAACCTCCAGGCTGGAGAAGAACCTCCACCTCGCAATAAAACCCCAACCAAATAACAACTACCTGGAGTTTCGTTGCGTTTCTGCGAATGAACGAGGTTACCAATTAGTTACCAAAGAGTTGCTGTGTTAGCAGCACTTTATAATCACATCACTTAACATCTGGTGGGCCGCATGATTGTATAT
Source organism: Pyralis farinalis (assembly GCA_947507595.1). NCBI lineage: Eukaryota > Metazoa > Arthropoda > Insecta > Lepidoptera > Pyralidae > Pyralis > Pyralis farinalis. The sequence goes on from OX382265.1 coordinate 35,003,689, forward strand.
AGCATGCCTCCCGACATCGTATATAAATTAAAAATAATCTCAGGAACGACAGCCGAACTCTAATTTGACCGGCCTTGCTTACACACAAACAAATAGCCAACTTGACAGAAAGCGACTACAGTATCCTATCCTAGACACAGGACAAATTGACGTGAGTGGTAACCACCCACGGTAGTGTAGCTTACTAATATTGAGCAGTCAGAACCCGTTATATACGTTTTCCCATACATTTCGCGGTCGTATTCGACCACCCGGGTTTCGAAGGGTTAACAACGAAATCTTATCTTTGTGTAGGGCATGCAGAAGATAGAATGACGAGCTCCTTGACGCAGTGGTTCATAACACTACTTTGACACCAACGCTCGTGGGTTCGATTCCCACACAGGACAATCATTTGTGTGCATGAACATGTCTGTTTGTCTTGTTTTTAAGAAAGGTAGGGCGCATAAAAGCAGTGCGTACGGGGAAGTACCTCCACCTCACAGTAAACCGTAGCCAAATAACAACACCCTGGAGGGTCGTTGTATTCCTGCGTGCAAGTAAAGTCACCAATAAGCTCCCAAGGAGTTGCTGTGTTAGCACAGAGGTGGCATCGCGCGAGTGATACTTAATGTACTGCTAGCGTTCATAAGTAACGGTAACCGCTTTACATCAGGTGGGCCGTATAATATAAAAATATATATAACTCCATCGTAAAGTTGTGCAACTATCAGTTTTTTAATGTAAACGTAAAGTAAATGAAACATTGCACATAGCGCAGTATACGGCAGCCAGGTTGCCTAGCAAAATCTTGGTACAACACAAAAGAGGCAAATTGCTAAATTTGAAGCAAATTGCAGTCATGGGTTTCGAAGTTAACTGAAGTATGTTCAAACATGACAAGCTACTATAGAGTCGTTAGTGCTTATTTATTAAAGTCGTAGCCTATACAAATAAATAAAGTATAAGTATCTGTTTCAAAATAACAGCTCTTTAATGAATGCATATTAATGTACAGACAGTAATTAACGAGTATACTAAAAAATCATTTGTAAAATTTTTTGCCCGGTTTGTTCCGGTTAATCTCCGAAACTGAAGCCATGTCGACGAAGCTTTCACCGGCACATTGATGATGGTGTAAGGTGTGACTTAGGTTACTTATTTTTCAAAAAGATTTTTTTAAAAAAAGGGTTCCACGGAAAAAATAAAACCCATAAAATTTTGAATAAATTTCAATTCCGCTCAGTTGAAGACGGCGCTGGGGGCGCTAGTAAAGGACAAAGTCCTTTCGCATTTTGCGCAAGTAGGTACGCAAAGAGGGTACCGTAAGGTTTTTGGAATAAACAAGTCGATTCGTAAAGTATCTTACGACTTGAATGAAAAACCGGGCTTATTAGAAACATCACTATTTTGTTCTAGTAAAACCCATATAAACTTTTAACAAATCCAATTATGGTCGTCAAACTTGGAAGACAAGTCACAACTAAAGTGTACTTTCTTTGCCAATGTGACAAATACACAGTCGTGACTGACGTCGTCGTTTGTGAAAAATAAAAAAGGAATTATTATTCTACCCTCTTTATCCGAAACCCAAAAACGTGGCTAATAAAAGACACAATACCTATATACTGTTTTGTATGATACAAAAAAAAATGAAAGAGGCTTAGTCTTAAAACATCACCAATGCTCTCAAACAGAAAATATACTGAAAGAAGGGATAAAGGCCTTTATCATTCTGGTGAAGTAAAAGATTTGCGTATCAACTCAAAGAGAAGGTTTGTTACTAAGCGTCATTACATTAATATTGAAAGAGGCCTTTTTATACTTATATGTTTGACAAACAACCTCTTTTCTTTCTGCGCCTGAAAAGAGCGGGCATTAAATTAAATAAATACACAAAAGGATCCGTCACATAGGAGATTGTATAAACTAGAAATCTCTTGTCCGAGCTTAAAGGGCTGAATGGATTATAATACGGTTTGACCTTATAAGTTTACCCGTGAACCATGGGCAAAAGTAAACAACAATTTTGACGAGCACGGTGGCTCAGTCGTGCAATGCGCAACATTGACACCTCGCTAAGTATTTTTTACCACCTGTACCATGGTGAGTGTTCTGAAGAACTATTTTCCCTTATCCCACCCTCTCCCTTCCGTTATAGAAACACACGTGCAGGCTTGCGATGTCGTCATTCCACTGTTGGGGACATTTCTTCTCGTACTAAAAAGTTCGGCATCTCCTAGCTCCGTCGTACTATTAAAAAGTGGAACGCCTTGCCTTAAAACAAAGCGTGAAGAAGCACCAAGCGGACCAGCATGGTAGCGTCAACTGACAGGACACTGTAGTCCTTTGTCAGTTGCCGCTGCAATTTGTGCTCCTCTTTTCGCTTACCAACAGGCGAAGCGGACCCACTATGCTGAACCAATATAAAACCAGTTGAGATGTGCAAGCTTGCATTGCCAGAGGAACACCTGGCTCGTCAATTATATAACAAATCATTTTTTTTTTAATTTGTCGGCCATTGACCATGTTCTTTGAGCAGTCAGAACCCGTTATATACGTTTTCCCATACATTTCGCGGTCGTATACGACCAACCGGGTTTCGAAGGGTTAAGAGATAGGAACGGTGTTCCTGAACATCCTATTCTACTTTTTTATGCTGAATCCGAATCTGAAGTCAAAATTCGAATTTTCGAAAAAAAGCGACAGAAAACGCACGGACAAACGCACAGACAAACATATAGAATTCATATAGGAACGGTATTCCCGAAAAAAGTTGATCTGGCGTTGCCTGTACCTTACATTTCACCAACAATTACTGAAAATAATCAATTCGCCATATAGTTTGTAAGCTGTGACAAACATTTATTCCACTATGGCAATGTAAGAAGACAGAAATGGTAATAGGGATAGACGGGGTTCCAACTCGTGCCGCCTGCAGCAACGTTCGCGTGAAGTTCGAAATTCTCGGAAATAATTTTATTGGTCGATATTACTTCGATAGGATCAAACTACTTGTTCCCATTTCGTTTAATTGAGAAATGAATATTGAGAGATTGAATAACTGAAACTCTTGAAACTTTTGTTTTCTTATTAACTGGAAATTTGTTCTAAAGATGCGCCCCGAGTAATGAAAATACCTTATATAACCGCAAAAAAGATAACTATGATTATCTATATACAAATAGGCAAAATGAATACAGTTCAGTAGCTTTTTATACGATTACGCAGACCCAGTAAAGGAGTGCGTGGTTTTCTGATTCATATATGTATGCTTGTGAATGGCTTTATACAACCGTAACTACTAAATACCTTAACCAATTCAAATTTATGAGGTTAAAATCGTTTGTCGTATCGTTAGAATCCCTTTCACAGGGCAATTTTAGTATTAAGTTACCTTGTATAACACAGTGTTATACAAGGTAACTTAGGCCATGTGACGTAATAGTAAAATAAAAACAATATGGCAGATGATGCACCCCATACTGTGCAAAATGAAGAAGAAGAAGTATATGGAGTGTTGAATAAAAATTGATATGTTTAAATCTACTAACCTTCTAATTAAAACATAATGTAATCTGCTAAATTATTACTTATTATTCATTCATAATCCTATTAGATTAGATGCCTTACAAATAATGACGCGTTTTATAATTTCTTAATAAAGTGAATAGTTCTCATCTGTTTGTCGACCAATTCTTTTTTGTTTGTTTATTAGCAATTGACGACGTTTAAACTTACTAATTAAAAACTTAGAAGCAGTAGCAAAAACAAACATTGTAATTTGTATATGACTTTCAATACTTATAGACTTTCAATGATTGATACCAACATACCTTGGGTATATTTAATTTGATTTATTGGTTTGTGTTCGCGTACAACTGATTGTGAACCACTGCCCTACAATAACAAAAGTTTATAATGTACGTTTATAATGTACATAACGAGTTCATCTCAAGAAAATGGAACCAAACTTGCGCCATTCGTATTGCTATTTCTGTCTTAGTTCTTACCTTGCAATAGTTTATTAATTACATTGCAATTAAGTGTCAAGAAAGAAGGCTTTCATTCCCTTTTCCTGAATTTGTTACATACAAAGTCCTGGCTACGCATTAGTACTTTTAAGAGAGATAGGGTGCATCAAAGCAGCCCATTTGAGGAAATAGCGTGAAAAAAAATTAAAAAATGTGAAAAAACGAGTGAATGCAAGGAAAAGGGAAATTGGGGCATTGACAAAACTTCTAGGCAGCTAAAACTTGAGTCAGAAAGCACAGTTATACACAAGGCGATTCTAGTCTCAACGCTATCGTGTGGAACCGTAAGCTTGGTATTGGAAGAGAGATCATAAAAGTAGAATAAATAACTATATGCATATAATTCCTACAACGGACTTCACGTGAAGATAAAGGCAGATGTAATGATCTTGATATTAACACGGTATCTTTGGTGGGTTTCTGTGGGCATGTCTAAACAGCCTCCCCACGTCTAGTGACACGTGTCAGTTACATTGCATTTCTGTAGCACAAAGTGTTACGAATGGTTAATGTTTATATTGTGGCAGATATCCCAACCAGTACACAAGCTGCACAATCAGGCTTTATACAGCTGAATAGCTCTACTTTACTGTTTCATTTGTACTGAAAAGTGTCGTACAACAGCGTTGTAGAAATATTGAGCTGAGACTTTATTAAGAAGTTTGTGTGCTAGTTGAAATATACATACGTTCTACCAATGTAAACATGAACTGATAATACAACATTATTGTTTTATCAGAAGGTGATGTCAGTGGGCCTAGGAACTGGTAAGCGTGCATGAAAAGAACTATGAATATTAAAGAAGTGCGCGATGTATGTAAGGAACGCGTTATGGTGCTACGTTCTCTCTGCCTTCCCCACAAGGGACCTGGCGTGAAGGTGATACATACAAACATTACCGTTTATCGCGTCTTATATTAGTAAATAAATGTCATCGTAATAACAGTAAACTGTTGGTTAATTATGGCAGCCTAATGGAGCGATGTTCAAGTCTGAGTCGAAATTCCAAATCCCTAATTAACATTATGATTAGTTTCAACATTAGGTATGTACAAAAGTTGCAAACAGCCCGTTTTCACTTCTAATTGGGGATTATTTACAAAAGCAGGTGATTTTTCATTATTTATAAATAATACCTACACCTATATTTTCCTCATCTTCTGAGAAATAAATATTCAATAAACCTGTGTTATGTTTCATGCCATCTTTCATTTGTAATTTCGTATTACAATCAATATTAACATTTTGCACTTACTCTTCGATAAACGTAATTTTAAATAGCAATTTCAACGCGTCTTTTGTAATTACCTGTTTACCGTACTAGTATCATAACAACTGTGGTAGAAACAAGTAAATAATTTCATACCTATAAATATATATAAAATCGCATATCCAGATCGAATTGAGTATCATTTGCAATTTGATCTAACCTGCTTTGCGTGCTTCCGCCACCAATTAGTTCATGCGGCCTAGCGCCGGCCGGCACCCACCTACTACTGTTAGTATATGTAACATGCCGACCTAATATTAGGGAACAATTAGAAATTAACAAACTTAGGAATTCTAAAATTACTCTCATGAACAGACAGACTGACGTAAACAATTCCCCACTATTAAATATCTTTTCGCTCACACCATCCACCCCCACCCTCAATTCAATATAAGGGACGGAACTGCGATGGATTTGTCACTTGTAGCATGTTATTCTTACAATTAACGTCTACAACGGATACAGCGGATTCTGTTCCAGATGGCAGACGATCGCAGCAGCCGAGGCAGAGACTACCGGAGCAGCCATGGTAGCGTCGGCATATTGCACTTACTAACAGTAGTGGGTGCCGGCCGGCCGGCGCTAGGCCGCATGAACTAATTGGTGGCGGAAGCACGCAAAGCAGGTTAGATCAAATTGCATGTAAATTTGACTTTCGCAAAATAACGCCTGAATCTATTGAGTATCATTTATATATCATTTACCTAATGCAATTACACTCTGCTACCAGTACAGAAACTTAAACAATCACCATTGTATGCCTGACATGCATACATTATAAATACATAGCAAATTCAATTCATTCATCAGTGCTTATTATAGATCAGTCAGTGCTACACTTGACGGTACATCAAAATAAACACGTCTATTGAGAGGTAAAAAAAACGGGTTGCATTCCGAGAGTGCCGGCAAAAGTGAAAACTTGAACATTAACGTTCGGCATTTTTGAATATAAAAAGTTTATCTCTCAAAAAAATCAACTTTCATCCATAATTTCAACGACTCTTTCACCATCATCATTACCAGCATCATTATCGCCAATCTCTAAAACTCGAACACACACCCTGCGCCGCTTAAACTAAACAGCGATGTTGATAAACTACGTTGAACGAAACGCGTAAACGCCAACAATTTCAGGGCGCTTGCAACATTATGGTCGCGAGAAAATAATTGTTTAATTAGAGGGAATTAATGTTTTAGCGCTGCAGCGAACTTAAGTTCTAATTCTCACCAAAATCTTACCGTCAGGGTCACGTATCCTGACGGCCTGACGCGAGTTTAGCATCTTTTACTCATTCCAAATAGTGCACATCGCCGCTAAAGAAGTATTCACTTCAAAAATTCATTCAGAAATTCCATTACATTTTAAACTTAAATTTTTGAATGACGTGCACAAACGTGTGGTTAGTGCAACGAGCGGCCGCTCAACAGCGGTGAATCAAGTCCCACTCGCCCGCCCGCCCATGCTCCGTCTCAGCGTGCAAGTACACTCACTCGCCGTGAAACGTTTCAGCATTTAAACACGCTTGCTAATTATAATACTTAAGACGTAGTCTAAAAAGAAGATTATTTGTGAGAAAAATAAATTCGAAATCTGCAAACCGTTTTCGAGCCAGGTAAAGAGTCACACAAATGAGAAGCATATAAAAAAAAATTGATTTGATGATTAGTCTTTCTATAGTTATGCAAATTTTTGTGATCAGCGATAATCTAGTGGATAATAAACCAACATGTGAACCAACTGGTCCCTGGTTGAATCCTAGTGTGGGCATGTACTACTAAGTTAGTGTTTTTGGAATTATGGTTGTAATTATAACTAGATCGGCGGTGAAGGAAAACACCGGAAGGAAACTCTCTCTTTGACGAGCTCGGTGGTTCAGTCGTGAATGACGCGACTTTGACACCAACGCTCGTGAGTTCGATTCCCATACAAGTCACACATTTGTATGCATGAAAACAAACAGCCATGTTTGTCTTGGTCTGGATGTTTTAAGAGAGGTAGGGCGCATCAAAGCAGCCCGTTTGGGGAAGTACTTGTGGTGACTTAGTGGTGAACTGACTGCTTTATACAGACGATGTCGTGCTATTAGGAAACACCATTTGAACTGCAAGCACCGGTCACAATAATGAAAGACGATTGTATGGAGAAAGGCTTACTATTGAATGGGAAGAAGACAAAGATAATGGTATTTGAAAGAGAAGAAACCAGAACCAATGTAAGGATTACGGAAAGAAGAATAACGGTTGATGACGAAGTGTTGGAACAAGCAAATGAGATTGTATATCTTGGATGCGCTTTCAGCAGGGATGGAAATTACACTGCTGATGTGGAAAGACGAGTGAGTGCAGGAAATAGTGTGAATGGAGCGTTCGGAAAACTTCTTAGCAGTAAAAGCTTGAACCAGAAGGCACAGCTCGCTATACACAATGCAGTGCTGGCCCCAACGCTTACTAATGGAAGTGAGAGCTGGGTATGGCAGAGAGAGCATGAAAATAGAATAAACACGGTCGAAATGACCGTTGCGCGAAATTTGTGGTGTAACGCTTGTAGACCGTATTCGCATTGATGATGTTAAAAAGAGAACTGGACTGAAAGAGAGTGTCGGTGTTAAAATAAGAAGAGGCATGCTCCGTTGCTTCGGACATGTAGAAAGAATGCAGGAAGAAATAATTATGAAACAGATATACAACGCGAAAGTAGAAGGATGTAGGAGCCGAGGAAGGCCAAGACTTACCTACCATGACCAAGTTGATCGTGTTTCATCAGAAGGTGATGTGGTGGTGCCATTGAAACGGGCAAGTACGCATAAGAAGAGCAATGAATGATAAGCGAGTGAGGTTTGTAAGGATCGAGTCGGTTCTCTCTGTCTACCCCGCAAGGGATTTGGCGTGAAGTTATAGATAGACATTATGATTTAAATTTGCGATTGAAAAACGCAATGCACCTACGTCCCCGGTTGGCAAATACGTAAATAGAAATGTATGGTAGGACAATACAATGCGTAATATTCAATACATTTAGATATATGTCTAAATTAGTAAATAATTTACGTAACTATTACAAAAGATTGTCTAATAGATGAATTCTATTTTAACATGCTTTTTGACCTCTTGCTTTTTAGGTTCACTACTATTTGTTGGTTTTCATCACGAATTTAGGAAATTGGATTTATTTTTATACCAATAAGGTTACGAACAAACATACGACCTGCCTTATGGTAAGCAATAAGTTAATAGCCTTTGGGCGCTGGACTTTACAGAAACGCACAAGTGACACCCCTGAGGCGTATTAAAATTGCCTCGAAACACTATATTTGAATCGGAATGGAAAAGTTTTCACTAAAATGTACGAAATCCGAAGGAAATCTTTTCGAAGCCGTTTCGCACATAGCTTTCCAAGGCAATTTGAATACCCCCGTGGTATTGCAAATGTCCTTAGTCTACGGTAACCGCTTACCACTTACGAACGCAAGCCATTGTGTATGCTTTTTTGCTCCCTCCCAGCGGTATAAAAAAATGATTTTGTCACAAACTTGTAGCGACCGTAGCGTGATAGGCTGCGTAGAATGCAAAGTCTACGCAATTAACTTATTAGCGTAGCGTAGCCGCCCAAGCTGCTGCCCGCCCAGCATGCCCGAGAGTACGTTTACCGCTACGCTTATCGTAACGCCGACCGCTACGCCCGCCACTACGCTCGCGGTTACGCTAACGCTAAACCGGAAACTCTTTATATTTCGATTCGATTTCGATCAATAGTCAATAGTAATTAATTATTCAATTCCATTCCAATTAGAGGAGTAGTGATTGCTCAGTGAATAAAGAACCTGCTCATTGACCAACAGGTCGCCGGTTCGAATCCTGGCCTCAGCAAGTACCACCCACTAAATTCGTGCTTTCGGATTTATGTACATATTTGTAATTATCGCTCGGCGGTGAAGGAAAACGCTGTGAGAAAACCCGCAACTCTAAGAAATTTGATTACGTATGGCGTCTGACCTAACATAAGACAGGTCTGGTTTTCCCCCTGTGCTATAGAGGCCTGACGGCCGTTACTCCAAATGAAAATCAATGTCCTCACCAAATCCTAAGACTTAGGTAGCGAACCCTGCTAATCCTAATGAATTATAATATTTAATGTAGTATTATGGATAAAAGACATCTTGATCTATGAATAATTTAATACCGTTCATGGTTATTTTCAGGAACACCGTTCCTATATGAAATCTATATGTTTATCTGTGCGTTTGTCTGTCGGTTTTTTTCGAATATTCGTATTTTCAGATTCGGATTCAGCATAAAAAAGTAGAATAGGAATGTTCAGGGACACCGTACCTATCTCTTAAGGAACATGGTCAAAATGGCCGACAAATTAAAAAAATATATTTTGAATTGTTATATAATTGACGAGCCAGGTGTTCCTCTGGCAATGCAAGCTTGCGCATTCTCAACTGGTTTTATTTATATTACCCGTTTTGCATTGCAGCATAAATGGAAATAGAAAGATCCGCTCAAGGCATTATTGTTTGACGTAAAGGATAATAAAATGTTCGCTTGCATTGTTCTTTCTCTTCCCCTTCTTCTTCTTCTTCTTACGGTTATTCCGTTTCCTAATTCATTAGGATCAGCGGGGTCCGCTACCTAAACCTAATGATTCGGCGAAGATACTGATGGATAAGAGACATGGAGCGACCGCGGTCAGACGTATAGGTAGTCTCTTGGACGGACGAATTTCCTCACGATTATCCTTCACCGCCAAGCAAGTGATAATTACAAATATGCATAAATCCAAAAATACGAATTTAGTGATACATGCCAGGATTCAAACCGGGGACCTGTTTGGTCACAAGGCCGATTCTTTATCCACTGCTTGCGTTGGTTCTTTCTCTACAATAATAATAGTGATATTGAAATGAACGTCTGTCTATTTGGAAGGTTAAGTTAGTTATTTAAATAATAATCAACGACTTTTTCCGTTAGCCCTAGAAACCGGCTAGCTTGTACGAGAAGAGCAATGAATGTAAAAGAAGCGAGTGAGGTACGTAAGGATCGAGTCACGTGGCGCTCGGTTCTCTCTGCCTGCCCTGCAACTTTGGCGTGAACTTATAGATAGATAGACTTTTTCCGTACTACGATTTTTTTATTTATTTATATGTTTATGCATTGCCAGCTCAAATAACAATATTTAGGAGAACAAGTAGATGTAGAATTTTCTTACCACGTTACACACCTGTATCGCGGTACACTATCTCCAGTATTTCATGAAAATATGACAGTTACAATAACGTAGTTTTTTTTATACCACTAAGGTGGCAATCAAGCATACGGCCTGCCTGATGGTAAACAGTCACCGCAGCCTATGGACATTTGCAACACCGGGGGTGTCACTCATGCGTTGCCGACCCTCTAAAAACTCCATTCCATCTGTAGTTTTTAGAATTCCATGCTGTAGTCTCTTGGAAAAGCCTCGGCTGGGAGCTCATTCCACAGCTTGAGAGTATTCGGAAGAAAACTTCTCTGGAAACGCACAGTACGTGAACATTGTGGTTCCAGCGTGTGAGGGTGAAAAAATAGTATAATAAATAGGTAAGTATCACTCGCGCGTTGCCACCCCGGCTGCTAACCCAGCAACGCCTTAGGAGTTTACTGGTGACCTCACTAACATGCAGGGACACAACAACCCTCTAGGGAGTTGTTAGTTGGCTGCTGTTTTCTGTGAGGAGGAAGTACTTCCCCAGACAGACAACTTTGATGCGCCCTATGTCTCTTAAAAACACCTAGACCAAACAGACATGATCATGCACACAAATATTTGTCCTGTGTCGACCCACTGCGACGCATACTACATAAGAACGATACATATGGTACATAGGTCCAAGTGTTAAACTTGACGTGCACTTAGCTGTACAATTATATCTTTTTTTTAAGACGAAGATAGAGTAATCTCGGTAACGGCTTTCAATGATTTGGATCAAATTAGGCATTTAGATAAGGTATTGCTTTTTAAGTTTCATTTATACAGGTTGCATATGCTGAAAATGCAATTTTATACAATAAAAACATATAAAAAACGCCGCCCAGGCGCTAGTAGTGAACGATGCAGCTATGAAGTGCAATTATTGCGATGCATGTACGATCAATTCTGTGAAACGTCATTAATTTCCGCAGTTTCTACTTTGATTGCATCACAAATATCGAAATATCGTCACCAAATTCAAACATATATAATACAACTTGTACCAGTCAATAAGCCTGTAAATAATACATATAATCTACACAAAAGAATATATATTTCTTGTGTTCTTTCAAAAACATCAAACAACTGAAATGGAATAACTAACGATGAAACTACTGAACGAATCATTATGAATTTGTATGGGATTGTTCGAGAGTACTTCTTCTTCTTCCTTCTTCCGTTTCCTAATCCCATTCATTAGCACCCCGCTACCTAAATCAACGATTAGGCGAAGAAACTGACTTTTACATGGAGCGACTGCTGTCAGACCTCCACAACCTAAAGGGAAAACCAGATCTTCCTTAGGTTACGTCGCACGTCTTTAGAAATATAACTCCTTAGGCTTGCGGGTTACCTCACGATGTTTTTCTTCACCGCCGAGCAAGTGATAATTACAAATATGTACACAAATACGAAAACATGAATTCAACACAGTTCGAGAGTACATGCACTCTAAATCAACAGACAAGCTCACACGCACTCTGAACGACTTCGACTAAATGCACACGTAATAATTTAATAATGATGATGAACGATAACAGAGGGCAGGCAGAAGAGATAATACTAGATCCATATTATACAAGAGTGATAACTAGACATGGCGAAAAACCTTTATAATCATTATATAAAAATAATAGCATATACAAAAAATGGCGTAACAACAGATGATCTTGAATATTGCCAGATTGCCGTCATTAAAATGAGATATCGAAAATAAATGCATCAGGAAACTTAAATATTTTTATGAAAACAGCAAATCTACGAGTGGAATCAGATTAGAGAAGGAAGGCGAAGCAATAAAAAGGTATATAACAGGATGAACGAACGGTAACTATTTTATGACAGTTGGCCTAGATGAAGTTATTAAATTTTTACTGAGCGAAAAGTAATCTGTCAATAACGATTTGAATCTGTCTTGTGATAATCCGATGTAATAATTATTCTCTGCTCAAAAAAATAGTCGATAAGGTATTCTAAATGAAATGAACAAAGAAAGTCGCGGTCGATCAATCGTGAAACAACAAAAAACAAAATGACAAAGGAGACGAAAAAATCTCTTCGCGTTAACAACAATACCAATGATTACTTAAATGAATATGTTTACGTGGGTCAAGTTATCACATTAAAATCTACTTCATATGAGTAAATGCATAATATACTTAGTCTGGCCATAAATACTGTTACAATTAGAAATAAACAAAATATTACGTTTGAATTTGGAATCTGTCATTTTTATATGATTGTTCATTGAGTTTTCTCATTTTGGCGTCAATACATTTTATAATATTTTGCGATATTAAAATGGAGTGGGGTGATAAAGAAAACCGAATCGCTGTGATTGCATTACACAAAGTAGGTATGGAGCCAAATGCAATTTTTAAAACTCTCCATACGCTTGGTATTAGAAAAAGTTTGTGTACCGGGCTATTAATAGGTACAATGAGACTTCCTCTGTTTGTGACAGAAAAAGATCTGGCCGTCCACGTAGTGTTCGTACGAAAAACGTGGTCAAAGCAGTAAGGGAAAGAATTCGAAGAAATCATGTCCGAAAGCAAAAAATTTTATCTCGGGAGATGAAGATAGCACCTAGAACCATGTCGCGTATTTTAAAAGATGACCTAGGACTTGCAGCCTATAAGAGACGTACTGGTCATTTCTTAACTGATAATTTAAAAAAGGGAGCTCACAGAAAAAAATTGTTTACGGATGAGAAAATTTTTACAATTGAGCAATATTTTAACAAACAAAATGACAGTATTTATGCTCAAAGCTCTAAGGAAGCTTCCCAATTAGTCGACAGAGTGCAACGTGGGCACTATCCGACTTCAGTGATGGTTTGGTGGGGTATTAGCTATAAAGGAGTGACTGAGCCATACTTTTGTGAAAAAGGTATCAAAACATCGGTATAAGTGTATCAAGATACCATTCTTGAGAAGGTAGTGAAGCCCCTTAACAACACCATATTCAATAATCAAGAATGGTCCTTCCAGCAAGACTCGGCGCCGGGTCATAAAGCTCGGTCTACACAGTCTTGGTTGGAAACGAACGTTTCGGACTTCATCAGAGCTGAAGATTGGCCGTCGTCTAGTCCTGATCTTAATCCGCTGGATTATGATTTATGGTCAGTTTTAGAGAGTAGGGCTTGCTCTAAACGCCATGATAATTTGGAGTCCCTAAAACAATCCGTACGGTTGGCAGTAAAGAATTTTTCCATGGAAAGAGTGCGTGCTTCTATTGATAACTGGCCTCAACGTTTAAAGGACTGTATGGCAGCCAATGGAAACCACTTCAAATAAACTTTTTATATTTTAAATTGTTTTATATCTATGTATTAAACTAAAACACTGTAAGAGTAATAAATGTTATTTGCAATAGATTTTTTTTATTTGTTTCAGTATTTATGGCAAGACTAGGTATATACTTATTATGTGCATAACGAGAGCAATGAATGTTAAAGAAGCGAGTGAGGTTTGTAAGGATCAAGTCATAAAAAGTACCACCAACTGTCTAATAACGACATTTACACGGTCTGTATTTTTTTCAAAACCATTAGAAACCCCTTTTTGTTCAATAGTAAAGTGAAATGAACATCACTGAAAAAGGGTTTTGCTTAAGTATAGAAATCGGATTATCATTATATTTTTAACCAGTTGAGAATGTGCAAGCTTGCATTGCCACAGGAACACCTGGCTCGTCAATTATATAACTCATTTTTTTTTTTAGTTTGTCGGCCATATTGACCATGTTCCTTAAGAGATAGGAACGGTATTCCTGAACATTCCTATTCTACTTTTTTATGTTGAATCCGAATCTGAAGTCAAAATTCGGATATTCGAAAAAAAGCGACAGACAAACGCACAGACAAACATATAGAATTCATATAGGAACGGTGTTCCTGAAAAGATCTGTAAGGACCGAGTCGTGTCGGGGTCGGTTCTGTCTACCTACCCCGCAAAGGATTTGGCGTGAAGTTATAGATAGATAGAATACTATATATTTTCGACGTCGCACGTCCTAAAAATTTCATTAAAAATATTGTGGCCTATTCTAAACAAGATCTGATTATCCCTATGGGTGGTCTGATGGCATTCGCTTCATATCTAAATCAGTATCTTCGCCAAATTAGAGCTGAGGCCTTAGGCTGAGGTAGCGGACGCCGCCAATCCTGACCTTCATATGTATTTATAGAATGGACTCCCCGCCGCGGTTTTTCAAAAGGGGTTTTCTTTTACAGCATGGGGTTCTACAAGAAAGGCCTGCAGAGTTTTTTACAGGGTTACCAACGCACGAGTGTGGAGCGGCGGTGGCTCCGCGGTATAACCGCACGCCTAAGGGTGGTTTTAGTGTCACACGGACCGTCAGTACCTACGGATCGCTCCGCAAGCTTCAGGGAGCGTTTTAGAGTAATACGGAGGGGTCCGTACGGACGACCGTCCGCAAAGCGCGTCCGTGCCGCGGAGCTAAGCGCGTGGACCGCCCCGCTTGCGCGCCTCTGGCTTCAGTGAGCGTTTTAGTATCGTGCGGAGCGTACGCGTCACCTCAGTACAGGCATGGCGAGTCGTGATCATCCCAATGTGGACACGGGCCGAGTGATCGATGAAGTTCGGTTGAGAAAATGTTTGTGGGATGCCTCTGATCCGCAATATAAAGACAGAGATGCTAGGAATAAAGCTTGGGAGGATGTTGCTGATGTAACAAGCGTGAGGTTCCGCAGTCAGACCCTGACGGGGCCTACTCGGCTTTTTGGCGTAGCTACAATTTACTTGCTTTCGGGTGCACATGCAGATCTTCTGTTCTCCTTTAAGGGTTACGGAGGTCAGATGCCAGGCGCTCCAAAGTAATAACTGGACTCGCCACATCTTGAATCGTGATCATAGCGCACCCCGGGCTCCGTAGTGGATGCAACCGTGACTTACCGCTTGATCAGTGAGTGAGCAACGCACGAGTGAGCCCAGGTGTTACAAATGTCTATAGACCACGGTAAATGCTTACCATCAGGCAGCTCTTAAACTAGTACGTTGCCTCAGTGTTATAAAAAAAACGGGTTGCACTCCGGGCCGGCGGAAGTGAAAACTTGAACATAACGTTGTGCATTTTTTTTTTAATATAAAAAGTATATCTCTCATAAAAATCAACTTTGATCCTTAATTTCAACGACTCTTTCACCTTCATCATTACCAGCATCATCGCCCACTTCATCGCATCACTTTCATCAACACACACGCACACTCGCGCAATCGCCCTGCGCCGCTTAAACCAAACAGCGATGTTAATAAACTACGTTGAACGAAACGCGTGTTTTAATTGTTTAATTAGAGGCAACTAATGTTTTAGCGCTGCAGCGAACTTAAGTTCTAATTCTCACCAAAATCTTACGGTCAGGGTCACGTGTCCTGACGCGAGTTTAACATTTTATACTCATCCCAAAAAGTGCACAACGCCGCTAAAGAAGTTTTCACTTCAAAAATATCATTTTTGTCAATCAAATCGAATGAATGCATTAGAAATTTGTCACTTAAGCTAGTTTTCCGCAAACATGTTGTGTTCAAGGTATACATCATCATCATCATCATCCAAGCGTTCGTTCGTATAATCCGTAAATTTGTAGTTCATTCACAAAAAAAAACTTTTTTTACGAAAATATTTTTTACGCAACCCTCAGTCAGACTCGCACTTGACGTTTTAAAATATAATAATTATCCTATTTCTATACCTACCTACATATAAACAATTTCAGTTTACTTCATTTCACTTTACAATTGAACGAGAACGGGTTTTCAACGAGTTGCTGAAGGTTTAAAAAAAATACAATCAGTGTAAATGTCGTCATTAGACGGTTGGTACCTTTTATGCATCAGAAATATGCAATTTGATCTAACCTGCTACGTATGATTCCGCCACCAATTAGTTCAGACAAATTAGCGCCGGCCCGTACCCACCCACTACAGTTAGTAGATGCAACATGCCATCGCTCCCATGGCTGCTTCAGAATTGTTGTATATTATTCTACGGACTAGCATCTGCTATCACGACCAGGCATGGCAGCAACGGTGACATGTACATGCGGTTTCTGTTCCATATGGCGGGCAATCGCGAGGACGACAGTAGCAACCGCGACAGAGACTACCGGAATTACACATAAAGCAGGATAGATCAAATTGCATGTGAATTTGACTTTCGGAAAATAACGCCTGAATCTGTATTAATCATCGGAAATATAATGTAATTTTTAACATTGTATAAGAGTGGATGCCTAAAAGCTAGAATTTATATTCTCTGATGAAGTCATAGTCATATTGTAGTCGGATATGAACTGTATGACACACGAGAAATTCGTCTACTTTGCATTGTATATGTTCCATTGCTGGACATAGACCTTCCCATTGGAGATCCACATGCCTCATTCCCGAGCCACCTGCATCCATCAACTCCCTACAGCCTGTTGAGGTCGTCGCTTCATCTAGTGCATACACATTATGGCACCCCACACTCATCAAAACGCAGAGTTTTAGCGCTTAAGCTAGCTATTCGAGTCCACTAACCAATGGCAGGATATTTTAACCAATAAGCCGATAAGTGTCATGATGTTTATCAGTTAACTAGGCAATAAGAATTGTGCGTACTACTTTACCCCCTGACGCGAAGCGGCGATTTATTTATATGTAGAAGAAATAATTGACACATTCGCACACACCCCTACACACACACCGTTCCACTCATACACACAACTATTATTATTCTCATTTTTTAGTTATAAATATGAGATTCAATCAGATTTCTTTAACCGATTACATTATAACATAGTTTCGATAGACCTACTATCAATGTACTAAAGAGCGGTGTCCCCTAACACAAGTATATAATACACTTAAAAGGGGTCCCCAACAAATTGTTATTATTTCATTTAAGACAGTTATTAATAATTAAGACAGAATTTTTGAAGTGAAAACTTCTATAGCGGCGTTGTGCACTTTTTGGGATGAGTAAAAAATGTTAAACTCGCGTCAGGACACGTGACCCTGACCGTAAGATTTTGGTGAGAATTAGAACTTAGTTCGCTGCAGCGCTAAAAAATTAGTTACCTCTAATTAAACAATTAAACCATGAAGCGCTAGATCGTTCATAGGGCATTATTTTCTCGCGACCAAAACGTTGTAAGCGCCATGAAATTCTTGGCGCTTACGCGTTTCGTTCAACGTAGTTTATCAACATCGCTGTTTGGTTTAAGCGGCGCAGGGCGCTTGCGCGAGTGTGCGTGTGTGTTTGAGTTTTAGAGATTGGCGATGATGATGCTGTTTTTTATTTACTACGCGAAATCGTGTCATAGGTTTATTTCCTTTATGAAAAATGTGTCGAAGGAACGCATCATTCGAGACCCTTTTTCTCCAACGGTTGTCGGTTCTATGAGCAATGTGACCGGCCCACTGTCACTTCAGCTTGCTTATCCTTTGTGTTAAGTCAGTTAGTTTAGTCTACTGTTGATATCCTCACTCATTTCTGATTCTATCACGCAGCGAAACCCCGAGAATAGCCCTTTCCATAACATGCTGAGCGACCTTGAGCTTCCCCATACGGCCCACATATTGCTAAACATAAAAATGTGATTCAATACTATTTAATACATTTATTGCATATTACTCAATTAATGTGATGTCAGGAGCCCTAGGAACCGGCGAGCGTACTTGAAAAGAGATACGAATGTTAAAGATGCGAGTGAGGTGTGTAAGGATAGAGTCTTATGGCGCTCGTTTCTCTCATATACATACTCAATTAAAATGACATAAGCAATAATAGCATACGTAAGTTTTGTGTGAGAATGTATAAGAATCCTCAATTGTTCGAAAAGTTTCGATAATTTTTAGGGTTCCGTACCTTAAAAGGAAAAACGGAACCCTTATCGGATCACTTTGTTGTTCGTCTGTCTTTATGTCAAGATCCTTTATCTGAGGAACGGGTGGAGCTATCAAGCTGAAATTAATATCGAATATTTAGGTCTGCAATCCGTTCGTACAGTGAAAAAATCAAACTTCTAAGTCAACGCAATCAAAAGATACGGCTGTGTATGCCTTGTTTATGCGCATATTTTGACACTCGCAAGGAAATCAAAACTTAGAAGGTACTTCCCGTTGACCTAGAATCATGAAATTTGGTAAGAAACAGTGTCATGTAGCACAAGTAAAGGAAAAAATTCGAAACCTGTTATTTTTTAGTTCCACCACAAAAAAAAATACTTTTTTTGCGACAATAATATGCGAAAATACTTTTTTACGGAACCCTCAGAGGGCGAGTCGGACTCGCACTTAACGGCTTTTTTTAATACAACTCAAATATGTGCGGTGCGCCACCTAGTTTGCCACAGCGCAGATAAACGTCTGTAGTCATACAAGTATTAGGTCCGCCTGATTAAGTTGCTACCGTAGCCTGTGAACGCTTGCAATAGAAGAAATCGCGGGCTTTTTGGTAACGTCACTTACTCGGAGGAACACAACAACCCTCCAGGGAGCTCTTATTTGGCTGCGATTTTCTTTGGAGGTACTTCTTCTGACGGGCTGCTTTGATGCCTACGTCTCTTGAATACATTCAGATCAAAACAAACAGACGTGTTGGTGAACACAAATGAGAATCGAACCCACGAGCGTTTGTATCAAAGTATCTTTACTAGCCACTGCGTCACCGAGCTCGTCAAAAGAAAGTAAGATCATCTTAGGACTAAATATCAATCATTTATACACTTAAAACCGTACAGTTTAGCAGTTACATATCTCTAAATTGCACTCGTATCATGGGCGCTGTTATAAAAATAGATAAGTATTCATCATATAAGTTGATGCATGGTAATAATGATCAAGAGGCGGCAGTAGGAATTGGTAGTTACACTGAAGAGCATGTACTATTGAATTTAAGTCTAGGATTAGAGATACTCAACATGAACAACCTGCAATCCAGCGTGGAAGTACTCAATGTAATACGATTTTAAGTATTGTGGCCATTCATTTATAATCCGTTAAAATATCTAGAATGCGAAAATAAACTCCATACTCATGACGACAGCTCAAGCTATGCAAAACCATACAAATTTCACCTTTACCGGTGCGACATAAGATGCATGGGTGTATACCTTGATCCGTCCTTGTCTGTACAGTTGTTCATGTTGATTTAAAATGCCCTCTTTTAATATAGATAAAGATAATAAAAACAATAATAATATTCATAATCAACATTACCCCCTGAGACGTTTTCTAATGTGAAAGCATTGAATTTCCAGAGCACGGATTGGTTGAGGATGCACTGCAAAGAAGCAAAATAGTCATTATTACAATACACATAGGGTCACATACTGCAGGTTTGCAGACGCCCTAGTTCAAGGATCATTCGCTAGCGCAACGTACGAACATTCGCCAAGATTAAATTAGAAAAAAAGGAAATCGTTGTTGCGAATTTTCATATGTTCCCGTCAAGTCGTCGACCTCCATTTATATCTGGCCAATATTATATCACGGCAGTCCGTACAAAACAAAAGCATGCGTTTACGTTTACAGATTCTTGGCCGACTGTCAATGTCCACTGCACAGGCATCAAGAAAGGAATTTTAATACCTACCTCGTACCGTACGAGCGTACGTGTAGTTATCGCGTAGCATCGTACATTAAAAACGATGTATCCTCATAATACCCCATTATATGGCAAACAGCTGATTGCGCCACTACAATTGAAAGAATGAAATAAACTGCGTCAATCATACTGTGTTAATTTGCGTAAACGATCCGTGTGTTTTGTACTCTTTGGCTGCAAAACGTAAACACATAAAACTTGGCGTTATTAATCTTAATTGAATTATTAATTACGAGTTCGCATCGCATCGCTCTTGTTAATATTAGTGGCGTGACGTCACGGCCAAAGTCAAGCGTGCACGGTTCGATCATAGACATAAAATTAATCTGTTCATTCGCTCGGCCCGTCCTTGCTTCAACTACTCGGAACGCATAACGATATCCGACAATATGTCACAAGAATATACCTACAAATAGTGCGTGAGGACGTTTCATGAATACAAACAAATGACATTTAAATTTGCGGCGGAGCTCGGAACAATAACACGCTGCGATATGCAGGACTGACGGAATTACCGTGGCGGGGAAACTATGTGCGCATTGAAACTTGCCACGTATTCGCCGACACTTACCTGAACTTGACCTAAAAGCAGGTCATCGAGCAGTGCGAACTCCTGGCAAAGCGAGCGTGTGATCAGCCTCTTCTTGCGGCGCTTGTGCATGGTCAAAAATCGCCCGGTGCCGAGATTCTTGTGCGGCATATTCTCAAGCTCCGGGTCCTGCTCGCACGCCTCCTCATCTGCAACAATATTACGTATTGTAGCACTCTATAGTTATATAGCGACTATAAAAATCAGGGAGGCAACTGCAAACGACTCCTCGATTGGACAATCTGATACGAAGCATGTATCACAGACATACCTGATTATCAAGCACGTTGTTTACTAAAGCGTTGATAAAAGGCCGGTAAAAGCGTGTATCGGCCACGCTAAATAATGTCACATTTGTAAGTACTGCGGCAGTCGATTACTGAACCCCGTGGAATTCGTTATGTTATGAGAGTCGGTTTTAGCGTGTACGAAACGATTACGATCCGACACGTGGTCATTTCAATAAATATGAACAACGTACTAAAATATTAGAAAATGGATCTTTATTGTTTTTCTACCAATGCTTGTTAAATAAATAAGAGAAATATTTTTTTTATGTGAGGTAGGGCGCATCAAAGCATCCCGTCTAAGGGAGTATCTACACTTCACAGAAAACCGTAGCCAAATAACAACTGCCTAGAGGGTTGTTGTGTTCCTGCGTGTGGGCGAGGTCACCAGTAAGCTCCTAAGGAGTTGCTGTGTTAGCAGCAGAGGAGGCATCGCGCGAGTGATACTTAATGTAGTTACAAACGTTCATAGGCTACGGTAACCGCTTTACATCAGGTGAGCCGTATGCTTGTATGCCTTCCGACGTTGTATAAAAAATACTATTTTATTATTTATTATTCCAATAATTATTATTCCATCTACCTAACGACAGAAGTATTTTCAATGCTTGACAAAAGTATCACTCGAGTAATTCACATAAAATTTCGTTTATATTAAGATTTGTTAAAATTAAACACGTGTTGTGACTCATCGCTTACATAATGATTATTGCCATTCCACAACATCAAAGAGGGACATAAACATGGTTAATATTCGTGTTTGAATATGAGATTATTGCGCACGCGCCGCCGCTGTATCGCCCAACGATCGATAAAGTTTCGGCGAGTGAATTGCATTAAAGATTTTAATTCATTAGAATTGATTGTATCATACAAATTAACATACATAATCGTGTATACATGAGCCCGTTTGTGGAAGGGACAAACCCACAAAGGACTAAAGTTTGCGTGCATGCACCTGTTTGTTTGACATTGATCTGGATGTTTTTAAGAGAGGTAAGGTAAAGCAAATCTGGAGAAGTAATTCGATGTCACAGAAAACCTATCTACGTATGTAGGCAGGGAGAACCGAACACCACATGACTCGCTCCTTCCAAATCTCCCTCGCTTTTTTACATCCGTAGCTATCAGAGGAAATAACTACTAAACAACGCAGACTAATAACAATTTGAACATTCTATGCTTACTTTTTAATATTTTATTTGATCCATCTACACGTTCCTACTTAAAGAGACAATTCATCTTCGTGATGTGGACATGTGGAGCGTCGGTGTGGTACGGTTGCGCTCCCGTGGTACCCTTGATAAAACATCCAGACCAAGACAAACAGACATGTTCATGCACACAAATGTTTGTATTGTGTGAGAATCTAACCCACGAGCGTTGGTGTCAAAGTCGCGTCATTCACGACTGAGCCACCGAGCTCGTCAAAGTTTAATCCACGAGTTACTTCATGCGAACTAGCCGACATGTATAAACCAATATATTTACGTTATTCAACGAAACAATCTTTGCCTACCCAGCAAGGGATTTCGTGTGAAGTTATAGATAGATATTCGACGAGTCCAAGCTCACCAACCTACCACAGGGGCATCTACTGCTACTAATACTACTCCGTCCCTAACTCATCCCACTGCAGGGATACGGGTCTCCCTTCAATCGGAGGGGATTACAGTATACTCAGTACTTATTTTATTATTAGAGTATACTAATACTTAGCGGAAGTCAGTCTTTTCAAGCCCCCCGATGACCAAAGACTTAGCTCAACGTATGTCGACTCACAGCCGGGAGCGATGGCATAACATGTCCTCTGAGAATGAAGATAATTTCTTCTGAAATAAATAAACCCATTTGTAGACAGGCTGCGGTCGACGTCAATTAACCTCCGTGTTTGGTTAAAATGACGCAAGCATCGACGACATCCAGCTCTCAACAACATCATTGCTGTCGTTCAACATCATCAACAGGGGCATCATTGGTGCGGTATTGAACCCTGTGAGTTTATTCACATTATCCAGGAAAGCTGCATTCGAAATAAATTCGAAAACTTTTCGACTTCAATTCGAATATGGTGTTTCGAGGCAATGTAATGTGAATTCGCCGCCTATTATCTCTTTTCTATCAACGTTTTAGAAAAATCTAGTCCCTTTTCTCCTTTTTAAAGATGCCACTTTTGAGCTAACGTGGTGGATCCAGTCAAATAGGAAACGAGACTATAGCGGCAGAGGTTAGGTACATCAGTATTTGTTTATGAATAGCTGGACTGTGTGGGAAGTAATAACTTCCGCTTGTCACCCGACGGACTACATAAAAAAAAAGTGAAATCGCTCCGGAGAGTTCAATTCATTCCAAAATTCAAATAAAACGTTAGAATACTATCAAGAACGGCAAATTGCAGGTTGGAACCCTCCGTTATTTCATATGTAATGTGCATTATTAAGAAAGCATTGCATCTATTAGGAGTGATATAGTTATTGTATGTACCTAAATAGGTTTAAGAAACCGCACATCTTGATACCAACTGCATTTCTTGTAGCTACCCTATTTTCTGCAAATAAATAGTTTTGCATTTGATGTACAGACAAAGCACTATAACTATACAGGCACCACTGAAAATCAATCTAAAAACGAATCTGGTGCACGGGGTGCTGGTAGTGAGATGTTCCGGGAATTCTTAGCTATTGCTTAGCTCGGGAAGAGTATTATTTAAAAGTAACCTTTAAATCCGTCCACTAGGATCCACAGCCTAGCTCCACATGTCGACCTCTGGATACTTTCATGACCTCTACAATCCACCACTGAGGGGACAAAATAATTTTACATATCACTTCGATCCACAAACGAGCAGATCCAAAATAAAGAAAATATTAACGAAACAATAATCATGAGCATTATTGTATCATGAGTATTGTTTACTATCTATAATTAATGTTTACTAGTTCTAAATAATTCCAGTAACAGAGTATTTAAGTGTTAATTGCATATTATAATTTATATTGTCCTCATACTCTCACTGTTAAAAATATTAGAACCAACAATGGACAGAGAATCAAATATAGATAATAATTAAGAATATATATCGATACCGATAATGTTATCATGGAACAAAAATATTGTATGTATACCCGAGCGCCATAAGACGCGGTCAATACATGCTTCACTCGCTCCTGTGACATTCATACTCGTAGCTCTTTTCATGCATGCTCGTCGTTTCCAGGGGCTCCTGACATCACCTTCTGATAAAACCAAATTGGTCATGGTAGGTTAGTCACAAAAAAAAATAAAAAAATAGTAACAAAAAATATTAGTGTTAGATTTATAAAAATTTTTCATCAAAATAAGTATTTTTTCTAATCCATTATTATACTCCATTTCGTTAATATTCAACCAAAGCAGAAGATCAGAGAATTGAACAAAAGTATAATTGTGAGAAATAAGAAGCAAAATGCCCAGACAAGATTCTAACTCATATTTCACTACTTCATACATTAATCCGTACAGCATCACACCAGATGTGAATACATATTCGCGACGTGACGAAAACATCATCCAAGTATTGCTGTTTTATACAGATATCATAATAGTTTGTTTTCTTTAGCTCTCTTCTGATGGAAGACGAACTGAGCACATCAATTCACAGCACCTACTTTTGCTTAAGAGTTAGACAACAGTATCGTTTTTATCATGCTTGTACACTTAATTATTGCTTTCACTGTCCATCGAATATTCGATTACAGTTAATGAGTAATAATGATTCAGTTCGAATCTTTCTATTCCGAAAATCGGCCTATCTGTATCTTATCGGGGCCTATCGTAATCGTCCAGATTAGCCGGTAGCGACGCTGGAGCTTTACCACAGAACCAATGGCAATCTAAAAACCACCAATCAAAACCAAACTCTGAATCTTTGAAAAAATTACTCGATCGCAATTATCGTCAGCTTAAAGCAAAACTATAGCTCGAACTGGTAACAGAACCTACACTATTGCTAGAGGCTCGTTTGCTTGTGTGAGCAGGTGTTAGCACAGTGGGCACAGAACCGATGGTCACTGATTCGAATCCTAGGATGTGCATGTATCGATAAATTCGTGTTTTCGGATTTATGTACATATTTATATTTATCACTTGTTCGGCGTTGTTTTTGTACCACTAAGGTGACAAACAAGCGTGCGGTTTGCCTGATGGTAAGCAATTGCCGCAGAATCTGTATAAACCTCATGACGCCTTCTTCAAAACTTACAACGACGTGAGGAAACCCGCATGTCCAAGGAATTACATTTCGAAAGGTCTAGCTTTCCCTCCGGGTTGAGAAGATCTGACGGCCATTGCTGTAGGTATTTAAAAATCAGTATCTCTGCCAAATCCTTAGGATTATGTATCGGCCTTTCACGATGGATTAGGATATTAGGATACTAGGATGGATTAGGGATAAAGCTAGGACGAAGACTCCCGTTCCCATTGTGTTCAATACATTACATGTCTCTCTCATATCATTTCATCACAGATTTTTTTTTCAAGTCCTAAAGTAAGCGAGGCTTGCCTTACGGGTACTGGACAATTGATAGACATACGTAAACATATATATACATTGTAAATACATATTTACGATTCATAGAAAACACCCAGACCAAGAGGAACAAACGTGTTCATGTACACAAATGTTTGTGGGAATCGAACCAACGAGCGTTGGTGTCACATTAGCGTTACTGACCACCGAACCGAACTCATCAATTGCACGCTATAATTTCGTGCAATATACGTCAGTAACGGTACATTACTGCCCAGGCCGGAAATAAAGCACAAGATTGTCGAGTAATATTAGACGACATGTCCTTCTAATATAACCCGATGCTGGCGGATTTCCAAAGTAAATTTTAAAGGTCGTCATCACCGTCTCAATTGACCATTACTGGTGGAATATGAATATAGTCGCACACAACAATTAGTTGGTGTACGACAATAACAACCTACGATACAATACATCTTCCCACTTATTCACTGACGATATTATCATCAGTGTCATCGCCTTTATGTGAGTGTTCTACGACAAATCATGAATTCGAGCAAACAGCACATCATGTTCTCTGTGAGTGCGATCTCTGGCGTCGGGAGCGGGACGATATGTTAAATTCCTTACGTGTCACATCCGGGGTAGTATACTATTCTGATTTGGTGGCAACAAGGGAGGCTACTACCAGGCGTTTAGGCGGTTCTGCAATCTATATTATTGAAATCGATGTGTTAGGTAACAACTCACAGTTTAGGTCCCAATAGTGTTAGATATTTGATAATCCGTGGTGCACGGCAGTTGAGCTTCACTTGACTAGCCATCTCTTGAGGTTTTACATGCCTTATTTGTCATATTGCTGTCTCTCACTTTGCCAAGAGGGGAAGTCAATTCCAAAACTTCCTACTCCTACAAATTTATTCTGATTAAATTCGTTGTGAGTTCCAAAGCAGCTGTAGTTTAACCCCCGGGACGGCAATGGACTTCACTGTTCATTGCCTTTTTTGTGGTCGCCGCTGTTAATTCTGGCTACACAGGAGACACAGTGGTGGGTATGAGTGGTGGGCCTGTCCCGATAAAAAAAAAATGACGATATTATCAGGAACACCGTACTTATATGAAATCTAGATGTTTGTCTGTGTGTCTGTCGCTATTTTTCGAAAATTCGTATTTTCACTTCAGATTCGGATTCCGCATAAAAAAGTAGAATAGTAATGTTCAGGAACCATCCCATCTCTCAAGGAATATGGTCCAAATGGCCGACAAATTAAAAAAAAAATTGAATTGTTATATAATTGACGAGCCAGGCGTTCCTCTGGCAATGCAAGCTTGCGCATTCTCAACTGGTTTTTTATTGCTAATGATATATATTTTTTTCATACAAAGTCGGGACACATACAAACATACGGCCCATGGTAAGGTGGTTACCGTAGCCTAAGAACACTTGTAATACATCGAGTATCATTTGTGCGAAGCCACATCTGCTGCAAACAGAAACAACAACTCCTTAGGAGCTTACTGGTGAGTTAATGGTTGTCATTTGGGTACGGTTTTCTGTGTGGCGAAGGGAATTTCGCGTATTTTGGACCTTACCACTCTTAAAAACATCCAGACCAAGATAAACAGGCTCTTCAAAATACCTAGTCCGGCCATAAGTTACAAATAAATATGCGTTTATTTTTATGAAGTAATGTAATCGTAATAAAACTTATATCTACATATTTATGGAAGTCTCAGCAAAAAATAAATAAAATGATTCTATTCGAAATCGTCACCTTTGGATTTACCATGGGAAATTTGGCCACTGCTTGTTCCAGAGATTTCTTAAGAGACACAATGTCGACGTGTCGTTTCGAGCAGGCCATGTCCTCTAAAACTGACCATAATTTGTAGTCTAAGGAGTTCAGATCTGGGCTAAGCGAGGGTCTGTCTTCACCTAATATTAAGTCTGGAACGTTGGTTTCGAGCTTTGGTAGTTCGTGCCTTGTAAACAGGTGCAGAGTCCTGCTGGAAAGCCCACGGTACATTTTTAAAAAGTGTATTGCTGAGAGGATTCGATGCCTTTACGCAGGTAGCGTATTGGTAAAGAAGATAAAGAAGGCGTTTTGATCGATCCACTCTCTTCACCTGTAAGGATTGATTTAGGGCATGTCCCATATATCTACGATAAGCTCCGAGCTTCAGGTCTTGTTTTATTACACGCGACAGAGTCCTAGGGGGAATCTTCATTTCTCGTGACAAGATTTTTATATTCCTAATGGGGTTTCCACAAATACTGTCTTTAACAGCATTAACAGCCTTCGTATTTCTAACAGCACGCGGTCGCCCCGATATTTTATGGTCTTCAACAGATATTATACAGTGTTAGTATATCTGTCGATAGTACGATATACGCACATACAACTGAAACTAAGAGTTAGAAGTGTCTTGAACAAGACCGGCGGCTCCATACCCACTATCCACCAATCCTATCTTCTTTATCACCCCATTCCCCCATCACGAAAAAAAATATGTAACACGGCGGGAAATCGAAAGAAGTTTTTAACATAATAAACGCGTTCCAAATTCAAAATAATTAAAGAGTTGAAAAAAAGAAAAAATTCTATGTAATAGTATTTATGGCCAGACTTATATAGAAAAAATAATTATACAGAAAAGTCCGCTATTTTTAAAAGACCTTGTATAAAAATAAAAAATAATTGTGTTTGATTCTAAATTTATCTTAATAGGTATAAATAAACAGTAATTATTCGCCGTGTACACTGTAATATCATATTCCGATTATAATCACTTTCGAGCCGTTAAACGCCAAATAGCCAGATAATTAACACGAAAGGCGGTATATCATGGTGGGAACCACAAGTTGTAATTAAACAAAGTGCACTCAAAGACACAGAACTTCGCCGACATCGCTCCGTGGCCTGAACATTCTACAACATATGTTATGTCATCGCTGTCTTTTCTACACGACTGTCCCAAGAACAGGAGTGTAATATTTCCAGGCTTATTTATAAACCGATTCATATTTATGAGATATCGTTAGAACCCTCGCAGTATTCCAGGTAACATAAGCTATGTGACATTCAAATAAAAACAATGTGGCGGAATATATATTGCATACAGTGTAGCCTATAGAAAAGAAACCCACGGTGTGGGATCTAAGGATTTTGAAATAATCTCGAAACTATATACAACATGTCTTTAAAGCTACATTTAAATAAATTAACTTGTCAGCTATTTCAGAGCAATCCAAAAATGCATGAACAAAATAATTTCAAGTTACAAATTTAAATCATAAATTATTATGATTACAGTCAATCTGGCTAACTTTGGCCCAGTTTGCACATAAAAAGTTAGACCAATGTTTAAAATAATACGTTACTCAAAAAGATACACTTGTTATGGTGGCTTTATGTAGCCTACTTCCAAAAAATTTACTCATTTACCAATAATCTCTAGGAAAATAGTTTCAAAAAATCCATTTAACCACTGGGCCAATGTTAGATTATGAGTTGGGCTTGGATTGGCCCAGGTCCCAATTTTAGGTTGTTTTTGCTTATTTTATTTTATTTAAAGCATTTTGCTAACATTGGCCTGCATATTTACCATAAAAACTACAGCTGAGGGCCATAGACAATAATTATGTATACATTCGTTTTCATTTATTAGTACTAAAATGGGTAAATAAATTATTGCCATAGGAAAATCAACACAGTTTTTATTCAATCTTATTTTTTTTGGTGAACAATGCGTTTTTAACTTATTTACTGACTTACCATATAGCTAAGACAATGAAAAAAGTATCAAAATAATTAAAATTTTATTTAATCCTACATCTACATCTACATCATGGGGTTAAACTTTGAAAAATTTCCATTCCATTCCATGGCCAGGAAGTCGTCTTATATGATAAAATACCTTTCTTTCTTTGAATATTAGTGTCATTCAGCATTCGTATGATATTTGTATCATTCATTATGCAAAACTGAGCCACGGCCTTTATCACATTATTACTAATCATCTGAAGTTCCAGTCTACCGTCATGTACTTCGTATGTCTCTATAGAAAAAAAATCCTCCTGTGCTATATCCAAACCATATTCTTCTTCATGTGTTATGTCTCCTTCCTCTGCCCTTTCTTCACACTTATCGAATATATCTCCTCCCAATATTTTGAGAATTTTGAACTTTGGCCCGGGCTCAAGTTACCCTTATTCACCGGTAATAATTTACCTGTTCAATATTTATGGCAATATCATGGGAATTAGCTAATTAACTCTCGTAATTTTTGAAAGAAATAATAGATAGACACATATGAGACACTTTAAAATAACACTTGCCTCTTTAAGTATTCAAATGACAACACAGCAGGCAACTTTTTGGCGCTTTCGTAACAAACCGCTCTATTCACACCACAGAAAAAAGCAACTGACGTCTCAACAATGATAGATGTCAATTATTTGGCAGAATCTGAGCATTTACGAAGATGTATTAGAATCGATGTTTACAAATCTAGTTTGAAATACATAAAATCATGGCAAAAAAAAAATCTATAATATGCATTTGAAATTTTGGGCCAATTTTATATTGAAGGCTTAAGTTACCCTGATCGACTGTAGTAGTAGTAGATTAGTATTTATTTTACAATAAAAATCATGTTATAATCACAGCAATTTTGTTAAGTTCAAAAGAAAAGTTTTTTTTTTAATATGAATTCTGTTTATTATTCAAAAGTTAGTGCACTAACTTTTGGATAATAAACAGAAAAGATGAGAAAGAACGCCCCATAGCTCAGTCCTTGGACACCCGTTTGTAAGTATTCCCGGAGTTAATACTCCGAGATTAGTGTGACTGCTCCTGACTCCGTGACTTATACATAATTTATTAGGTATCTTATTTACATAAAATAAGAAGAATGCCACTTTTTATTTTTTGTAAATAAGATACCCCGTAGGTTTGGACATGTAGAATGCAAGAAAGAATTACGAAACAGATACACAACGCGGAAGTAGAAAGATGTAGGAGCCGCAGGAGGCCAAGACTTACCTACCACGACCAAATTGGTCGTGTTCTATCAGAAGGTGATGTCAGGTGCCTTAGAAACAGGCGTGTATCAGAAAATCAATGAATGTTAAAGAAGCGCGTGACGTTTGTAAGGATCTAGTTATGTGGCGCTCGGTTCTCTCTGCCTACCCCGCAAGGGATTTGGCGTGAAGTTATAGATAGATTATTTATATAACAAATTTAATTAAAATTATGAGACGTAATTCTGTGTCTTTCAGTGTACGTCAAGGCTACTTTTGCAATATCCTACATACATGATGCCCTTCTAACAACCTAATGGGTCGATTAAGAAACGGAAATCAATTACAATGATATATTTTATTGATCTCGGACAGTATTTATACGCATTATTTTTAGTAAAGTATGATTAGAAAATGAAATTATATCTAAGCATTTTTCATAATACGTAGATCTTTTTGGATTCAAATACTTACTGTATTTGAATTTAATTGGAACTGGTGAATTTCAAACCATTTCTATAAAAATCGAAAGGTTTGTAATAATTTTAATAAGACGATGGGACGAGCCAGGTGCCACACAAAGACTCTTGGGTTTGATTCCCACACAGGACAAACATTTGTATATGAACATACATATTTGTGTTGGTATGTATGTTTCTAAGAGAGTTAGGGCGCATCAAAGCATTCAGACTTTTTTAATTTAAAAATTTTAAAAAAGACTGCGAAGTGCCTAAACTTCACAGAAAACCGCAGCCTTATAACAACTCCCTGAAGATTATTGTATTCCTGCGAGTTACTAAGGTTACCAGTAAGCTCCTAAGGAGCTGCTGTGTTAACAGCAGGGGTGGCAACACTCCGGTGATACTTCATGTATACACATGTAATAGCCGACGTTGTATAGAAAATAATAATAGTCCCACTTCTGTAATAGTCCAGTAACAATAGTACCTACACATCGCATTAAAATAGGTCAATATTTTCCCACTCATTTACAGTACATTCAATAAATGCCGAGACCTGCTCATGGGTACACTGACCCATGGGTACACCATACATACAACACCCTTTGAGTAGATTAATTTAATTTATAGTACATGGAGAAGTACTATAAATTAAATTAATCCACTCAAAGGGGCCTCTACGCGTTAGATCTACCTCCCCGCGCACGCCTATCAAATGAATACCCGTGAGTATCATTACAAAAACGGGTGTATTTTCTTCTTCGCGAGGGCCTACCTAATAGAAGCAACGATTTCAAAAATCAGAAACAAATATGCGATCTCAGAGAAAACCGCAGCCATATAACAACTAAATGAAGGGTTGTTATATTACTTCGAGTGAGTGAAGTTACAAGTACGCTCCTGAGGATTTGCTGTTTTAGCAGCGGGTGTAACAATGCTCCTCGTGTTGCAAAACGTTCGTAGGCTACTGTGACCACATCAGTTTGAAAGTACGCCTTTATGCCTCCCGATGTTGTATAAAACAACAATACCACACCATTCCCTACTCATCCCACTGCAGGGATACGAGTCTCCCTTAGACCAAAGGGGAAGAGCATAATCCGCAATGCTACCTAACTGCTGATTGGCTGATATATATATTTTTAAAGCCACTTAACTAAGTGAAAAAAAAAACTAAATGACTATGGCCTATCACCAACAGTCGGGATCGATGGCTAACTTGCGAAGCACGGAGAATGAAGCTCGATGTACATAAGGTTGCAGGCAACATTCATCATCATCATCTCAACCTGTATTTGTCCACTGCTGAATACAGCCAGCCAGCCCCCCCCCCCCCCCCCCATAGTACCATTCGTCTTCATCCTGTGCCATCTGCATCCATCGGCTGCCCATAAATCGTCGCTCCGTCAAGCGGGGGTGTGTGTAACAGTACGGGGATGTCATTCGAGAACCTTACTTCCCCAGCAATTGTCGGTTCTACGCACTATTTGGTCGGCCCACCAGCACTTAGCTTGCTTATCCTGTGGGCTATGTCTGTTACTTTAGTTCTATTGCGGATATCCTCATTTCTGTGTCTATCACGCCGAGAAACCACGAGCATAGCTCTTTCCATAGCACGCTGAGCAACATTGAGCTTCCCCATACTTGTTTTACTGTACATAGTTCTAAAAAATTGTTTGTTTTAGTACTTAATCTTAAAAATATTAGCGCTAAGAAAGAGCGGAGCCCCTGGCACAAGCATACTTTTTGCTTAAAAGGAGACTCCAGCAATTACCATTGTTTTTGTATCTCAAGTTACTGAAATAAATTATTTTGTATTTTGTTTTTTGTATTTGTATACGGCCCGCAGTCAACATTTCATTAAATAAACAACTTTCTTTCCTAATAAAGCTATTTCACACTAAAAACAAAAAGCTGAACAAAGGTCATTTGTCCGACAATATTTATTATTTATATTTACTGTTAACATAAAATGAAAGAGGAAGGAATGACGAATATAGATATTATTGTATATAAAAACCATAGATAAAATAGTCCGTTTATATAGTCTTTAAGTCGATAGTGTAGTTTTTACCCCAAATGCTATAAGAATAATACTACAGGAGATAAGAATAGCATAGAGGTGAAGAAAAACTCAACAGTTACTGTGACGAAATAATAAAAAATATTAATCAAATTACACTTGTTTTTCTTGGCTAGATCTTACCGTGTTGGTCTAAATTGAATGGCCCAATGGATAAAGAACCATTGGGCTATTAATCGGCTGGTTCTAGTTCGAATCATGGTATAGGCATGTGTATTCGGACTGCTGTACATATTTGTAATTATTGCCTGCTCGGCGGTGAAGGAAAACATCATGACGGATCCCACACGTCCAAGAATTTATATTGTGACCTAACCTAAGAATCTGTTTTACCGTCTGGTCAGCGGAGGTCTGACGACAGTCGCTTCATGTCAAAATTAGTATCTTCGCCAAATGTTTGGGCTTAGGTAGCGGACCCCACCAATTGAAAGGGATTAGGAAACGGGAATACGCTTGGAATAAGAAGAAGCTCGTAAATAAATTAGGCTTTTCATTTTAAAGTTTATGTATGCCAAACCTACATAGTCAATTCCGTCCTGTTACAAAATGAACAGCTAATTTCTGTGTTATCTTAATTGCTATTTCTTCGAGTGCCTACTTATAAACCGAACAACTGAAGCAAAGACGGGGTTACTCTTCAAGAAACTATGATAAGGTGTCATTAGAGCGGATAGATAGCGCCTTGATGTCTCAGAATTAACTACTTATATGACTTAACTATCAAAACATGAGAAATAATTAAATCTCTAATTCAACAGCTACTGCTTCTGTGGCACCTGCAGAGTCGCAAACTAGGCAATTGTAAATGAGAGGAGCCGCCTTACCGATAAGTACCTATATTTCAAGAGATCACCGTAAATAACAATTCTCAAGAAGATAGTCGTGTTCCTACAAGATAGTGAGATCGTAAGGAAACTCCTTGCTGCATTAGCAGCAGGGGTGTCTGAGTTTAAGTGATACGTCATTTTTTGTAACATTCGTGATTGTATGTGAAAATTCACAGAGGTGGGAAAAGCGGGAAAGCGACAGCGATCTGTGACGGGATTTTTGTAACATTCATGATTGTATGCAATTTTGCGAGACACGTTATATACAGACGCGAATGTTACAAAAAATGCCGTCACAGATCGCTGTCGCTTTCCCGCTTTTCCCGTCTCTGTGGATTTTGGCTTCTGAAGAAAAATATTTCATCTAATGCACGCTAACTTATTACATTCTTAATTACTGGACTTATATGTGTTTATACAACATAGGAAGGCATACCAGTTTCGGCTTTTAAACTTTACAAGTGTAAAGAGCTAACGAATTTTGTAGTATTTCGGTATCAAATTGACTTTATTGATAAAAGTGGATTGGGCAATTGTTTGAGTTGCATCTCCATAACTCGATGTGATAAAAAAGTAGGTCGAAACAAAAATGTGTGCTTGCCTCTTATCTAAAATACGCTTCTTAATCTCATTACGGAATTTACACACTACGAGAGTTCTGATGCCATTCATATGGCACGATGTGTCATAAAGATCTGACAAATTTGTATTGCAGTTTGAAAGCCATCGATATCATCGGGTACCGTTAGCGATGAAATACAATACTTCTAAATTTAGATCTGACTTATAAAGTCTTAACTAACTATTTCTGTCATCCGTTTATGCCACGTTGTGACCATGGGGTACCATGATCAGAAAACTTGGTTGTTGCTGGTTAGCTTTATTCTCCAGTGAAAAACGCGGGTAAGATACACCTTAAATAGTAACAGCACCATTTTTCTTGATTTTTATTACCTTCAGATCAAGTCACGGCGGAATACTATGCCATAGAGAGTGTGCTACAGTGAATGAGCTTGGTAATAGAAGAAAGGGAGGCATATCGGACGTAGTACGCTAACAATCCACTGCACAGTAGACAATCCAAGTAAACAGTTGCAGACTTAAACTGCAGGCCCTGTATTTCGAGTAATCAGTGCCAAACCACGCAGAGAATCAGCAGCGACGAGACGTGAAGAGCTGTATTATATGCCGCTAGTGACACCTAATCTGAGCCGGGATTAACCGTACAGCACGTAAAGAGGTTACTGGTATAAAGCTGCACTCAAAGAGGTTACTGGTGCCATGAATAGAGAGGAGAGATACGAATCGGTGGGTACTTTAGGTAGCTCAAATGCGCTGATTGCGCCGCGATGACGTAAATTTTCATAGCCAAAAATACAAGACACGTGAAAAGTTATTCCAAATTGCATTTACTATCAGATTACTCTGCTCAAATATCAACAGTTTATGTAATACATATGCATTCAAATGTCTAAAGAGGCATAATACTTGAAAGTTTTGCATTTATATATATATATATATATATATACTAGTATTTTTTGTTATATATTCGTTGTTTTCATGTTCCGGATGACAAGCACAGGATTTGTTGAGGGCAACTACGGCGTAATTGACTGTCAAACTCGATTATTTTAATACCATTCAGCCAATGTACAGCGCAAATGGAGCATGCGGGCGTCCAAATAATCGCTTTTACGGTCCAAATTATGCGGCAATATTTTTTATATCACTACAGTGGCAAACAAGCGTACGGCCTGTCTGATTGCAGATACTGCTAATAATTATGCGTGGGACACTGAGAAAGATTTGCGAAAATTAAAACGAGCGTTCCATACGTATTGACTGTTCCCTGCGCTCGTCTCTCAATATAATTAGAATTTAATTAATATAATTGTATTAACAAGCACAGTTGTTAAATACAAAGACGGTTTACAAAGGTATATTACTCGATTTATGTACAACTTAATCCAATAAAACCAAAGGGCAATCACTGCAAATTGAAAATGCACCGCCTCCGCGCCCTTGCGGCGGCGAGAGCTTTGTGTTTTAATATGTACTTAGGGGTTAGACCGTGTGGAGTAATAGGTGTTAGAAAATAGACTATGGAGGTCGACTGCAGTTGTAAGCAATCTAATGGAAATGCACGCAGATGGGATTTGCATGTAATGAAGTCGGATGAAAGTGTAAGATTCCCAGTTAATACTCGTACATTGCTTCTATTCCTGTTAGTTCGACCGTTAAGCGAGGTGCTTATACAATACGAGAATACGAGAAGTTCTCTACCGGGAACTATTAAGTTGCGGAATGAGCTCCCTGCCGAGGTTTTCCCGAGGGACTACAGTATGGGGTTCTTCAAGAAAGGCGTGAAGAGGTTCTTACACGGGTCGGCAACGTAAGAGTGGCACCCCTGGTGTTGCAAAAGCCCGTAGGCTACGGTAACTGCTTACAATCAGGCAAATAAAAAAATATTCGATACTACGACCGAACTGTTTGCTTTAGTTGTGCATATTAGGAACGTCACGTCGCGTCACAGTTATTGTTAACAGTGAAATACTTCAGTGTAAATAATAACAGTGCTCCAAACAATATACCGGTTATTAACGGTTCATAAACGGTTACGCTAAATGGTAATGTTGTTTCTATATACCGGTTAAATACTTGTGCCTTAGGAGAATCGAAATAACTTCTTAATGTACAGTTGAGTGCACGCCAAGCTTGATACTTTGACCTTTGTACCTCATGTCGTATGTACTAAGAGTTAAGCGATATTCGCTTGTTAAGCGTGGTATGTTCTTAGTTGTACTAAATAGCTCATCAGTTACAATATGGCTTGATTTTAAAACAAAGTCGGGATACGAACAAGCCTACGATCCACCAGATTTAAAGCGGATACCGCACGTTGTCACGCTTACCGCGACCACAGCTACTCCTTAGGACCTCACTCACAAGAACACAACAAATCTAAAGGGGTTGTTATTTGGCTGCAGTTTACGAAAACGCCTGAAGACTAAAGTCTTCGAAATGTATGTGTTGCCGGTGAAGACACACGGAATTGAAACGTGGCTCTTCACTGCGGGCCGTATGCGACCTAGGTCTCTCATCATCTCATCACTCATGTTGCCATGGAAACAGCTATGCTCAGGGTTTCGCTGCGTGATGGAATCAAAAATAGAGAGGATATCCGCAGTAGAAAAAAAAGGTTCTTGATCGGCGTCCCCGTACAGTATGGGATAACTTAAAAAGATTTGTAGGGAGTAGATGGATGCAGGCTCAGGATCGATGCGAACGGGTCTCTAGAGGAAGGCCTACGTCCAGCAAAGAACTAATATCGGCTGGAATGATGATGATGTGGTCTTACGCGTGGTGAAGGTGTTTTGACGACCTTGGCGGCGCAATGGTGAAACGTGTCGTTAGATTACTTTGACACCTCAGGTAGGGCGCATCAAAGCAAGTCTGGGGAAGTACTTCCATCTCACAGAGAACCGTAGCCAAATAACAACTCGCTAGAGGGTTGTTGTGTTCCTGCGTGTGAGTGAGGTCACCAGTAAGCTCCCAAGTAGTTGCTGTGTAAGTAGCAGAGGAGGCATCGCGCGCGTGATACTTATTTTTTTTGATACTACGTCGGGAGGCATACAAGCATAAAACATCGACGCTCGTGGGTTTGATTCCCACAAAGGATAAACATTTGTGTGCATGAACATGTCTGTTTGTCTTGGTCTGGGTATTCTCTATGTATAATAAGTATGTATTATTTACAAAAAAACATATTTACATATGTTTATCAGCTGTCTAGTATCCATAACACAATCTTTGCCTACTGTGGGGCTGGATGGCGCTGAGTAATTCTTCCGACAATATTTATTATGAGTAATGATGGATACATCAAGTCAACCTTAGATCAGATACTGCTCTTCTCAAACTTGACGAGCACGGTGGCGCAGAGGCTATTAACGCTACTTTGACACCAGCGCTCGTGGCTTCAATTCTCACACAGGACAAACATTTATGTGCATGAACAGGTTTGTTTGTCTTAGTCTAGGGTGACTAAGTGAGATAGACGGCGTCAAAGCAGTCCGTCCGGGGAAGGAGGTACTTTCCCAGACGGACTGCCTTCGGACGGACCTCAGAAAACTGTAGCCAAATAAGGAGCTTCTGTGTTAGCAGCGGAGGTGGTGAGTGATACGTAATGTATTACAAGCGTTGATATGCTACGGTAACCATTTTACATCAGGTGGGCCGTATGCTTGTAGACCTCCCGACGTTGTATACAAAAAACCTTTTACTCAATAAGTAATAATGGATAAGTCAAGTCTGTAGCCATACGCACTATACGGCTACGGAGAGTTGATCATACTGCCCTTCTCAAACTGGCATTGACACCCTTATCATTGAAGGATTTATCATATGTTATACATGGCACTTTTTCCTCATGGTGGCATCACTGCGGGAATAGTATAGATACGAAGCGATGCCAACATCACGGCAAACTGGACAAGTTATAGTAATCAATGTATACTTGAATAACTATACAATTAGTTAGATATTCCTGTACCTAAACGTTAGAGTTTCTTTCCTACTCTACAAATCAAAGTGTCCAGTATGTTTTTTTGCAACGTCTGGAGGCATACAAGCACAGCCCGCCTGATGTAAAGGGGCAGCTACATCTCAGGAGCTACTGGCGACCTCACACAGGCAGGAACACAACAATCCGTCAGAAAGTTGAAATTATGCTGCAGTTTTATCTTGACGTGGAGATACTTCTCCAGACGAGCTGCTTTGATGCGCCCTACCTGTATTAAAAGCAGTCAGTCTAATACAGAAGAGACATTTGCATATGCACAAATGTTTGTCCAGAATTAAACCCAATAGAGTTGGTGTCAAAATAGCGTTTGTAAGCACTGTTCCGAGTTCGTCAAGTATGTACTCGTATAATAAAAGTAACACAAAAACAAATTATACAAGTATATCACGATAAAAAAAATCGGCCAAGTGCGAGTCGGACTCGCGCACGAAGGGTTCCGTACCACTATCTATAAAAACGACAAAAAAATCACGTTTGTTGTATGGGAGCCCCCTTAAATATTTATGTTATTCTATTTTTTAGTATTTGTTGTTATAGCGGCAACAGAAATACATCATCTGTGAAAATTTCAACTGTCTAACTATCACGGTTTATGAGATACAGCCTGGTGACAGACGGACGGACGGACGGACGGACAGCGGAGCCTCAGTAATAGGGTTCCGTTTTACCCTTTGGGTACGGAACCCTAAAAAAGTATTGACGGAAAACGAGGTTTCTTTGTATCTCAATAGTCAGTTAAGTATGCATCTTGTTATTAATAAAACCACTTGTACAGTTCCGCTTATCATAAATATAGTGTATGGGTTGCTAATGTAAATCATTGTGAACGAACACGTGTCTCTTGGAAATATTGCATCGGTCAAGTTCACTCATACACACTGCTAAGAGGACATCGCATATCAGTCCGATAACAACTTGTTATATCACGTATATTGCGAAATATTGCCTGGTACCATTGATATTGGATCTAGAGTCGGATGGATATTGCTTATTGCGGAACACTAACGAACAGGGCTTGGCTTTAGTTGACAACTGCGCGTTTGCAAATTACATTGCTTGCTTTTTACGTATGTATTAAGTACTGTAAATTAACAAGGCAACAATGTACTTACTCCACAATGCCTCCATCGCCTTAATCGAGAGGGACCTACGCTAAAACTGATTACTTGTTTGTTTTCTTCTCTTATATAAATTAGATTCCGAAATCCGCTCGCATGTAATTCGAGAAAGCAGCATTTCCCATGGGTCAAGCTATCTGCATACCAAATGTAAAAATCTTTTCGGCGCTTAACATATATAAAAGACTAACTAAAAACACGCACACATTTGATATGAGAATACAAAGTAAACATGAAGTGTATCCAGCACTTTATTTCAAATTTATAAGACTTTGGACCATTTCAAACCACTAAGAGTCTGTATGTATCTATGTATATAGTCAGTATCACCGGCGAGCGTGCATGAGAAGAGCAATGAATGTTAAAGAAGCGAGTGAGATATGTGAGGATCGAGTCACGTGGCGCTCGGTTCTCTCTGCCTACCCCGCAAGGGATTTGGCGTGAAGTTATAGATAGACAGATAGATAAGAGTCTGTGTAGCTTAGTCATTAAAAATATGCACAGCATTTTAGCTATGGTTCAGTGCGAGTCGGATTCGCGTAGTGTGTAGTCGAGAGCGGTACAAAATCGGTTTTATAGAAACCGAAAACACCGGATGAGCCGGTTTGCGATCATTTTTCCAAACCGTGTTTAAAATTTGGATAGGATGGATACGAAACATGGATAGGATAAGTCATTTTTCGATCATTTTTCCAAGTCTACATAGACCTTGTGTCTACCGGATATGTTTTATTGTTGATAAAAATTACACGAAGAAAATATTTTCGAACATAAAGGTGTTACTTGCGCTATGTATTGAATAAATAAATATTGTCAGATAAATTCCACAGCGACATCTAGTCCCAAACTAAGCAAAGCTTGTACTATGGGTACCTACTAGACAATTGATAAACATACGTAAATACCTTTTTTTACAATCACATACTTATACATAGAAAACACCCAGACAAATAGACATTTTCATGTGTGGGCATGAAACCCTTGGTAATAAAGCATCCACCGCTAGCCCTTCATCATCGAACTCCTCGAATTGGATAGAAACTTTAGAGTAATGATGTCAAATTAACGGCACTTAGACTCTAACCTCGGACCTCAAGCAGAATACACTTAGCTCACAAAACTTTGTTTACACAATATAATAAACATAAACTATGAAAAGCGAAACAAACACTGAATAGTAACAAACTTGTCACGGTCAGTTGTACCATTATTAAAATGGTAAGAAGGGTGAGTTAATCTAGTTTGCTAATCCAACAAAAAACCAAAGAGCTGGTTCTCTTGATTGGCGTACATGAAAAAGCACCCAAAACCGCAAAGTATGCATGAAGAGGTTGTTGAGTGTGAAACAAGCGAGAGAGGTATGTTTGGCCAGGAGTACCTGGTGCTATAGTCTTTGCCTACCCAATAGGAGCCAGGCGTGATGTAATGTACTATGTATACCACTGTAATGTAGTATATGTCACGTTTGTTTTTCAACAGCTTTGAAAACAAAAAGCAAAAACGGTGGCAACATTGGCTCGTATATTAATTACCAATGACGAGCTCAGTGGTTGAGTATGCATAAACATATCTGTCTTGTTCTGGATGTTTTCAAGAGCATTATGCATTAATGCTGCCTAACACGGAAAGTAATCCTACCTCACAGAAGACCGCAGTCACATAACAAGTGTTGTGTTCCTGCAAGTGAGTGAGGTTGTCAGTGAGCTCCTAATAAGTTGATAACGGAAACACAAAGCAAGTTATCAACCGTTCATAGGCTACGGTAACCGCTCTACAACAGGTGGGCCGTGTGTCTGTATGCCTCCCGACGTCGTATAAAAAGAAAACTAGCGACCCTTTAGCACTTCTCTAATAAAGAAAATGAGGAGAAAAATATTTTTAGGTTACAACTTGTATCTCCAATAGTTTTAAGCTTTGCGTTGTCAATCATTCAGACAGTAAATTCGTCGAGAACGGATTCATCCAACCGAATTTATACTTCAAATTGAATCCCGATATTTGGACGCATCACTGGTGGCATTTTTTCCATAGAAATAAACCACGAACGAAAATCAATTCAATCTCTGCAACACACAAAATTGATGAGTTTTACGCTTTCGAATGCAACAAAGATATTGTCCAACGTTGAAATGTTCCTTTAAATTCAATCATTTTTTTATTACATACTCGTATCAATACTTAATGCGAATAGTGTAGTTTTACGATGACATGTAACATTTTTATACCACCCAAATTTAAACCTGTTCGGCGAATTACACAAAAAAATTCATTCCTATGAATCTTATCCAGACAAATGCGAACACAACCAAAAAAAAAGCGCCATATCAATCGCACTGTACTCCAGTGATGATCTCATATACATGTGGTAATTGATTTCTAGTTATATAGAATGATTAATTATTATCGCGATAAAAGGATCTCAATGCAGGTGAAACCGCGTAACAAAGTATTCCATAATATGATAATAAACCACACGCATCAGAAAACGCCTTAGTCGATATTATTACTTAGAAACTTAACAAATTTTTCTCTTGTTCTTAACAAGAGTAAAACTTATTCCGTTTCTCAGTTGCTTGTATACTTCTTTTACTTACGTACGATGAATACAACGACAACGTATAAATAGGACAAAATCTTATGTATGTTTGTACTTATTTCTTTTACATTGTCCTCGGAAACCACTGGATTGACTAAGGTTTCCTTACATCATGCGAGTTCACTTAGCAGATTCTCAAACATTATATTATTACTAAAGTCTGCGTATCGAGAAGATAAAAATTTTGTCAAGAAATATAAGGGGACCAAAACATTTTTCCCGAAGTTCAAAATAAAAAGCACTAGATTACGGATTACCTTATATTGGTCAATTTGTTACTAAATGTAACAATATCAAAAATATTTGGTGTCATTCACTAGAAGTACAACTGTTCTCGAAGTATTCAGAGAAATTAATTCATTAATTGTATATCTTGGAGGCGCAATTCAGCAGAGATGGAAGGTGACCGCTGACGTGGAAAGACGAGTGAGTGCTCGGAATAGTGTGAATGGAGCGTTGGGAAAACTTCTTAGCGGTGTGTGATGT
The DNA here is from genome assembly GCA_947507595.1 of Pyralis farinalis. Lineage (NCBI taxonomy): Eukaryota > Metazoa > Arthropoda > Insecta > Lepidoptera > Pyralidae > Pyralis > Pyralis farinalis. The sequence continues at coordinate 35,046,376 of OX382265.1, forward strand.
GAGCCAGAAGTCACAGCTCGCTATACACAATGCGGTGCTGGTCCCAACGCTTACCTATGGAAGCGAGAGCTGGGCATGGCAGAGAGAGTATGAAAGTAGGATAAACGCGGTCGAAATACGGGTGTTGCGTAAAATTTGTGGATTAATGCTTGTAGACCGTATTCGCATTGATGTTAGAAACAGAGTTGGACTGAAATAGAGATGTGGAAAGAATGCAGGATGAATGTATTACGAAACAGATATACAACGCAAAAGTCGAACGATTTAGGAGCCGAGGAAGACCATGATTTACCTACCATGACCAAATGTTGACAACCTATACACAGATCGCGTTTCGGGTACCACAAGATTATACGACTACGTTTCGTAACCGTGTCACTTAATCCACCTTAGTGTCATAATACAAAATTTTTAGCTTTTTGTTAAACGAACTTTAGATTCTGTTCAAGGGTACGAAAATGTGGGTATTTCATTAATGTTCTACATATCTCATGCCATCTCCAAGTTACACTGTCGTGAAAATTTAACAAGTAAACAGACGGACAGTAATTTTAAAATTTATGTTCAAAGCCTGAGTCGTGTTGTAAAACTGCATATCTCACAATATGAAATTATTATTTGTAAAAAAGTGGTTAATTGCAAGCCAGGCCTTATCTTTCGAAAGTACTGTATATTTTTTGTAACTTGTAATATCACATGAAGCTCTCGACTACACTTTGCTGCGTACACCAAAGACAGTTTTTACCATTTCAGAATGTGACGGCAATTGTCCCAAGTATCGAATATCTATTATATCTATTGTTGATAGGTATGTTTACGTTTAAAGGTCTACTGAGTCGTTCTATAAATTTACGTGTGCATGTGTATGCGTACATTCGTACATGTAAGGATCGGATCCTGTAAGGTGTGCAAAATGGATTTCTGTGATAGCACGTCAAAGACACCAACACCAACGCACGTAAGCAACGTATGTTCAAAACATTTTTCAGAAAGTGATAAGTATACTAGTGCGAAGGACATCAAAAGACTACCATGTCGTTACTATGTAACTTTGAGAAGTACTCTCGTGAGAGAGAATCCTCACTGCAAAATATTCGAATTGCCACTGAACACTATATTCGAACCTCAATCCAAAAGTTTTTCACTCGAAATGTATGGAATATGTATGAAAAATTTTCAAATTTGTCTTGAATATAGTTTTTGGAGACAATGTGAATCAGGGCGTAGATATCATATTATTACATTGTCATCCGACTTACAAATGTGTACAAAGTTAAAGCTCAATCGAACATCCAGAAGTTAATCAAATATTACTAGCAAAATTTGATCGATCAAGATAATTTAACCGCAACTTTCTTTAACTTACTTTAAAATTATAAGGAAAGTTTAAAAAAATAACTCTTACTAATAAGGCAAGTTTAATAGTAGTTTGAATTGTATGGGGGTTATGCCTTCCACTGCGGGCCGTATGGGGTAGCTCAAGGCCGCTCAGCGTGCTATAGAAAGAGCTACGGGCTCGGGGTTTCTCTGCGTGATAGAATCAGAAATGAGGATATCCGCAGTAGACCTAATGTGTACCGACATAGCCCACAGGATAAGCAAGCTGAAGTGGCGGTGGGCCAGCCACACGTAGAACCGACAACCGTTGGCGAAGAAAGGTTCTCGAATGGCGTCCCCGTAAGGGTGCACGCAGTGTGGGACGGCCGTAAATTTGTAGCCCCATTAAAAAAAACCTTTTTGCGACAATAATTCGTGGCGTAATGCTTGTAGACCGTATTCGGAATGATGATATTAGAAGCAGAGTTAGAAGTGGAAGGATGTAGGAGGCGAGGTAGGCCAAGACTTACCTATCATGACCAAATTGGTCGTGTTCTATCAGATGGTGATGGCAGGTTCCTTAAAACCTGGCGAGCGTGCATGAAAAGAGCAATGGTATGTAAGGATAGAGTCACGTGGCGCTCGGTGCTCTCTGCCTACCGCCCAAGGGGTTTGGCGTGAAGTTATAGATAGATAGATAGAATAATTTGTGAAAATATTTTTTTACGGAACCCTCAGAGCGGCACTTGACGGCTTTTTATAATATTCTGATCAGCATACGTACTTTCTTCTCCACCAAAAACAGTTTTCCTCCGTGGAATGCATACATGTCTCAACCCACACGGTGATAGAGCAGTTTCTGCTATGAGTTATGTTTACAGAGTGTAGTATGGAGGAAAGTTAGTAACGGGAACTTTAAAGTGCTCTAGAGTCTAGACTATGTACTTGGTGGAATTTTGAATACATCTTGTTAACGCAAACACATGTACAGATTCCACTTCACAAGATTATTTATTACTTATTTTTTGCTACAGCCTACCCCGCAAGGGACCTGGCGTGAAGATATATATACATACATTTTTATTTTTATCGACAGGTTTCAACGTATTCTAAACACCCAAACACTAGACTGTAGACTAGATTAGGCTGAGGAATATGAAATAATGAATTATGACAACGATTTATTATTTGACAATATTTTTTTAATTAAAAATTAATTCATATACTATTCACGTACGCATCGCACGCGGTTATTACGAAAATTCATAGTATGTGTCATTCATTGCATATTCAAAGTACATATGTACGTTTGTGTATTTATTTAGTTTGTCTGCTGTACAGCGCTGAGAAGGCTCCTTGTTGGCAGCCATTACGATACACATATTTTTGTATATTTTCACCAATTTTTCTTTGTTTCCTTTTTATTATGTGTGTGTTATCAATGGTTATGCCAATAAATCTTTCTTTCTCTCTATTTATGTTTATATAATTACTTAACATTCTTTAAATTATGCTCTGCCACACCCTTCCTCATTTCTTTACTACTTATCGACCCCAAGGTTGCCTAGAATATACAGCATAGCGATAAAAGCGCCGTTACTTACTTGTTTTATTTTTTTATGTACTTTTCTTTTAGTGAATTAAAGTGTATTGCATTGTAACGTATCGCACTGATTGATTTACATTTTAAATGTTCATTGTTTAACATTAATGAATTGGTACAAAAAAACGATTTTATTCAAATTGCACAATATTATCGTTAAAAAGAAATTGCTGAGACTACGGCGACTATTTGAACAAAATGACATATTGGTTCACACTGATAAGATATTAAATAATAATAAATATATTAAACAACATATGAACACATTATGTGGACGTCAGCTGGAACTGGAAGTGGAAGTGCTACATGTATTGATAACATATTTAGCACTGTAAAACCTTCGTATAAATCTATAATTAATAAAGTCCAGTCAGACCATTCAGGTCAGTTGGTTTCATTTCCAAATTCTTCAAAAATACAAAGAAAGCAAATAAATTATATACCATTTAGCAAAAGCCGCTTAGAAAGATTTAAGTCTAATATAGCAGAAAAAATTGTATTGTTGCCCTATCACGGTACTCCGGACCACTTGTACAGTTCGTTATTTAGCTTAATCACTAGTGAATTTAATACAATCTTTACTCCAAAACAACTGTCTGTAAGTGACCGTATGACATTCAGTGATTGGGCAACTCCTGGTATTTACAAAAGTCGGAATAAATTGTATGAACTTTATGAAGAAAGGACCTGTAATCACAATCTGACTTTTCAAGAACTTGTAAAAAATTATGCTAAAATATTTAAACGAGCCTGTTCCAATGCTAAGTCTATATATTTAAGAAATAAAATTAATGGTTCAACAAATATTATTAAATCTGTTTGGAATATGATAAATAATGAGACGGGTAGAGCGAAAGTACGTAGTCGAGACTTTCACTTAAAGATAAATGATATACCTAGATATCAAAAATGATGTAGAAATTGCGACTAAGTTTGAAAAATATTTTTGTAACATTCCTCTTATTACTACGAGAAATCTTAGGTCTTCTTCTATATCTGCTGAACTGGTTCTCAAACAGAATGGTAGAATGCGACACAATATTAGAATTTTCAGCTGTAAGCCCAAAAGACGTTTTGAACGCTTTTAAATCAATAAATATGAAAAACACTCAAGATCTGTGGGGTCTATCTGTCAAAACCATATCTTTTATTATTATTTCAATCGCTCCACATTTAGCTACAATTTTCAATTGTTGTGTGGCATCTGGTGTATTTCCTGACTTGATGAAACATAGTAAAATCATTCCATTATTTAAATCTGGTGATAGTACGGACGGAAGATTTGCAGATGCCTTGGTTGATCTGTCTAAAGCGTTTGACTGCGTGCACCATGACACTCTTATCAGAAAATTACACCACTACGGTATCAGGAACAAGGCTCTCGAACTTCTGTCTTCTTACCTGGGCAATAGGATACAGAAGGTCGATGTTAATGGTAAAAGACGTACATGCAATCCTTATTTCTGAGACCTTCTTAAAACCGACCCTTCCTTCCACTCTTTACCCTCTCCCTAACTACAAATTAATTAGAAACGATCGCACCTGCCTAAGAGAACAGGACGGTGGGATGCGTATGGTTGGTGGCGGTGGAGTGGCAATATATTTACGTAGTGACATAGTGCATGAAGTTGTATCGCAATCTACACCAGAATTGCAGTCACCTGAGCACCTATTCCTGAAAATTACTCTTCATCACGCTAAAGTACTCTTAGGTGTATACTATAGTCCCTCCCTCCGCATCAATTACTTTGATTCCCTTGAGACAGTTTTAACAGATTTGTATCCCCAATTTGATCACATAATTATAATGGGCGATTTTAACACATGCCTCTTGAAAAATGATGAGAGAGCAAGAAACCTTCTTCAACTTATTAATTCTCTTAACCTTCACTATGTTCCACTTAACCCCACCCATTTCCCACATAATGGCCCACCATCACTCCTAGACCTAATCATAACCTCTTCACCGGATCTGCTTTCATAAAAGTGGTCAATACAACGCTCCGGCTTTCTCAGCCCATGATTTAATATATGGTTCCTTCAAGTTACGTCCACCCAAACGAAGGCACCGTGTTATATTAGCGCGCAATATGGCAGCCAAATTGTGTAGCAGGGCATATTATAAAGTATCTGACTATATTAATAATAAAAATGCATGGGATTGCGTCGATCCAATTATAATGTAATTAATAAATTATGTAAATTTGTTTGGGTACCAAAAGAGGGATGCCTGAGTTTATTGGCAGTATTTTTATCAGTGCTCACCTAGTCATAAACTGCACAGTAGGGAAAAAAGTTGTGACGATTTCAAACAAATGTAGCCATTTTTACGGAATAAAAAGATTTTGACTTTGAACTAAGAGGTAGGGCGCATCGAAGAAGTACCTCCACCTCACGGAAAACCGCAGCCAAATAACTCCTAGAGGGATGTTGTGTTCCTGCGTGTTAGTGAGGTCACCATTAAGCCCCTAAGGAGTTGCTGTGTGCCTAAGCAGCAGGGGAGGCATCGTATGATTGATACTTAGTACATTACAAGCGTTAATAGGCTACGGTAACCGTTTTAGATCAGGTGGGCCGTATGCTTGCATGCCTTCCGACGTAGTATAAGCAAAACTTGCATTTTCGTACCATACACCGTACCGTACCAACGTACCGTACTGTATTGTATGTCGTAAGGCTGGCAACAGCTACTTTTTATAACGACGGCGGGAGGTTCTCCCTCACATGCTGGAACCACAAGGGTCGCGTACTGTTCGGTTCCAGAGAAGTTTTCTTCCGAGAACTCTCAAGTTGTGGAATGAACTTCTAGACGAGATTTTCCCAAGAGACTACAGCATGGGGCTCTTCAAAAAAGGCGCGAAGAGGTTTTTAGTGGGTCGGCAACGCATGAGTGACACCCCTGGTGTTGCAAATGTCCGTAGGCTACGGTGTTTACCATCAGGCAGGCCGTATGCTTGTTTGTCTCCTAGGTGGTATATAAAATAAAACGGGTTGCACTCTGGGAGTGCCGGCAGAGGTGAAAACTTGAACATTAACGTTGTGCATTTTTGAATATTTTGGAATGGTTAGAGAATAATTTCGCACGAATTGCTTTATTTATCAGTATAAAAGTACTATCTCGAGCCATCAGCAGTAGTACAAACGTCAAAACACACACGCACACTCGCGCAAGCGCCCTGCGCCGCTTAAACCAAACAGCGATGCGATGCGAGCAATTTCATGGCGCTTACAACGTTTTGGTCGCGAGAAAATAATGCCCTATGAACGATCTAGCGCTTCCTGTTTTAATTGTTTAATTAGAGGGAACTAATGTTTTAGCGCTGCCAGCTTAAGTTCTAATTGTCACCAAAATCTTACGGTCAGGGTCACGTGTCCTGACGCGAGTTTAACTTTTTAAACTCACCCAAAAAGTGCACAACGCCGCTAAAGAAGTTTTCACTTGAACAAAAACCAGTGATACGAGACGTTTGTCGCGTACGTCAATCACTCTGTATATGATACGTATTTACTACTAGTTACGAGTATATACGATACCCTTCTAGCAGACGAGTAAAACAGCATAGAGCCGACGGCCGTAGATGCTGTGATATCGTCGGGAACAACGTCTTGTCCGTTGTCACACACGACCGATTTTCATTTGGCAATGTTTCAAACCAAACCAATAAACGTTCACATTGCATTTAATTTCTGTTGGTACGCAGAGATGACAATCAATTCCATTTTCAAATGGATTACCGATTAATAGGTAAGCGTTAATACATCAATCCGAATAGCCTCGCATTTAGCTGGGTGATGTTGGACAAATTTATGCGCCTATCGCATGCTTTTATCTTCATTATGAAACTATTCGCATTGCTTTCAACTACGACTATCGCATGCTATAAGCTTCGACAGCATATTCATATTCATTTAATCACATAAGATTTGTTACATAATTCGAACACATTGCAGGTCACGTAAGGTGGTAGTATATTATGTTAACAAATCACCTTTACAAGGTATTCGTGATTTTGATTTTGACTTCGAAAAAGTACTTTCGCATGGTATTATCTTTGATAGGATGCTATCGTATGTTATTATTATTACCTATATATACGATATATTTAAAGTAGGTAACTAGATTTCTGGTACAAAATAGCTTAATATCCGTATACAAATCATACTAATATTATAAATGCGAAAGTTTGTATGTATGGATGGATGTTTGTTGCTCTTTCACGCTTAAACGGCTGAACGGATTTTAATGAAATTTGGCACGTAGATGGATTATGATCTCGATTAACACATAGGCTACGTTATTTGACTCCACGCGGGCGGAGCCGCGGGCAGCAGCTAGTAGGTATATAAAGCAGAAGAATTTGTTTATTTCCCAAGGCACTAACTACAACACGAGGTTCTTCAAGAAAGGCGTGAAGAGGTTTTTACAGGGCCGGCATCGCAAGAGTGACACGCTTATTACGCTTATTTGACACCTTATCTATCTATCTATCAATCTAGGTATCTATAAAAACAATGGAACGCGCTAATCTCAAGACTAACATAAACATTTTTAAGAGAGGTAGGGCGCATCAAAGCTGCCCGTCTGGGGAAGTAACTCCACCTCACAGAAAACCGCAGCCAAATAACAACTGCCTAGATGGTTGTTGTGCTTCTGCGTGTGAGTTAGGTCACCAGTGAGCTCCCAAGGAGTTGCTGTGTAAGCAGCAGAGGAGGCATCGCGCGAGTGATACTTAATATATCGCAAGCGTTAATGAATTATGATGACCGTCAGTAACATGAAGGAAATAACCTAGAGGGAAACGATGAGACCGATTTAGCGTAGCAACTCAATTTAACGCTTATTTACGCTTTAACGCATGCTCCGTTGGTTCGGACATGTAGAAAGAATGCAGGACGAAAAAATGACGATGGTGGCGTAAGCGCCATGAAATTCATGGCGCTTACGCGTTTCGTTCAACGTAGTTTATCAACATAGCTGTTTGGTCCGCATGTTCAAGTTTTCACTTCTGCCGGCACTCCCGGAGTGCAACCCGTTTTTTTTTATATACAACAAGCATACGGCCCACCTAAAGCTTTTACCGTAGCCCATAAACGCTTGCCATACATTAAGCATGACTCGCGCGAAGCCGCCTCTGCTACAGCAACCCCTTAGGAGCTTACTGGTGAACTCACTCCCACGCAGGTACACAACAATCCTCTAGGGATCTTATTTGGCTGCGGTTTTCTGCGAGGTGGAGGTTCTTCCCCAGACGCCCGCTGCTTTGATGCGCCCCACCTCTCTTAATGTGTACTTGCACAATATTCTAGTGTTCTAACAATAGAACAACTCGCATGACCTGTGCGCCGTTGTCGCCAGCACACGCGAGGCCAAGTGCATTATGCAAACGTAAATGTCATACCTTGATTAAGTAAATGCATAAAAAATGATCCATTCAACTATACGTAGATTACGTACAACCTAAATGACGTCATTGTGCCTGTTACTCGTAGTATTTTTTATGCTACTCTTTTTAGGGTTCCGTACCCAAAGGGTAAAACGGAACCCTATTACTGAGGCTCCGCTGTCCGTCCGTCCGTCTGTCAGCAGGCTGTATCTCATGAACCGTGATAGTTAGACAGTTGAAATTTTCACAGATGATGTATTTCTGTTGCCGCTATAGCAACAAATACTAAAAAATAGAATAAAATACATATTTAAGGGGGCTCCCATACAACAAACGTGATTATATTGCCTTTTTTATAGATAATGGTACGGAACCCTTCGTGCGCGAGTCCCACTCGCACTTGGCCGATTTTTTTTATACAACGTCAGGTGGCATACAATCATACGGCCCACCTGATGTAAAGACCTTTAGCCTTTGTTCGCTTGCAACACATTATGTATCGCCCTTTTTTTTTATACAACGTCGGGTAGCAATCAATCACACGGCCCACCTGATGTAAGGACTGTAGCCTTTGTTCGCTTGCAACACATTACGTATCACCCGCGCGATGCCACTCTTTTTTTATACAACATCGGGTGGCATACAATCATACGGCCCACCTGATGTAAAGACTATATTCGCTTGCAACACATTACGTATCACCCGCGCGATGCCACTCTTTTTTTTTATACAACATCGGGTGGCATATAATCATACGGCCCACCTGATGTAAATACTATATTCGCTTGCAACACATTACGTATCACCCGCGCGATGCGATTTTTTTTATACAACGTCGGGTGCCATACAATCATACGGCCCACCTGATGTAAAGACTGTAGACTTTGCACGCTAGCAACACATTACGTATCAACCGCGCGATCCCACACTTCTTTTTTTAGGGTTCCGTACCCAAAGGGTAAAACGGAACCCTATTACTGAGACTCCGCTGTCCGTCCGTCCGTCCGTCTGTCACCAGGCTGTGTCTCATGAACCGTGATAGTTAGACAGTTGAAATTTTCACAGATAATGTATTTCTGTTGCCGCTATAACAACAAATACTAAAAAATAGAATAAAATAAATATTTAAGGGGGCTCCCATACAACAAACGTGATTTTTTTTGCTGTTTTTATAGATAATGGTACGGAACCCTTCATGCGCGAGTCCGACTCGCATTTGGCCGATTTTTATCTTTTATCTATCACTTGTTCGGCGGTGATGGAAAACATCGTGAAAACCCCGCACGTCCAAGAAATTATAGTTCAAAAGACGTGTGACCTAATCTAAGAAAGGTCTGGTTTTGCTTCTAGGTCGTGGAGGTCCGATGGCAGTCGGCTCCTTGTCAAAATCAGTATCTACGCCAAATCTTTAGGCTTAGGTAACGGACCCCACCAATCCTAATGGATTCTGAAACGGGATTACGCTAGGAAGAAGGCGGAGAGAACTTGGCACCAACAGACTAGTTTCTTTGAGCTGGATTTTATAACTACCGACCGACCGTTCAGTATCGAGGTCACCTGGAGGAGAAGGTTAAGCTGGCGTCCAAGAAACTCGGTGTGCTCAACAGAGCTAAACAGTACTTCAGCGCGGGGCAAAGGCTTATGTTATATAAGTATATGGAGTACTGTAGCCACCTTTGGGCGGGAGCACCTGGATACCAGCTAGGACCTTGTGACTCGGTACAGAGACGAGCTGTGAGGATTATCGATGATCCTGGACTCACACACGGCATTGAGCCCTTGAGTTTGAGAAGAGATTTTGCTTCCCTTTGCGTGTTCTACCGGCTGTATAATGGGTTGTGTTCTGAGGAGTTGTTCGACAGTATACCAACAGCCTCGTTTTACAATCGCACAGCTCGCCGGCGGCTGGGAGTTCATCCGCACACACTGGAACCGCAATGGTCGCGCACTGTGCGCTTCACGAGAAGTTTTCTACCGAGAACTATTATGTTGTGGAATGAGCTCCCTGCCGAGGTTTTCCCAAGGGACTACAGTATGGGGTTCTTCAAAAAAGGTGTGAAGAGGTTCTTACAGGGTCGGCAACGCAAGAGTGACACCCCTGGTGTTGCAAATGCCCATAGGCTACGGTAACTGCTTACCATCAGGCAGGCCGTACGCTTGTTTGCCACCTTAGTGGTATTAAAAAAAAAAAGCCATGCAATTCTCTAAGCGACTCGTAATGGTTGTGTGCGTCGCTGTGATCACAGATGTCACAGCTTTGACATCGTCTACTGCGATCACGGCTTTTTATTTGGTATTCTATAAGGCTGTAAGCGTACGCGAGGCTGTTTGCCTTGTAGAATTCCAATTCCAAACGCAGCCTTGCGGCGCTAGTGTCGCACAACCATGAAAAGCGACACTTAGGAATTGCAATTTTGTGTTCAAGGCTATAACAGCCGATGTTTCCGAGGATGTAAGGATGTTTGCTCTTACAGAATTGCATAGCAGATCACCTTGTTAGACTCCTAATACCTTCCACATGAAGTGTGCGTCTTAATGGATACATCAATACACCCAATATACTATTGGGATTACCAAGAGTAATACTTATGTTGCAAGTGTACATAGGTTAACATAATTCTATACCATCAGACAAGCTTTATGCTCGTTTGCCAAGATGGTATAAAAATGAGTTCTATTCGTATCAAAAGTTTTTTATTTATATGACATCGGGAGGCATACAAGCATACGGTCGACCTGATGTAAAGTGGTATGAATGCTTGCAATACGTTAAGTACCACTCGCGCGATGCCACCTCTATTGCTAACACAGCTACTCCTAAGGAGTTTACTGGTGACGGTACACGACAATCCTCTACGAAGTTGTTATATGGATGTGGTTTTCTGTGAGGTGGAGGTACTTCCCCAGAGAGATTTTTGAGCTTTGATGCGCACTGCTTTTATTAAATCGAAATTTATTAAACAATAAGAAAAAAGACCGACACTTGCTCCTTATGGCGTACAGCGACGCATATCACACGTATAATTGAAAAACCGGCCAAGTGCATGTCGGGCCACGCACAGTGTAGGGTTCCGTATTTGCTATCCCGATCCAGAATGCCTCAAATGCATAGGCACATGACCTATTTTTCGCTCATGAATATGTAGACCCACAAAATAAGGACTAACCCACCCCTAATGTGATAGATGACAGCCCTAAAAACGTCGCCATTTTAGTGATGGTTGTACATCACAACATAGAAATGTGGTTTCGAGCGCTCTTCTGCGATTGGCGACGGAAAAAATGTTATCATCACATAAAATATTTAGAAAGGAGTCATACTGAAATGGAGGTGGTTTGGTGGACAGATTATTCGATTCGATAATTGAAAGAAAGTTAAAACACCGCGAAAAAAAATTTTTACCTAGTCAATATTCCTCGGTTACCAAAGAAGCTAGACTGAATCCATCTCCATATATTTATTTATTTAAGACATACCAACAGCATACACATCACAATTACATATAAAAATGGATATACAGCTGCATTCTCATGTGTACACCAACCATATAGAGGCAGCAACGGTAGACCACACGTAATTTAAGGATTACAGTATTAAGATGACCGCTTGCTGACCGCGTTCGTAATGAAGACGTGAGAGAAAGAGTTGGTCTAAAAGAGAGTGTCGGTGTTAAGATAAGAAAGGGCATGCTCCGTTGGTTCGGACATGTAGAAAGAATGCGGGACGAAAGAATGACGAAACAGATATACAATGCAAAAGTGGAAGGATGTAGGAGCCGAGGAAGGCCGAGACTAACCTACCATGACCAAATTGGTCGTGTTTTATCAGAAGGTGATGTCAGAAGCCCCAGGAACCGGCGAGCGTGCATGAAAAGAGCTATGAATGTCACAGAAGCGAGTGAAGTATGCAAGGACCGCGTTATGGCGCTCGGTTCTCTCTGCCTACCCCGCAAGGGACTTGGCGTGAAGATATACATACATACATACAGTATTAAGAGTAACTTTATTTACGACACTATTCGGTCTGTAAGAAGGACTGACGCATATTTGTGTGGTTGATATCAGAGCTCTAAAGTACACTCCCAATGGTACAATTAAAAACAAATTTAACTGCAATGACGAATTTCAGCCCTTATCATAAAGGCCAAAAAGAGTTGAGCCAGATAATCCACCGCACTTCTTTAGTAATAGATTGCCAATCTCAAAAACAAAATATTAGGTTAGTTATATGTAAAATGTGATCAAAATGGAGCCGTTCCCAAGATACACGAAATAGATTTATATATATACGAGAATAGCTCGTTTAAAGTAATAGGATATTTATATTAATTGGACCGAAATAACATATCATTATTATATTTTGTATGAAACACACAACCCGTCATTTAATTAATTTGTTCATGTTAAATATGACGCGGTGTTTTGGTTTTGTGTACAAACATTCTTATCAAGTGTTATTAATTCATTGTTTTTGGTATTGTTTCATAATAGTCATAATGTATAAAAAACATATGATACACAATACTAATTGACTGGCTTTGGATTGGTTTAACATTAATTATACATTACTAAATAAAAATATCAATATGTATTTTTTATCAAAACAGTATCTGAAAGGCCATCTATACTAATATATAAAGCGGAAGTAATATACCAGTGGGGTTTGAAAAAATATTATTGCGTTTGATACGAGTAGTTTAACTCCTAAGGAAGGTTATAGGCTATTCAATATCCAATAGCCTTACAAGTCGAGGAAGAATAAAGATAGAAAAATAAAACTGTTCCCGCAGGATACAGGGAAACCCGCCGGATTTTTTTTTTACTACGTAGCTAGCTAGTTAAACAATAACAAACAATAAGGCACTGCGCAAACGTTAACACTTTCTGTTACCGATACAAGACACAGTTTTAGAAAACGGTTGTACAGTAGGTAAACACAGTTTTCCTATCACTTTATATCTAGTTGGGGCAACCGACTACTGACTTTGTATGACGATATCCTGTGTCGGTAACAAAACCTATCTATATATAATCCGGACTGCCAGACGAGTGTATTAATTTGGTCACCTATAAAGTTATGTATTGAGTATTATTTTCAATCTTATGTTTTACAAATATGAACGTTTTTGTATAGCCGGAGAACGATTAACCAAAAAACTTATAAAATCCCAACATCTCCCAAAGAAATATCATTTTATTTTTAACATACTTTGATTACGCGCCCATATTCATTGATTTGTTATAATTTTCTTTGAAACAAATTCACAATCAAACTTATTGAAGCTCTTGATTCCGTTTTATTCGGAACAGTAAAAATATTACAAATGAAACACAATTTGTTTGCGCAATTAATCTCCTCCGAGGATATTTCACAGAATTACAATCTCCGTTGTGTTTGGTTTGTACCTATCTACAGAAAATATCTTGAACTAACTTTAATTAACATTGTTACATGTCTCCTCTTTGATAACATTTTATGTAGAAATATGGCTACATAGACATTTTAGCTATTCAAACGCTTTATAAATAATTCGACACCTTGGAGTTCTGAGAAAAATCGATGCAGGTAGCAGATTCTATTTTTAAACCGAACAAAATTCGTCAACACAACATTTCGACTGTCAAATTGAGCGAATATTCTGGTCAGAGCAAATGTTGGACTGTTCAGCTGACGTTCACCTCAAACAGAATATATTAATTTTGACTACGATGAGACAAATTGCTACTACTATTCAATACCTACAACAGGAACTTAGCTGCCTTTCATGCGCGATGGATGTTGATAATTTAGGTTTCGATAGTTTCCTCTAGGCAACCTAAGTAGTCTAAGATGCGTGACTGAAAGAAAAATTAATGACTTTACACGCCATTTTGTGCAATTAAATATACCTATTGAGTGAATCATTTTTAAAGTGCCTGAAAAATATATGATTCAAATTAGTTTAAAATAATAATTTGACTATCAATGTCATACCAATTAAAACAGGGAGGATTATGATTCTTAAAATTTTTAGTTGAAAATGAATAAATAAATGCAAAATCTACTGCACGAAATTGATTACGTTTTTCACATTTGGTGGCCTTCATAAAACGAATAATTCTTGTACATACGTATATAAATATATTCTTATATATATGTATATAAATATATTCTTATATATATGTATATAATTATATTTGTATATATGCATATAAAAATTGTGTATCCCGAAAACGGCCCTAACGATTTGGATTAAATTGTGTATATAGATAAGGTTTTCCTTTTTAACTTTTTAACATATACATAACAATCTTTACATATAGATAACAATCTTAATAAATGTTTAAGAGCAGTAAATGATAATATTGAGTCCAAGTAGAAGTACAATATCAAGAAAATTTACAATTTAAATAGTACCTAATAAGAACTATTGAATCCCGGATCCGTCTTCAAATCCTAGGAGTTTGGATGTGGTGTTCCATTTGTGGCGAGTACCACGGATACACATGCTGGTGGTAGCTCTTATGGTGGAAATGCTGATACGAGTTCGTAACCAACCTGTCACAACCCTATAATGTCGGTGCCACCGGTCAGCTAAAGTTTCTGAAAGATTTTTCATGAAAGATGACATTTGGGTGGCAAAGACTCCATCAACAGAAATTACGAGTGGAGTGAATGTGGCATGTCGAGTCTCACATAGATCTAAGTATTTTCTTTTCTTTTCGTCTTCTGCCGATCGGAGAACACTGGCAACGGGGCGTGATAGGTAAGAGGGAGCATCGGTGTCAACGGCACGTATACCAAACAACGCCTCCCTCTGCGCATCCCACACCCCACGACAGGCCAGGTCTGCACGCAGTCCGTAGTCTCTTTCCGAAATGATGGGCTCTATGACTACATTTCTCCAGGCTCGTTCGTATAGTTCACAGAACAGATCTCTTGTTTCATTATGTCGTCTCGTTATGAGGCCACCAGTTTTGCAGCAGAGAGCATGGTCAATATCGAAATTTCTATTTCCACGTCAATCGCATAATGTGGCATGGAGATAGGCTTTCGATTATATCGAATTGTGAGTGCATCTCTGAATTCAAGTGGAGTTAGGTCGAAGTGGTCTTTCTTTGTTGGTATACTGGATAACCAAGTTGAATTTTTTACTTTCATTATGCATACAATTGATCTCTCAATTAATCTCCTGGTGGCTGGTGGCAATTTAGTTAAGGTTGTATCCAATAGGTCATTCTCGTATTTAACTTTCTGTTTATGTTCTTCCCTTTTCGCTTCTTTAAGAGATAAATCATGTCGGTCTAGGTCAATTTGTGAGCCGTTCAATAACGAGTCAATAAGTATTTTATTTCCAATCTTGGAGATAGTAAAATGTAGATTTGTTGTATTATACGGATCAGAGATTGATAATCCACCTTTATATACCGCTAGTGAGAAGAGGTCGGCTTCAGCTGCTGAAACATCGCCTCCGAATAATGTTGGAAGAAAGATAGTTTGGATTGTTTTTGTCAAATCCCCGAAGTGGATTTCAAAATTCTCGTAAACTCTTAGTAGGTAAATTCACTGAAATTGTATAGACTTGGTTAGGGCTGCATATATACATGCGGTGATTCTTTGTAGATTCCTGTAAGTATTTCTATAGTTTTTACCCATTGAGCGACTTTGTTTTTTACAAATTCATTCTTTTTCGCCAAGGTAGCCGCCGAGGAAACGGGCACCAGTAACGATTGACAGACCTATTTGTTTAAATAAATGTTCTGCGCTGTCCATGTCTTCTTTTGCAACTATTAAAAACGATTTTTTTCCTTGAGGAAAATATCCGACTTTGCATAACTTGTCCCACCATATTCTCAGGTTGGGAATTGTGCCTTGAACGGAAGAATCATCAGCATACCAACATTGACTTGTGTCTTTACATGTGTTGAGAAGTTTTATTAAAGGTAAGGTAGCAAGGGCATAAAGCGGCATAGCTAATGGATCTCCTTGTGATAACACCTTCTTTGCTATATTATCTATTTTTTGAATCACGAATAATTAATTCAGCATGGCCTCTATATGTATTGTATAAAAAGCGGGCGCAGTGTGGCCAGTGTATTCCTGCTTGCCATAGGGCTAGTTGTCTATTAATAGTGTTAAATGCATTATTAGCATCCACTAGTAACATTCCCCAGGTCGATTTCGGTCTACATTTTTCTTGAAAGAGATGATCCATTGCATGTACTGCACCTTCAATGCCACTGCTTAGTCCACTGCAGAGTTGGAGATGTCCACAGGCTTCGGAAACTTCGATCATACATTTAGATATAATTCTTCTTAGGCATTCGCCAACTCCAATTGGTCTGACTCCCGGACATTTATCTAATGCTACAAGGCGAGTTGACATTAACGCTTGTATTTCCTCCCATGGAACAAATTGATTGTTAAGTTTCATAGCAAGTTGTGCTACAGCTCCCGTAATAGCTCGCTTGCATTACCAAAACGTAACAAGTAGTCTTTCCAGTGTTCAGATGTAACTCCAGAGGGGCCACCTCCTCCATGAAGTTTTCTAGCAACTATTTCCACGTATTCATTGGTAATATCAACATCAAGTAATGAAGCCAATCCATCCAAGTCATTTGGTACAGTGAATAGTGCAGGGTCGGGGTTACTTAGTGGTGGGTGTTTATCCAATAATGACTCAAAAACAGCAAACCTGTGGAATCAATTACATCATCTGCCCAGAGAATTTTGCTTGTATCTTTCGTCAATAACCAATTTACAGATTCTCGTAATTTTCTTTGGTGAATTATTCGTGTGAATATCTTGGCATCATTTGTATTCCCGTGTTATTTATATTTTTTACGAAGCGATTTATCTGCTCTAATTGATTCAGTTATCAATATGTCATATTGTTGATCAGTCCATAAAGTGAGGCGACAATCTATTCTGTCTGCGAATATCTTTCACTTTGTTAATGTTTTCGCTTCTTTGTAAAATAACGGCAACGAATATGAGCAAAACCAACTGCCAACTGTACCAAAGGGCAGATCACATAGTTTACCATTTTTTGATTGCGGTGACTTAGAAGTTTGATTTTTTCACTACAAGGAGGGATAGCAGCTTTGAGTAATTGATATTATTTTCAATTTGATAACTCAAGGCATTCCTGAGAAAAAGGTACTTGACAAACGCACAACAAAGTGATATAGCGGTTGCGGTTTTGCGTTTTGAGGTACGGATCCCTAAATGTAAGCTTATCAATCCACCTTAGGTGATTATTGTTTGAAGACTGATTTCCCAAACAATTTTACAAAACTCGTCCGTACTAAAATCAATTAGTTATAATTCGTATTCTGTATCTTTTAGACAAAATTTAGCCCTGTCATTGCTATATCTACAGACCTGAATATAGCAATAATAGTACTGGAATGTTATCTCTTTGATATACCTTATCTACAAGTATGTTTTCTTTGATTTTTCAATCCACACTAATATTATAAATGCGACTCTGTCTAGAAAAATCAAGGCCAAGAAAACCAGTCTAATGTTAAAAGGACGGAAGCAATAGAGCGTATGTTGCCATGCCATCGGTAATCTTATTTGTCACCATTTCACGACTACATCTGAAGAAGCGAATAGAAGGATATACACACTAATTATTGCAATAGCGGGATTTCCACACGGCTCTGTAGAGAGAGACGTAACCAGTAGGAGAATTTAAAGAAACGTTCGTAACCTTAATAGAAGGATATACACACTAATTATTGCAATAGCGGGATTTCCACACGGCTCTGTAGAGAGAGACGTAACCAGTAGGAGAATTTAAAGAAACGTTCGTAACCTTCGTGCACATAGATACATTCTCACCGCTAAACTATTCTAAACGAAGCGGGCCAATTCCGCTAAAAACTGTCATTTGAGTTGTGCAGGAGCAGTGCAGTAATAATAAACGTATTCTATATAAAAATCCTGCATTTCAGCGGACGCATAGCGACAATGCAACCGCGATGCAATTGAGCGTATCCAGAAAATGCTGAATATCTGCCATGATACCTACTATATATATTTTTTTTTTAACGTACACCCCTATCGTGGGCAAGGCACTTTTAATAACATTACATATTTATTTGTCACATTCACATAAACTAAAACACAAAATAAAAACACATTCATACGTCCTACCTACCTACTATATTCCAGGCCAGTCCTTTAGGCAGGGTATATAACTTTTAATGAAAGTTGGCTTCGAAACTTAGTCGGTTTTGACGAGCCCGTTGGCGGAGTGCTTAGCAATGCTACTTTAACACCAAGGCTTGTGGGTTCGATTCCTGCACGGGACAAACATTTGTGTGCATGGACATGTCTGTTTGTCCTGGTTTGTCATCATCCCATTTGGAGAAATGAATTCGCCTCACACAAAGCTGCTGCAAAATAACTCTTTGGAGAATTGTTGTGTTCCTGCAAGTGAGGCTACCAGTAAGCTCCTAAAGAGTTCATGTATCAACAGCAGAGGTGGCACCGCGCGAGCGATACTTAAGGTACTGTAAACGTTCATACATTACGGTAAGCACTTCACATCAGGTGGTCATTGGCCTTAGTCGTGGTCATGGAGGTATTTCAGTATAATAAGAGGGAGATCCTTAATCATATGCTTGAACAACACTTCAACAAAATAAAGAGTTTTGATATCATATGTCATCCGAAATTAATTTCACTGTTTAGTTACTTAGGATTACCGTTCGCAATACTCCAAATAAAATTCTTTAAAACTAGTGTCACCGCTATACAATCAAAATAATTTATTAGCATACGAATATTTTGTAGTAAACGTGCAGCTGGCAGTCAAGGTATACCAACAGAATAGCGAATTATTTACTACAGCGCCGCTGCAACGTCGCTGCGGCCATGTCACGCTATCAGAATAACGAAATGTCACAATGTTCCCATCTTGACACACATCGCACAGCAGTGCAGTTGCGGTTCTTTTAGTGGAATAGGTCTAATATAGCCGGTGGTTCTTCGAAGCAATTCTTCACTTGTCTTCCCCAGAACGTTACGTTCGCAATCTCATATAGTAAGATATACAATACGAAAGTGGAAGGATGTAGAAACCGTGACCAAATTGGTCATGGTAGATCTGATCTGGTAACTGTCTGGGAACCGTCGAGCGTTCATGGGCTATGAATGTTAATGAAGCGAGTGAGATGTGTAAAAAGCGCGTCTTATGCCGCTCAGATCTCTCTGCCTACATTGCAAGGGACCTCGCGAGAAGATATAGGCACTCTATAGAATGCCCAAAACGTTCAGTTATACTAAAGTTTTCCATTTTGAAATTGTTAATCGACTTCAAAAAAGGAGGATGTTCTTAATTTGCCGGAATCTTTTGTTTTTATTAGATATTCAGATTTTGGAGATTTGAAACTTAGCTAAGGGCTATTTAAATTTCGGACACTTAAATACGTATACATCTGAGAGGGCCGGGACTGTCACCTAATTGCATACATTGCTTGTGGTTCAATAGGTACTCTATGTACAATACTTGGGCATTGTACAAAACACCTATGTAAAGTAAACAAGCGTACGCGCCTACGTGATTGTAAGCAGCTACCGTAACCTATGAACATTTGCAACACCGTGGGCGTCACTCGCACGTTTTCTAACCTATGGTATGTGGACCAGGTACCACCAGGTTTTGGGTTTGAGAAGGATAGGCGATAATTATGAAGGCTATAGGCGAAGCAGATTCATCTCAAACAACATCGAAATTAGCCGCAGCCTTCCACACAAGTTATATGTCGTGGAGCATAGAAATGGAACGTCAAGTCATAACCGACTTGAGTGTATTCGGGAGCTATGGTTGGCAACATCGAGCCGTCAATGGCGGGCAAAAAGGGCGGGCTGGGTGAGGACAACACAACAGTGGCCACTTTTGAACGAGACGTCAAGTTATCCGGACGTCCAACCAACCGCATTCCGACTTCACCGCGTTCCTATAATTAATCCGGCTACATCCGATCCGCGTGCTTACATTTCGCGAGAGTTTAATTGTAATCAGGACTGATTAAACCCACTGAGTGTATCACGCGTTTTATTTTCGTTTTCTACGGCAACCACAATGGATGAAGAGCAGATAACTCGTAAACGCCCACGCATCCCTCCGACATATATATAATACTAAGATTAATTTACATCAAATTGGAAAGATCACATAGCGAAGAAAGTATTCTTATGAACTCACTGAATAAGAATAAATAGCGCGAAGGGTAAGCTTTGATACACTACATGTGTTGTTAGTAGGTAGTTACTATTAAGTAATCCGGGACGCCCTTCGCCGTTACTTGCGGGTAATGCAAAAACGTATTTATTGGATACTTAAGGTGGTGCTAATGATTATTATTGAAGTAAAACTTCTTTACACTTGCATGCACGCTTCACTTGCAGAGTAAGCTGGTGAATGCGTAACGAGAGCGTTTCGGAAAGTGTGATCGGGCGAGGCGAACGGAAGTTGAGAGAATAAGTTAGTGAAGATAGAAAGAGAGAGTTACGTTTCGTATATTACTGTAGGGGCAAGAGAGAGGTGCGAGCTCACATTTTCTTTCTCTCTGTCTCTCATAGCGAGTTATGTTTCGTATATCTAAGACAGTGCAGACCTATTGTCTGTATCACATTATGGAGCAAAAGAAGTTTTACTTCAGTCGTGTGGTCTAAAGCACACTCGTTTTTTTTTTTGTGGTGCGTAACCAAGCACTTTGAGACGTTGGTGCAAGTGAGCATTATCAGTGTGAAACTGACGAGCTTGAGACTTTTTGACGAGCTCAACGGCGCAGTGGTTAGTAAATATATAGTGTCTCATCATATATTAATGAATGCCAAAGACTTCTTCCCGCGCTTTAGACGAGTGACATTGTTGTTTTACTTGAATTTTTTACAATTTAGTAGAAAATTAGTTTTGTGTGACAATTTCGATAGTATTTTGTAACATAAGTGCTAGTGAAATTATACAGTAATGAAAAAACTCAAATATAACGCGTTTATGCACTTTTTGGAAGACGTGAATAAGTTCATCAAGAAAACCTTGTAAAAATCACTATCGTTTTACGGATGGTATTTAAATTGGGTTGATTGGGTCTAGGTACCCTTCCCAAGTAATTTTCAGCACAGTTCCTGAAGCTGGAACATACAATTAAGATTTTCAAATGGTTCTAAACTGATGCCTTGGCTGTATGAGCTAGATCCCTTTGCCTTTCCCCTCGGGGATAAAATGAACCAACAAAAAAATGAATGCCAAAAAGTATTCTTTCTCCTCTTAGCGTTATCCCGTTTTTCTAATCCATTAACGGGGTCGGCTACCTAAGCCTAAGGATTTGGCGAAGATACCGATACAAGATTTCTACATAGAGCGCTTGCCGTCAGACCTCCGCGGCCCAGAGGGAAAACCTCATTCTTAAGTAAGATCAAATTGGCATCTACAGCGCCTGAGGATGCCTCGTGGAGAGGCGAAACACGTGTCGCGGAGACGACCGGAGCAGCCAGGGCAGCAACGGTGGCGGGTGCATGCGGTTCACATTTCAGATGGCGAACACTCGCAGAGACGACCGGAGCAGCCAGGGCAGCAACGGTGGCGGGTGCATGCGGTTCACATTTCAGATGGCGAACACTCGCAGAGACAACCGGAGCAGCCATGGCAGCGGCGGCATGCATCTACTAACGGTAGTAAGTAAGATCACATGTCTTTCGAAATATAATTTCTTGGACGTGCGGGTTTCCTCACGATGTTTTCCTTCACCGGCGAACAAGTGATAACTACAAATATGTACATTAATCTGGAAACGCGAATTAAGTAGTACGTGCCAGGATACGAACCGGGGACCTGTTGCTCACTAGGTAGGTTTTTTATTCATTTGGCTATTACGGCTCTTAATGAAGGCCAAAATGTACATTTCATTCAATGTAATGTTAAATGGACTTCAATTTAAAAATGCTTTGAGTGGTGTGCTTGAAAATCCACTAATGAACGTTTGAGCAAAAAAAGGAAATATAGAGGAAACCAGAACAGCAGGAAATGGGATAAAAGGCGAGAAATCTTTCAAGGCCAGATGAAATATCACTTGAAGCATGGAAGCTGTTGGGAGATGCGATGTACAATTGATAGATGAGAATTATGTTACATAAAACATAATGCACGTTTTAAGAATAGGGTTTCTACGCGCTCGGTCGCACAGTGCTTAGCCACGGTACTTTGAAACCGACGTTCGTGGGTTCGATTCCCACACAAGATAAACATTTATGTGCATGAACATGTCTGTTTATCTTGGCTTGGGTATTTTTAATAGGTATGGTGAATTAATGTAGCCTACTTGGGGAAGTACCTCACATAAAAAATTAGGTGTGTGACCTCAAGTACACCTCACATAAAACTGCAGCAAAATAACAAGTCCCTGGAGAGTTATTGTATTCCTGCGAGTGAGTGAGTTCACCAGTAAGTATGCTCCTAAGGAGAAACTGTGTTAAAGCAGCAGAGATGGAATCGCGAGAGATACTTAATGTGTCGCAACGTCGCAAGCGTTCATATGGTAACCGCTTTGCATCAGGTGGACCGTATATTTGTATGCCTTCCGACGATTTTTAAATGAACTAGTTGTGAGTACTACAAAGAGAAACTCCTTGTGAGCATATGCTAAAAAAGCCGCTTCACATCAGGCGGGCTGCATGCTTGTGTATCACCCGATCTAATATAAACTAATAAATAAATTGTGGACCCACCGTATATACTATTGTGCCACTGGCAAGAAATATTCTCAAATCTGTGACTTTTATTACGAGTATTCTTAGGTCAGTGGTGTAGGTGCTTAACCTCAGACTCCACTGCTACATTATTACCCTCCATTTTACATTCTCTACGTATATCCAATTTAATTTAAGAGAGAGAAAATCTAATCAGTCTGACTGGGGGGAAACATCTCCACATCAACGAAAACTGCAGCTATATAATAATTGGCTTTAGGGTTGTTGTGTTCCTGCGACCGTGTAAACTCCTGAGTTGCTGCGTTTTTAAACACACGGCCCACCTGATGTAAAGTGGATACCGGAGCCTATGAACGCTTGCAATACCTGAAGTATCATTTGCGTGATGTCTTCTCTGCTGCTAACACAGCAACTTCTCAGAAACTTACTGAAAACCTACAACTAACACGTAAAAATACACTGTGGGGAGTTGTTATTTGGCTGCGGCTCTCTGTGAGGTGGAAGTACTTCGATAAGTACTGCAGACGGGCTGCTTTGTAGCGCCCTACCTCTTATAAAGACTACAGGCTAATGTGATAAACAGACATATTCATGAACATGTTTGCCCTATGCGGGAAATCGAAGCCACGTGCCTTGTCGTAAAAATAGCATTCCCAACTACTTAGCCACCTGGTGTTAGCAACAGAGGTGGCAACGCGCGAGCGATACCTCATGTATTGCAACCATACATAGACTAATAAAACCATTTTACAACAGATGAACCGCCTCTAAACCTCCCGATGTTGTATCAAACTTATCTATATCTATAACTTCACGCCAAATCCCTTACGGGGTAGGCAGACAGAACCGAGCGCCACGTGATTCGATCCGTACATACCTCACTCGCTTCTTTAACATTCATTTCTCTTTTCATGCACGCTCGCCGGTTCCTAGGGCTCCTGACATCACCTTCTGATAGAACACGACCAATTTGATCATGGTAGGTAAGTCTTGGCCTTCCTCGGCTCCTACATCCGTCTACTTTTGCATTGTATCAAACTTAAAATTCATTTATTCCAAAGGAGACTTTTCATTACGCGTAACTAAATGTAAAAATGAAAAAAAAAAAACAATCGAAATAATGTCACTGTAGTTGGTCTTGTTTTGGTTTCTTATGGCCTCCATCTTAATCAGATTGATGCTATTATCGGCATATTTCAAGGGATACAACCGATAATGGGCATAAAAAGTCCTCTTTGAGATATTAAAGCTGAAGCTGAACTTTTTAAGAGAGGTAGGGCGCATCAAAGCAGTACGTGGGGAAGTACCTCCACCTCACAGAAAACCGCAGCCAAATAACAACTCCGTAGAGGGTTGTTGTGATCATGCGTGTGAGTGAGGTCACCAGTAAGCTCCTAAGGAGTTGCTGTGTCAGCAGCAGACGCATCGCGCGAGTGATATATGTTACAAGCGTTAATAGGCTGCGGTAACTGCTTTACATCAGGTGGACCGTATGCAAGTATGCCTCCCGACGTTGTATAAAAAAAACGTACATTTCATTATTCTTAAATATAAAAGAATACTCATGAAAAAGTTAGTAAAAAAAATAAAAAGTAAATACAAATAGCTGTTCGCTTGTGACTTCTTTGAGAGTGCAGTCTGTCTGAAATAAGCTGTGGCATCGGAGACTTACTCAATGAGTTGAAGCGAAATGAGGACAATTTATATACACATTTCTTTCTTTTTTGTATGTTTGTTGATAATGAATAAACTAAAAAGAATATTAACCGATTCTATATATATAAATATAAATTATTTCACTTGTAGAAAGCTACATAATCAACGAGTAACGTAGACTACATTTTATTTCCAAAAACTAGATAGCTCTACGAAAATGACAGTAATGTAGCTCTTGATATCAATTTTTTTTTTCTACCACTAAGGTAGCAAACTAGCATAGGGCCTGCCTGATGGTAAGCAGTTACCGTAGCCTATGGACATTTGCAACATCAGGGGTGTCACTCTTGCGTTGCCGACACTGTAAAAACCTCTACGCGCCTTTCATAAAGAACCCCATACCGTAGTCCCTTGGAAAAACCTCGGCAGCGAGCTCATTCCACAACTTAATAGTTCTCGGTAGAAAACTTCTCTGGAACCGCACAGTGCGCGACCATTGCGGTTCCAGTAAATGAGGACGAACTCCCAGCCGTCGGCGAGCTGTGTGATTGTAAAACGAGGCTGTAGGCTTGCGCTACCAAAGCTTACTATTGACGATACATAAAATAATATACATACTACATGTTTACAGCATTCATCATCAATTCATCACAGAAAAGATCGTGAGGCTATGTCTTGACGACCTCGGTGACGCAGTGGTTAGTAACGCTACTTTTCAACGCTCGTGGGTTTGCTTCCCGCACAGGAAAAACATTTGTGTGCATGAACATGTCTGTTCGTCTTGGTCTGGGTGTTTTTAGGAGAGGTAGGGTATGAAAACAGTCCGTTTGAGGTAGTTGTTCCCTTACTCCACCTTACAGAAAACCACAGCCAAATAACAATTCACTGGAGGGTTGTTCTGTAGCGAGTGAGATCACCAGTAACCAGACGTTGTAAAAAAATTATAGTTATGGCACAATAACCATTTTTATACGAAACCACGGGTAGAATCAAAAGATGATAATATGAATATCATCATATTAATCTTTAAGCAACTAGATAGTTTTATAGGGAACACCTCACTTGTGTGTTTACCATTCTCATAGCTCTTTTCTGTTATAACGGTATTTGAGAGAGAGGGAACCAGAACGAAAGCAAGAAGTACGGCTGATGATGTAGTATTGGAACAAGGGAATGAAAGAAAGCACAGTTCGCTATACACAACACGGTGCAACGCTGATATAATAAGTACAATATGCGCCGTCGAGATGCGAGCGTTGCGCAAAATCTAAGCCGTAACGTACGTAGTAGTGTAGTACACAGTACATATGAGAAAGAGAATTGGTCTGAGAGTATCGGTGTTAAGACAAAAGGAAGCATGAACCGTTAGATCGGACCTGAAGAAAAAAAAATCGGCCAAGTGCGAGTCGGACTCGCGCACGAAGGGTTCCGTTTATATATTCCGTTCCGTTTATAGATAGTGATAAAAACGGCAAAAAAAAATCACGTTTGTTGTAGCCCCCCTTAAATATATATCTAACTATCACGGTTGGTGAGATACAGCCTGGTGACAGACGGAGGGACGGACAGCGAAGTCTCAGTAATAGTGTTCCGTTTTACCCTTTGGGTACGGAACCCTAATAAAAAGCAAATAATAACGAAACAGATAAACAAAGCGAAAGTAGAAGGATATTGGTACCGAGGAAGGCCTAGACTCTCACGATCAAATAGGACGTGTATTGTCGTCTCTGACTACCCGGCAAGGGACTTGGCGTCAAGATAAATAAACAATAAATATTGTCGGGCAAATTTCACAGCGCCATCTAACCCCAAAGTAAGCGAAGCTTGTATTATAGGTACTAGACAACTGATAAACATACGTAAATACTTTTTTTTTGTAAATACATACTTATTATACATAGAAAATACCCAGACCAAGACAAACAGACATGTTAATGCACACAAATGTTTGTATTGTGTGGGAATCGAACCCACGAGCGTTGGTGTCAAAGTAGCGTGACAGCGCGTTTCACCACTGCGCCACCGAGCTCGTCTAAGATGTCGACAAGGAGATAGCACTTTTCTTGCAAAAACGTAATTTCTCCTGTTCGATCTAGTTAACACGTCGTTTGGGTCTCCGAATGGCGGACTTAAGTTAACTTAGTGCAACTGAACCGACAGTTACTGATAACACTAATAGCTAGCTGAACTAACAGTCAGTTGTATAAAGTTGATCGTTTTCTTGAACTCCAGAGCCGACAGCGGATTAACGAACGATTATATGTATTTGCAGGTTTGAAGCATTAGTTTGAGAAACATCTATAATCCCCAACTTTGTTATTATTACGAGTATGTAAAATTGTACATGTATGTATGTATGTACGTATATCTTCAAGCCAGGTCCCTTGCGGGGTAGGCAGAGAGAATCTATATATCTATCAGGAGCGCATCAAATCAGTCTGGGTACAGCCCGTCTGGAGAAGTACCTCCACCTCACAGAAAACCGCAACCAAATAACAACTCCCTAGAGGGTTGTTGTGTTCCTGCGTGTGAGGTGTCCAGTATGCTCCCAAGCAGTTGCTGTGTAAGCAGCAGAGGAGGCATCGCGCGAATGATACTTAATATATTACAAGCGTTAATGGGCTACAGTAGCCGCTTTACATCAAGGCCGTGTGCATCCCGACGTAGTATAAAAAAAAATCGAGACGCGGAACATAAGACGCGGTCCTTATATACTTCACTCGCTTCTCTAACATTCATAGCTCTTTTCATGCACGCTTGTCGTTTCCTGGGGTAGTACTTGTAAAATTATACATAAGGTAACCATATACCACTTGTTGGTGTTCCTAGATAAATAAATTAGAAGTCAAATTATTCATACCTTCCTCGCTAAGTTGAAAAGTATGCAGATCTGATGTTTAAATCTCGAAAACTTTGCTTGTTTAGTCTTATTTAGGTTAGGTAAACTGATAAAGCCGCTGGAATTCCATCGTCTGAACTGTAGGCCAATTCTACTAAAAACCTGCAGTTGCCCGTTTACGTTTGTCATTTGAGTCGCGCACGAGTACTGCATGGCCAATACACGTATTCTGTGCAAAAATTCTGCACTGCAACGGTCGCACAACGGCACTGCAAATGCGCGTATAGTGCAAATGAGCTACGTAACTAACACCTTTCACGATACTTTCAGGTGTAGTAAATTGGACATTTACTAAATGTTGACTCCGAAAGTCAAATGAAAATTTCAAGCCTCTTTCATTGCCCTTGGTTGTCGGCGTGGAGGCATTACAAATTGAAAAGAGGAGGCTTCTCGTCATATATTCACATACATCTCCCAAAAGAAAATATTTCGTAATATAAATCATCTCTTCAGAATATTAATTTCGCTTTGCAAACGTTGCTTATGGAGTAACGTTCAAAAACTGCAATAAACTTCTTTAAAACTTTTATCAGCGCTATGCAAATATCAAAACAATTTGTCAGAATATTGCAGTAAAAGTGCAGCTGCAATCAAAATTTCTAACGGAATAGCGAGTCATTGACAAATGTTTCTACTCCCTTAATAAATTTCTGTAACGATTGACGATTAGAATTATTTAAATTAACAATGCTTAAATTGATTAATTGTAATGTAATTTAAATTGAATTTTGTGTATAATTTTGTAATTCATATTAATTAAATACCTAAATTTTTATTATGCTTGAAATTTTGCATTCCAAACTGTGTGAGGCAGAGCATAATGTCTAAACATAATAACACCTTTATTTTTGAAGTGATAACTTCTTATGGGAGGGTAAACCGCTTCGTTACGTTACGCGTTACCGCGCCAATCTGTCTGACTTAAGTTATCACTTCTGTCGGGCGTCCCGACACGCACACGTTTTTCTTTTTGCTTATGTTTTTGCAAAATAAATAATTTGAATTTGAACAACGCTGGTGTCAGATAGCATAACAGAATATACATGTGCAGTCTCAAGTCAGACCGCACATGGAGTACTGTAATCACCTTCAGGCGGGCGCATCTAGATACCAGCTAGGACCTTGTGATACGGTTCAGAGGCGAGCTGAGAGAATTGTCGGCGATGCCAAGATGCCAATATTGTCCCCTTAAGTTTAGGGCGATATTTTGCCTCCCTGTGTGTGTTCTACCGATTGCACAACGGCCTGCTTTCAGAAGAATTGTTCGATATGATGCCGACAGCTTCTTTTTACGGCGAGAAGTTCATCCTCACACACTGGAACCGCAATGGTTGCGTACTGTGCGGTTCCAGCGAAGTTTACTTCCAAGAATCACTCAAGTTGTGGAATGAACTCCCAGCCTTTTTCCCAAGGGGCTACAACATGGGGTTCAAGATACGCGTGAAGAGGTTTTTACAGGCTCGGCAACGCATGAGTGACACCCCTGGTAACTGCGGTAACCTGCTTACCGTCAGGCAGACCGTATGCTTGATTGTCACCTTAGTGGTATAAAAAAAAATAACGAAGTCTAAATGTACACATTTTGACACATACCGCGCTGCAGTGCAGTTGCAGTTTTTTAGTAGAATTGGCCTACTGGTAACGAATACAAATACTCAACTGAAGTTGGATTTAGGTACATAATCGATAATTCCGACCAAATCATTCTCCAGCTTCAACAATAGTAACAGTTATCATAACTCTAAATTTAATTAAAAACACCAATTTAATTAAAAAAATAAAAATGAAGTGTCTGTTTGTAATGTCAAAATGACAGTGTTGTACTAAATGTCTACAACACGATACTAATAGCAAAAAAACATCTTTTTTTACATTCGTCTGACTCTTTATTTTGGCTAATATCCGAAACGACAGGACCGATTGATTTCACTGACAGATATTAGAAGGAATAACATAGGCTTTCAATTTAGAAAAATAATTACGATTCCGACAAAACCCATGACATTATGAACAAATTCCAATTCCACGCGGACTAAGTCGCGGGGGCGCCCCCAGTGCATATATAATTCACTATCTATAAACTAGTTTAATATTATTAAAATAATTTAGAAAATCTATCGACACTCCATGTCTTATTGAATCGCATGAAAACGTCTCGCATTACAGCCACATTATTTGTAAAGTGTATGGTGGTTGGTCTCAAAATAAAGAGAAAAACTAATATATGTTTGTACCTTACCTGGAGCGGGGCAGCATTCCCGTGAGAACACGTGCATACCTGCGATACATTAGAGATATAAGCAGGTAGATATAAACAGTAACTAATGCACTTACATTTATAGAAATTAGTTGTCATCACTAAGCACACGTGTGACATATTTTCAGATCACAAACATTGATCGGCGCGCTACACAGTACGTAAAAGGTGTACATTCGTATGAAGGACCGGTGGCGGCAGATTTTACTGCGAACTTGGCTTAACATCGTGCAGCGGCGCGCATCTGTGTGTGTCGTTTCTGAACGTTCCTTTGACGTTATACTACTGTTTTTAATGACTCTATTGTGCCCACCAGTAGCAATAAGATACATTGTAGCCTCCGTGCCATCCTCCGGTCAACTCTCATGACCGAGCGAACAAGAGACTGCGGTACTTAATATTAGCACGGCTTGCCACGAGCTATAGTGCACTTTATTGCAGCACATTTAAAGTCGCTATTTAAATAAATATTGTCCAAGAACGATTCTTCTTTATGTTACCAATATCTATTAATCTTTAACTTTGCCCGGTTATGTTACTTCTCTGCAACTTTAACATCGCCATTTAAAGTTACGCAATGTTTCATAGATACAATATGGATACAAATTACTGGTGTTAATCAGAAATCAAAATCACGACAATTTAACAGGGTTTATCGCGATTATCTATGATGCTATAGTCAAATTACAAGCGTTGTACTATCCATCTATGTAATATCTACAAATTTATCGATGGGCGATATAAGTCGACACGTGTTAAGGATTTATAGCAAAGATTATGGAAAAAATCCAAATGGCCGACTGTGCTGGTTCACTAGGGCGATTTTCGAAACTCAAGTCTCAATAAGACGTGAATATCGAAGGCTGGTATTATACGTTGGCGCACTGAAAGTTTTGCGTTAAGTTATACATATGAAGAAATCACAGGTGCGAGGTCTAACTTTGTGCGGCATGAATCACAAACAATACTTTTTTGGACACTAAAAATAAATTTGTGTTGTTCGGATGCGGCTTCTCGGTTGTCTTTTTGCATTTAAGGACACTGGTTCAATAAATGATGGTTTACCAATCAGTATTAACACTTCTCTAGTCTTCAAGTGAGGTAAGGCGCCGTCTCTTTTGCACAACCTGAACCTTGTTGAAAAGAAGAGAATATTTTTTTCGCCAAGTTTCTGGCTTACCTCAATTTTGTAGGTCTATTCTCGTTTCAAACACGTGTATTTAATGTACAAGCTCTTTATAATGAATGATTTTTTCTGGAAGCCTCCACGAGTAACGAGATATGCTTTCATTTTGACCATCCAAAGACAGACATTCAGTGATATCTCCGTAATGGCTAGGGTGAAAATCCGGAGCTATCACCGTGTGATAAGAGGCATTATGAATAAAAATATCAAATTGAAAGTCCCATCTGATGAGACTCCGGGCGATGACGGAATCACATCTGAACTTCTGAATGCGCGTGGGAAACTAATACTCAAAGTTGTTTAGCAACTTTTCAATACCGTCATTTTTAAGGGCAACGCACCACAGACGTGGGGCAGAAGCAGAACATTCGCTATCCTGTTGTTATCTTAGTAAAGGAGATAGAACTATATTGAAATCTATAGACCCATCTCGCTTCTGAGCCATGCCTATTATGCTGTATTCGAGAGTCATCCCGAATCGTCTTGTATGCAGAAATGAGGGCTTCCAGCCTCCGAAGAAACCGATTACAAAAGCTTATTTGACCACATAAATGTGATGTGGCAAGTTGTTCAGAGAAAGAGGTGTGTAACCGGCAGCTTTGATTAGCGTTTGTGGACTATGAGAAGGAGTTATGTTTCATCTAAACCTGGGGTGTACGTTAGTCTATATGAAGTATATGTGAAAACCATTTAAATCCAACTTAGGACCAGAACATCAACCCTAACCAACTGCAGAAAGGCACTCCATATGAAGATGATTTTAAGCTTCTGGACAGGAAAGAACATGGTGTCAATGGCGAGTGGCTCACTCACCATCGATTTGCCGATGAGCACAACAGAGCATCCCAACGTCTCTGGTTGGGGCAAAATGAAGGTTATGTCAAATGTACCTATACGTTCGGTGCATGAAGGAACTCCGCTATTATAGAGACAAATGAGTGCTAAAAATGAAAGGCTAGGGAAAGTTCCCGGCAGAACTTGAGCTAGAAGACGCAACTCCGTATATACAATTAATATAAACGCGGACGAAATGTATATACATAATTAGTTAGCACCACGCCTATGTTCTCATATCATCAGTTGTGTGCAGCAGGTTAAATATAACTGGAGAGCAATCTCGTTAAGCTTTCCAATACACTCCATATTGTACTGTAAACAGCTAATACTTGTCCCTAATGCCTTTGTGACGTCACGGATTGCACTTACGTATATGCCAGTGAAGAGAGATGCATTCCAATAAGAGTGTTGTGTGTTCTGCAAGTCATTCATTACTCATATAAGCTTAAAGAAACAACAACTATATCTTCACGCCAAACCCCTTACAGTGCAGGCAGAGAGAACGCCACATGACATGGTCCTTTCACACTTCACTCGTTTCTTTAACATTCGCATCGTGTGTTACCAGACGGTGTCAGGAGCCCTATGAACATGAATAAAGAACTGTAGATTCTAAGTGTACAATTTAGTTCCATCTGTCATACCTATATATGAAGAAATGAATGTTTGTCAGTATGTCCTCTATGGACTGAAAAACGGCTGGGCAGATTTTGATGAAATTTTCAGTGAATCTTCAGGTTAGCCCAGCAGGTGATCCTGTGAAGTTTGGTAGCGATCATATCACCCGTGCGAAGCCAGGGCGGATAGCTTGTTCTTTATATATAAAATTCGATGTGTGTATGTTCAGTATGGACTCCAAAACTCTTGACGATCTCGGTGGCTCAGTCGTAAATGACGCGACTTTGACACCAACGCTCATGGATTCGATTCGCACACAAGACAAACATTTGTGTGCATGAACATGTCTGTTTATATTGGTCTGGATGTTTAAAGAGAGGTAGAGCGCATCAAAGCAGCCCGTCTGGAGAAGTACCTCCACCTCACAGAAAACCGCAGACAAATAACAACTCTTTCTTTTCGTCTTGTGTCTCGTTCTTGTGTTCCTGTGTGTGAGCACGGTCTCCAGTAAGTTTCCAAGGAGTTGATGTGTAAGCAGCAGAGGCGGCATCGCGCGACTGAACTTAATATATCGCAAGCGTTAATAGGCTACGGTACCCGTTTTTTTCTTTACATCAGTTGGGCCGTGTGCTCGTATGCCTCCCAATGTAGTATAAAAAAAAATATGACACTTGAAATTACGGTTGCATTCTGTTCGAACCAAAGCGAGGATTTAACAGACGACGCGCAAAGCTTCTATAAATTAGCACGCGTAACTTTTCTTTCTATTGTGTTGGGTTTAAAAAGTTACAATTTCGAGTTATAGTTTAGTTTTTTAGTTTCTATGACTGGAATTACGTTTGCATTCATTTCGAACCAAAGCGAGAATTCAACAGACGACGCGCTAAGCTTTTACACATGAGCACGCGCAACTTTTCTATTGTGTTGGGTTTAAAAAGTTCCAATTTCGAGTTATAGTTTAGTTTTTTAGTTTCTATGACATGGAATTACGTTTGCATTCATTTCGAACCAAAGCGAGGATTCAACAGACGACGCGCTAAGCTTTTACACATGAGCACGCGCAACTTTTCTATTGTGTTAGGTTTAAAAAGTTTCTAATTACGAGTAGATGACACTTGGATAATTGCACACGTCAAACTGGGTTCATGTACTCGGGAGTAATTCTGCGACGGGGGCTGATGGAGGGGAATGATAGTAATAAACTCCATGCCCTCATATAATACTATTGTTTACACAGCAGCTTACTGGTAAGCTCCTAAGGAGTTGCTGTGTAAACAGCAGAGGAGGCATCGCGCGAGTGATACTTAATATATTACAAGTGTTAATAGGCTACGGTAACTGCTTTACATCAGGTGGGCCGTTTGCTTGAATGCTTCCCGATGATGTATAAAAAAAAACAGTTGGGCCGCTTTTGATGAAATTTTCAGGAAATCTTTACATTAGCCCAGCGGGTGACCATGTGAAGTTTGGTAGCGAACATATCATGAAATCTATATGTTTGTCTGTGTGTTGTTCGGATTCAGCATAAAAAAGTAGAATAGGAATGTTCAGAAACACCGTTCCTATCTCTTAAGGAACATGGTCAAAATGGTCGACAAATAAAAAAAAAATATTTGAATTGTTACATAATTGACGAGCCAGGTGTTCCTCTGGCAATGCAAGCTTGCGCATTCTCAACTGGTTTAATATTGCGACTGCAAAAGTAATTAACAGATCTGCCTCCATTCAACGAATGAATATATTCGTGGACGAGCATCATGAACTCCGCGAGACTTCCGTCGCGAAAACTCACATGAACTGTGCAGATATACAAAAATACATGGATTTAAAAATAAACAGACAATATTCACAGACGATTTGAAACTTCGCGTTATAAACAACATAATAATGACACCTTTTTATAGAGTCATTATCATTAATTTATTTTCAACTGTCTGAGGGTGTAAATATGTGAATATAATTTATATTTTAACTGCCAATGAAAACCCTGAGTTTTTCTTCAGCCTCTCTCTTTATTAAAGCGTACATGATCGTGGCAAATACAGCTAATTAACAAACCCATGGAAAAAGAACCTATTTAATACGAAGGTAGCCTTCGAATCTAGGTGTGGGCAAGTACCACTAATTCCTATTTTCTTTTGTACATATTTGTAATTATTACTTGCCAGGTAGTGAAGAAAATCAACGTGAGGAAAGCCCATGGTCGAGAAAGAATATATCGGACGACCTGTGTGACCTAACCTAAAAAAGGTCTGGTTTTGTTTTTGGGTCGTGCAGATATGACGGCAGTCGCGTGTGCAAAGAACAGTATCTTTATCAAATCCTTAGGCTTAGGTAGCGGACCCCGCCAATCCCAATAGATTAGGAAACGGGCTAAAGGTAGGAAGAAAAGCTGCTAATTAAAACTGTAGAAAGAGAGCTAGGGCGCATCAAAACAACCCGACGCGCGAAAGGGAAGACCGCAATCAAATAGCAACTCCCTTGGAAGATTGTGTTACCTCAAATTAGTGAGGTTACCAATAAGCACGAGAGGATTCCCTGTGTTAATAGCGAACTCCTCTTTTATTTTTTACTGTTCAAACCAGGCGGGCCGTATGCTCATTTGCCTCAATGTAATAAAAATCACATGTAATATACCTAGCTTCTAATGACAGGATTGAAGTAGCATCGATATCTGACAAAATTTTATGGTTATGGTTTAGCCAAGAAAAGGTAACAAACATACATCGCATTAATAACATCAGTATTGATGGATGAAGTGGCGTATTACCGTTATAGTGAGCACGTACGAATAAACTACACTATCCAACAATGTCCAAGTGTTAACCAAAGTGACACAAATGTGTGTATATATTTACACAGACTCATTCGTGCACTTTTCCCCGCCCCCACAGATTTTATTCTGGTAAAATCTTGAAATTAATAAGAGTAACGTGCAAATTTCCACAAACGTGCAATAAACAAGACACAATCCCAAATGAACCCGACAAGTTCTAATCGGGACTGGGTGCCGGCGTGCTTAGAACCAATATCTAAAAATCGTGTACTATATATATATAGCTATTTATTTAATTGCAGAGCTGCGTTAGCCAGCGAAGCTTTATAACCGAGAAAATTGTCTTTTTTGCAATTTTGCGGTTTTCGACTGTTACACGTAGTACTCCTTCAGTTTTGAAGCTAGAGAGCTGATTGTTCGACGTGAATGTACCTTAAGTATTGTAGATTCCCCTAAAATAGATTTTTTTTTTTATATTATTTACTTATTATGATTAGCTCAATAAAGGATATCTATAAGTGATGTTATCGCCCCAAAAACCGTTCCAATACAAAGTCAATTGGAGCGCGTATGGCGAGCACTGAAAAACAACAACACGATAACTATCGCCGTCTAGGGGTAACAGACTCATCATATTCCTGTACATACCATTAGGGTTAGGGTTAGGGTTAGCAGCTCTGCTTACGCAACTTGCTGTTATTTACTTATTGTGCAAAAGCAGCCAATGCGCCGTAGGTCCAACTCCCCTAGTTAAATTTCATTTAAAAAAAACGAGTGTGCTTTAGACAACACGACTGAAATAAAACTTCTTTAGCCCCATAGTGTGATACACACAATAGGCCTACACTTTGTCTTAGATAAACGAAACTTAACTCGCTATGAGAGAAAGAAAGAAAATGTGTGCTCGCACCTCTCTTGCCCCTGCAGTAATATACGAAATGTAACTCTCTCTCTTTCTATCTTCACTAACTTATATCTCCCTCTCAACTTTCGTTCGCCTCTCCCGGTCACACTTTTCGTAACGCTCTCGTCACGCATTCACCAGCTTACGCCCCAAGTCAAGCGATTTACTTAAAAAAATATTTTTAATGTTATAAAGTTCAATTTTCATTTAACGTACCGAAATCCTAAAAATTCAATTATCGTCTGTTTATCATTATATCTGTCTGTGTTCTTTTTCAAGAAAACGCGGTGTAATAATTGTTATTGTACCATGATGAAGAGGATTATGTTAACAAGGAAACGTCATATATGTCAGTTCTATATGAAATAAACATGGCCGGATTGCGTGTCAGATATAAAATATTGTCAGCCAATGCATTTCCTCATTGCATACACACATTATTTTAAACCTATTTGAAACTCGATATAGACTTCACTTATTAGCAAAATCACTTAGAGAAACAAATTTTACAAGAACTCGTCGAAAGTCTCTTGTAACTTGCGGTCGTCTAAGAAACGTCGCCTAGAAAAGTTAATTTTATATTTACCTTTTCAGTTTTGTTATGCTTTGTTTTTTTAAGATTTTTTGCTTTATTGAATAGGCAGTCAAAATATTGCTATTTTCTAAAGAAAGTACTGTAAAATTGAAAAGTCGCCGAGTACCTACTTTTTTCAAACATAAGCGTAGTATATTTCACATACCTACAAGTACACATGAATACAATACACCTGCTGAATTTAAGCCACCGAACGTAATGTAAAGCTGTGTACGTTACGTAAAGCTACGCAGTAGGTAGTTGGCTAAAGGTTCCACTGAGGCATCCATCAATCCAAATGGAGTGGTAATATTTCAAAATATATTCATGAATGTTAAAATGTATGCCATTTAAATGGATGTCCAAATGGACTTCGGATATCTAAATATATTAAAATCCGTTCCTCCATTCCAAACAGACGTTATTTCCCAGACTGTTAGTGAAAAAAGCGCGACCCAATGGTCCGCAGATGAGCATGAAACACGTCCATTTTTGCAGTTTTAATGTAGTTTGCAGAGTCGGTCGACCATTTACTGGTCTTAAAACGTGGTAAGGCGGAGCTTGCGAAGATCCATACTACAACTTCTGGTATGAGAAGCGTAACAGTGACAATGACAGTGACGTTTGCGTCAAAACTTAAGTGTTATCAATACTGCCAAAGACAAAGAATTCGAAATGACTCCCTTTGGTCATACGAAAGTACGAAACGAAAGAAGAGCGCCCGGGCGGGAGAGTCTACTTAGAACGAAGCGAATCTCGAATGCGCACATTGACGTTACGTTTTCAGTCATTCTCACGCACTCTCAAGCTGTCACCTACTCAATCGTGACTGCCAATGGCCACGACTCGTGGAGTCAATGGCCACGAGGGCTAGTACGGATGTTCGTCACGTCATGTCAATAATTATAAATATACCGTATTATTGTGGTTAGATTTTCTTGATTATACACAAGTAAAAATTGTGCTTACACGTTCTTCACCTCTCCAAACGATATGGACAGGAAAGTAAAACTCTGGTTTCTCTTGTTCGAACGTAAAAGTAGGTACTTGATTTAAATACTTTTTATTATGGGATACCTGAATTCCAGTAGTGGATTGAGTAGGGTTTGATGTTCCTACGATTCAGTCATTTTTAGGGTTCCGTACCCAAAGGGTAAAACGGAACCCTATTACTGAGGCTCCGCTGTCCGTCCGTCCGTCCGTCCGTCTGTCACCAGGCTGTATCTCATGAACCGTGATAGTTAGATAGTTGAAATTTTCACAGATGATGTATTTCTATTGCCGCTATAACAACAAATACTAAAAAATATAATAAAATAAATATTTAAGGGGGCTCCCATACAACAAACGTGATGTTTTTGCCTTTTTATAGATACTGGTACGGAACCCTTCGTGCGCGAGTCCCACTCGCACTCGCGGGAGACATACTAGCATATGTACGGTCCACCTGGCGTAAAGCTGTCGCCGTAGTCTATTAACTCTTGTAGTACATCAAGCATCGTTCGCACGATACCACAGTACCTCCTCAAGAGTTTACTGTTAACTTCGCACTAAGACGACTACCTTCAAGGGAGCTATCATTAGGCTGCGGTTTTCTCTGAGATGGAGGTACATCATCAGAAGTGCTGCTCTGATGGGCCTTACATCGCTTAAATACGCCAAGACCAATACAAACAGACATGTTCATGCACACAAGTATTCGTCTTGTGTAGAAACGAGCCCTAGCTTATACCACAGACAATTTGAATTAAAGTTCACGTATTTTGCTTATTCTGTGGCTTCTACACATTATGCAGTCCGTGCACGAGACCAATTTTGAATTGAAAGGAGAATGGAGTTTCAAACAGTATGAGGCCGAAGCCACGTACTTTTGTCGGTGTAATTCAATTATATTCTAAGTAGTCTAGTAATAAATCTGTACGAAATCGGGCATTGAACTATATGTTACCGCCAGAATGTAATATCATACATAATTTTTCCGATTATGTCACATGAGACATGCTAACGATTCTGCACTATCTTTTTAACACGATTTGAAGAGAACAGCGATATAGACCTTATTGTTGGACTAGTTGCGATTCTGCAAACGCAAATGTCGCTTTTTAACCCATGACACCTTCTACAGGTAAGATGGAAGAATTATTTACAGATTAACTTACAGCAGACATTTTGAAGGAAAACTCAAAATGGGGAATATCCTATTTCAATGTCGCGTTATTAAAAAACAAAATTGTTTTTAATAGCGCGTTCCCTTTCTCCATTTTCTGCCTGGATTTTCGCCGGGCGCCGCACTTTTCCATATTCGTCAAAGACACGTGTGAGTTCATATTAATTTGATATTGATTTGTTCTAAATTGTACCAATTATTTAGAAGGAGTCGGGAGCGACTACTACTTTGCGCATTTATACATTATTAAATGCAAACTTCGCGAATGTACGAACAAGTAGTTTAGTTATTATTATATATATTCGTACCGAAGTATCTGTTATTTCGAAATAACTGTTCTTACTTTTTTGGTTATACCTACAGTGGAAATTCATTCGCGGTTCCGTGCAGTTTCAGTATTCGTGAATGAAAAAATGGAGACCACTTCCTGTATTCGCGTTGGAAAGTTTCGTTATTCGAGGACACGTAGATTACGATGACATATAATTTAAAAAGAGATAACATTCAATATTCAACGTTTTCCCCTCTTACATATCAAAACGAACAAGTATGCGTCAAAATATAAACAAAAAAAATTATAATATTTGTGTTAAGCCTAAAGTTCTTTGATAAAAGCCGACTTCGCCGGCACCACCTTTTCAACAAGGTGACGTAAAGTTTCTAATATCGCTACCGCCGTAAAAAATCTGACCGAACGTTTACGAATGACAAGTGAACTGTGGATCACTTTATTAAATTTGACCCGTATTTGGGACGAGGCTTATTTTTAAAAGAAGAATTATGATGCGTCAGCTGAATATCAGGCGGAATTAAAAGGCCTTTCAAAAGGAGCAAAGAAGGAAAAGATTACAAAATATTTTAAAATAAATAATTCAACCAATTTTTACTATTTTTACCAATTACCAATTAATATTAATATTTTTTAAATAGTTATTTTATGTTTTAAATGTGTTATCTGTTATTTATGATTAAACAGATTTAATTTTTATTTAATTTGTTTTATTTTCCTATCTTGGAACCTAACCCCTATATTTCCGTACAAATCATTATTCCATATTCACGGTTTCCGTATTCGCGGGATAATTTTGGAACATATACCCCGCGAATAAAGATATTTTACTGTATATACATTTATTATAGATTTTAAAGCTTAATTTAGTAAAGTTATCGTTTGTCTTTTCGGAGTAATCTTCAAAACGGTTGAAAAGACCGTTACGAACTGCGGAAAGTTTGACTTGGAGCCTGTAGTAACATAGACGTAAGTAGAACATAGCAGAATTAATAGAACTCACATACGCGTTGAAGACACTGGCTGAAAGCCACGAAAACGGATATATACCTATGCGTTGTCGGCATTGAATGTATTTTTTTTTATTTCAGCTCAGCATAGCTCAGCTTAGCTCGTTGATGGTTGCGTGCTACAGTCATCTATCCGGGAGTTAGCCGCAAAGAGGCAAGCCATAAGAGCGGCTTTCTTCTGCGGCTGATGTGCCAGTGATCCATTAGGATATCTCAGCGGAGGCAGCGACGGCTGGCAGAAGTTGGCCTGCACGGCTTTGGCTAGTCGCCAGTAGTTACGCGCCCCAGTAGGGTGCGCTACTAGTTCCGTGCCGACTCGTGTAACGCACTCCCTTATGTATGCTCTCTTGCAGACCTTGGTGGCAGTATTGTAGGCTGATTTCAGCAAGTTAATATTCGGATCTTTGAAGGCGGGACCCCTGGTGCAAGTGCGCACTCGCGAAAATAAAAATTAAATATTAATATTCGTTTTAATCGTAAGTGTAACATCAGATACAAATTTATTAATTATACACGTATCGAATTATAATATGCTCCAGTGATAGATGTTTTCATTATAAACGTCAAAAAGAATGTGCTACAGGTACGCATGCACCTCAGTTGTATGGAACGCTTTATTTGTTCCGAACAGCTAATCTGGTAACATCATTGCCATAGAGGAATATTTTATAAACGACGACGACTCAAACGGAAGCATTGCTTTAAAAACTAGAAGACGAATTTAGAAAAAGTTTCAATCATTTGTACTCAATGCGATCTTCCGGTGAAAAGTAGTATAATAAGTAATATATTACATTTCGTCGAATGATGACAATCACGTTCTATTCAAAATGAACATATGTTTATTTTGAATAGGACTAAATTGAACCCTCTTAAGATTCTGAGGTAGATGCGAAATGTGTTTGTAAAGTCGCGAGCTGAATTGCATCACGAACTCGCCGCAGCGTCACTTGTCTCATAGGAGACGTTCTGCGGTAATATTGTTACCTACTTATATACTATTAATTATTCTGTGCCCGTACATCACAAATGACGATACAATCGCTGACAGCTGCATACCCGCATGGGGTCAAGCAGGCACGTGTGACGGTATAGTTTGAAGTGATTGTTTATAACATACACTAGGTTGATCTCTGAAATATTCAATTACGTACAGCACGAGGCAGCGTTACGTGTCTAATTTCCAATTATTTTTCTGAAATAACGGTATAACCAGATATTAAGTCTAGTTTAATAAAACTGGGTATCTACTTATTAGTTTTATTCGCATGAAAAACGGTTTTTTCAATGTAAAAACATAGACAACAAGCCTACTATGGCTATAAGACCAAGTTAAAGAACATGAGTGAGTGAGTACGTGAGGACGGTCCTCGTAAGTAGAAACCAATAAAACACTTGACTACGCATGAAGGCTTACCGTTCACTAAAACATTGTGTTTTAGCGCCTGAATGCCTCAGCGATTCGAGCCTACTGACTAATGCTAGATTACATTAACCAATAAGCTGACAAATGCTGTGAGGTTGATCCGCAAACAATAGCTACGCGTTCTTATTTGTCCACCGAGCCGTAGCGGTGAATTGACACATTTTTACTACATAATATCGATCTCATCGGCTCTCCAAATGTTATTTCTTTCATACCTAAAAGGGACTTCGTGTGAAGCTGAAGACAGATAGATGTACAATACATACTATCGCGTTACGGTTGGGCGAAATTCTTTGTGAAATCTTTTCAGAACTCGCGACAAAGACTCGCGTTGTGCGACGGGTGTGAAGAAGGCACGACAAATACACACGGAGGCATCCATATCGCCGCCCCAGCGATTCCTAAGCTTGCTTCGGTCGCCTGGCCAGTATTCATGCATCGACGATATGACGATTCTTATGTGCAACATGAACGCGGATGTTCTTCCCAAGCCTATATATAAAAATAAATAGACAAAGACAAAACAGTTCAGTACCTTTTTAGGGTAAAACGGAACCCTATTACTGAGGCTCCGCTGTCCGTCCGTCTGTCACCAAGCTGTATCTCAACCGTGATACAAAATATGAACCGTGATAGTTAGACAGTTGAAATTTTCACAGATGATGTATTTCTGTTGCCGCTATAACAAATACTAAAAAGTAGAATAAAATAAATATTTAAGGGGGCTCCCATACAACAAACGTGATTTTTTTGCTCATTTTTGCTCGATATTGATAACGGCAACAGAATATTTAGTTATATACTTACTTTAAGAACAAATAATTAAATTAAAATAAAACAAATATTTAACGGGGGCTCCCATACAACAAACGTGATTTTTTTGCCGTTTTTATAGATTATGATACGGAACCCTTCATGTGCGAGTCCGACTCGCACTTGGCCGATATTTATTTTTTCTTCATCGTATTGGCGAACTTCAGAGTTATCAATAGACATAATTGAAGATTAGAAAGGCTTCGAAACATATTAATATATTTTTCCCCTCCTCATGATTAAATAATTATTTATACCATGTAAAAAATATGGTATTATGTTCGAAAGAAAGAAAGAAAGTAAAATAAATATCTACTTCATTATTTTCTTCATTATTCGTTAGCGATATCAACTTGGCGAGTGTACCATTAACCAATTAACATATTTTGATTGATTATATATAAGTTATTGGTATTTACTGTGTTATAATGTAAGTACAAATACATAATTAAGAAATATTCATCTGTTAATTAACTGGTTCGAACCACACTATTGGCGGATCTAATGTTTATTTTGTTTTCTCGAAATGCAAACGGGTGGTTTATATTTTGTACGTGACGATGTAAGTGCCTATGTTGAGGTTGTTATCAAATCCTGATAAATGTTTGATTAATGTAACACCTCAACCGGTTAATGGCGGATTTACAGCCAATATCATAATGGCAGTATATTTCACTTTGTTTTCTCGGAATGCAGATATTTTCTAGATTTTGTACCTGTTGATATGGGAACACATGTTGCGGCAAGTATCCAATGCTGATGATGAATGATTAGAGTGTTGCTTAAACAACCAGCAAATGAATAAAGAAGCAGCACGCTTCTAGCAACTTCGTATTTCGTAATAAATTCGTTAAAATTTGCGTTTACGCATTTTTACTCATATCTGTAATTATCACATACTCAGCGGTGAAGAAAAGATCGTGTGGAAACCCGCACGTCAATGAAATTACAAGTATATTTCAAAAGATGTAAGTAAGACCTAATCTAGGAAATGTCTGGTTATCCCTCTAGATTGTGAAAGTCTGATGGTAGTCGCTCCGTGTGAGAATCAGTATATTCGCCAAATCCTTAGGCTTTCATAGCGGACGCCGCAATCATAATACGACATACAATTCATAATTAAGAAACGGGATAACGCCAGGCAGATGAGGTATGATATTCAGGCGTCTCTCGTGTTGAGGTAATTTTTGATAAATATTTGATTAATACAATGCCTTTTCCGGTTTATTCTAATATATATGTA
Source organism: Pyralis farinalis (assembly GCA_947507595.1). Lineage (NCBI taxonomy): Eukaryota > Metazoa > Arthropoda > Insecta > Lepidoptera > Pyralidae > Pyralis > Pyralis farinalis. Next base: position 35,090,042 of record OX382265.1, read on the forward strand.
TATCGTTAATATACGTGAAATAGTTAACGACAGATGTACCGCTGCCAGCTTAATATAGAAATGTCGGCGACATATTTTCATTTTATTTTCTGGAAATACGTACAGTTTCTATAGTTTGTCTTTGTTGAATTGAATGCAAATATTTCTATATGTTGCACATGTTGATGTGTATACACATATTGAGGTAAGAATGAAATGCTGATTTATATTTGATTAATATACATATACAAAACGACTGTGTCGCGCCGCTGCCTTAACGAAACGCTACAAATATTTAGTTAATAATACATGAAAGAAATGTCGGTTATATTTGTTTTAACTATGTAACTTTGACATACAGCCTATGTATATGTATCGAATGATGATAAAAGTATAAGATCAATATAAATTCACAACATGAATAATAATTCTCTTATACTGATAAAGGTACTTGTATGTAAACACTCTTTATACTTAATTGAAAATATACGTACCCACGTAGATTTTCAATTAAGTATAAACTTTTAATAGAACATCGGTATATTATGGTGGGTGTAACGCATGCGTCCATACATTCAAACGAGTCAAAAACATTTTGATTGGTGAATTGTGAGCATTTTTGGATGCATACCCTATAATATACCTATGTCATGTTTGTTTGTTTTTTGCTTTTGTATTTAATGTTTGTATATATTCCTATTTTTCTTTTTTCATATTTGTTTATTGTATTGTTTATGTATAACTTCGTAATAAGTATTAGGTGAAGTTGCTGTGCGTTAGTTTTATGAAATTTGTGATAATGTTGTAGACAATTAGTGTACGTTTGTTCTCTCGCCCATTTATGTTATTCTGTCAATAGTTCTTTGTTGGCTGGAAGAGATCCCTTTTAGGGATAAGTCCGCCTTTATAACATAAAATTAATTTCATTGTAATATGTATATTTTTAAATTTATTGTACAATAAAGATTTTACAACAACAACATTGCATCTTCTGCTACTAAAGCCACAACTTCGCGTGAGTTTACTTGTAACCTCACCCACTTGCACGTAACAACCCTTCAGGGATTTGCGTTTTTGACTGCGGTTTTCTGTGAGGTGGACTTTCTGTCCCAGTGGGTCCGCTTTAATGTGCCCTATCTCTCTCAAAAACCAGACATGTTCATGCACACAAATGTTTGTCGCGCGCGGCAATGGTACTCACAACCTTGGTGTTATAGTAGCCAACTAAATAACTAACCACTCGACCAGCTATGCGAGCGTTCGCGTAAATATTCAAGTACATAACTATTAACATAATAAAATGGAAATTTAGGCATAAAAATGTCATTGAATTATTTTACCATTCTATATTCGTAACAAATTCAGCTCAAGCGAGAAACGGTCTCTTATTCAGTCCTTGGAATTCTAAGAAATGCGAAGTAAATCAATATCTCGCATTGAGGCGCCGAATTTTGTTTCTATCTATCTATCTATCTATAACTTCACGCCAAATCCCTTGCGGGGTAGGCAGAGAGAACCGAGCGCCACGTGACTCGATCCTTACATATCTCACTCGCTTCTTTAACATTCATTGCTCTTCTCATGCACGCACGCCGGTTTCTAGGGCTCCTGACATCACCTTCTGATAGAACATGACCAATTTGGTCATGGTAGGTAAGTCTTGGCCTTCCCCGGCTCCTACATCCTTCCACTTTTGCATTGTATATCTGCTTCGTCATTCTTTCATCTTGCATTCTTTCTACATGTCCGAACCATCGGAGCATGCCTCTTCTTATTTTAACACCGACGCTCTCTTTCAGACCAACTCTATTTCTAACATCATCATTGCGAATACGGTCTACGAGCCTTACGCCGCAAATTTTGCGCAGCGCTCGCATTTCAACCGCGTTTATTCTACTTTCATGCTCTTTCTGCCATACCCAACTCTCGCTTCCATAAGTTAGCGTTGGGACCAACACTGCATTGTGTATAGCGAGTTGTGCCTTCTGGCTCAGGATTTTACTGCCAAGAAGTTTTCCCAACGCTCCATTCACACTATTCCCAGCACTCACTCGTCTTTCCACATCTGCGGTGTACCTTCCATCCCTGCTGAAAGCGCATCCAAGATATACAAACTCATCCACTTGTTCCAACACTTCATCATCAATCGTAATCCTTACATTAGTTCTGGATTCTTCTCTTTCAAATACCATTATCTTTGTTTTCTTCGCATTCAGTAGTAAGCCTTTCTCCATACAGTCGTCTTTCATCGCTGTGACCAGTGTTTGCAGTTTCGATGGTGTATCTGCTAATAGCACGGCATCGTCTGCATACAGCAGACAGTTCACCACTTGGTCACCCATGCGCAATCCCACATTCGTTGACTTTATTCTCTGCAGACAACTATCGAGATACAGGATAAACAGCCTAGCAGATAGCATGCAACCCTGTTTGACACCAATTTTGACATCAAACCAGGGTGACATGCCACCGTCTATCCGCACACATGCTGAGCAATCCTTGTAAGTGGACTGCACAGCACGGAGCAGTGAACCGTCAATCCCATATCTCGGCAATATGTCCCACAGTTCCTTTCGCACAACCCTATCAAAGGCTTTCTCAAGATCCACAAAACCGCAGAAAACCTTCCGGTCTATGGCCAGATGCTTCTCTACGATATTGCGGAGCGAGAAAACTTGATCCGTACATCCCCTTCCATTTCGGAAACCTCCTTGTGCGTCCCACAGCATTTCATCGGATTTCACCCTCATTCTCCTTTCAATCACCTTTCCATATACTTTTGCTGCTAAGCTGATCAAACTGATGGCCCTATAGTTGGCGCAGTCCATGCGTGATCCCTTGCCTTTATACAAGGGCACGATGACTGCGCGTCTCCAGTCCATTGGGACCCTTCCAGTTCTCCAGCATAGGTTGCATAGGTACCAGAAGGCGTCCCGGACGTAAGTGCCACCTAATTTGATCATCTCAGCTGTGATCAGATCAATTCCCGCTGATTTTCCATTTTTCAAGCTTCGTATCGACCATTCGATCTCATCCATAGTTATGCCTTCGTCGGACGCCGAATTTTGTTTCTACGCAGAGTAATCATATCAAACTACTCCTCTGAACACGGGCCATTGTATAATCGGAGTTTCAAGCAGTGGAAGGCAATCTCTGCCGTGGGGTAAGTAATGCGATCTTTATAAGTTGCTATCATTTCGTATGTTACGATACGAGAACTACGAGTATGTGGAATGAGAGATGGATGTAGTGACAAAAATTGTATGCTAAGATGGTTTGGTCATTTGGAAAAAAATACGACAAAAGAGTTAGGAAAGAAATGTATCAGGCATGAGTGAAAGAGATATCGGTAGGGCCCGCCCCTGACGCTTGACGCACACATACAGATTTTTTTTTATACCATTAAGGTGGAAATCAAGCATACGCCCTGCCTGATGGTAAACAGTCACCGTAGCCTATGCAACACCAGGGTTGCCGACCCTCTAAAAAAACCTCTTCACGCATTTCTTGAATTCCATGCTGTAGTCCCCTTGTAAATGTGGCGATGTGTTGAAAATGGACCAAATCAAAAGCACCCAAAACCGAAGAGCATACATGAAGATGTTGATGACAGAGGTTTGGATCGGTGCACACGGCGTTCCATAGTCACTACCTACCCCAATGAGAGACCGGCGTGATGATATGTATGTATTTCATATGAAAACGTATTTTACTGGACAGTTTAGAATAAGGTTTAATGCTAAATAGGTTCAGATTATAACACTACGCGGTAAGATGATAAAGGAAATAACCTATGAACAACCCAGGAGATCGATTTTACAACGATAGCCGAGTGCATAAGGAATCAGCCAACCAGCATGTAGGTACCGCTCAAATCGTGTATTCGGATTTGTGTACCTATTAGTGATTATCAGTTGCTCTGCGATGATGGAAAACATCGCGAGGAAACTCACCCATCAAAAAAAAATATATTTCTAAAGACGTGTGATCTAAGAAAAGTCTGGCATTCCCCTCTGTTTTGGTGAGGTCGGAAGTAATTTTTTTTTATATACAACGTCTAGCATGCGGCCCAGCTAAAGTAAAACAGTTACCGTAGCCTATTAACGCTTGTAATATATTAAATATCACTCGCGTGATGCCTCCTGTGCTGACGCAGCAAGTCCTTAGGAGCTTACTGGTGACCTCACTCCCACGCAGGAACACAACAACCCTCTAGGCAGTTGTTATTTGGCTACGGTTTTCTGTGATATGGAGGTACTTCCCCAGACGGGCTGCTTTGATGCGCCCTACCTCTCTAAAACATTCAGACCAAGACCAACGAACATGTGTACGCACTCAAATGTTTGTCTTGTGTGGGAATCGAACCCACGAGCGTTTTTGAGACTGATTTTACGTAGTAACTTAATTCACCACTGAGGGTCGGGGGGTAAAGCAGAACGCGCATCACTCATTGGCTAGTTCACGAATCAGCATCGCGCCACTTATCGGTTTATTGGTTAAAATAGTCTGCCATTGGTCAGTAAGTTCGAATCACTGAGATATTCATGCGCTAGAACTCATTGTTTTATGAGCACGCGCCTTTATGCGCAGTCAAGTGATTTATTGGTATGCGGGCAAGGATTTTTCTACCAGTACCAAATTTATCGTGCAATATCAGAAGGCGTCATCACCAGCGAGCGTTCATGATAAAAGCTATGAACGCTAAAGAAGAGAGTGAAATATGTAAGGATCGAGTGACGTGTTCGATTCACTCTGCCTACCCCACAAGGGACTTGGTGTCAAGATATAGATAGAACTAAACCAAATTTATGAGCTGTACGGGCTACTAAGTGTTCCATTCAATGGTTTAATTAACGTATATAGACACTATATAAATGCAGTCACCTCGAGAAACAGTCAGAGTGAGAAATTGGCTATTTGATAGTAGACCACGTACCGGAGGGGACTTATTTATACACGTCAGCAGCGATGTCGCCTTGAGCGCGCATTGATTGTACCTGTTGCATACACGGTCAAGGAAATGGTCTATCTTACTATATCTTTACGCCAGATCCTTTACGGCGCAGTACGCAATCTGTACATGAAATATAATTCGCGCATTGTCACCTCCGCTGATAACACAGGTTCATAGATACTTATTGGTAACCTCGTACAGGAACACATCAACGCTCCAGGGAGTTGTTATCTGGCTGCGGCTTTCTATGAGGTGGAGGTACTTTCCTAGGTGAGCTGTTTTGATGCGCCCTACCTCACTTGTAAACATCTAGACAGAAATATACAGACAAACGGTTATCATTGTTAACCACTCCGCCGCCGAGCTCCAAAGTTGTATTTGTACGGAACCATAGCAGTGGGACAATAAGTAACTATACAACACACGGGAATATACTCAGAGCATAGAGAATCGATGATATACGTCTTTAATTAAACATATAAAAATGCGTAAAACTAAACAAATATTCCACAACTTGTATCTTCAAAACGCAATAAATCAGTACCAGTATAACATCACAGTATCTTACAATTAAGCTGGGGTTCCAATTATCACTATATCTATTATCTACTAATGCCGTTGTGACGAATGTGTTAAAAATGATAAATTTCGTATACAAGGCTGATTAGTACTGGTAAACGTTATCAATGTTATCTTATGACCTGAATTATAATCGATACAATTTACAAAACTAGTAGTTTAATTATTAATATTAATATGATGTTACTATATGATAATTTTAGTGATAAAAGGGAAGGGAGAATTCCGATTTTTCCGATTAGAATTCAAATATAAGTTACAGAAAACGCAAAAAACGTCACCAAAAACGCAAATTAATGTTAAGAAAAATATTAAACCTAAACTAGGCGCTCAGCACTTTTTTTTTTATTCAAGGCATTACTTTTTGCTGATGATACTTCAATAATAATTCGCGTCATAACAGCGTTATTATAAAATTTTACAAGTATAGTAAGTTGATGAACTAACACTATCGCCGGATAATGCGTGTTAGAAATAATACAAGTATGGAAACACGTTGAAAATGTTTTACCCTACCGTAATGTTTTCGTGTACCCGACCTAAGATAATGCAATCAAAAACGTTTTAAAATCGAATAATCTAAAACAATTTCACTTAATAGATAATTATCATTATTCAATAGGACAATAATACTTTAATGCAGAGGCCGGGGATTAAGCAAACCGTGTATGATATTAGCAGACCGAACTGGGGGCGAGTACGACTATAATACCAGTCGACGAATCATATATATATATTTTTTATACTACGTCGGGAGGCATGCAAACATACGGCCCACCTGATGTAAAGCGGGTACCGTAGCCTATTAACGCTTGCGATATATTAAGTATCACTCGCGCGATGCCTCCTCTGCTGCTTACACAGAAACTCCTTGCTGGTGACGTCACTCACTCGCAGAAACACAACAACCTTCAAGGGAGTTGTTATTTGGCTGCGGTTTTTCTGTGAGGTGGAGGCACTGCCCCAGACGGGCTGCTTTGATGCGCCCTACCTCTCGTAAAACATCCAGACAAAGACAAACAGCCATGTTCATGCACACAAACGTTTGCCTTGTGTGGGAATCGAACCCACGAGCGTTGGTGTCAAAGTCGCGTCATTCAGGACTGAGCCACCGAGTTCGTCAAAGTCACTCGTATTCCCGTAATGGTCCTTGAACATAAAACAACTTGTCTGCCCATCGCTCGCAAGAACGTTGTATTGGATTTAGTTACTACGTAATATAGGTCTCGTCCGCTCTCTCTAGCTTATTTCCTTCATGTTATTCAACAACATGACGAAAGAAATGACTCAACGAGAAAAATAAAAATAACCGTATCATATATATACAGTCCATGAAGGCCATTATGTTTACGCTGTTACCCTCTACAGTTAAACTCATTTTATCGAAGCGATTATAATAATCACGAGATATAACGACAAATTAATCGCGATTATAACAATCTGCATTGTCTATTTACTTAATGAGAAGAATTAACGTGGCCCTAGCCCTACCATAGATATTAGATTTGGTTGAGTACATATTGCGTTTTAAACATTTTGCGATATGAACATTTTAAATATTGAACATTTTGCGTTTTGAGGACACATATGGAGCCACATGGCCGTTGCACAGATTTAAAAATTCATTCGATGAATTACTGTTGGATAAATGCTATTACATTCTGACAGAATATTTAATAGATAAAACGTACCGACGGATTAAAGACTTGGAAATATAGTTATTATATTATGACTTTCAAATAGTATTTAGTGTAATAATTCAAGTATTAATCCCAGTAATTTAACAGGCGCGCGCGGGGATATGAATCCAACGTGTAGAGGCTCTTTAAAAAATATTAATGTAATATTATTTGCCCGCCGTGACCCGCTCCTGGGAATATCGATGGAACAATATATCCATGAGCAGGTGTTCGCAGGTAATGGGGCTATTGTAAATATGGCAGGAATTATTGGGCTATTGAAATGACATCTGGAGGGATTATTAGTCCTGGGCTATTACATATATATTAGAAGATAGACGGACACCTGCCGTAACTATCATATCTGATGTTACTCTCGGCTCGTCGAAGTGGTGGCTCGCCACTCACTGGATGGACCTCCGAAATGCCAGAGAAGGCTAGGGGCAACACCGGCGTGAGTGACTCAGGGGTGTCGAGAGGTGTGCTGCGCTTTCTCCAAAGTTACTCGCGGCGTTATACCCTTTAACACTTCCACCCCCGGAGCATCCACTCCTCCTACTCCTCTCTGGACGGCCAATAAAGGCAAGTCAGAGCTGAGAGTCCTGCGGGCCTTCTTAAGTTTCCACTCCGACCGACGAAGACACGCCGGAGACGAAGGCCCTGATCGACTCTCTGGAGCACCGGTGGTGTCGTTACGAACAGCTCGCCACAAGGTCCACTGAGGGGTTATTATTAGCAGTATTAATGGAATTGAGTAGGTATCATTTTTCATTAGTGGAGACGGTCTAACAAGAGGTGTCTCCTGTACTTCTGAAACTGGTTGAATACGTTTTGATGCTAATAAAAATTGTTTTACGTTTATTTGTGTTCTATAGTAGATAAATAATTAATAGCATATTTTAGGTGAACAATTTTTGCGTGGTTTGAATAATCCCCATAATTAATACAAAATTGCAAAAAAAAAATAATGTTATATACAATATACCATTCTATATTTAATTCGAATATTTCCTAATTTTTAGGGTATTCAACACCCGAAAATGAAATTTGACAGTGTTGTGTCACGTGCTGACCTACTTATTTACTTATCTAAGTATATTTTACATATTCAAGTCCCTTATCTCCGAAGTTTGCAAGAAATAATTCAAGTAATGCACTTTCATCGATACATTGCAGGAAGTTTATACTAGTCAAACTTATTTCAATGGTTCTGAATGGAAAACCAAAAAACAGTCTTAATCTTTAATTTGAGTGACAAAAATGTATAGAGTAAAGAATGTACACTTTTTTTTATATAAGTACATACAAGTATACGGACCACCTGATGTAAGCGATACCCACTTTAAATCAGGTGAGCTGTAGTTTGCATGCCTCCCAACGTTGTATAAAACCCCAAATTTTACAAAGATTTGTTCGCATAAAATTTTAACAAAATCAGATCACCCATTTACTCGTAAATATGCAAAGAACGTATAAAATTTAATACTATATGAGTTAATAAAGTTAATAAATGAAATAAACCCAAATTAAATATTAATATTTTATAAATGTTAATTATTAATACTATTTGCCTCATAGTTGATCAGAGTCTTTTTTAAATCGAATTTCTAATTTGCGGAATCTCCAACTATAAACAATAAAATATCAAATACAAACTATAAGGCATTATTTTCTTATTACAAAATCATGTCAGTTCATGAAAAAAATTCAACTACCTATATATTATTTTAACAGAAGAATACTTTACCAAGGAAGTACATATACCTCATAGCCTTTGTAGTCCATTGGAAAGTTACATTTGGTTTTGCAAAAGTCAGAACACGCAATTTTATTTTTTGGTTGTCAAGATACTAACCCCAGTGTAAAGCTAAACCCATGTTTGTGGGGTCGCAACCCTTGTCCCGCGGCCACCATCTAGAAAAAAGGGCTGCGAATGGTTTTTACCCTATATTGGTGAAACTGTTCATCGCACAGAAAATTTGTAAAAACATTATTTGTTGCAAATTAAATTGTCTATAATTTTGGTTCCATAACTTTTAGTCGTAGAACCAAAAAAAAATTAAGTTATTAACAAAATCCTGTGATGTCATTTTTTTTTACGTAACCAGAAAAAAGTTATAACGACCAAAAGAATTTTTTTTCCCAAATGTTACCTATTTTCGTTAATAACTTTGTCATTTTTAATTCTAAAAGTTATCAACCCAAAATTGTAGATAATTTAAATTGCATTATATAGTGTTTTTACAAATTTACTGTTCAACGAATAAATAGATTCCTGGATATAGCGTAAAAACCATTCGCAGCCATTTTTCCAAGATCGCGGCCGCGGAGAAGGTAGCGACCCCACAAACATGGATTAAACTTTACACTAACTTGACATCCCAAAAATAAAATGGCGTGCTGTGACTTTTGCATCCGAAAAAAATGTAACATTTCAATGGACTATTGCAAGCATACCCATACCCGCAGTAGGTATAATTTAAAATTTGATTGTACCCAGAATTAATAATGATTAAGCACCAATACAGCTAATTGTGCCTAAACTTAGCGAAATAGCTTTGTGACTAAACGAAATACCCTTAGCACGTCATAACATCAAAACATATCAAAAATAAATTAAAAAATACTTTTTTGAAAAACTAACATAATACATAATATTAAACTTTATAATAACATTATAATATTAACAATCTCAATAATTAAGAATCTTAATATTATCAAGCAAATAAATAGAATATAACAATAAACAATACTTATAAAAAAGTAACTTTCAATTCAAACTGGCATTTAAAAACACGCTTTATATGGTATGAGTATAACCACTCATGCAATCGGCTATCTATGACAAAATCCTCGCAGCACAATTTCGACGAGCTCGGTGTCGCTGTGTTGGAAAGCGCTGTTACATTACTTTGACACCAACGCTCGTCGGTTCGATTCCCACACAGGACAAACATTTGTGTGCATGAACATGTCTGTTTGTCTTGGGAAGTAGCTGCACCTCACAGAAAACCGCAGCCAAAATAACAACTCCCTGTAGGGTTGTTTAGTTCCTGCGTGTGAGGGAGGTCACCAGTATGCTCCTAAGGAGTTGCTGTGTTAGCAGCAGAGGTGGCAAAAAACAGCACGCACACAGTAAAACGTTATACAATATACAAACCTGCACGGTTTATTTCGCTTCAGGCGACTTACACCTAACATTTGTTAATTACAAGGACCACAGTATGGGGTTCTTCAAGAAAGGCGTGAAGAGGTTCTTACAGGGTCGGCAACGCAAGAGTGACTTCCCTGGTGTTGCAAATGTCCATAGGCTACGGTAACTGCATACTATCAGGCAGGCCGTAAGCTTATTTGCCACCTTAGTGGTATAAAAAGCAATATATTGTATCCAACCCCGTTTTGTCCAAGAATAATGTGTCTATGTACCTACATTATGAGACATGGATTTAAGACTAAAAGATGTTTGTAAACTTCATATTACTTTATAAATAAATAAATAAACATAACATAAAATATATATTTTAATAACAGTTAGTAACGACATGTTATTAGTAATACAATTTTATTAGGACAGTGGGATGGGACTATTAAAGTGCGAGCCAAACGGTACAAGCAAGAAATTCGAAATTTGGCACACGCAACTGCTGTTATGACCCAATGTTGCGGTTTACATACAAATGTATAAGGTCAAATATTTCGGGATACTTCGTGAGGGTAAAGGACGAAATATAAAGCAATGTATTTTTTCTCAAACGTGCGCAAAAATATTCAAATTACTTTAGAAAACACGAAACAATTACGGGTTGAAAATAATGATGTGATTTTAACATACGAGTAGATCTGCATATCATTTTGCTGGAAAGATTGTTTTTATAATTAAAATTAGTTGTCTTTCGGTTTGCTATTAAATCTGGTCCTTAATTACTTACTTAATGACAACCACCTTTTACATTTACGGGTTGAAAAAAATGACAGATATTAGCTAGATGACAAAATATAAATAGTATTTTGCTGAAAGTTACGAGTATTTTCATTAAAATTAAGAGTTTTGTTTTACTCTGATATTATTAAATCTGATCCTTTATTACTTAGTTAATGGCAACCACTTTTTCTTACAACTATTAGTCTATGATGGCCAACCTCTGACACATTCACAAGCATAAGCATCCGACACACCATATACACACATCAAAAGTGTCTAGGGATCAACATATATTTTTGCAATAACTTTTCTCCTGATTGATATTAATTAAAATTTTCTTTAAGGATTCATCAAATAAAGTGTTTTCGTTTGTCTACAGTAACGATAAACCAAGTCACCTTTGCATTAATAAAGAAATTTGCCATTTTCATAATAAAGGGATTTTTGACATTTGAACCACTAACATTAAAGTTCGAAAAAAAGACTGAAATAACAGTTTTCTTTAAAATTTTATTGGGTAACTTAAACAATTAATAATCCGTGTTTCTACCGCGAACACTAACAACACGTGGGAATGATAGAAGCTGGTTCCCGGCAACGTACTGTGGCTTTAGCTCTGAATTCAAGTCAGAGTGTTATCAGTCGACTTTGGACACGTTACCGAAGCACTGGTACCGTGGCTGAGCGCCATGGAGGACGCTATCGCTGCACCACACGGAGACAAGACCGATACATTCAAATCACAACTCGAAGAGCTCCAACAATAACCGCCATGATGTTAGCCGTGACGCTTCATCACTCTTCAGGGAACTTAATTAGCGACCAAACAGTCAGAAACCGCTTGCATGAAGTGAACCTTCATTCCCGAAGACCGCTAAGGGTACCACCTATAGCAATGCACAATCGTAGGATTCGATATCAATGGGCTCTTGAACACAGAAATTGGGCAGAAGAACAATGGCGTTTCGTGTGCTTTTCTGATGAGTCTCGTTTTGGTATGAGACCGGATACAAGACGTATACGACACTGGAGAACCCCTGGACGCCAACAGCGATTAAAATCCTGCCAGGAAGTCCATCCTTATAGTGGTGGAACCATCATGGTATGGGCGGGTATTTGGATCGGCGGAAGAACTGAGTTGATTTGGATCAGAGGCAACCTCAACGCTCAAATTTATGCTGAGACGATTGTATCAGACGTCATCGTTCCTCTACAAGTGCAAATCGGTCCCTTATTTCAGTTAATGCATGATAATGCACGACCGCACACCGCAAGAGTTGTAAGACAGACTCTCGCCGCAGCTAACATCAATGTCATGCCCTGGCCTGCTCAGTCGCCAGACTTGAACCCGATTGAGCATGCATGGGATATGCTACAGAGAAGAGCTCTGCCGAATATGGAGGGTATCCAGTCGCAAGAAGAGCTTTTTTTGTTGTTGCAACGAACATGGGCGGCCATTCCACAGCGTGATTTGGATGAACTCATTTTGAGTATGCCAAACCGATGTTCTTGTGTTGTTAGTGTTCGCGGTAGAAACACGGATTATTAATTGTTTAAGTTACCCAATAAAATTTTAAAGAAAACTGTTATTTCAGTCTTTTTTTCGAACTTTAATGTTAGTGGTTCAAATGTCAAAAATCCCTTTATTATGAAAATGGCAAATATCTTTATTAATGCAAAGGTGACTTGGTTTACCGTTACTGTAGACAAACGAAAACACTTTATTTGATGAATCCTTAAAGAAAATTTTAATTAATATCAATCAGGAGAAAAGTTATTGCAAAAATATATGTTGATCCCTAGACACTTTTGATGTGTGTATATAACGCTCGACAGAAACGGCAATCGCTGCACACGTTTTATGCATGTCCTCGCCTGCGGCTCGTACTTAAATCTCTACTTATACGGCAATTATCCTATTTTCCGGCCTCGACAATAATGTACTATTGTATTTATGAACTAACATCCAATACCTTTTGAATTATGGAGAAAAACAGGGTTTATATACTCGTACTATAAAATTTAATGAAACTCCGTTTGAGAAAAATAAATCTATAAGAGGGAAAGCATTTTTATATGCTATTCGATGGGGTTTTTTTATGTATATAAATTACATTCGTTATTTCTACATATCGATTGGTAAACAACGTGTAATATTCCTTATTGAAAGTAAACTATTGGGCACTTTGTGAAAATTCGTATTTGCAACTATCCTACTCGTACAATCAACAGTACCTTGATACAAGTTCAACTAACCCGAAGTTTGTCTTAAATCGGATAATTATCAGACATTGGTTGCGGGAACAATCATTTATTTTTAATTTAAATTTTTTAATCTATAATTTAGTGGATATTAACTATATCTACTATTCTATATAGTAGCTATTCAGTTTGATATTAGTATCAAGTGAACATACGTAATCTTTCGATCACATAAAATAACATAATCGTATTGCCCGTATTGGCAACCACAAATAACAGCAAAGCGAGACATGAATATCGTATATAAAATCAAATTAAATTGATAAAATTAATACATTTGTTACATGTGTTTCTCTAATTTGATTATCTTGAGAGATAAGAATATTGATAAGCGATAAAGAAGTTTCTCCAATTGAAGGACCTCGTATTCAGGAAGTTCTTAGTAGAATTTTAAAACCCCGACGTTATTAATACGGTTGGATAAAAGTATATACAACGTATAGCGTGGCCACTGATATACTATACATAGAAATCTTCGCCAAGCTTCGTATTTCCGACAAAAACCGATCACTGAAAACACCGGGTCAAACAAGAGTCGAGTTTCGCGCATTGTGTGTTCCGTACCTTGCTATAGCAGTGATAGCCCAGTGGATAAACAACCGGCCTAGTGACCAACTGGTCTCAGATTCGAATCCTGAACTGTACCACTAAAGTCAATAAACACATAATTGTAATTATCACTTGCTCGATGGTGAAGGAAAATATAGCGAGAATATATTTTCCTACTTACTTACTTAAAAAAAACGGGTTGCACTCCGGGAGTGCCGGCAGAAGTGAAAACTTGAACATTAACGTTGCGCATTTTTGAATATTTTGGAATGGTTAGGGAATAATTCCGCACGAATTGCTTTATTTACTGATAAATTGTACTGATACAAAAGTACTATCATGTATGGGGTAAAATACAATATTCATTTATTGCGCTATAGTACACAAACATGATAATTTATATTACATTAAAAATTTAACACTTCAGAACTATTACAATTATTTTACATAAAAAGTTTATCACTCAGAAAAATCAACTTTCATCAATAATTTCAACGACTCTTTCACCATCATCATTACCAGCATCATCATCATCGCCAATCTCTAAAACTCAAACACACCGCGCCGCTTAAACCAAACAGCGATGTTGATTACCTACGTTGAACGAAACACGTAAACGCCAACAATTTCATGGCGCTTACAATGTTTTGGTCGCGAGAAAATAATGCCCTATGAACGATCTAGCGCTTCATGTTTTAATTGTTTAATTAGAGGTAACTAACGTTTTAGCGCTGCAGCGAACTTGAAAGTTCTAATTCTCACCAAAATCTTACGGGTCACATGTCCTGACGCGAGTTTAGCATTTTTTTGCTCATCACAAAAAGTGCTCAACGCCGCTAAAGAAGTTTTCACTTCAAAAATATATTTCGATAGACTTGTCTGGTTTACCCTCCGGGTTGTGAAGGTCTAATGGCAGTCATACCATGGTAAAAATAAGTATCTTCGCCAAATTCTTAAGCTTAATAACGGATTCTCCAATTTTAATGGATTATAAAACGGGTTAACGCTCAGACGAAGAACGAACATTATTTATCGATAAATAATAAATATTGTCGGACAAATTACACAGCGCCATCTAACCCCAAAGTAAGCGAAGCTTGTGTTATGGGTACTAGACAACTGATAAACATACGTATATACATTTTTTTTTGTAAATACATACTTATTATACATACAAAATACCCAGACCAAGACAAACAGGCATGTTCATGCACACAAATGTTTGTACTGTGTGGGAATCGAACCCACGAGCATTGGTGTCAAAGCAGCGTAACAACGCGTTTCACCACTGCGCCACCGAGCTCGTCATTATTTATCGATGTCTTATTTAAGATGAACTCGCATTAAGTTAAACAAGTATAATAATTTAGTTCATAATCGCTTGATTTTAATTCCATCAAAGCCTTAAACATTGAATTCACATGACAATATGTCAGTACGTGTAATGCATACCACGCTAGTATAGCGGACCTAGTCAAATTCGTTGCGAATGACACTGTTTATTACCACACTTCTGTACATGTAAATGCAGCCACTTTTCATTTTCTATCTTTGGTGCTCTAAACCACAGGTAAAATTACTTAAATGCTGTGATGAAGGTAAAAGTTTTAATGCGATATGAAAAGGGATATACGAGTCGAGTTCTGTCAGTTTGTCATTTCTGCAAATTTAGCACACTGAGTTAGTCAACTAAATGAAGCCAGTATCCTTACTTGGATGCAATTTTTTTTTTGTACTTTATTTAGACTCGGAATATAAACCTTTTTAACTTTTCTTTACTTTAAAATATGTTTGGTTCTGTCGTATAAAAGAGTTATAAATTACTCGTATATAAAGAAATTTTAGATTTTAGCTCGGTGACGCAATAGCGGAACGCGCTGTTACGTTACTTTGACGCCAACGCTCGTGGGTTCGATTCCCACACAGGACAAATATTTGTGTGCATGAACATGTCTGTTTGTTTGTGCACGACTTTCAGGAGGGTTATTGTGTTCCTGCGTGTGAGTGAGAACACCAGTAAGCTCCTGAAGAGTTGCTGTGTTAGCAGCGGTGGTGGCATCGCACGTGTAATACACTTGTGCCGATATTTTGATGATTTTCACAAAAGTATGGCTCAGTCACTCCTTCATAGCTAATACCCCACCAAACCATCAATGAAGTCGGATAGTGCCCACGTTGTACTCTGTCGACTAACTCGGAAGATTCCTTAGACTTTTGAGCATAAATACGATCATTTTGTTTGTTAAAATTTTGCTCAGTTGTAAAAATTTTTTCATCCGTAAACAAAATTTTTCTGTGACCTCCCTTTGCGTATCGCTTCAGTAGTTATTTCGATTTTACCACCCTATTCTTTTTTAAATTATCAGTTAAGAAATGACCAGTACGTCTCTTATAGGCTGCAAGTCCTAAGTCATCTTTTAAAATACGCGACATGGTTCTGGGTGCTATCTTCATCTCCCGAGATAAAATCTTTTGTATTCGGACAGAATTTCTTCGAATTCTTTCCCTTACAGCTTTGACCACCTTTTTCGTACGAACACTACGTGGACGGCCAGATCTTTTTCTGTTACAAACAGAGGAGGTCTCATTGTACCTATTAATAGCCCGGTACACAAACATTTTACTAATACCTAGTTTATGGAGAGTTTTAAACACTGCATTTGGCTCCATACCTTCTTTGTGTAATGCAATCACAGCGATTCGTTTCTCTTTATCACCCCACTCCGTTTTAATATCGCAAAATATTGTACAATGTATTAGCGCCAAAATGAGAAAACTCAATGAACAATCTTAAAAACATAACAGATCCCAAATTCAATGGTATATTTTGTTTATTTTTAATTGTAACAGTATTTATGGCCAGACTAAGTAATATACGACATATAAAAATACAACGAAATAAATAATATATACGGTGTAAAGTTCCACAAGTAGAAGTTCCATCCTTTGCTCATAATCGTCTTGCTGCCTTGCAGAATATCTGGTAACGTCAAATTATCGCTACTAATGGAATATGGAATTCTTTAAACATTTCACTCCCACTAAGCAAAGAAGAACAGGTCTCATCAAAGAGGTGGCTTATTCTGGAGACCAATTCCGATACATTGGTATTCTTAACTCTTAAAACACGATAGTAGCCCCAGATTGACTTGATCTTGTTGGCGATTGTTTAGATTAACGTTAATACGTCTGTTATTATATACGTCTGAAGAAGTACCTCCACCTCACAGAAAACCGCAGCAAAACTACAACTCCTTGAAGGGTTGTTGTATACAACGTCGGGAGGCATACAAGCATACGGCCCACCTGGTGGAAAGCCGTTACCGTAGCCTATGAACACTTGCAATACATTCTCACTCACGCGATGCCACCTCTGCTGCGAACAAGCAGGAATACAACAACCCTTTAAGCAGTTGTTGTTTTGCTGCGGTTTTCTGTAAGGTGGAGGTACAGTTTTTCGATGGTAACATAAAACTGAAGATGATAGTTATGTCTTCTTTGACTTCTCTCTCTTGCCTCTACAGTAATATACGAAACGTAACTCTCTCTCTCTTTCTATCTTCACTAACTTATATCTCCCTCTCAACTTCCGTTCGCCTCGCCCGATCACACTTTTCGTAACGCTCTCGTCACGCATTCCCTCGTCAAGTCAAGCGTGCGTAAAGAAGTTTTACTTCAAAAAACGTTACACTCCGTTACACGTCTGACAACATCAACTCTTAAAACATAAGATATAAATGCGTACATATCAACAAGTAGGACAATCATAGCTGTTTCTGAAACGGATCATAAAATATGCAACGTCACAAGAAATGCACTAGTCACTGTTGTGTAGGTACAAACAAGACTATTAACATATAAAATCTATAAATAGTTCCAGCCTTAACCTCGTCTAGGTTTCTAATAATGCGACTATACTTACAGCTCTTCGAAACACGCAATTTTTCTATTGTACGGACAAACAAGCGATAACGTTCAGCTAGTACACGGCGCCGACACATTTTTCCTATCATTGTCCACTTATGGCGGGGTGGTCGAGAGGTCGACTGGTAGACCGTAGCCGACCTCTTGACCACTCTGCCATAAGGTCGAGGTCGACTACGACCTACCAGTCGACCTGGAATGCCGTTTAGATAGCCCGTGAGACTATTTCGACTATCGCGGTCTACTTTAACCGCATATAATAATAAAGAGTTATCTTTTTCAAATGTTATTATTTTGAGGACGAACCGGCTAACTAGCTGCACGGTCCCAGTTCGAAACTTGATGGGGACGTTTACCACTAAATTTGTGTTTTCTGATTTATGGACATATTAGTAACTATCACATGTGAAGCGGTGAAGGAAAGCATCATGTCCCACATGTCCCAGAACGCCTGGTTGTCTGTGTGCATTGTGGAGCTCTATGTAAAAATTAGTATCGCCGCTTAATCCTTAGGCTTAGGTAGTGGAAACCGCATATCGAAATGGATTAGGAATCCACCGCACAGGAAACGGCAGCCAGTAACTCCCAGCTCCTAAGGATTTTCTGTATTGACAGCAGCATTGGCAACATGGTTTATAGGCTACGGTAACAACTTTATGTCTGTTAAGGCGTATGCTTATCTAACTCTCGACCATGTATCAAAAATACATTTTTTTATATTAGAGGGGGGCAAACAAGCATTAACAAAACAAGCATGAACTAAATTCAGTCTAGCCAAATCCAGGACCTATTCTTATGATGTCTCAATTTCAGACACAAGCTGTGATCGGCACTCATTGACGCAATCCCGAGAGAAATTGGCTTGACCAGTGTATCTTGCGTCCACCTTACTGGCATCCGCATAGCAATGAATGTACGGAGTGAGTGTTATGGAGTGGGAGACAACACACAGCCTTGTGAGACGCCAGCGTTCAGAGGCAGTGGATCGGAGCACGCGCCGTCAACTACGACCTTAATGCTCCGCCCAATAAGAAAACTGATAATCCATGCACAAAATTTTCGAGTAGCCCTAAAAGAAGGAAGCTTCGAGAGAAGTGGCTTATGCCACACCCGCTCGAAGGCCTTTGCTATATCCAAAATAACAGCTAAAGCCTCGCCTTGGCTTTCTACTGACTGGGGCAAGTATACCAGAAGATCGCCAGCCGAGTGGCCACGGCGGAAGCCGTATTGGGGATCAATTATCAGCTGGCGATCCTCTAAGTAGTCTAAAAGTTGCTGGTTGCTATTTTCCATGATTTTGCAAAAAATGGAAATTATTGCTGTAGGCCTACACAGCAACCCTCTACTAGGGAGTTGTTATTTGGCTGCGTTTTTCTGTGAGGTGGAGGTACTTCCCCAGACGGGCTGCTATGATGCGCCCTATCCTCTTTTAAAATATCCAGACCAAGACAAACAGACATGTTCATGCACACAAATGTTTGTCTTGTGCGGGAATCGAACCCACGAGCGTCGGTGTCAAAGTCGCGTCATTCACGACTAAGCCACCTAGCTCGTCAATACATACATGCGTACAAGAAGTAATAGCATTAAACAGTTAATTTTTTATAGAATTTTAATCGGGATTGTATTTATTTAATTACATTTAACCGTCTTCAATTGGTTCAAATTCAACAATATCGAAACAAAGTACAGTATTTTTTTTTTATAGAACTTGAATGTGTACTTACAGTAATGTACACATTCAAATGTATAAAAAAAAATACTGTACTTTGTTTCGATATTGTTGAATTTGATTGCGTCAATGAGTGCCGATCACAGCTTGTGTCTGAAATTAAGACATCATTAGAATAGGTCCTGGATTTGGCTAGACTGAATTTAGTTCAATTTAATCCCCTAAAGACACAAGTGTGCGTATTTATTTTGAATGTACATTCAAAATATAAAAAAATCCCTGTACTTTCCTTTTTTTCCAGCAGTTTTGGTTCTTGAACGCTGCGCCCACCCCGCCCACTCTACCCCTCTTAAGCGCATAATTGTTGTTAAACCGGTACTTTAACAGTTATTCACGCCCCACTAATGACACTGGTTTTAATCAAAAGATGGCAAGGCCTCCGCTATCTCTGGATATACTTCTGGTGTCAAATCGTCTGAACTCCGAAAGCCAACGGCCTGACGTGGTTTAACATGTCATCTATGAAAACGACAGGGGCCATGAAGCAAGACAAGCAATTAGTCGTTGGCTTCTTTTTAAAGGCTATTTTGATGGAATATATTCACCGTCACCATACAATTTTTACAACATCGCGTTGAAAATCAGATTACGGCACAATCTGAGGTTATCGTAGATTAGTTGAAAATCAGATTACGGCACCGTCTCATGTTATCGTAGATTATAGCTAGCCTGCTAGCCTGCTGCCGACATCAACATCCGAATTTAGCCCCATGGTTACTTTGATATCAGAATGTTTAGCCCATCGGTTTCCCAGAACTCGTGGGTATTTTTATTTTATTTAATTACATTATAAAGAGGCATTTTTTATCAAGCTCTAGCTAGTCCTATCTGTCACCAAACCGGTGACTGATAGACTAACTAGCGCAAAATCTTTTTTTTTTACTACATTAGATTTTCTATCTGTCTATGAACATATAGATTCAGATGCCACGCCCCGGCGTGAAGACATATAATAAAATATATATTTTCAATAGCGTCATATAAAAGATAATAATAATGCATTCAATTGACATCGCTATGGACCGATGACTCCGTATTTTTAAGTGCATCTGTAACAGTAGATGCAATTGCTACCACTGTTAGCACCAATTAAATTTGATAAGATAAAAAAATGTATCACATTGTTAGGGCTAGGTCTTGATTGAAGTACAAAAGAAACTAGTTGAGAATGCGCAAGCTTGCATTGCCAGAGGAACACCTGGCTCGTCAAATAACAATTTTTTTTTTTTAATTTTCGGCCATTTTGACCCTGTTCCTTAAGAGATAGGAACGGTGTTCCTGAACATTCCTATTCGACTATTTTATGCTGAATCCGAATCTAAAGCCCTAATTCAAATATTCGAAAAAAGCGACAGACAAACACACAGACAAACGCACAGATAAACATATAGATTTCATATAGGAACGGTGTCCTGAACATAATAATTCTCATAGTCATTCTGTAATCACACAACTGACATGTAGGCAGAAATTTTGCAAAATTAATTTCAATGTTCCTAACATTATCTTAATATATGAATATAGAATATTAAGACTTTGCAACTCCCTCAGCAGCACTATCACGCGCTAACCAACTCGCGTTACATAATCACGAGTATATTCCCACAATCTGAAGATACAATGCGACTTTTCGTTAAGAGTTAGTAGATTTAAAAAAGTAAAATACGAGAATTAAAGAAGATACTCGTACAATAAGATTATATTTCAAAAAATGTAAGACGTGTCTAAGTGCCCGCGAGGGCCCAATGGCAAATAAGAATTTTATCTTTTTATCTTTATCTTTTATTATTATCATATCAACGAGTATATATATGTAACACTGTGTATCGTATGATATATATATATAATATCTAATTGTAGTCTGAGATAGTATCGATGTTACGACAAGAAGCATTTTCTTTTAGGCAACGTCAGGAGGCATACAATCATACGACTCACCTGATGTAAAGCGGTTTCCGTAGTCTATGAATGCTTGTAATACATTAAGTATCACTAGCACGATCCCACCTCTGCTGATAGCACAGCAACTCTGGGAGTTGAAAGCCCCTGGACGGTTATTGTGTTCCTACGTGTGAGTCATATCACCAGTAAGTTCCAAGAGTTGCTACGTTAGCAGTAGAGGAGTAGGCATCGCGCGAGTGCTACTTAATATATTGCAAGAGTTCATAGCTTTTTATGCCTCCCGATGTAGTATAATATAAGAGTATATTATTATACTTTATTGCACAAAAACATATAGATACAAGATTTAAAGTATTTCGTTCGCAAATACGGAATAGTCGTAAGTGCCTGATAAATGTTATGTACACAGATACTTAACATACATATATATATTATATATACACATATATACATTTAATGTTAAAACCTACTTATTATTAAATACTGATTAGTATTCTTATTTCGCAGCAGTAGTATAGCTACGGGTGGCGTGTCATCGCCGAATGTCATAGCTTGTAACTAAACCGGCTCAATGTGGTCAGCATGACTTAGTCTTAAAGCATTGTTCCGCAAAGTATGTGCCGAGGCACATCGATGTACAGCGATTAGCTGGTGTGCCGTGCAGCAGATACCTAATATTTAATCATAGGTAAAGTTAATTAATTGGTCCTATGCACAGTTATCCAGGTCGCGTATCCATTATCATCTTTTCATATTATATTGATTTGAATAATAAACAAAATATAATATGCACAACATTACATTAATCATCTCAAATAGGCATCTACGCGTTAGATCCATATCACCGCGCACGCTTATCAAATGACCGAGGTCAAGAATTATGTATTTAAAACGAATTGTAAAATAAACATTGCCTTTTTCTATGGCGTAGGTAATTCTAAAATTTCTTAAATTTGGTATGTGTGTACCTTAAATATAAAATGTTTTAAAAACGCAGACTTAGTGGATCAGTATGCTGATCTGATAACATAAAAAACTAATGCTGTAGTTGCAGTAGTTATACAAATACCTGCCTTCTTCTTCCAAGCCCTATTCCGTTTCAAGGATTTGTCGAAGGTACTTACATACGAACAACTGCCGTCAGACCTCCACAACGCAGAAGGAAATCAGACTTTTCTGAGATTAGGTCTTCTTTTACAATATCTATTTCGTATATAATTCTAATTTATAACCATTCCTAAAAATACAGCAATTAGTAGTGGATTCCATAGTTACCATAGAGTGATCTAAGGAAATTGTATGAAAAATGTTTAATTACGAAATATTAATTCGGAATTTTATTTCTTGAACGTGCGAGTTTCCTCACTATATTTTCCTTCATCGCCAAGCAATAATTTCAAATATGTACATACATTCGAAAACACGAATTTAGTGGTACATATGCCCATATCAGAATTCCAGCCAGGACCTTCTAACATTGAGATATATCTGCTTTTACCTATAGTATAGTACAGTGCCTAAAAGCATACAAATTAATGCCTTTAGGCACTATATTTGCGTAAGCTCGGACAGGTATAAATGGTATTTGATATCTGTCAAGTGACGCTGACAGTTGCAATACCAGAACAGCAATTCGAATTACACGGAAAATTGTATGCAGTTAATTCATACCATTCAGTCGGGAACAATTGAAATCAAAACACCGATATACCGACATTTCTCTGACACTATGTGACCGAATACCCAATTATTAAGAGCGAATACCAAACTAGGAGGAACCAATTTCAAATTCGGAATAGTTTGTATAATGCACACATCGGGAATATACCAAACGGTGTTATTTGGAATGTTGATACGTTTATCATTTTTATACTAAAGTGGAAACAAGCTGTTTTTTTCGTGGAAACAAGTTGATTTGTTCGTTTGCAAGTAGTTAACGTTACTCGTACATTAAATAATTATATCAATATATTGAACATTAACGTTGTGCATTTTTGAATATTTTGGAATAGTTAGGGAATAATTTCGGACGAATTGCTTTATTTATCAGTATAAAAGTACTATCATGTATGTGGTAAAATACAATATTCATTTATTGCGCTATCGTACACAAATATGACAATTTATATTACATTAAAATTTAACACTTCGGAACTATTACAATTATTATACATAAAAAGTTTGTCTCTAAAAAAATCAACTTCCATCCATAATTTCAATGACTCTTAATCATCATTACCAGCATCATTATCGCCAATCTCTAAAACTCAAACAGACACGCACACTCGCGCAACCAAACAGCGATGTTGATAAACTACGTTGAACGAAACGCGTAAACGCCAATAATTTCATGGCGCTTACAACGTTTTGGTCGCGCGAAAATAATGCCCTATGAACGATCTAGCGCTTCATGTTTTAATTGTTTAATTAGAGGCAACTAATGTTTTAAGCGCTGCAGCGAACTTAAGTTCTAATTCTCACCAAAATCTTACGGACAGGGTCACGTATCCTGACGGCCTGACGCGAGTTTAGCATTTTTTACTCATCCCAAAAAGTGCACAACGCCGCTAAAGAAGTTTTCATTTCAAAAAGTAAATGTATTTTGTTCTTGCAATGATTGAGACATGATTTCGTGTGGAAACGTGTTTAGTAGAGAAGTAGTTGTGCAGATGATTGTAGTTTGGCTGCGGTATTCTATGACGTGGAGGTACTTCCACAGTCGAGCTGCTTACACAAAGATTGTTCATCGGAACTATCTTATAGATATTTTTATGGGAAAATAATCACACAATTTAGTGACAAAGACTACAAAAAAGAAAGAATGTGAGGTTACCAGTAAGCTCCTAAAGATATACTTCCTGTATTGCCAGCATCCATAGTCTATGCTAATCACTTTATATCAGGTTGGACTTCCGAAGTTATATAAAAAATGGAAATAAAACCAGTTGAGAATGAGCAAGCTTGCATTACCAGAAGAAAACCTGGGTCGTCAATTATAGAACAATTAATTTTTTTTTTATTTGTCGGGCATTTTGACCATGTTCCTAAATAGATAGGAGCGGTGTTCCTGACCATTCTTATTCTACATTTTTATGCTGAATCCGAATCTGAAGTCAAAATTCGAAAAAAACGCACACACATACAAACATATAGGTTTCATATGGGAACGGTGTTCCTGAATATCTTCATTAAAAATACCATATGACACTCTACGACTATTACTAAAAAACTGATTCAAATATTGCATAAAAATATTTTATATGTAGTGGGATTTTATTTTTACTTAATAACTCTAAGCAGAGATGACCAACGCAGCCATGAGACCTACGGCATGCATGCCCGTCAGCGCTATTTGGTGTGAACAATTGGTGGAAGCAAACAAATTAATTTATATCAAATTGCCCACAGAAACCTTTTTACAATGCAAGCCCTAAAGCGCGGCGATAACCCTTAGAGATTAGAGATGCCGAGAACTAAACACAGGTAAGCTAGGAATTTAATTAAATATAAAATCAACTTTTAAAACTTAAGAAATACTAATGTAATAATTTAAGAGTTCTACTTCGTATTCGATTATCCTGACACACTCAGCGACTCTGTCGAACTCCTTAAGAAGTCGTCGAACCCTTGAGAATACCACAGCTAAATTAATACAGTATAGAATTTCTTAGATATCTGAAAAACGGCAATAGAAGTTCCGAAGAGACGCCGCTAGTAATAGTCCTTGCCTTTAGACGCTCGTTTCCCATTACCCGATATATATTCGGGGCATAAGACTGGTACATAAATGCATTTCTTTTCACAAAACAAAATTTTAAGTATAAAGTTGCAATTAGACCTGAGAGCAACATTATACTCGAACTGTTCTTTGGAACACGAAACATTAAATAGTAAAATCGAAAATAGGTCGGTTTATAAAATAAAAGGTTGACCTAGTGGCAGGTTTCCGGGCCTTACCTTACCTGACGGAACAACGGCAGCGACTCACAAAGAAACCTCAATTGTCATGCAAGAGTCTGCCTAACAAGCGAGCGACTGTCTTCTGAGCTATATTTAAGTGCACATATCTTAGTAATTTTCTCGCTTAATTTCATCGGTACAGGTCGGTTGGTGACGTATTTTACACTTAACTGGAAACCGCTGACAATTTTCAACACTCACAAATCACGAGACTGTGCATGAAGGCACCCTGCGCTCGCAAAAAGGTAGTTTTAAGTGCCTAACTATCTCAGGGATTCCGACCTACTAATCAATAAATCGATGGGAACATATTTTAACCAATAAGCCGATGAGTGCTGCGTTGTTAATCCGATAACTAGCCAATAAGAACTGCGCGTTCTATTTATTCTCCCCACATGTAACAGAGAACTGAGTTACTACGCAACACCGGTTTCGTCGTCTATGCATATGCTATTTATTTCATTACAATAATTCAAGTGCGTTGTTATTCTTTTTTGAAGTGAAAACTTCTCTAGTGGCGTTGTGCACTTTTTGAGATGAGAAAAAAATGCTAAACTCGCGTCAGGACACGTGACTCTGACCGTATGATTTTGGTGAGAATTAGATCTTAAGTTCGCTGCAGCGCTAAAACATTAGTTACCTCTAAACAATTGAAACATGAAGCACTAGATCGTTCATAGGGCATTATTTTTATCGCGACCAAAACGTTGTAAACGCCATGAAATTGTTGGCGTTTACGCGTTTCGTTCAACGTAGTTTATCAACATCGCTGTTTGGTTTAAGCGGCGCAGGGCGCTTGCGCGAGTTCGCGTGTGTGTTTGAGTTTTAGAGATTGGCGATAATGATGCTGGTAATGATAATGGTGAAATTATGGATTAAAGTTGATTTTTCTGAGAGATAAACTTTTTAATGTAAAATAATTGTAATAGTTCTGAAGTGCGCCAGCTATAGGGCCATCAGTTTGATCAGCTTAGCAGCAAAAGTATATGGAAAGATAATTGAAAGGAGAATGAGGGTGAAATCTGACGAAATGCTGTGGGAGGCACAGGGAGGTTTCCGAAATGGAAGGGGATGTACGGATCAAGTTTTCTCGCTCCGCAATATCGTAGAGAAGCATCTGGCTACACACCAGAAGGTTTTCTGCGGTTTTGTGGATCTTGAGAAGGCATTTGATAGGGTTGTGCGAAAGGAACTGTGGTGCATATTGCCGAGATATGGGATTTACGGCTCACTGCTCCGTGCTATATGGGATTGACGGCTCACTGCTCCGTGCAGTGCAGTCCACCTACAAGGATTGCTCAGCATGTATGCGAATAGATGGCAACATGTCACCCTGGTTTGATGTCAAAATTGGTGTCAAACAGGGTTGCATGTTGTCTGCTACGCTGTTTATTCTGTATCTTGATAGTTGTCTACAGAGAATAAGATCGACGAATGTAGGATTACGCATGGGTGACCTAGTGGTGAACTGTATGCAGATGATGCAGTCCTATTAGCAGAAACACCATCTGAGCTGCAAACACTAGTCACAATGATGAAAGACGAATGTATGCAGGAAGGCTTACTACTGAATGCGAAGAAAACAAAGATAATGGTATTTGAAAGAGAAACCAGGACCAATGTAAGGATTACGGTATATGATGAAGTGTTGGAACAAGTGGATGAGTTTGTATATCTTGGATGCGCTTTCAGCAGGGATGAGAGGTACTCCGCAGATGTGGAAAGGCGAGTGAGTACTGGGAATAGTGTGAATGGAGCGTTGGGAAAACTTCTTGGCAGTAAAAACTTGAGCCAGAAGGCGCAGCTGGCTATACGCAATGCAGTGCTGGTCCCAACGCTAACTTATGGAAGCGAGAGCTGGGTATGGCAGAAAGAGCATGAAAGTAGAATAAACGCGGTCGAAATGCGAGCGCTGCGCAAGATTTGTGGCGGAAGGCTTGCAGACCGTATTCGCAATGATGATGTTAGAAAGAGAGTTGGTCTGAAACAGAGCGTCAGTGTTAAAGTAAGAAGAGGCATGCTCCGTTGGTTCGGACATGTAGAAAGAATGCAAGATGAAAGAATGACGAAGCAGACATACAATGCAAAAGTGGAAGGATGTAGGAGCCGAGGAAGGCCAAGACTTACCTACCATGACCAAATTGCTCATGTTCTATCAGAAGGGGATGTCAGGAGCCCTAGAAACCGGCGAGCGTGCATGAGAAGAGCAATGAATGTTAAAGAAGCGAGTGAGGTATGTAAGGATCGAGTCGCGTGGCGCTCGGTTCTCTCTGCCTACCCCGTAAGGGATTTGGCGTGAAGTTAGTAGTTAGTAGTAGTAGTAGTTCTAAAGTGTTAAATTTTTTATGTAATATAAATTGTCATGTTTGTGTACGATAGCGCAATAAATGAATATTGCATTTTACCACATACATGGCAGTACTTTTATACTGATAAATAAAGCAATTCGTGCAAAATTATTCCCAAACGATTCCAAAATATTCAAAAATACACAACGTTAATGTTCAAGTTTTCACTTTTGCCGGCACTCCCGGAGTGCAATCTGTTTTTTTTTTAACTACGTCGGGAGGGATACAAGCATACGGTCCACCAGATGTAAAGCGGGTACCGTAGCCTATTAACACTTGAGATAAGTATCACTCGTGCGATGCATCCTCTGCTGCTTACACAGCAACTCCTTGGGAGCTTACTGGTGACCTCACTCACACGCAGGAACACAACAACCCTCTAGGGAGTTGTTATTCAGCTGCGGTTTTCTGTGAGGTGGAGGTACTTCCCCAGCCGGGCTGCTTTGATGCGCCCTACTTCTCTTAAAAATTCCTTCTATTCCTTGGAGTGTAAAAAAACAGGACGCGCTTTTAACATGCAGCATAAGCTATAATGATATTATATTATCTTAACTACTGAAGGGTATCACTTCAGTGGGTTAAGTAAGGAAGTAAGGATCGCCCTTAAACCTACGCGATTTAAAGCATACTCCGCCACGCTGCTCAATTGCGGATTGACGGAGGCCAGTGGTTTCAAACCGCCCGAAGGCCACTGACTTAGCTGAACGACTGTCATCTATCGACAACAGCCGGCACCGACGACTTAATGTGCCCTTCAAAGGCTTCGAAGAACTGTAAACCTCGAGATAGATAAAACCATTCATATACAGGATGCGGGAATCAGTCGACAAATAACTACTTTGTCACTACTACTGATAAGACAGCTCCTTGGACTGGTAACCTCACTCACAGGAACACAACAATCGGACAATCGACTGCGGAACTACCTCCACCTCACAAAAATCCGCAGCCAAATAACAACTCCATGGAAGGTTGTTGCGTCCCTGCGAGTGCGTGGCGCAATCGGGTTTTAGGATTTTTGTTTTATTTTCGGGCACCACCCGTCTGGGAGAATATCCTCTTACAGACAATCAAATAATTTTGAGTCTGATATTTCAGTGAGAGAGTGATGTCACCACCATGCTCCTGAGGAGTGTGTAGATCAGCAGCGGGGAGGAAACGTATGAGCGTTTACTCCTAAGCGCCCGTATTACCTAAGATGATTTTTCGGTTTTTTTTTTACAATTCTGTCGAGTAGTTTGTTCTCAATTGCTACTTTAATACCAAGAACTGAGGGTATCGATTCCCAGACAAGACAAACGTTTGTGTCAATGAACATGAGTATCAGGAGGCATACAAGCATACGGCCCACCTGATGTAAATCTTTTACCTAGCCAATAAACGCTTGTTATACATTAAGTATTACACGCGCGATGCCACCTCTGCTGCTAATACGGCAACTACTTAGGAGTTTACTGGAGACCTCACTCACACGCAGAACACAACAACACTTTAGGGAGTTGTTATTTGGCAGCGATTTTCTGTGATGAGGAGGTACCTCCCCAGGTTGATGCGCCCTACCTCTCTCATAGCCTTCAGTTAGTTTAAAAATGGTCGCAAGTATTAGTGTTTCATAAAGGTCCCCATCACAGCCTTCTCCCATCCGGCCGGCTCCGCCCTGCCTTACATATATGTTGTGTGTCGTACACGACCGCAATCGAACGTATATATATATATATATATATATATATATATATATATATGGTGCATGTTTATGACAGCGGCGTTGTAGGACATGTAGCATTATTGGTTTGTGGTAGGACACCACAAACAATCCATCCACATCCACAAAACATTTATTACACCGATGTAATTTTCAATTGGGACATTCTCCAGCACATTGTATGCCCAATGCGTTAATATATGCATACCATCGATGCCATGGCTACTATTGCCAACTCCACAGTAGCAGAAGCAGAAGTAACTATAAGATTCTGTGAAGTGTGATCTTTCTCGGTGATTCTTTTCATACGGTTATATATATACGGTCATATACGTTCATTACACCGTTTTTTTAATTACGACCATTACATATTTCCATGTCCGAAGTCATCACAGCGTGGTTATAGCTTCTAATCGCTAAGAGTGCAACGATTTATAAAGACGCCATCGAGATTTCATTCGAGACATTAGAAACAATTAAGCTTGAGACATACCACCCCGAAGGAGACAATAGGCAATGTGGTGTGGTTAAGATACTGTTACTGCTTACTGCTGGAGAAATCTAGGATTTCCCCAGCAGTAAGTATCTTACAGACTCACGTGCGGAAGTATCTAAGATGACGAATCCCATTACTTCAAATTATATAATACCTATATATGTATAGTTATAGGATATTATGTCCCTAAAATAATCGGTACCATCTGCAAAAACACCAACGTGCGGGGCATATAGTGTTTTCCGCGTATTTCTAATCTTGTTCTGAGAATCAGAAATACTTAAGGTTATTTTGAATAAGATACGCGGGTAAATTTGAAAGTTTTTTAGAAAATCAAACGCAGATAATGTACGAGCACGTTAATCGTATTGCTTTTCGAAGTAATCTCTATTCCTCTCTAAGCACCGTCGCATGTGATGGAAATAGACTGACGCAAAGGGAGCGCTTTTCTTTAGGAATCTCATCCACGGCTTTTTCGATTTCAGCAAGCCATCTTCAGTATTTATAACGCAAATTCAGCTGGGGCAAGCAGGGTTTGTAAAGAAACAGTGAGGTCGGCACTATAAAGAGGATGACTCGCTAAGTCCAAAGCTTCGAAGACAAATATTCGATTGTCCATCTGGCAGAGTGAGCTGGAGCATTGCCGTGATTGAAAATGATTCTGCTTTTAGGGCACGGCTGTCGAACACTTTCCAAGACAACTGACAAACAATGACTAACATACCAGTCTGTAGTTATTAAACCTTAAAAATCCCGAAAGTACCCCTTTTCTTTTAGTACAATTGTTGCGAAATGATCGGTCCGCCCAAAGAATGAGGCAATCAGATTTTTCCTTGACGTCTATATCCTTCTTTACTTTTCTTGGCAAATCTTTGAATGTAAACATCCATTGGGCGGACCATCTTTTGGTTTCGGGTTCGTAACAATACATAATACTTTCATCACTTGTGACAACATTATATACCTACAGCATTCGAGACACCTTTATGTTTTACAACAATTTAGCGACATCAATCGTAACGACAGCATTTTTGATTTGAACACAATTTATTGATGGAAAAAGCATATTATAATATCAAGGACTTTTTAAGCGATAAGTTATAATAATTATTATTCGTTTTGCATATTTTTTTTTTCATTATTATTTTATATTCGTGTGACATATTTTATATTTTGTTTATGACATGACTTGTTTTTTGTAATTTAGTGTGTTACTATGTCGTATGCAAGCCGAAAGGCAGAATACGATTGCTCATTACTATATAATAAACAACTGTGTACTACCCATGTTCGCAAATAATAAATGATTTGATTTGATCTTCCGTCAAATTGTGAGGTATCGTGTAAAGACTTTTCGTACGGCCTAACACAAACCAATACTCAAACTTGGCCAAATCTGTTGGTATGTCGTAGTTTTAGCAGCTTCTTTGATTAGCCGCCGTAGAAGGATGTCTTTCGTGCAAATCATAAATGAGCTTACTCCAACTACATTTGAACTCATTAGATTAGTTTTACACAGTAGCACGGGGTGGAGCTTCGTCATGAAATGCAAATCGAAGTCTAATATATAATATAACATTGTTGTTGATTATGACCACAACGAATATCGTAATAAATCAAGGATCGAAATTTTTGACAAGTTTGAAAATAATTTCAACGCACAACAGGTACTTTTTAAACAGGGCTAATTTGTAAAAACAAATGACATATGTATTTAATGTACATCTTCAGCTACCTAAATATTTGAAATTTAAATAAATTTTTCAACTTAAGACTTTTTCCTGTGACCCCCGTATAATGAAACTCCCAAATCGTGTATGCAGTCTTATCGGAGGTACTACCATGCATTCAGTGTTTAACTAACTTAAAAATATGTTTAACTACTTACTAATTTCTTCGGATTCATCGGAGATGTCAGATGACCTATCCTCGATTTTCTGCGAACAATAATTAACAATTATAAAAGCAGTAAGTACATCAAAAATAAAATATTCAAATAGTAAAAATTCATTCTATATCCGTTTTTAGTTTTCTATTTTTCTCTAAAGGGATATTGTATTTACGTCAGGTGGGGTGTTTCGAGGTTACATCATTAAAACATTAGTATCAGCAGGGCATTTGTATTCACACATTACCACTACATTCGCCGTGTGCGGGGTTCTAAAGGGGGCTTATTCAAAGAACCGTCAGGTTGCGGAGTAAACTCTCTGCGGAGATTTTCCCAAGAAATTGCAGGATGGGGTCCTTCAAGTTGACCCTGGTGTTTCAACCGTGTATAGGACATAATTACTGCTTGCTATATAGCTATATATATGTTGTACGTCTATTTGGAACCTTAGTGACACAAAAATATATTTTTACTGCACATCATGCTTGCTAAAGAATAGAATTAGGATTAATGACTGGAAAACTCTATTTGGATTAATGCCTGTGCTATGGAAATTCTCACGACAGGAATCGATGAACTCTTGCCAATGAATCTTTACCCGCTTAATCTAATTTTAAACCTTTCACTGTGAAAGCTTATCCAAATTCCTATAATAAATGTAAATTTGTGAGAGTAAAGTCGAGTATGGGGAGTGAAAGAATCTTCTTTTTCCTAGCGTTATCACGTTTCCTAATCCATTATTGGCGGGAGCCGCTGCGTAAGTCTAATGTTTTGGATTATTTGGAAATTCGAAAAAGAATTTAGAGGTGCATGTCCACACCTAGGCTACTAGGCTATCGCTGCTCAATCAGCACAATTGAACAATGATTACCTGGTGAATAACGGATAATATCCGATTGTAACTCTGACCATTTTAAGTCAGTCTGTTGTACAGCGTGTGGATCAGCGTTGTGGTGAAGAAGATAAGATAAGAAGAAGAAGAGATAAGATAAATTAGCAAGTCTCAACTGTTTAGTATCGAGCTTGTCAATCATTATTTGTAAGTCTTCACAGCGTAACTCTGCTGTAATTGTTATGTCAGGTGATAAGAAGTTGTAATTAACAATGCCGGCACAGTCTCGCTCATAATCGACTTCTTTTGGTTCAAGTTGCGTTTGGGTCATTTAGTTGCCTTCCCTGACGTTTTCGATTGGTTACAAAAATAGTACATATAACGTATGTATTAGATGTAAATGACGTAGTATGTTGTGCGTCTATCAACAAGTTAAGGCAAACTTCGATGCAATTTTGGTATTGTTGGTCAGTGAATACGAGTACAGTACCCACTTTCCGATAATTCTTATCTTTCCAATTTGTTGTAATTTTTTCAGTACTTTTTATCACTGTGTTGTTAACGGCTGCTACTTATTCCAATTTGGTTTGTGATGAATCTGTTTGCTCAAAAAGAATTTAGAAAGGAAGCGATGAAACCAAAATCCCATACAAGTCGTTGATATCGACAATTTCGTAGGAAGGTAATATTAAGAATTGTATAAAATTTTGATTCTAAACTTATAGAAACCAATCTTTAGTACACGCCTTGGTTATAAACAAACACTTATTGCCAAATTAAAACTAAAAACTAGGAAAAATCTAAACTTAAAGCTAGGGTTTAGTTAGATTTAGATGAGATTTGAGCAAAGTAGATTTTTTTAGAAATCATCTTAAGCCTTCCCAAACAATATATATTAAGTTTATATCACGTCTTTTGTTTAACAAATTCATTTTCAAATATTTTATGGAGTCGGTTAAAAACTCATTAATATCGATATTTCAGAGTACCGAACCCCGAGGACATTCCTTTGAAGTAGCCACGATACGCACAACAAATTATGGTATAAACATCTGTCGTGTAACCGGCAATTCAAAGCAAAGTCTAAAATGAACAAATAAATCATATATAAACAAATATAAACTGTATAATTAGAAACAAATATTTGGATTTGGATGGATGCTCAATTGCGCAGACAGAATATGAAAATCACTGCCTCATGCTGTGTTACAGTATACCACTTTTCATGTTTAAATAGTACTGTTAAAGTCTGCACAAAGCAGTTTTGGACAGAACTTAGAGTTCTGTCAGCGTGTATTTTTGGGATTCTTAAGTTGCCTGACAAATTTGTATACTTCCAGTATATACGCCTGACGAACAGTAAGTACCTAACTTAAGAAATAAAGACCTACTTACCCCTTGCAATGAATAGGTCATAAAGTGAAACTATCAAAGAAAAAATTCTGTACCAGTGATTTAAGAAAAAAATGATATCTTAAACCAGTTTGACGATTGAATCCATGCGAATGATCCTCATTTCGTGTTGCAATTTAGATATATCGAGTGGCTAGCGATATCTACTTTAACGACGAGGGTCGCAGTGACGAAAGAAGATAAGTATTTTATATGATTACGTGAAATTTCATCCATAAATACATCGATTTCAGATCTTAAAACATGGCAGAGATAACAAGATACTATTGAAGTTTTCTGTGTTCTCTCCAATGCTTTTGATTGTGTCGGCTATCGGGCTTTATTACACAAGCTGAGCCTGATTATGTAGTCAGAGATGAAGCCCAGAATTTGGTTTCATTTTATCGAAATAACGCGAATGCAGATTGGTAAAATAAATAGAATTAAATCTAAAGTCAGTAATGTTAATATAGTGGTGCCCCAGGATTCTATTTTGGGCCTCATTTTATTTTTAGTATATGTGAATGATCTGCCCTATATGGTGCAGATTATTGCAGATGTAGTAGTGTTTGCTGATGATACCTTTTTAATTAAAAGGTTTTTAATTAATTCTCATTCAAATAATCTATGAGATTACAAATAAATTTCTGTCAGCATATTACAAGTACAATAGTAATGACAAGCAAGTGATAAAATTGAAGATATACAGAATCTTTGTCAGTTACCAGACATCTTTGTGAGTTAGATGTTCATTAAGTCTATAATAAGCCTTTCCACTAAGAGTATTATTGATGTGTCTTTTGAAGATATTGTTAGGAAACAGAAATATTTCAGGCAGGTTATTATGGATTCGAATACTATTACTATATTTACAAAAAAAGTCCTATCAGTCCTAGCAAGCCCATATACCTAATGACTAAAAAAGCAAACATTAACGAAAAAAAAAATTATATTGATGGTTTAATTTCACAATTCAAATGGAACCTAAACAGAGATTTATTTTTAAACTTCCTTACCAAAATTAGCAATAAGCAACACTTACAATAGTCTCATTGCAGTGTTCATCTGTATGTTTGTCCCAAGCCCCCGATATGATGCAAACTTCAAATTAGAATTAAAATTTTTATAAAGTATGTATGTATATCTTCACGCCAAGTCCCTTGCAGGGTAGGCAGAGAGAAAATAAAGTATATGCCTTTGAAATAATGTTGATGAAATTTTGTAGCCCAGAACTAAGACTGGTCACCTATATTGATATAGTTGATACTGGAATACGGCTTATCTCCTAATTTCAATGCTGTGGATTTGTCAATAACATTCTAATAGTAAAGGAGATATGTAAAAATTCATAACTTCCATATTTTTAGTGAAGTGAATAGAGGCTGATTGTCTGTGTATGTCTTGTATAATCCATTTTTTTGTAATTTCATATTATTGAAAGTAGTAGTTAAGCCAAATTTCAGTATCATTGATGATATCTATTTTATTGTTAGGGTAAGTGACATACGGTATGTTAAACTTATTTGGAAACAGTTTTACTTAGAATAAAAGTTGAGGTTACCAAAGTAAGATGGTAAAACACAAGTATCTACCACTATAATAAAACAGCGATTTTTCTAAATGTCAGTTTAATATTATCTTTGCAATGCAATAAGTGTGGGGTCTTTAGTAAAATTGAATTTAATAAAATTGAATTGAACATATGGGAACTTTTAGGAACCCATAATGGCCCAAATTCAGAAACAGGATATTATGCGGAGAAGGAAGGCACTAAACATGGACATTAACTTCTCTCGATTTCTACATTGTTCCTCAGAATCAGAATCATTTGTTTGCATAAAATAATTTTATATGGTACTTATACATGTAGTGGTGTTAGTTATACATATTAGGTACACATATCTTGCCAAACTCGTTGGCGTACAAAAATAATCAGTTATTTTTTTATTTATTATAAATAATTATTAATTTACATATACAAATTTTAATTGAATATATTTTTCCAGTAAAATAATACAATATCTGAAATTACAATGTCATATTTAATATAGTCAATTGTATTCTTACATTTTGTCATTTATATGTTAAAAACTCATTAACTGAGTAAAATCTTTCGGCTAATAGGAATTTGTGTAGGTCTTTTATGGGTTGTGGTATTTTGTTGTAAATTTTCGTACACATACCATAAGTATTTCTTAAATATAGTGCAATCCTAGGATTGTGTGATAAAACAAGTCTATTGCCTTTTCTCGTATTCCGTGTGTACGTATTCGAGGCAGCTGTGAATAATTGGAAATTTAGTTTTACAAATTTTGCTATATCAAATTTATATACAAGGTAGGGGCAATATTCTCAGCTTTAGAAACAATGGCTTACACGGGATAAACGGTGCAACACCGCATAGCGCTCTTACACATTTCTTTTGTGCTATAAAAGCTCGATTGATACCTATTAACCCTTAACCCAAATTACTAATCCATATCTAAGAACTGACTCAACATAGCCATAGTATGCTGATAGGGTAGCTTTTTGTGTCACTATTTTTCGCAGTCTATTAAGAGCATAGACAAATTTATTTATTTTAGAACAAGTTTTATTTATGTGGTTCTCCCATCTTAATTTTTTATCTATTATTATACCTAAGAAAGTCACAGTTTCAGTCGTTTGTAGTATTTGTCCATTACGGTTAATGTTCAATGGTTTATTGCTTTGATTAACGAGGTGAAGATATTTGGTTTTAGTAATATTTACAATTAGATTATTATTCGATAACCATTCTAACAGAAATAACACTTTTATTTACTTCAGTTTCATGTTTGCCAATATCTTGTGTTTTATCTGTATCAGTAATGGAGATATTGTCCGCAAATAATATGCTTTTATGGTCAATAGTATTTGGTAATTCATTAATATATATCAAAAATAGCAATGGTCCTATTACACTCCCTTGGGGAACACCAAGTTCATTGCGTTTATATTTAGATTTAATTGTTTCCGTAATATTATATTCATTAATTTTAATAATCACTACACATATCCTATAGCAAAAGTATTATTTCATGGCATCTGAATCAACCAGTAAAGTTATATTATTTCCAAATTGACATATAGAATATGAAATGTATATATAGGAAAAACCATGGTATACTGTTATATTCTATGTAGGAAAATGATCAGAGCTCATATTGTGCCTATTCATAGATGTTAGCTGCCTAATGCCTCCAAATCACATTTAACACCTTAATCAAGCAGACTATTTAAATATTTAAAAAAAGCATAGCATCAAGACGTATAACGAAATGTAGAAATCATGCATTTGCATAATTTTTTATACAATTTGTACATCCCATTTTTTATAACATTATAATGGAGTCTTAAGTTGCTAGTTCTCACCATTGCTGGTGCTATTAGCAATGTTGACATAAATAATCCAAAAAAAATGGTCAGTTGTGAGTCAGTGCTTGCACACTGTGTATTCCATGTCCATATATGTTGTATACAATTTGCATTGTATGTCCATAGAGGAACAAATTGAACTTTACAGTTGATAAAACATTCTCCTATACTTTCAACCTGTTACCGAGTATGAGGCTTCGATAGTAAATGTAAATTTGTAATATTTTGAATAACATATAATACAAGTTATTGATATTCAGCCTTTTTCTTTAATTGTGCTAAAAGACCTAACTGGTTGATAAAGAATCAGTATATTTGCCTCATGGCAAATTGGCTGATTACACTAGGGATCGGTATTGATTTAAAATACAAAGCCGAAGTTATTTTTTTACAAATACAAATGACTGCAAATGTTAGTTTTTTTATTATCAACTCCACAGATTGCGGCGAAAAAGGGTCATGTAAGACGAGTTAGCGATCTTTGAATTAAGGTTGGACAAATTCTAGAGTAACAATAGCATTTACGTATTTACTCTTCAGAAATAAAATTTATATAAGAGTAAAATAGTTAAATATAATTGAATTTAATAAATAACAGATCAACAATGTGTTCTAAATTTCAAATACAAAATCAATGTCTAAATTTCAGGTCTGTATCTTATTTTATCTACATCAAGCAAACCGCCTGTAACTTGTGACAAACAGACGCAGAGTAATAGTAGCGTTTGTGCTACACCCTTCACATACAGATTTCTTAAAGCAATGTTATCAGTGAGGAGCTAATTTTATATGTTTGAAACCAATATTCTAGAGTTAAAACATTGTTTGCGAGTGCATGACAGAGTCAATTGTGTCATAGGCAAAGTATATGAGTAAATAAAAAGTACAGAAGAAGTATGTACCAGAGTGACTGAGTTTTGCTTAGTTTTTTTGTAGTTTTTCATGTAAAATCACGTTTTCCACCAAACGTATTTGTATATATATATATATATATACAAGTATTGCTCATTTAACATAGAATCAACGCAGAAGCCAGTTAACAAGAACACTTAGAACAAATATAATATGTAGCGCATAGCATTTACACAATGAAATTGCACATGTTAACTCGCTTAGAAAAATAATGTCATAAAGAAAATATTTGTATACAAAACGATAGATCAGAGCACGAGCAAGTAAGGAGTATAGCATGAATTAAAAATTATCAAAACATAGACAACATATAATTACTAGAAATTGAAATTATAGAAATAACAGGTGGTCGAACAACAAGATGAGACTGGTATCAAGCAGCACATTCTGACAAATCAATCTACACATTCTACACCTCTCAATGAAAACAGCAAACAATTTTGTGAAATCAGTGAAATTTGACTTTCACTTTGTGCACAAAACTTATTCATAGTCTACCATGACAATATTTTATAACTTCAAAACACACGCTACATCTACACACAGGCAATTAAAAAGCACGTATATTAGCATAACTACGAGCCAGCAGGTCGTAAATAGCAAAGGATATCCACTAATAGTATACACATAGTAAATAGTAAACAAGTTGATTGCCTAGCTGTGTAGTGTCACTCGTGTCATTGAGAGGTGGAAGTATCATACAAATAACATGATATGATGAATTAACAGGACATCCAAAAGCATACCAAGGTATTCTACGTCTACAAAACATCCTTCGTACAATGATTACCAGTGTATCTTGGTCGCCGAGCTCTCTGTAGTAAGACTCGCTGCTTCCTCTTCGGCTGCCGACACACATCGCGCGCCGCAAGAGGCCGGATAACATAGAACAAAACCCACATTGTTGCATAGTTCTTTATTTATTTACCCCACGAGTGTTCAGAGAAGCTGCCGAGATTGGCACAGCGGGAGATTTATCTCATCAACCCTGACAAAATATATTGTAAATGTTCAATTCTTTACATTCTGATGCGAGTAATCTGGTATAACGCAATGTCCCAGCGCGTTTAGTACCATATCATGTTTACATCAATTCAATTTAGTCGAAATTTATTACAATGGCAGTAACACCACGCGACCGCGAAGCGATAAGAGAACTAGTACCGATAGCAGCGCGCTGACTACTACAAGATCGCGCGGCCATCGGCCGACGAGCTAGAGCTGCCTACCTCTAGGCAGGCGCTCACCCGCTGTACTATTTCCACGATCTACGTGCAAAATGACGTAAAGTATAATTTCATTGCAACTTATCACTCTCATATCGTAGATTATGACATATTAGCGACATATAAAAACAAAGTATCTGCATAAGTGGCAACTGTCCATCATGAATGCTTAAATTTTGTGCATTGGCAAAGTACATTCTTGAACACTATCATTCCACGATTATCTGGTGAACTTATAAGAAATCGTTTCAGTATTCCTTTGTTGGAGTCCTTCTCCAATTTCGGTGTTCAAGATTTAATGTAAACCTTAGTAAAGCTTCTCTTAGTTATGGTTGATTCAAGAGACTCATTTCCAATCACATCACTTACAATGCCAGTCATGCACGTGTAACCCAAAAATATCCTGTGGTCATAAGGTAAAATTGACTGGAGTAGTTCTACTTAACCTCAAATACATCCGTTTCACATTATTTAAATCTCGTTCAGGGAGGACTACGGCAGCGAAACAGCCTCTGGATAATCGCTATCCTATATAACCTCATAATTCAGATTACCAAAATAAATGATTTGTCGCGACGCGCAATAATTAAATTGATAACATGAAATATACAAAAAGCTGATAGTATGGTAAAAGGTGATTATTTTTAACATATGCTTAATATAAAATTCTAATTGTTTTTATATCACCTTTTTATCAAATGCCGTTCAAGTTTCGTCATAAATAAGTCTTTGGCAAATCCTTATTTGCCAATTATTGAGAAATAAAAGAACATTTGTATAATGAAAATTTTTATTTTCTGCGAATATCTTGTTTTGCCTACGAGTCAACAACATAAAATAATAAAAAAAAAATATTGGGGTAAAAATGCAGTTGCCACCGTGTGATCATGCCGCGTTTGTCACGAGCCAATAGGAACTCAATGTCAGTGGGGGAAATGGTGCAGTGTTGCCATGATGCATAACTTATTTTACATTTTGGAGCTTTTATTAACAAGACAATAAAAAATTGAATTCATTGTCAAGCTTAAATTAGTGTGAAAATAAATCTGATCATAGTTACAAAGTTATAAAAATGTTGGTCCTCAACATCACTGTCACAATATGAATGAAGAGTATAATGTATTTTTAGATTTGCAACATAGTGAACATAGTCAATTATGATGTGTTTACGAAAAATTGTTTACTTTATATTGGTCAGCGTCTAAAATTGGAACTAAAACTAATTAGTAATAATTTCTAGTTTTTTGTTGACACTCAAAACCACATTCATTTAGACTGAACTTTGTATTAACATGAATCTTTTTTATTAATTGGCGGCAGGCAAAGGTTTTATAATCATACGGCGTGTTGAAGATTAGGTAATTACTATTTTCTTTTTAAAATAGAACGGAAAA
This sequence comes from Pyralis farinalis, assembly GCA_947507595.1. Lineage (NCBI taxonomy): Eukaryota > Metazoa > Arthropoda > Insecta > Lepidoptera > Pyralidae > Pyralis > Pyralis farinalis. The sequence goes on from OX382265.1 coordinate 35,131,070, forward strand.
TATCTTATTTTTTCAATTGTTTTAACCTGAACAGTAAAACAAATATCGTAGTTTATGGTTTAAACCATAACATGTAGACATATGGGTAATTCATTTTGAAACTCAGGGGTTAAAACGACATAAAATAACAGCTGTTACAAATACATATATGTATATACTACTAGACACATTCTTCACTTTTTCATAAATTCTACTGACGTTATCCCCTTCAGTAATTGCTTGTGGATACATACATAACAATAGGGTTGATGTTATATTTGACGCCTTTCTTCCTCATTCAGATTTATTTTTGAACACTTTCACTGAAGCTCATTATTACTTCGATGGTAGGCACCTACATTATTTAGTTCTTCTCTCTTATACTATGCTCAGAATAACATAATCCAATATCATCCACACCAACAAACATTGGTAGGCGAAAAGGAAAACGTATGATTATAGCGGGGCTGGTCGTTATATACGTTTTTCTTTTCGCCAAGATAAATGTGGATTTTTGCAACATCAGGGAACTTCATTCTGACATCAATACGGTCCACCACCACCTGGAGACCACGCATCGTACCCGTGGAGGCAGCTTTGTTTCGAATCAGAGGACATTGAAATCTGTGCGACTGCAGTAGCTGCGGCGATATTGAGTGGCATGTTCTGTCCTTTCCTGACAATGTATTCAAAAAACACATTATAAATACTCTCTGTAGAAGGGCTTATTATAGAATTGATGAATATATAACTGACAAAGACGTCTGGAAATAATTCAGCACAGACTACCTGTTCTAATCTTTAATTTTACCATTTGATATCATTATTGTACCAATATGCTTATGTGTTTTTTGTTTTTGTAATCTAATTGACAATTTTAAAAGAGACCTACATTGGCAAGTTTCTTTCGGCATTTCTTCTTAGCCAATGGTCATTTCCGAAATGCTAGTAGATAAAAAAAGTAAAAAAGTAAAAAAAGAATTAAATAAGATAATATAAGATTATATTTCAAAAACTGTAAGACGTGTCTAAGTGCCCACGAGGGCCCAATGGCAAATAAAGAATTTATATCTTTTTTTTATTTTTTATCATGGAATGCTATATTGCAAACCGCTTAGTGGTTGCTGCGGGAGCTAAAAAGCGACCGTGGTTTAATCGGTCCTGTAAAGAAGCCAATCTTCTCCTACGAGGCTTCGACCACGGCGTGTGCTAATGGGGGTCCAGATGTCTCTGTTCTGAAACCTAAATTGAATGCGGCCTCGAGATCCAGTAAGAGAGAGAGGGTGATTGATAGGGCGAAATTTGATTTCTACAGTAGAGTTGGCGAACGGCTTGTAATCTCAGAGCCATGAATTTTAGTCACTCGTTACAGCTGCTGAGGGAAATTTTCGTTAGTCGTCCATGCCACCATTGCAAAAATCGGATGGCAGACTAGTCTATAGTGCTAAAGAGAAAGTCGATCTACTGGGATCTACTCTTTGCCTCTAGCTCGAATTTGAATGACGGGGGAGCTGTGCTACCATCTCGTGGTGCGGCAGATCAATGCCAGAAACACAATTACTAAGTGAGATGTCCGGCGGGCATTATTCTCTCTCGACAGTCATAAATCAAGTGGTCCAGATGGCATTTTTTTTTTGTGTACTACGTCGGGAGGCATACACAAGCATCCAACGAGTTTAAGGAGAGATTTTGCCTTCCTTTGTGTGGCTTCTACCGATTATACAATGGGTTGTGTTCCGAGGAGTTGTTCGACATGATGCCAACAGCCTCATTTTACAATCGCACCTCTCACCGACGACTAAGAGTTCATCCTCATACACTGGAGTCGCAATGGTCACGTACTGTGCGGTTATAGAGAAGTTTTCTGTCAGGAACTCTAAAGTTGTGATATGAGCTCCTTGCCGAGGTTTTTCCTAGGGATTACAGCATGGGGTTCTTCAAGGTGTGAGGAGGTTTTTACAGGGTCTGCATCGCAAGAGCAACACTGATGACCTCTCGGTGGAATTACAGCCCTATGACCTGGTGTGTAGATCGGGACGATCATGCCAGTGCTGGTGTAGGTGTCGTTATTCTCCTCATGCTTAGTCTGTGGTGTGAGAGCTGTGTTCGCATAAAACTAGGCATCACGCGAGTATTTCTGTTTGCAGCATATACTTCCTTAAGCTCAGTGTGTGCTCACGAATTAGATAAATTTTCCCAACGCTCAATTCACACTATTTCCAGTACTCACTCGTCTTTCCACATCTGCGGTGTACCTTCCATCTCTGCTGAAATCGCATCCAAGATATAAAATCTCATCCACTTGTACCAACACTTCATCATCAACCGTGATCCTTACGTTGGTTCTGGTTTCTTCTCTTTCAAATACCATTGTCTTGGTTTTCTTCGCATTCAAAAGTAACCCTTTCTCCATACATTCATCTTTCATCATTGTGACCAGTGTTTGCAGTTAGTGTTTCTGCTAATAACACAGCATCGTCTGCATACAGCAGACAGTTCACCACTAGATCACCCATGCGCAAACCCACATGCGTTGACCTTATTCTCTGCAGACACTGTTTGACACCAATTTTGACATCAAACCAGGGTGACATGCTACTATCTATCCGCACACATGCTAAGCAATCCTTGTAAGTGGACTGCACAGCACGGAGCAGTGAACCGTCAATCCCATATCTCGGCATTATGTCCCACAATTCCTTTCGCACAACCCTATCAAATGCTTTCTCAAGATCCACAAAACCGTAAAAAACCTTCTGGTCTGTGGCCAGATGCTTCTCTACGATATTGCGGAGCGAGAAAACTTGATCCGTACATCCCCTTCCATTTCAGAATCCTACCTGTGCCTCCCACAGCATTTCATCGGATTTCACCCTCAATCTCCTTTCAATCACCTTTCCAGGCGCAGTCCATACGTGACCCCTTGCCTTTATACAAGGGCACGATGACTGCGCGTCTCCAGTTCCTTGGGACCCTTCCAGTTCTCCAGCATAGATTGCTTAAGTACCAGAAGGCGTCCCGGACGTAAGTACCCCCTAATTTGGTTAGCTCAGATGTGATCAAATCAATTCCCGCTGATTTTCCATTTTTCGAGCTTCGTATCGACCATTCGATCTCATCGATCGAAAGGGGAGGTTGAATCCTTCGTATTTAGGAAGAGGAAAGCGTGGCAGGATTATGTATCAACTTTGACCTTAACTGCAAGTATGCGAGAGAAGAAGAAATAAATGTACCGTTGACGCAGAAATGAAACCAAAACTTTGGTGAAAAAGAAGCGTGAAAGACAAATTAAAATTATTATTACATATAATATTCTTTTATTCTCATATAATATCTATTCATTGATTATTTTCTCTTTTACTTTTTATAGTATAATAAGTTACTATATTTTTTATTTCAATATGAAAATAAAAAAAAGTCTGTGTGTCTGCGCCGACGCACTGGAGACTGGAGTTTACTCCTTACGAATAGTAATTATGATATATATCGAATAGAAAAAGAGGGTTAATGCATGTATCTACTGAAATAATAAGAATAAAATTTATATTATTTATAAATGTGAATTATATATAGTTCTTATCTTACAGACTTACGAATTAACCGCATTCACGTGTTTTTAGGTTTCTTCTTCATTACTACTCGAATCAATTTCTTCCATATGCAACGCGAAAGTAAAAGGATGTAAGAGCCGATGAAGATCAAGACTTACCTACCTTGAACAAATTTATAGTGTTTTATAAAAAGGTAATGCCAGGAGCTCTAAAGACTGGCGAGCGTGCATGGGAAGAGCTATGAACGAAGTAAGGAGTGAGGAGTTAACACTCCTTACAGATCGAGTCATGTGGCACTCGGTACTCTCTGCCTACCCCGCAAGGGATTTGCCATGAAGTTAGATAGACAGTGGTTTAAATCCTCGATTCACTTGTTTCACTTAATATTATTCTTAAAGGATCTTCGAAAAGGACTCACAACCTTTTAACTTCCTGAAAAGGTTACTATACAATCATACCCGTCAAGCTGTAGCCCGCTTTTTGAAAGCACTTGTGCCTATTATATTGTACACTAACTACTCGCCGCGGCTTCGCACGATTGATCTGATCACTACCAAACTTCACAGGATCACCCGCTGGACTGCTCTGAAGATTCCCTGAAAATGTCATCAAAATCTGCCCAGTCGTTTTCGAGTCCATAAAGCACATACAGACAAACATTCATTTATATATATATATATATAGATAATGCATTGGAGGCGTCTGTCTATTATTCATCGTTTCGTCTCAGCGTATTACGTGTAAATATATGTCTAGTCCTCCTGTTGGTGGCACGAGCAAATATTTTTGCCTGCGTAACCCAATTTTTGCTTGTGGAATAATAATCATGTAACGAAATGATTTAAAAATCCGTCACTAACATTTTCATTTATGATTTAAAAAGTAGTGACATTTATTAGAAAGTTTATTCACATTACTAAAAGTTATGTTATGACCATATAGTAGATATATATTTGACGTTTGACTCTCTCGGGACGTAAACAAACATAATTGTACAAGTTTGCCATAGAATCTGATCGGAGGTAAATGGTGGGCAATATTCTTTTGTATAGTTCCGACCCAGGTTACTTTGATATACTCGTAGCTGAACGTGGCTGAACTTTTATGGACTGCGTTACAATCTATGAAGTTTGCACCTATGTACCAAAGACAATGCCCATACATAGGCTACGTTAACCGCTAGGTGAAATGAAATCTTGTATAGTATGATTTATTCTGTATTTCTTTTACAATATGAATGTATGGAATATTGTATGTATGTATATATACGTTCACGCCAAATCAGTGGGCAGAAAAAATCGAGCGCCACGTAACTCGATCCTTACATACCTCACTCGCTTCTTTAACATTCATTGCTCTTCTCATGCACGCTCGCCGGTTTCTAAGGCTCCTGAATTACAACAACCTATTATACACACTGTAACTGTCACACATAATATGACATTTATCTTAAATATGCGTATGTTTATGTTTGAACCCGTGGTCATATACTTGTGTACATAGAATTTAGAAGAATATACTAATACTTCTTTTATTTGTAAATTAATTAGTTTGATTTATATACATTATTGATGCCAAATTTATATACACCTTTTCAGGAACACCGTTCCTATATGAAATCTATATGTTTGCCTGTGTGAGCGTTTTCTGTGTGTGTCTGGCGCCTTTTTCGAATATTCGAATTTTGATTTCAGATTCGGATTCAGCATAAAAAAGTAGAATAGGAATGCCCAGGAACACCGTTCCTATCTCTTAAGGAACATGCTCAAAATGGCCGATATATAAAAAATTGAATATATTTTAATAAAAAATTGAATTGTTATATAATTGACGAGCCAGGTGTTCCTCTGGCAATGCAATCTTGCGCATTCTCAACTGGTTTTAATTACCATTGCCATTCATTATTCCGCTCAGGAATTCAAAAGCTTTGGTCGCCGTGAGATTCCTCGAAGGATGCCTGCCATTGAAAACAATGTTCTTGTATTTCACGAATGTAAAACTTCACACAATAAGTTGTACAAACAAACATGTATGAACGAAAAAATATAGTAGACAATGGAAAGTATAACGCAAATTGTGTATGCGTTTGAAGGTAAGGGAATCTAAAAGGATGAGGCTCCTGCGGAGTCCTTTTCAAATAAACGAGGTAGTTAATTGCCATTTCCTCTGACGCTCGCATAGCAGTCTTCTCTAACTTGCGAGAAAACAACAAATTAATTTATGAACCGTAAAAGTTTAACTGGTATTAAAAGTTACATAACTCCTATTAAATGTTACACTGCAGTTTGCACCGCTACACAAAGTGAATTTGACATTTATACCAGGTAGAACATTCCATCTTGAGTTCAGTGTCAATTAAAATTATCTATTTGAGGATTTCAATATGCACGCCGCTTCGGAGATATCTAATTATAAAGATAAGATAGATTTACTGAAATCATTAAAATATATGACCAGAATTGTTCCGAAAAAGAATTTGGCTTTTGCAGTTTTTTTTAAACAATAGCGTCGGGTAAACATGCATACGGCTTCCAACATGTAAAGTACTTATAGAGGGTTATTGAAGTTGCACGACTAGTTAATACTATTCTTGTTATTTGTTTCTTTTTACACAATATCGGGAGGAATACAAGCATGCGGCCCACCTGTTGTAAAGCGGTTACCGTAGCCTATAAAGAGGGGGCATAAAGCTAAGTGGCGTCATTTTGTTTTTATTAATATCAATTTGTTTTTATTAATAACGTTGAATTTAAGACCAATCCCAAAAAACGATCAATACAGGCACTGAAGATATGTTTAAAAAAATAATTTTGTATTTTTTTAAACATATCTTGTATTAATTATAACCATAATTTTAATAATTGCTTATTGTGGCCACTTGTAGCAATAATCAAAATTATGACTTAAAAATTGTACGTAAATAATAAAAACAGAATATGTCTCAAACAAATATAAATATGGCTCTTCAGTGCCAGCATTGAGCGTTTTTTGTAATTGATCTTAAATTCAGCGTTATTAATAAAAACAAAATGAGGGCGCCACTTAGCTTTATGTCACCTCTTAACTATGCCTCCTCTGCTGCTTACACAGCAACTCCTTGGGAGCTTACAGGTGAGCTCAATTACACACAAGAACGCAACAATCCTCTAGGGAGTTGTGATTTGACTGCGGTTTTGTGAGGTTATGATGACGACACTTTGATGAGCCCTATCTCTGTTTAAAACACTGTGGACTGTGGCCTACCTCTCGACTGTCATGGTTGAACACAAACGGGACCTGTTAAGCGGTCGTAATGTGCCCTCTGAAATTCGGAGAACTTGAAGTGACTTTTTTCATACTACGTCGGGAGGTATACAAGCATACGGCACACCTGAAGTAAAGCAGGTACCGTAGCCTATTAACGCTTGCGATATGTATTAAGTATCATTCGCGCGATGCCTCCTCTGCTGCTTACACGGCAACTCCTTGGGAGCTTACTGACTAAACATAACTTGAGGTGTTCTTTGTTCTTCTGTTCATTAGTTTGTTCTATTAGACTGGCATATCCACGCCATGGAATTCCTTAAAACTGATTTTAAGACAGGTACCTCCGTTTCACAGAAAACTGCTGCCAAATAACAACTATCTGTGGAGATAAAGATAAGATAAAGATAAAAATTCTTTATTTGCCTTTAGACCCTCACGGACACTTAGACACGTCTTACATTTTCAATATTATATCTTATCATTTATTTTTTTAAGTTTTTCTCTTTTTTAATCTACCAGCATTTCAAATGACCAGGAGGGTTGTTGTATCCTACAAGCAAGTGAACTTACCAATAAGTTGCTAAGGGGTTGCTGTTCGAGTATCAGGGGTGGCATTAATATATTGCAAGCGTTCATAGGCTACGGTTACCACTTAACATGAAGTGGGCTGTATCCTTGTGCACCTACTGACGTTATATAAATAAAGGTAGGCAACTTTACCGTATTTGTACCGATTTTCCCCTGACGTGTTCGTCTTCTGGGCCTGAACCGGACTATTCAACCTCAAAACTCCATGTAGGTCATGGACAGAAAGATAGATGGATGAATTTAGAAAGAGTCTCAGTGAAACAAAATGTTGTATGACAAATATGTGTGTGGCTACAGCGGGGACGATCCTGGTCACGTCCTGTGGTACTGTCTAAGGTATGGGGAGAAAGGCTGAACAATAACACTGTGGAAAGAGAATTAAATAATTTGTAGGGTGGTTCGTGAATGACGCGACTTTGACAACAACGCTCGTGGGTTCGATTCCCATACAAGACAAACTTTTGTGTGCATGAACATGTTTGTCTTGGTATGGATGTTTTAAGAAAGGTATCATTAAGGCAGCCCGTCTGGGGAAATACCTCCACCTCACAGAAAACCGCAGCCAAATAACAACTCCCTAGAGGGCTGTTGTGTTCCTGCGCGTGAGTGAGGTCACTGGTAAGCTCCCAAGGAGTTGCTGTGTTAGCAACAGAGGAGGCATCGCGCGAGTGATACTTAATATATCGCAAGCGTTTGTAGGCTACGGTACCCACTTTACATCAGGTGGGCCTAAAATGAGCAAAAAAATCACGTTTGTTGTATGGAAGCCCCCTTAAATATTTATTTTATTCTATTTTTTAGTATTTGTTGTTATAGCGGCAACAGAAATACATCATCTGTGAAAATTTCAACTGTCTAACTATCACGGTTCATGAGATACAGCCTGGTGACAGACGGACGGACGGACGGACAGCGGAGCCTCAGTAATAGGGTTCCGTTTTACCCTTTGGGTACGGAACCCTAAAAAATGGCACTGAATATAATGTGTGACATTTTCATTGTGACAAAAGCAAGTAGGTCGAGGCGAGCCATTATTTTCTATGCTGTTATTATGGTCCGTAACCTCAACAATTATGGATAGTAACATTAGATACAGAATATTCTATCATATATTACTGGATGTTCGCCTTTATGGCCCGTACAAAATTAAGTGAAATAAGATTGGCGGTGATTTTTAGCGTTCCGTACCCAAAGGGTAAAACGGAACCCTATTGCTGAGACTCCGTTGTCCGTCCGTCCGTCCGTCTGTCACCAGGTTGTATCTCATGAACCGTGATAGTTAGACAGTTGAAATTTTCACAGATGATGTATTTCTGTTGCCGCTATAACAACAAATACTAAAAATTATAATAAAATAAATATTTAAGGGGGCTCCCATACAACAAACGTGATTTTTTTTGCTCATTTTTACTTGATATTGATAACGGCAACAGGTAGACGCTTGAAATATTCATAGAATATTTAGTTATATATTCACTTTAAGAATAAATAATTAAATTAAAATAAAACAAATATTTAAGGGGGCTCCCATACAACAAACGTGATTTTTTTGCCGTTTTTATAGATAATGGTACGGAACCCTTCGTGCGCTAGTCCGACTCGCACATGGCCGATTTTTTTTTATATATTTCACACCCACACGCTGGAACCGCAATGGTCGCGTACTGTGCGGTTCCAGAGAAGTTTTCTTCCGAGAACTCTCAAGCTGTGGAATGAGCTTCCAGCCGAGGTTTTTCCAAGGGACTACAGCATGGAATTCTTCAAGAAATTCGTACAGAAGTTTTTAGAGGGCCGGCGACGCATGTGTGACACCCCTGGTGTTGCAAATGTCCATAGGCTACGGTGACTGTTTACCATTAGGCAGGCCGTATGCTTGATTGCCGCCTTAGTGGTATAAAAATTAAAAAATATATAAAAATTATAATTAATGATCAATTTTAGCATCCTCACAGTTCGGTTGTGTATCCACATCAAGGTTCATGCTGGTACTGAAGTATCCAGGGCAATAGCAATGAAGTACGGAGCAGTGGATAAAGAACCCGCCATTGATCAACTGGTCCACGGTTCGAATCCTAGCATGTACCACAAATTCGTATTTCCTAGCATGTACCACAAATTCGTATTTCCTAGCATGTACCACAAATTCGTATTTCCTAGCACGTATGTACCACTAAATTCGTATTTTCTGATTTATGTACATACTAGCTTTTACCCGCGGCTTCACTCGCATTGGTAAAAATATTTTTTTTTAATAAAAAGTATCCTACGTTACTTCTGAAACCTCCAAGAATATGTGTAGAAAGTTTCATGATGATCGGTTGAGTAGTTTTCGCGTGAAAGCGTAACAAACAAACGGACATTTACATTTATAATATTAATTAGTAGGATTTGTAATTATCACTCGATCAGCGGTGAAAAAGAAATCGTGACGAAACCCGCACGTCGAAGAAAATGTATTTCAAAATACGTGTGAAATAACTTACGATCTGTCTGGTTTTCCTTCGGTGTTGTAGATATCTGACGGTAGTCGCTTTATGTTTTACGAGCTCGGTGGCTCAGTCGTGAATGACGCGACTTTGACACCAAGGCAAACATTTGTGTGCATGAACATGTCTTAAGTGAGGTAGGGCGCATCGAAGCAGCCCGTCTGGGGAAGTACCTCCACCTCACAGAACACCGCAGCCGTATAACAACTCCCTAGAGGGTTGTTGTGTTCCTGCGTGTGAGTGAGATCACCAGTAAGCTCCCAAGGAGTTGCTGTGTAAGCAGCAGAGGAGGCATCGCGTATAGCAAAATGAATATTTTTACAAGTTTTGTCTATCTATCTGTCTGTCTGTTTATTCGACTAATCTCTGAAACAGCGACCGATTTTGATGGGACTTTCACTGGTAGATAGCTAATGTAATAAGGAGTAACATAGGCTACTTTTATTTTAGAATTTTTATTTATTTTTATTAATATAAATAAATAATATTCCACGCGGACGAAGTCGCGGGCAAAGCAAGTGTAAAATGCAGGATCGAAATAAAAGAAAGGCGGCAATTTATAATGCGATATTATTCAACACACACACTATTGCACCAAACATTAAACATACTCTTAAAAACTGGAAACGACTTGATGGATGGGTACTAGAATCATCCGAATGTGTCTGCACGTTTTTAGTACCGCAACAGTCTTAAATTGTTTATCCTTCTCCCCATTTGATCCATGCCACTACTAGCCCGTATTCCGGTGTTGCCATTAAAATAACTTCAAGTACCCTATTAACGCTACATGCTAGTGTTGCTATATTAATGATGTACTTGGTGTTACACAAGCGTTAAAAGGCTACGGTCCCGCTTTACACCAGGTGGGCCGTGTGCTTGTATGCCTCTCGACGTAGTATAAAAAAAAGTATAAAAATCAATACCTTCGCCAAATCCGTAGTCTTATGTAGCGGGCCCCGCCAATCATAATGAATTAGAAAACTGGGAACGCTAAGAAGAAGAAGTTATGAATTGTACAGCACCATTATGTGTTCACCCCAAGCTGAAGTCGTTCCGGTCGTACAACCACGTTATACGATCAACCATGAAATTGTTGTCTAGATTCCGTCTGACCTTTTATCAAAAGTGGGTTAGGTCAAAATCTTGACTGTTCTACTGCACTGGCACGGGTCCAGCTGCGTTGTTCTATTATTAAATCAGACCAGAAAACAAAAATATTGTAGCGCTATGCAGACAAACCCTTTCGGAGACATGAAAATTGTAGTCCAAGTTGTATGACATGTACCAACTCACTGTTTCACTCCTATACCTACTTAGACATATAAATAAATAAATAAATATTGTCGGACAAATTACACAGCGCCATCTAGCCCCAAAGTAAGCGAAGCTTGTGTTATGGGTACTAGACAACTGATAAACATACGTAAATACATATTTTTTTTTAAATACATACTAATTATACATAGAAAATACCCAGACCACGACAAACAGACATGTTCATGCACACAAATGTTTGTACTGTGTGGGAATAGAACCCACGAGCGTTAGTGTCAAAGTAGCGTGACAGCGCGTTTCACCACTGCGCCATCGAGCTCGTCATATAATAAATACCGTAATATACAGACATCCTACTAATATTATAAATGTGAATGTCCGTTTGTTTGTTAGCTTTCACGCGAAAACTACTGAACCGATCATCATGAAACTTTGTACACATATTCTTGGAGGTATCAGAAGTAAATAGGGTACTTTTTATTAAAAAAAAAAAAATGTGCTTCTGTCGCTTTGACCTTTAAGTCTTTTTTTATACAACTAGATTGACAAACGAGCATGCGGCCCGCATCAGTTGGTAAGCAGTCACCGCAGCCTATTGACGCTCGCAACACCACGGGGATGTTACTCGCGCGCTGCCAACCTTGTGACCAGCCATGCAATTCTGTAAGAGCAAACATCCTTACACCCTCGGAAACATCGGCTGTTATAGCCTTGAACACAAAATTGCAATTCCTTAGTGTCGGTTTTCATGGTTGTGCGACACTAGCGCCGCAAGGCTGCGTTTGGAATTGGAATTCTACAAGGCAAACAGCCTCGCGTACGCTTACAGCCTTATAGAATACCAAATAGAAAGTCGTGACCGCAGTAGACGATGTCAAAGCTGTGACATCTGTGATCACAGCGACGCACACAGCCATTACGAGTCGCTTAGAGAATTGCATGGCTGAGGATGTTTCGTCACAGTACCCAGTAATTTCTCAGCCATGTCTCACCCTTCAAACCGGAACACAGCTATAAACGAGCAATAGCTGCTCGGCGGTAAAAATTGGAGAGGTGTAACGTTGAATTACCTATAATCTATTTCAGGAACCGGGCTATAACATTCGAAAAGTATTTTTTTTATACTGCGTCCGGAGGTATGCAAGCATACGGCCCACCTGATGTAAAGCGGTTACCGTAGCCTATAAACGCAATACATTGAGTATCACTCGCACGATGCCACCTCTGCTGCTAACACAGCAACTCCATAGGAGCTTACTGGTGACTTCACTCACACGCAGGAGCACAACAACCCTCTAGGGAGTTGTTATTTGGCTGCGGTTTTCTGTGCGGTGGAGGTACTTCCCCAGACGGGCTGCTTCGATGCGCCCTACCTCTCTTAAAAATATCCAGACCAAGCATGTTTATTCACACTCTGTGTGGGCATCGAACCCACGAGCTTACTAGTCAAAGTAAAGTAATAGTGCGTTTCGCCACTGCACCACCGAGTTAGTCAAAAAGATTTTGTTAAATCTGCCTGATAGACATTTTTTTTACGTCCGACGTGAACGACAATACACAAAAGAAGGACTCACTCGCAACAATCGAGCTGTTAAGAGATAAGAGAGGACCTCGCCAACTCTTTTTAAAAAAGTTTTAAAAAGTTTAATAGTTGATTTATATATAGCTTATGAAATTATATTATAATTCGGATGGAGTTGAGATGTACGCGGCGTATTCGGATGTTGGAGTTGAACTGAACTCTCGATCGGGAGTAGTGATGATGCAGGATATATGGTCTGAGGTACAGGGGGCTTTGTCGGCATAAAGGCATATAGGGTGAAGGTATAACAGTGCGTTAGTCATTGTTCTGTGGAAGGCACCCTCAGGGATCCTGTGCGATGGAGGTGGTAAACTCTCATGAGTACCCATTCGGACTGCCGAACGAGTTATGCCAGATTCTTACTGACTAAACACCACCTAGGGACTGCCTTTAACCTGGAAAGCCTTACAGGCTTCATCGGATGTAATCGCCCAGGTGAAGCGGGGCGTCACAACCGATAAATATAGAACCTCCTTCTTTTTAAAGTCGGTTATAAAAGGTTGCCGACGAGATGACGAGCTCGGTGGCTCAGTCGTGAATGATCCGACTTTGACACCAACGCTCGTGGGTTCGATTGCCACACAAGGCAAACATTTGCATGCATGAATATGTCTGTTTGTCTTGTAAGTCCGTCTGGCAAAGTACCAAAGTGCCATACACAGCTTCCTAGAGGGTTGTTGTGTTCCTGTGTGTGAGTGAGATGACAGTAAGCTCCTAAGGAGTTGCTATGTAGCAGCAGAGGTGGCATCGCGCGAGTGATGCTTTATGTATTGCAAGTGTTCATAAACTACGTTAATCACTTTACATCGGGTGGGCCGTGTTCTTGTATGCCTCCCAACGTTGTATATTAAAAATAAGGTCTTGAATGTGTCGAAGTGCAGGCTGTATCGACAGTACATTGAGATAGGTATATACGGATGGTTTGATCGCTAGCTCGTACCTACATACTGGTAAACAGGAAAATAGTCTGTCTATAAAACTCTCTGTGTATAGTACTGTCTATACTTATAATATATAAAACGCTAAACCACATCGACCCTTATCTATCCGGGATACGGGTCCCTTTAAATCGAATGCATTTAGAGCATACTCCACCACGCTGCTCAATTTTTTTTTTCTGATGGGATCGGCCCATCACTGTACCTATCTCCTGTGTAGCCAGATATGGCAATGACTGCGAGCCCGGCGTGGACCAGACAGTGCAGCACATATTGTTTCGGTGTCCCGCATTCTCCAAACAGAGGTACGATTTGGAGCAGGAGTTGGGAATGCGGGCCACCGAAGAAACGGTCTCCGAAATAGTGATGGGGCAAAGTAGATCTAAATTTTTAAAATACTGCGTCGGTCTAGTCACGGCTGTCATAGATCGGAACAAGCAGAGCAGCTCCACCTAGGACTAATGTTGTATACCTCGGCTATACTCCGTATAGCCGATGGGATCGCGGTGGCTAGGTGGAGCTGTGAAGCTCGCTGACGCCCGTGGCTGGACTGATGCAGTATGGGGAGGGAAGTTTGGAAATAGCCACTATCGTTTCACCGACGTTCTAAAATGGGCAAAATCAAATTTTAGAAAATAAAATTGAAAGATGATGAATGGAAGAATGAATTGCGGAATGGAAGAGAGTATGATGAATGAATGTGTTTATTACTTACAATAGAATATTTAAAAAATTAAGATTAAGAAATTAAAAAATGTATATAAATAGCCTTGCCCATGGCAGGGGTGCACGTATTAAAAAAAAAAAAAAATAATAAAAAAAAAAAAAAAAAAAAAAAAAGATATGGCAATGAACGGTGAAGTGGCCGTCCCGGGGGTTAAACTACAGCTGCCTTGGAACTCGCAACGAATTTAATCAGAAGAAATTTGTAAGAGTAGGAAGTTTTCGAATTGACTTCCCCTCTTGGCAACGTGAGACACAGCAATATGACAAGGCATTAAAATACCTCAAAGAGATGGGCTAGTCAACTGAAGCTCAACTGCCGTGCACCACGGTTAATCAGATATCTAACACTATTGGGACCTAAATTGTGAGTTGTTACCTAACACGTCGATTCCAATAATATAGACCGCAGAACCGCCTAAACGCCTGGTAATTCTCCCATGTTGACACGCTTCTCAAATGCTAATTGGCGGAGGCCAGCGCTTTCAAGCCGCCCGAGGGCCACTGACTTAGCTTAACGACTGTCATCTATCGACAACAGCCGGGACCGACGGCTTAACGTGCCCTCCGAAGCACGTAGAATCTCGAGACAGATAAACCCATCCATAAACAAGCTGCGGTCGACATTGCTTAACCTGCGTGTTCGGTTAATGATACACGCAACGACGCCATCGAGCTCTCCATAATATATAAAACCTTAAATAACTGTGCTAATCCAGTCGATAAAAACCTGTCTAGTGACCAACAGGTCCGTGGTTCTAATCTTGACTTGCACCTACGTGTTTTAGGGTATATGTACATATTAGTCCGTGCTTCGGCGGGTACGTTAAGCCATCAGTCCCAGCTATTGTCGATAGATGGTAGTCGTTAAGCTAAAGCTTAAAAGCTCGGGCGGCTTGAAAACACTGGCCTCCGTCAATCCGCATTTTAGTAACGTGGTGGAGTATGCTCTAAACCCCTTCGGTTGAACTCGTATCCCTGCAGTGGGATGAGTAAGGGTTGATGTGGCGTGATGGTATATATTTGTAATTATCACTAGCTCGGCGGTGAAGGTAAACATGGCGAGGAAACCCTCCCGTCCAAAAATATATATTTCGAAAGAGAGAAGAGTGACCACCGTATTTAAGAATAAAGATACAAGATAAAAAAGATAAAAATTCTTTATTTGCCATTGGGCTCTCGCGGGCACTTAGACACGTCATACAGTTTTTGAAATATAATCTTATTGTATCTTATTTAATTCTCTTTTTACTTTTTTCCTTCTTTTTTATCTACTAGCATTTCGGAAATGACCATTGGCTAAGAAGAAATGCCGTCTCTTTTAAAATTGTCGATTAGATATTACAAAAACAAAAAAATCCGAAAATCAGATATTACAAAATCAAAAAAAAAAGAATGAACTGGTTTTCCCTCTGGGTTGTCGAGGTCTGACGGTAGTCGCTTCATGAATCGAAAAATCAGTATCTTCGCCAAATCCTTGTACTTAGCTAGCGGACCCCGCCAATCCTAATGGATTAGGAAACGAGATAACGCGAAGAAGCAGAAGAAGACTAATATATAAAACGCAAGAGTATGTTAGTTCGATTGTTTGTTTGTTTGAATGCGCTAATCACTGGAACTACCCGTCAAATTTGAAAAAATATTTTTGCATTATATAGACTAATTTAAGATGGTTATAGGTTATTCAACATCACGTTACGACTCTTAGAAGCGGAGAAAAAAGAAAGATGTTTTTTTTTATACTACGTCAGGAGGTATACAAGCATACGGCACACCTGATGTAAAGCGGGTACCGTAGCCTATTAACGCTTGCGATATATTAAGTATCACTCGCGCGATGGCTCCACTGCTGCTTACACAGCAACTCCTTGGGAGCTTACTGGTGACCTCACTCACACGCAGGAACACAGTTGTTATGATCCTGCGTGTGAGTGAGGGAGTTGTTATTTGACTGCGGTTTTCTGTGAGGTGGAGGTACTTCCCCAGACGGGGCTGCTTTCATGCGCCCTACCTCTATTAAAAATGGTATGAAAAAGCGGTACCCACAGGATACCGGGGTGCAAGCGGATGAAGTCGTGGGGTGCAGTTAGTAGCGAATATGGTTACAAAATCAAATTAGACCATACATCATATTCGTACGAGTATCTGATAATTTGTAAAATTTATGATATTCTCCTATTTTCATACAACATCGGATGATGGTTACCGTAAATCTATAAAAGCTTGCAATACATACAGGAAGTATCACTCCGACATAGTCACCCCTGCTTCTAACACAGCTACTCCTTAGGAGCCACCAGGAGGTTTAGGAGTTACCAGTAATAACCTCTCTCATCCTCTGGAACACAACCCTCCAGAGAGTTGTTATTTGGCTGCGATTTTCTAAAAATAAACGATAAAATTTGCAGCATGACGTTTGTAGACCGAAGATGTTTTTCAATTCGTGTATATACACGTTATCTAATTACTTCGCTCAAAGCATTTACCCAACTTAGAAAATTAACCGGTTTGCGCATTTTTTTTATAACAAAATAACCGACAAGGGCCCATCTCATGATATGCAGTTATGGATATGCATATGCATGCCGCACCGCGGCGTTACTCGCGCGTTGCCGATGCTCTAGAAACTCTGTCTTTGAACTTTCCAACTATATTTCTATTTGTAAAATTTAGATTATTAGTTATTAATAATTAAAAAAAAAGAGTGTGCTTTAAACCACACGACTGAAGTAAAACTTCTTTAGCTCCATAGTGTGATACAGACAATAGGTCTGCACTCGTAGATCTGCACTGTTTCTTAGATATACGAAACGTAACTCGCTATGAGAGAAAGAAAATGTGTGCTCGCACCTCTCTCTTGCCCCTACAGTAATATACGAACCGTAACTTTCTCTCTTTCTATCATCACTAACTTATATCTCACCTCTCAACTTCCGTTCGCCTCGCCCGATAACACTTTTCGTAACGCTGTCGTCTCGCATTCACCAGCTTACTCCCCAAGTCAAGCGTGCTTAAAGAAGTTTTAATTCAAAAATAAAATAAAAAATTGAATATTATATTATTACGCGAAATTTTTATTAACAGATACGGGCTTGCCTCGTTATGGTTATGGATGCATGCGGCACCAAGGCGTCATAAGCGCGTTGCCGATTATCTAGAAACTCTATGTCTTTGAACCTTCCAACTATATGTCTATTTATAAACCACAGCATTGGCCTGTAACAAGTTTATGCCAAATTTAGCTCGTGCCGCCCGCTTGGCACTGATTGTGACTGGACTGAGACATTTGTGGCAGACAACGTACATACGGTAGAAGATTTTGATCCGCTTTGTTTATACAACTTCGGGAGGCATTGTACTCTTGTAATACACTAAATATCACCACAGCATATCCTTTAGGTGCTTACCGGTGTGGTCACACTCGCAAAAAATACGACAACCCTCCATGGAGTTGTAGGCTTCGGTTTTCTGTAAGGTTCCTCAGATAGGTTGTTTTAAAAAGAGCCAGACCAAGTCAATTAGTCTTTGAGAAATAATTCTCCATGTATTCCTTCCAAATTCCAAATAATGCGAAGTATACTTACGCTGCACGGCACGGCAAACAACATCTGCTCACCTGATGGTGATTCATTCATCACGCAAAACAATATCGCGTATAGAGTCAAATAATAAATCCGCAGGGAAGTGCTCTTCCCTGGAGCCTCACCCGAGTAAGGAGCACATTTTATTACTGCAAGACCCGTGATGATGACCAAGTCAAATAGACATATCCATGCACACAAATGTTTGTCTTGTGCGGGAATCGAATCCACGAGCGTGGGTGTTAAAGTAGCGTTACTAACCAGCCACCAAGCCATTTCAAAGAAGATATGTCTGTGCCGTCTGTTCTCAACCAGTGGAGTACTCAAGTTCAGGAAGCAAACGATAATTGTTTTTACAATTGTAAAGTTATAATCCTTACACGTACTTCGCAGAATCGTGAAATTTTTATCTATATTTTTTTTTTATATAAAACTTCAGCATTGTGGCTCCTCTTTACCTGATGGTAAGCGAAAGCGGAGCCCAAATCGCAACTGCTACTGACTACACAGTGTCCTGTCAGTTGACGCTGCCATGCTGACCCGCAAGTTGCTTCTTGACGCTTCGTTTGAAGGATCCCATATTGTAGGAAGGAGGGAACACATGTAAAGGCAAGGCGTTTCACTTTTTAACGGTACGACAAAGATAGGAGTTGCCGAACTTTTTGGTACGCGAAGAAATGTTCTCAACCGTGACGCAACCGCAAGCCCGCACGTGTGGTTCTATGACGGAAGGGAGAGGGTGGGATAAGGGAAAACAGTTCTTCAGAGCACTCGCCATGGTACAGGCCATGCTATTTTTTTTCCTTAAAATGATTAATTAAAAAGAGCAAGCGTGTATAAGAGTTCTCTTGAATAAGAAATATCGTTTTTTACTACTCTTATCTTTTGGCTTTACTTAGTTCTTCTTCTTCTCCTCAGTGTTATCCGTTTCCTAATCCGTTAAAATTGGCGGGGTCTGCTACCTAAGCTTAAGGATTTGTGGAAAATACTGATTTTTACATGGAGCGACTGCCGTCAGACCTTCACAACCCATAGGGTAAACCAGACCTTTCTCAGGTAAGGTCACACGTCTTTCAAAATATTCATTATTACTTGAACGTGTGGGTTTCTTTTTCTTTCACCGTCAAGCAAGTGATAATTAGAAATATGTACGTATGTGTGTCATTAGGCAGGTTCTTTATCCAGAAGCTATCACTGCTCCTTACTAACTTCTCAAATAATTTTAACAAGGAATGTTTACTTATTTATATATGACCAAATTCATTTGTAAAAGGTATATAACTACATACCTACACTCCCTCGACTACACAGACACTGAGAATCTTTTCATTCCTATCAGATGACAAATACCACTATAAATATGTGTCTGCATGCAACTGCCAATCACACCCGCACCGCAATACACTAAACACACACTCACACACTCTCTCTCTTACACACACTCACATTTTTTTGTACAGTTTACAATTTTGTTAATTTATATGTATGTACAAATAGAGGCAGTCAAACTTGCGAGAGGTGAGAAATGGTGATCTGAGACACAGCCTCCATGCCTAGTTTGGGCACTAGAATCACAAATTCCTTTGCTTTTTTTTTCGTGACCAATTTGTGACTGCGTAGAATTCAGTTCAATCATAAGGTTTTTGTAAAATTACTCTTATAAAGTTTTATTATCTTTATTTATCCAGGATACCGACGTCGTCGACGTCTACGTCAGGCACATTAAGAGCTTTGTAGAACAGCCCGTGTAGCTGCTTGCTCTTCCATATATCCCTGCGGCTCTGGGTAGTAAGCACCGGTGGTTTGCGCCAATTCTCGGTCCCCAAGGATAGCGGCGTAAGGCCATTATCGACTATCACAACGTCGCGATGCATCCAATTTTCACAGGGGAGGAAATATTCCCTGAGATTGCACACCATGCGATTGTGTAGATTCTTGGCATTTAAGAAGCCACGACCCCCACACAACTGCGGGATGTGCAATCTCATCACAGATGACCGAGGGTGATGCATGCAATGCATTGTAAGGTTTATTATTATTATTATATATGGGAAACATGGCAGAGAACCTAAACATTCACACATACTCGAATCGAATGGTGTATAAATGAATTGGCAATTTCATAAAGAAATCAAATATACTCGTATTTCACACATGATCGTATGAAAACCAATATCGTTTTACTGGAATTCTAAATTTAAATTGACTTTATTATATACTAGCTACCCGTCGTGGCTTCGCACGGATAGTAGAACATGCTCGTACTATGCCTACTTACGTATTTAAGTTGATAAGGATTAATACGTTTATCCGATGTAAGCACCCAGGCGGCTTGACTTTTTTCGACATTTTCAATAATTGTCGTCATATTTCAATCGATTTACACAAAACCTTAACAAACTATACACCCAAACCTTCCTCAAGAATCACTCTGTCTGTTGGTGAAAATCACATGGAAATCATTTCAGTAGTTTTAGAGTTTATCGCGAACACACATGCAGACGTTGCGTGGGACTTTGTTTTATAAAATGTAGTGTTGACATCTTACAGATGCGAGTGAGGTGTGTAAATATCGAGTTATGTGGCATACCTCGCAGGTGACTTGATGATTATACAACTATGCATAGTTTTACGATATTTATTACATAATACAGAGATAGTTGTTCATTTATTTTTCATTTATGTTGCCCCTGTAATATGATGAATGGGATAAAGTACAGCGCAGCGAAGAGGAAAAGGGACAGAGGTATTTCTTGAATCTGCAGGGGTATTCAATTTGGTTACTCGAATCGAAAAGTCGTCTCACACCAAGTGAAGCAAAATACGTATATCTTTTCTTATTTTTTAGTCCAGAGGGGTACTGACAAAGGGTGTATGTCCATACAGCAAAAGTGAAGTTTAGAATTGTTTCAAAATTTTCCTATTTCTAGATTCTAGCTTCAGAAATTCTGCTGAATATCAGAAGGGGTTTCAGACAAAATTCTGAAGTTTCAATTCTTTAGTGAATTTTAAAATTTTATATTCATGTTTTTTACTATTAAATTTTTGAAACTAAACACGCACTTAAGATCCCACTATCTTTAAAATTATTTAATGTTTGCTATTTACATACATATAGTAAACAGATATGTTTGTCGGAAAAAAATTGCGAACCTACAAACTCTCGAGAACATTTCGAGTCATAATAGCGTAATTTTAGGAAATAAAAAGAAGAAATCATTTTGACCCGAAATGGTAATTTACACGAATTCAAATTGCATTGAAAAGATTTCGATTTCGTGACGTATATTGCGTACCGTGTCAATACGAATGAAATTAAAATACATTTCACTGGAAACAATTCCGATTGAGTGTAACAACTTTTGGATTCGAATGATATTTTTCCGTGTCAATTTGAGGCCTTCCGCGGATTCGCTTACGCATGGTTCGCACGAAGAAGCACGGAAGAGGCAGTGAATGGGTTCGAGTCCCATTCATATGTAAGGATATTAGATTACCCACGAGCCCCTTCGGACGGCAGCGAAGGAACCTTTCTAAGCCGCCCCAAAACGGGGGAATGGCAATACAGAGACACTATGAAAAGAGAAAAATAACTTGCAGGGTGCCAAGCTTTGCCCATGGCACGTAAACAGCCGACGAGCAGCTGTGCCGTGTATTGACGAGCAGCTGTCGGTCGGTCATATAAGCCGAATCGCAAGAGTGCTGTTCGCAACTCTTGCGATTCGGTTTATATGACCGAGAGGTCGGTGGATCCATGGGAAGATGGCGTGACAACATAATATGTATTCCGTGAATAAAATAAGCTAAAATGTTTCACATGGTACTTTAGTACAAAAGGTCGATAGACATTGAATGAATGAATGAATTCATTTACATGAAATGTGGCACACATGGGTGTTGTGTAAAATTTAATTAGTACAATACACATTTCACCAGTAACTTAATCCTATTAAATAGTTTTGTAATATAAAATATTTATGTCCTATTAATAAGTCACAATAATAATCAGCAATGGAACTATTACAATAATATTCAATATAAAAATATTGTTAATAATAAAAATAATGTTTCTTTTAATAATAATTAAAATTTCTGTTAGAACTTGTGCTCAAGGTGATCCTTCACTGAATAAATACATTTTCCAAGAAGCCAATTGTAAAGTTTTTGTTTGAATAGGTAGTACAAGTTCTAAACACTTTGTACTTTTGGGAAGCCTATTATATATTTTTATGCTCATTATAAAACAGCTTCGACTATACATTCTTATGTTACGTAGCAAAATAAGTTTATCTGGGTATCTCGAATTAAGTCTATTAATCTATTAATAGCAGCACGCTATGATGGACGTTTTGACGTTTGTCCACTCATGAAGTTTCGTATTAATGAATAATTACATTTGAAGGAATAAAAATATTGTTAATAATAAAAATAATGTTTCTTTTAATAATAATTAAAATTTCTGTTAGAACTTATGCTCAAGGTGATCCTTCACTGAATAAATACATTTTCCAAGAAGCCAATTGTAAAGTTTTTGTTTGAATAGGTAGTACAAGTTCTAAACACTTTGTACTTTTGGGAAGCCTATTATATATTTTTATGCTCATTATAAAACAGCTTCGACTATACATTCTTATGTTACGTAGCAAAATAAGTTTATCTGGGTATCTCGAATTAAGTCTATTAATCTATTAATAGCAGCACGCTATGATGGACGTTTTGACGTTTGTCCACTCATGAAGTTTCGTATTAATGAATAATTACATTTGAAGGAGCAAAATTCTTTATTGTCAATAGTGACGTGCAGTTAGTCATAAAATTTATGGAATGTATAATTTTCGGACACAAAATTTATTTATTACATTGATTTCTAAACTATATATATTAGGGTCCGACACAACTCGGCATTTATTTTTCGAAATTCAAATTTAATAAAAATTATATCTAATACGATCGTCACATAGGATCGCTGGCCAGCACAACTACTACCTTCGGCAAACTCGCGTCAATGCTCAATGCAAAACAAAGCAGTTTCGACTTGACGTTGCTTCGAAAAGTACAAACTGTGAGTGCACTACGATTGTGATACAGTTTTGACCTGGCTTTGGATTTCGGATATTGATACTGCATTACTGTCGACCCTTACTCGTTAATTTGGACTCTGTTTACGCCTTTTGTTGTGGATTTCGTCGATATGGCCGAACGTACGTATTTCACATCACTATTGTAATATGTCAAAACGGCCACCATAGCGTGCCACTACTGTAGTATTACATAATTCTTTTAAATAATATTCTTCTTAACAAATAATGCAAACATGAAATATGTAAATGCTAGGAACAGTTAAAATTTCAAGTTGTTATACAACTTGAAAAACAAATACCAACAAAGTGCATTAAGCGGTAGTATACACTTGCTCGATATGAAGTTTCCATGTACAATGGTCATTTTATGTGAATCCTAAAAATGACACTTCAGTCGATTCACAAACAGCCGTGTCATCATAATATATCTATCTCCAGGCATCTTCCTTGTCATTCTGTTACCAAATTGAACAAGTTTAGTTTTTATAAATTAGCCTTTCAATTATTTGAATTTATACACTGCATAACATCTGCAAATGTACCATTTATTTCATTGTTATGAACACTTATATTTTTGATAGACATCACAATAGACAGGTCATTCGCAAACATGGTACATTTATGGTTTATTTTTCCTGGGGGATCATTAATGTAAATTATGAACAAAATAAATTATGAAAAGAAGCGGTCCTAAAACACTTACTTACGGTACACTGTCTTTGCTAGTAACTATTTTAGATTTGAAGATCTTCTTTTCTTCCTTGTCAGTTAACTTTGCAATTTCCACGTATTGTTATCTGTTAGTAATACATTTTTTGATCCAATTGAGTGGTGATCCCCAAATTGCGTAGTTCAAATTTTTTAAACAGTGTTTTATCGCATACTAAATCGACGGCTTTTGTCATGTAGAAAAAGATTCCGATCGGTATGCATTTATCATCTAAACTTTTTGTTATATTTTTATAACTTCACACCAAATCCCTTGCGGGGTATGCAGAGAGAACAGAGCGCCACGTGACTCGATCCTTACATATCTCACTCGCTTCTTTAACATTCATTGCTCATCTCATGCACGCCCACCGGTTTCTAGGGCTCCTGACATCACCTTTTGATAGAATACGACCAATTTGGTCATGTTAGGTAAGTCTTGGCCTTCCCCGGCTCCTACATCCTTCCACTTTTGCATTGTATATCTGCTTTGTCACTCTTTCATCTTGCATTCTTTCTACATGTCCGAACCAATGGAGCATGCCTCTTCTTATTTTAACACCACGCTCTCTTTCAGACCCAATCATCATTGCGAATACGGTCTATTATATATATCTATTAGTTATATTTTTAAATCAGGTTAAATGCAGCACTAGCTTTTGATTTGTTTTCTTTGAAACTCATGTTGATCCTCCGCGATTATCTCAAATTATGCTAGATATTTCGTTAGTGTAATGCTTTCTCAAAATTATTTGATATGGTCGGGATAAGACCTGCTGGCCGATTGATTTAAATTAGTTCCTTCTCACCTTCTTTGTGTAATTACCTTATTATAACGTATTTTGAAAGTAACCTTCTATAAACGACATATTTATCAAATGGTATAGCATCGGAGCAACCTTACGACAACAGTATTTCAGTAATAATGTGTGAATTATATCATCATACTGCTCGAGAGTTATTTAATTGTCTTTTCAATTTCTAATAGGGTAGCGAACTAGTAACTTTGATTCTCGATAAATTTGGTTGCATTTATAAAGTAATCATTAAAAATATTTGGTATTTGTATTGGTTTGTCAATATGTTGAATTTTAATAATAATTTTATTCATGTCAGCATTGAATTATTATGTACGGTATGTGTAGAGGAGCTATCCTAAATCCTAAGTAATATTCTTGCTCCATTTTGGTAATAATTAAAACTAATGTCCGCCGCAGCGCTGAAATAATTTACATGTCTATCCCAAAGATTCGAAGATACAGCACTATTATTTACTCGCCAAAAGCGACGTGATTTTCATGGCGCTTACTTACATACTAATTCAATGGATGTCAGGTATACATAAGAATTTTATGTGTCATTTTTTATAACTGTCCAAGAGGCTTTGCAAGAATGGCATTACGTATTGTGCACATAAATTAACAGTATTTGTTAATTTATGTGCATATGAGTATGTAATAATGTTTTGTTTTCGTGTATATCGCTCCAGTGTGGGTGACATGTACAATTGATATTATTGTCAGAAGTCTTTAAATACGAGTAGAATATTTTTGCGGTAAAGTCAAAGTCAAAGTCAAAATCTTTTTATTCCGCAAAAATGGCTACATTTGTTTGGAATCGTCACAATTTTTTTCCCTACCGTGCAGTTCATGACTAGGTGAGCACTGATAAAAATACTGCCAAAAAACTCAGGCATCCCTCTTTTGGTATCCAAACAAATTTACATAATTTATTAATTACATTATAATTGGATCGACTCAATCCCAGGCATTTTTATCATTAATATAGTCAGATACTTTATAATATGCCCTGCTACACAATTTGGCTTTAATAGCAGTTTTAAACTTGTTTATTGACAATTCTCTTATATTGCTGGGAAGTTTGTTATAGAACCGTATACATTTCCCCATAAAAGAATTACTTATTTTGTGGAGACGGCTTGCATGTAACACAAGATTATGCTTATATCTAGTATTTATGTTATGAGTATCGCTCTTTTTACAAAATGAATCTGTTTTTATGGACATACAAAAGATTTTCATAGATATATTGCGATGCGACTGTTAGAATATTTATTTCTTTGAATTTTTCTCTAAGGCTCTCACGGGGACCAAGTTTGTAGATAGCTCTTATGGCTCTCTTTTGCAATAAAAAGATGGTGTTAAATGTCCGCGGAGTTACCCCAAATAAGAATTCCGTATGACATAATACTATGAAAGTAGCTGAAATAAACTATTCTAGCCGTATCAACATCAGTGAGCCGTCTAATAGTTTTCACTGCATAGGCTGCAGAACTTAGTTTTCCTGATAATTTTTCAATTTGTGGGCCCCATTGTAGTTTGGAGTCAATTGTTATACCCAAGAACACAGTTGTCTCCACAGGGGCTAAATTAGTTCCATTAACATGTACATTGGTAGTCACCTGTCTTACATTAGGTGTTGAGAACTTAATTACTTTAGTCTTTTTATCATTTAAAAGCAGATTATTAACATTAAACCAATGCATAACTTTAGAGAGAGCATCGTTAACTTCGTCATAATTACCTAACTGTCTATTAATTTTGAATGTCAAAGAGGTATCATCCGCAAACAATACAATCTCATGTTTATCCTTTACATAATAAGGTAAGTCATTTATATATACTAAAAATAAGAATGGACCTAGAATTGACCCCTGTGGGACTCCCATGACTACAGGGGTAACACTAGCGGTTTACCATCCATATATTATTTTACATTGAGAGCAGCTTTAATCTCTCTCTCATGTTTCTATCTCACTAGAGCATTTATTACATATAGATGTGATCTCGTTTCTACAATTAGAATATTAAAAATTATAGCAAATACAAGAAAAGAAAAATTTACAATAAAACAAAAAAAATAACAATAACGATTCTAAGTAACTATATAATAATCAAAAATACATAAAATAATCAATGATGATAATTAATAAAATAATAATGACGAAAAATAAAATACAACAAAATTAAAATGCACTGTTCAATCAAAACTTTTTACACAAAAAGAAAATGTAACATGCATTTTCTTTTTGAGTAAAAAAAATTGTCTCGGTTTCGATTCGAGGTATTTCACATGTAAGAGGGAGTTGAATGTAAAAATGACAAAGAAAATAGTTGTATTTGTGATGAAATTTGTGGATACTTGCGAATGTTCTTTTGTTGTAGTGCAATAGATGGCGTGGTGGGTGAATTATTGTATTTTGCTGCACGTAGTACTCTATCAGCATGCTAAGTTCCTCTCTGTTGTAGTACAATGTGTATGCTTTATGTACTTGTACGCTGTTGTACCGACCGGTCCACGATTTTAAATGTTAACGATACATTTATTACAATTTTAGCAACTTTGTATCATCGGAATGTTATTGGAGGCCTATTGTGCCGTTTAGAAGGATTTTCTATTAATCTGTCTTCAGTCTGTTGTTCCTGGGTAGGCAGAGGAAACCGAGTGATACATGACTCGGTTCTCAAGGGCATCTCAAGAAATTATAGCACGAGGTTCTCCAAAAACGGTGTAAAGAAGTTTTTATAGGATCGGCGATGCACGAGTGCATCACTAGGGGCATATCCATGTCTGTACACTACTGTATTTTATCATCGACTTGATGATAAGATACAGTAGTGTACTGTGTTCATGTGTTTGTTTACCTGGTGAAATAGAAAATATTTTTCATTTTACTCTGCGTCGTAATACGTACAAAACCATTTTATTTGCAAACAGATATTAAACAGCAGAATGCGTTCAACAGTTCGTATTGTTTACGCATCATTGGTTGCTTGTATTTCAATATTGCATTCCACGACTTCCCAGCTGTTTTATTATAGAAAACAATACGTGGAATTTTCTATGAAACCCAGATACTAGATACCAGCCGAGCTGCTCGCGTAAAAGTAGCGATTGTATGTCGACCAGAAGCAGACACAGATACAGATTGGTGGTACCTTAGTAGGGACTTGAAATATATTCGCGAAATGTGCTTTGCATAGCAGTAAACCATTAAAAGTAAATCATTTGCCAGACAATTTCAAAAGCTTAGGCATGAAATTATTCAATAAGAAGTTACGTCACTGTCACTTGACAAAATATCACTATACAATTAATTAACATTTGAACGACAAATTTGTTCATTCGTAATATAAATACCTTTATATTCTTTAGAACTGTGTAAGTAATATTGAACTATCGAAACATTTGCACGCTATTGCGAGGGCAGAAGTTGAATTATCTAATTAATGAATATCTATTGTACTATATTTTCGTAAATAAATTATCTTTATCACACACTAGAAGTAGGAGCGATCGTACGAGCATTGGTGAAATCGAAAGGAAACTTAACAGACGTTTACGGGAATGAACAAAGGCTAAATTTTACGCTGATTTCATTTATCTAGGTATCCACAACATAACTAGGTTCATGATAATAACCAAATTACTATCTGCAGGAGAACAGATCGGTACAAAGGCGCCGTGGAAAATCAGATTGCCAATTATAACCGCCCTAGCTGCATAAATCTTGACGGCAAAGCGTTCAGATTAGAACCATTGAGGAATTGTCTATCAGAGTTGATGACATAAATTACTTGAGAAATAATAGAAGAAAAGGCAGGCGTGGGTATATAAATATTATAATTAGATGACAATTTATATTAACGTAACTCCGCTCGGATGGAGTTCAGGATTCGTACGAAAGTAAAAAATGAATACTACCTACACGTCATGCTTAAATTTCAAGTTACATGAATGAGCGTAATGCAATAGGTATACTAACATACGAGTTAGGGTTGCCACCCGTACTTTATAATAAAGTATTGTACTATTTTGGGTAATTGTTACTAATAAAGTATACGAGAAAATACTTTATTTTGCATGATTTGATATCTCTGGTATAAAAAACTTTGATCGTTAGCATTTTTGCGTAAAACGGAACGGTATCGATCAGTGCTGAATCGTTAGGTCGCCAGCGCCAGTTAACTCGACGACGAGCTCGGTGGCGCAGTTGTGAAACGCGTTGTAACGCTACTTTGACACCAACGCTCGTGGGTTCGATTCCCACACAGTACAAACATTTGTGTGCATGAACATGTCTGTTTGTCTTAGTCTGGGTATTTTCTATGTATAATAAGTATGTATTTACAAAAAAAAAAATGTATTTACGTATGTTTATCAGTTGTCTAGTGCCCATAACACAAGCTTCGCTTACTTTGGGGCTAGATGGCTCAGTGTAATTTGTCCGAAAATATTTATTTATTATTATTAACTAAATAGTCTGTAATGATGCAATTGTTTAGCAATAATAATAATTTGATAAAACTTACGAAAAGCAATAAAAATAATATTTTAAGTATGATGATGAAGAAAAATTAAGGATACTTTATTTTGACTACTACGTGCTTTTTTCTTGCCTTTAACCACCAACGTACTTTAATTGCAATGGAAAAAGGTGGCAACCCTTATGCAAGTGCCGGAGGATGCGAGTACTCGCATTGCTGCCGGCCAGTCGACTTGCGGATACTATGTAGTATTGAAATGCTAGAATATTATGCGAATATACCATAATTTTTCTACATGTTTATTGGTCGAAACTTTGAAGGAATTCTGTTGTCGGTGATTCTCTACTGTTCTCTACTATTCAGACAAAATTGAGTGAGTGACTTAACCGTGAGCCTATTTCCAGTAACTTGACGATCATTTACCACAATTCGATTAATTACAAATGTGTAAACTACCTTGTTTACTATGTACCTCAGTAGTATAAAAATACATGCAATAATCAAACAAATGTATGTAAAATTTTATATACAAAGACCTTTTTATTTTAATTTAAATTAAAATCGTCGAGAAAAAAAAATATAGTATAATTTTAATTACCATAACCAATCATTTTCTAAAGGTATGAATCCAACCCTTCTGCCGCCCTCGGAGCTATATGTACATACATACATACTTACTTTTTTTTTATAAACTATTGTACTTATTTATAAATATAATATAATACTCGCTCATGAAAAGTAATGCTAATTATCTTAGTGTGCTCCTTAATGGGACTCTTATAAGTTTTAAAGACGCAAGTTGGCATTTGTGTAATAGTTAAATGACAGTAAGCTAGTAGACAGGCTTCAGTTGATGCTCCTTAACTTGCATGTTTGATTATACTCACATGCAACCATCACGATCCACAATCTCCATATAAGTCCCAAAGTTTGGCTGCTCATCAAATATACCTATTGCACCACGCAAATTGCAAATTGTCTCCATAATCCATAAGGATTGCCTGAGCCCATTATCAAAGCCTAAGGATTTGGAGAAGATACTGATTTTGACATGGAACGATTGCCGTCAGACCTCCACAGCCTAAAGGGAAAACCAGACCTTTCTTAGGTTAGTTTTGCGAGGGCGAAACAAGGGAAGATTTCTTGGGCGGGTTTGTTCGCAATATTTTCCTTTACCGCTGAACAAGCGTTACTTACAAGTACACACATCAAAAGTGTCTAGGGATCAACATATATTTTTGCAATAACTTTTCTCCTGATTGATATTAATTAAAATTTTCTTTAAGGATTCATCAAATAAAGTGTTTTCGTTTGTCTACAGTAACGATAAACCAAGTCACCTTTGCATTAATAAAGAAATTTGCCATTTTCATAATAAAGGGATTTTTGACATTTGAACCACTAACATTAAAGTTCGAAAAAAAGACTGAAATAACAGTTTTCTCTAAAATTTTATTGGGTAACTTAAACAATTAATAATCCGTGTTTCTACCGCGAACACTAACAACACAAGAACATCGGTTTGGCATACTCAAAATGAGTTCATCCAAATCACGCTGTGGAATGGCCGCCCATGTTCGTTGCAACAACAAAAAAAGCTCTTCTTGCGACTGGATACCCTCCATATTCGGCAGAGCTCTTCTCTGTAGCATATCCCATGCATGCTCAATCGGGTTCAAGTCTGGCGACTGAGCAGGCCAGGGCATGACATTGATGTTAGCTGCGGCGAGAGTCTGTCTTACAACTCTTGCGGTGTGCGGTCGTGCATTATCATGCATTAACTGAAATAAGGGACCGATTTGCACTTGTAGAGGAACGATGACGTCTGATACAATCGTCTCAGCATAAATTTGAGCGTTGAGGTTGCCTCTGATCCAAATCAACTCAGTTCTTCCGCCGATCCAAATACCCGCCCATACCATGATGGTTCCACCACTATAAGGATGGACTTCCTGGCAGGATTTTAATCGCTGTTGGCGTCCAGGGGTTCTCCAGTGTCGTAGACGTTTATATATTTTATATATTTTTTTATTACAAAGCCACATCTCAATCTCAAGAAATCCGCATAAAAATGCTTGATCCCTAGACACTTTTGATGTGTGTATATACTGGTAAGTAACTCTTGCTCTTACAAGCGCTACTTACAAACTACTAGTCCGTCAATAGGCTGATTCTTTGTTGGGCCTAGTGACTATCACTGCTCATCTTTGATCAGCAAGATTAGCTCGGTGGGCACCATTTCATAAATAACACCAATTCAAGCTGTTGGTAATGAGGACGAATCCCGGCCGCATTATTCGTGACTTTGGAGATATTTTGGAGATATGTCCTTGTGTGGTATTTGTTTTGTACGACGTTGGTATTTTTGAGCTACCGACCCCATATTATATCTATGTATAACTTCACGCTGAGTCCCAAGCGAGGCACGAAGAAAGCACCGAGCGCCACATGACACGGTTCTACTAATTCACTTGCTTCTTTAAAATTCATAGCTCTTTTTATTACCGGACACCACCTTGTGATAACAGCCGAACTATTTGATAGTGGTAGGTGAGTCTAGGCCCTTGCTTTCCGAAGCGGTTCTTATCGACCCCATGGGGATGATTGCAACAGGTAAGGGTCAATCAGATTCAAACATTACTGAGGCAGGCACGGTACAAAAATGACTGAAAATCTCTGGTCTCGGCCTTTTTCGATAACCACATCCTTATTATCAATCAAACATTATTATATATTTATGTATGTTCATTGCCTACTATTTTTTCCTACCCTGGTTTTAACACTGTAAAATTTTGTATATAATTCATAGTTTAAACCATGTAATGGATTTATAAGAAGTAAGGTCGCATATCACCCAAAATGTTACTGATCTGTTTGAATTACCACAAAATAATACATTAAATATTAGTTTAAGACCGTGTTACAGAACAGATACTTTATCTATTGTCTCTAATATACATTGGAACCGAAGAACCCCTATATATAGGTACTTATGGGGTTATAAGTATCTATAACCATCAAACATTCAATAATCTCTTTTAAATTGAACCAATTTCGATGAAAGTGGTTCCAATAAAAGAAACCGATGGCATCGATGCACGTGTTAAGCAACATTGACCTTAACCTATCTATGGATGAGTTCAATCGGACAAGTTTGTGTTCTCGGAGAGAGGGTGACGATGCCGGTAAGTTCTAAAGGAGTTTTTTTGATAGTAGAAGGGTGGCAACGCCCGAGCATGCTTCATGTATTTCAACCGTTCATGAGATAGCAAGCATTTACATCAGGAGAGCCGTATGCCGTATTTATCACTTGCTCGGAGGTGAAGGAAAATCATCGTGGAAAACCCACGCGTCCAAGAAATTAAATTTCAAAAGACCTAACCTAAGAACGATCTGCTTTTCCCTCTGGGTTATGGAGGTCTGATGACAATCGCTCCCAGTAAAGATCAGTGTTTTCGCCAAATCCTTACGCTTAGGTAGCGGGCCCCACCAATCCTTTTGGATTAAAAAACAGGATAACGCGAAGAAGAAGTAGACGCTATTATATAAGAATAGAATCAATATGGTGAAGGTATGGTGAATCATATTGAAATAATCGTCAAATGAAAACGAAATACAAATATAAAACAATATATAAATGGGATCTGGTTTGGAAGACTACTTGTGCCGACACGCTGTCCATATCATCATCGTCGTGTGTCATCTCCAAGGAATTAGGTACTAAAAAAACTAGCGTTGCAGAGGCAAAAGAACTCTGCAGTTTAATTTGTGAGTACAACTAACGCCATCTATCAGTAGTCTGAATAACAATAATGTAAAATTTACGCTAGTTCGAGTACCTTGTGAGAGGCTCAGTATCGTTATAACCAAAGTCAACCTCACCTTCACATGGTGCATCCTGATAAGTAACCAATGTATCACATAAGCTGTATAAGTAGGCTATCTAAAGCTCAATAGCTTTACAATAGTTGGTCACCTACTGTCATCCTTAATCCGTATAGCTGCTGCCGGCAGCCTACTTGATCAGCTTGCATGCTAGTTGGGTAGAGAACAAGGGTCTAAGTTCGTTCTTAGTGGTGGTTTTACCACTAAGTTCGTGTTTTCGTATTTATGTACTAACTTAGAGGTACAACTACCACTAACTTTAGAAAGGTTTGGTTAAGTCATACGGACTTCAATCCTCCTTCTCCTCTCAAAATCAGTATTTTTGCCAAATTCTCTTAGGTAATGGATTCCGCTAATTTTAATGTATTAGGAAAGGGAATAATGCTAGAAAGAAGAACGTCAATAATAAGAAATATAGAGCATATATATTTTTTTAACAAATTTTATTTTTAATTACAATTACACAACAAAAGAAATTTACAAAATGCATAACACCAGCCGACACACTACGTTTATATTAACAGTGATGTTAATAAAATAATATATCGTATATATTTATACAACTAGGTAACATAGTGTTATTAATTAAATTGAAAATATAATAACACATTAAATAACTCGGACGATCATAGCACACGATAAAATGAAATTACTACATTTCCGTTTATTATTCTTGTCTCCTGTATTACGAGCACATAGGAAGATCGGCAGTACTTTATAGGTCGTGGGGCCCAAGTTCGGTTTTTTTCAAGCGTGATTCCATGAAACTATATCGATACTAAATTCATTAGTCAAGTACCGGTAATGATGTGTCACGGATCTGAAATATTAGGTTGTATAGAAGAGTTGCTGCAAAGTTGGAAGAAATGAGATATTAATGGTAAAGAAGTTATTTAATTAGAGAATTGTTAATGATATAGTGTGTTCATTCTTTGGAGAGTAATTTTGGGAATTGAGTATTCTCTCTGCCTACCCCGCAAGGGATTTGGCGTGAAATTATAGATAGACGGGTAGAAGTATTACCAATTAGTAAAAATAAGCGGGCCAAGTCACGTGTAAAAAGGGACTTAATGGATTTTTAATTATTAACTTACCAAATTTAGTTTTCATTTAAGAGTCTGACTAAATTAAAAGTTCAATGAATAGTCACTCACGAATTGGTTCACACGCATTATGGTCTCGGAATTGGAATCTGTTTAATATTTTGTAAACTTATCACAATTTACAAAATTGTGATAAGTTTACAAAATAAAAGTTGAAATTTTATTTAGTCGAAATTGTATTAAGATATTTTTCAGGAGTTGTCTGATATTGACCTTAAAGTTTTTTTTTTAATAACCACTTGTACCGTCAGCTTCTTCCCTAACGAACTAAGTTAGTCAATACATGAATAAAGGTCTGAAAATGTGTATCTCTAGGAGTTTGATTCAAACAGTCAAACGGACGGACATCTAAATGTTTTTTTATTAGGTTTGGAACTAAATATGCACAGTACTCCAGTAGTTAGTTATTGGTTGCTAATAATATCCCAGAAATTGAGCAACATAAGTAACATGTAATGAATAATATCCCCCAATTATTTGGTATTTTGATCTCCTTATGGCCATAACACCACGTTCGTCGTCGTAATGGTAAATTCTTAATTTTAATTTATATATCTTTCGAAATGCTTAAATTATAATACACATAACACAGCAGTACAAAGACCTTCATACTTTCTTAAAGTTAATTCTTATTCCAAAATATAATGTCCGTTAACAATAAACTGTAGTGGAAAGTCTGGTTTAATTTACTACGAAATGCTTTGTTTATCGCTTTCATTTCATACAGTTCAATTACGACAAAAGTGCCGAAATTTCAAAGAAGTTACTCTAGATGCTCTAAATAATGAAGAATATAAAACGTGGGGTGCAATCGGTTAGTAGATTTTCATATCAAAAATTATAACTCAAATAATAATAATCATACGGCTAAGTTAACAAATTAGACTTCACTTTATTAAGTTCAATAGATAAATAATAATTAGCCTGAAGAATATTGAAATCGATAAGAAAAGAACAAACACTGTTTTATACAGCTATCCAGAGTAACTTTTCATTATGCCTTACTACAATAAATATCTAATAATCATAGATTAACAATGAAAACGCCTCTTCGCAAGCTAGAACCTTGACGGGAATCATTGCTTAGTGTCTGGAGGGTTAAAAAATTCCCAATGATGGTGGTGAATCGCTCTGCTGTCACTGAGGCCAAACATGATCAAACCAGCAATCAATACCAAAAATATTACCAGTGCCATTTGGACATCCTTCTTATCTTCATTGCCGTTTATATACGACATAAAAGAGTGGAAAATGTGTCTTATAGTCCTAGTAATAGAATTATGACAAACTCGAAGAAACTGAGCTCCTGCTTCTGTAATAGTGGGCTCATGGGTTCTCACTGGAGGAGGCATTCGCCTTGGTGAGGGGCGGATTCTATCCTCGTCGGAACTAGACTCCGTGTATGGTGCAGCCGGTTTCCTCTTTGCTCTTCGTGTTGGCGGTGGAGGAGATTGATGCTGAGGGTCGTGAAAGTCCGGTAAAGCTCGTTCTCTAAATGATCTAGGCGGAAAATACGAGGATGGGGGTATGGTCATATCTTGTAAATAAGAATATAGTAATGGAGTAAGATCTGGAGGAGGTGGTCGTTGAGGAGGGCTAGCTGCATCTTCCATGCTTGCCGGCCTCGGAGGTGGCGCACATGCGGACTGAACATTACAATCTACAGAACGTTTAACTCCTTCTACCGTTGGTGAATGTGCTTCTTCTACAGAATGTTCCTGTGCTTTTATTTCAGAAATTTCATCTGTTTGAGTTTCTTCCTCTCTGATTACCGTTCTAGGATATTCAGGCCGCTCTTGCACTGGCTGTGGCGCATGACTTGTTGATATTTCTGCAAATTTTTTAACTATTTCATCAATTACAGACTGCGAAAATTCTATTCCACTGACGGAGATGTGCCCTGATTTAGAATCTAATTCTGCTACTTGTAACGTCATTCCTTCTATATCAGATACCATAATTTTACTGGCTTGAAGTTCAGATACATTCAGTCGCCCGACGTCCAAATCACGTACTTGTAGTCGTTGCGTTATCAAGTTATCTAGCTGTACGTCTCTAGATGTACCCGCTACTCTTTCTAAGGCTCGTTCTTCAACAGGATGCACATGTGTAGGGCTTTTTGCTGAACTTGATACGCCTCTTGATTTAGGTAGTGGTGGAACATCAGGAATCTGTGATTCATCAATGTCTATATGTTGAACGGTTAGTGAAGCTTCGGTCAACATTTCGTCACGCTCATTGATTCGTGTAGGGCTTGAAACACGTCTCTCTACTAATATCACAGTTGGAGAAGTACGCCCTAGATTAACTTTGGATAATTCAGATATTTTTGGATCAGAAAGTTTCAAAGATTTTTCTGATCTAGATGTAGGACGTGACCGGGGACTTTCTACAGGTTTAGTGTGACTTCTGCCAATCATAGAATCTTCATCAACAATATCTCTAAGCGAGCTGGACATTGATACATCCAGATTCTCATCCATACCTAATTCATAGTCGACATCATCTGGTAGTGGATCAGTCTGAGTTGAAACCTCGATTTCAACTACATCTTCAGATGTGCCTATATCATCTGTGTACATCGGACATAATTTTGCACCAAATTCATCATTGACAACCGTTTGTTCTTCAGAGTCATCCTTGTTTTTTTTTCGTTTTGGTCCTCTTGGTGGTCGTGGAGGAGGTGGTAACGGTCGGTCTTTCATTTTACTTATAATTTCGCCTGACTTTAGATCTTTGTGTATTTCATCAAATTGCGGTTCATCAATTTCGACGTATTGTGTGAGATCTCCACTCACAGATCTCTTTGTAAAACTGTCTAAAGTCATAAGGCTTGTAGACGACTTCTTTCGAGGTGGACGATCGGGGACTACGTTTTTGGTTGGGCCTACAGTGTAATATTTACGTTCTGAACTGTGGCTTTTTCTACGTCTAGCTGGTGGCGTTTTGCTTTTTGATCGTCTGACAGTTTTACTTGGGGCGTAATGACCTTTGTCTACGGTTGCATAGCCGGGACTTTCATGACGTATTACTCTCTCGGCCTCTATATCCTCGGTGGTTGGAACTTGAGTGTCCAAAGTTAATGACTCTGCGCCATGTGAGGTCCTGTCATCGTCACAAAGCGAAGTTCCGCGTGAGCTCCTTGAGCGATTTCGGCGGGGGGCGACAGGACTCTGCTCGATTGCGGTATTCAACTGTCGCATGACATCTTGTGGCACGACGTACTCGTGTTCAGTCCGATAAACAATTATCTGGAATAGATATGTGATCATGTTAATAAAATTAAATTGGTTCCATTCAAATCACACATCGCATAATGGGTCTATAACGAATATCACTTGGATTAGTAGACGACCACGAATTACATACATTAACGCGTAACAATGGCTAATATTTTGCAAATTTTTTTTTTTTTTGGGCTCCTAATATAATACGTTAAACTTTCGCTTAGTCTCTCTTAGCGGAGTATGCTCTAACCTCTTCGGTTAGAGCATACTCCGCTACGCTGCTGTGGATATACGACGACTGTAATCTATCGACAACTGCCGGGACCGCCGGTTTACCCTACGAAATCGGAGAAGCTCGAGATAAATAAACTCATTTTAAATAAAGACAGGCGGCAGTCAACGTTGCTTAATCTGCGTGTTCTACAACAGTGACAGTTATCACGTGACACGCCGTCGAGCGTCTAAAATATACCGTGTACACGTAATGTAGTCGTACATGTGTTCGTGTATCACAGACGTGGCCGAGTATTTCGCTGCGTGCCACGCGACGCACGCGTTACATTGCGGTTCGCCATCCCTATTATATATCTATGTATTATTTATTGAATCGGTTAGTTAGTAGAGTGAAATGATATGATATGCGTATTCTTAGTTATTTTATATGTTTGAAATATGTAGTTTTATTGACAAACATACATTGTTTAAGGAAGTAATGATTATTAAATAAGTTCGAAGCTACAAAGATATCAATATAGTCACAAATCGAGATCCGAAAAACGCTTACCTAGTATCATATTATTTAATAATATTTTTTTACATGGCATGGCATGAAAAGATTATGCCATGCCATGTAAAAAAATATTTTTTTATTGTATGACAATAAATGAAAATTGAAAACAATACATGTATAATAATCATGTTTTCTGCATATAAAGATTTTTATTTTTAAAAGTGTCATTCTTAACACTTACTGACTGATGCACACATCAAAATTCTAGACATCTGAAGACCTACAAACTTGAAAGTAGGTGTTAGGGGAGTACTTATATAGAAATTAATCTGAAAATCAGATATCGATGTTCGCCTTGCTTATTTATGTGATTTTGTGTGAGTTGTCTAATATAGTTTCTTAGTCAATTTAACCGGAGCCGGTTGTTCGGGAACCTTCGACACATCTTCTCGTCCTAAATACCTTAACGCCTGAAGAGTCAGGTCTTCGAAAGGTGTGTGTAGTGATGACACACGGAACTGGGATGTGGCCCTTCTCTGCGGGCCGTATGGAGAAGCTCAAGGTCGCTCAGCGTGATATAATAATAATAATAATATCGTAATATTGTCGGACAAATTACACAGCGCCATCTAGCCCCAAAGTAAGCGAAGCTTGTGTTATGGGTACTAGACATAAATATACGTAAATACATTTTTCTTTTGTAAATACATACTTATTATACATAGAAAATACCCAGACCCATACAAACAGACATGTTCATGCACACAAATGTTTGCACTGTGTGGGAATCGAACCCACGAGCGTTGGTGTCAAAGTATCGTAACAACGCGTTTCACCACTGCGCCATCGAGCTCGTCAAATAGAAAGAATATAGAAAGAACTATGTCTCGGGGTTTCTCTGCGTGATAGAATCAGAAATGAGGATATCCGCAGTATAATAAGGATAAGGTGACCGACATAGCCCACAGGAGAAGCAAGCTGAAGTGGCAGGCGGGCGGCTTGGGGCTATGGAAGAACGGTTCTCCAATGGCGTTCCCGTACTGCTGCACGCAGTGTGGGACGACCCCCCACTAGATGGAGCGACGACCTCGAGAGGTTTGCAGGGAGTCGATGGATGCAGGTGGCACAGGATCGAGACGAGTAGCACTTTAGAGGCGATGTTCAACAGTGGACGAATACAGGCTGAACTGATGGTGATGATGAATCAATTCAACATCACGGCTCAGTGGCTGAACTGATTTGCATGCAACTTAGAATAGATGTAAATCATGACTTCAAATAGCTTCGTTATATGTTACTTTGGCATATAGATCTTAATGCCACCTCCGCTGCTAAAGCAGTACTGCTCGGGGTTTCCTGGTAACCGCACTCGCTCACACACAGGTAGCTAGTTTATTTTGTAAAGAAGCGAAGACACTTTTCCTTGATAATGGTCACCCAGAAAACTCAACATAGGATATTCTATTGTACAGTCTAACTATTTTATTAGTGTAGAATAGTTTAAAAATCTACCGAGCGTATCTCAATCACCCTGATATCTAAATAATAAACCTCAAGGGATCGATAACTTTGTAAGGGTTTTGGTTTTGGTACAGGGTCCGGCCCCTAAAAATGGAACATAACTGCATTGCACTAGTTGATAATAAGATAACAATGCGCGATCAGACGATGCCAATATTTGATGAGACCAATGAAAGAAACAGCGGTAGGGCCTAATTGCTTCTATTATGATCATTCGCTTGTGTCATCCATTATTTTTATGACACATTGTTTTTCACAAGCTTTATTCAATCAATGAGGGAATGTTTCCTAAATTAATATATAGGGTCATTAAACATAGTATGTTTGATTTAAATTCCATGCACTGAATTGTTTCTCATTTAAGTCTATTTTGTGTTGTTTCACAAATTTGTGTTGGCGCTGCATCGGTTTTTCATTTTCTACTTTGATTTTTTTATACCACAACAGATAGCAATTATACGGTCCGCCTGATGTAAAGCGATTACCGTCGCCTATGAACGCTAGTAACATAAATAATGTCGATAGTGCGTTGCCACTCCCGCTGTCAACATAGCAACTCATTATCTTTAATCATAGTGATTATTGTAATTAGGTAGGTATATCTATTGTCTACAGTATTCTTTAAACAGAAAGCGTGATTCCATCTCCATCATTGTGTTGTTCAACAAATTCCTACTAGATGTCGCTGTTACGTTCATTATAGGTACGTTGTTTGTTACTACAATAGTTACATCCTTAGAATATTATTATTCTATGGTTACATCTACCTACATGTATTTTTTCTAGAGTTTCATCCCCAAAAGTAAAAAAAATGGAACACAAGACATGTATGGTAGTAAGCAAAATACCCAAATTCACCAAAATAGCATGGTGCCAGAAAGTTTGGCGTAAGTAATACGTGTTACTTTTGCGAATTTTAGTACACACTAAATATCGTTACAGAGTCATCTAGTAGCAATTTCTTAAACTACATAATAATAAATATTTTCTGCTTTAGAACACAGTAACAGATGTATATATTTTTTATTGTCGTAACAAACAATTATCAAAACAAATATGTGTTGACATACCTACTTACTTAACATAACTTTGTTTCAGTATGTTACATAATTATTTAATATCGAATTCATAACTAGCGTCAGCAGCATAATAAAGGTCGTGAACGGTAGTAATTATGAGATAAAATGTAGTAAAAATAAAGTAGCTAATTTTGAGAAAAAAGTAATAATGTTTTTACGTCAATTGCTGAATTTAATTGCTGTAATAGATGCAGGACACATCAAAAGTAGTTCGGAGGTGCCTTCACCTCGTAGGAAATCTAGAGGTATTGTTGTTCCTGCAAACGAGTGATGTGGTGAGTGCAGGGTGACAATACCAGCGATACTGCCTGTATTGGAAGCGTTCATAAGATACAGTAACAACTTTACATCAGGTGTGCCACATGCACTGTATATATAAATGTGTGTGGTGGTAGCTTTTAACAAGTACTGAGTTAACAGAAGGGGTGGCGAGGTAGGAGTGGTAGTATAAAAGACATCGCAATGATGATTTCAGAAACAGAGTTGGTTTGAGTTTCGGTACCTATTAAAATAAGTAGGCATGCTCCGTTCCTAAGGACAAATGCAGGATGAAAGAATGACGAAATAGATATACATGGGGCACACTAAAAGTTTTGCACTTCTAGCTAATCGGAACTATTTGAATTTCGAATGTTATATTTTTTGAAACGTTGCAACCTACTTAGTAATAAAAAAAACAATTGGCGGGAAATCATTTGTCAATTGTTTTTTATCACACATCAAAGTTCTACGTACGCAACGAAAATGGAATTGAGTCGAAAAGATTTTAGAGCGGTGATTTTTTATGATTTTAAAAGTTCTCTCTCTCCGCAAGACTGTGCTGCTCGTCTTCAAAATGCTTTTGGGAGAGAAGCACCTTTGAACACCGTGAGGCGATGGTTGGCTGAATTTGAGAGAGGTCGAGTTCCTTTACATGACGAATTTCGTGAAGGGCGGCCTTCAACTGCCGTCAACGTAAATAATGTGGCTACTGTTAAGCGGCTAATCGAAGAAAACCCGCGGATTACCTATGAGACAATTCGAGAACTATTGGGGATTGGTATGAGCCAAATTCAGAAAATTTTACACGAAGAATTGAAAGTTCGGAAACTTTGTTGTCGTTGGATCCCTCATGAACTGACAGCGGAGCAGAAGCGGGCTCGCATGGAATGGTGCTCACAGATGCTACTGAAGTACGACCACGGACATTCTAATGCTGTTTATGACATTGTCACAGGAGACGAAACGTGGATTTATTGTTTTGAACCCGAAAAAAACAGCAATCTTGTGAATGGGTGTTTGAAAATGAGAACAGGCCAACAAAAGTGAGGCAGGCGAGAAACGTTGGTAAAAAAATGATCGCGTTTTTTTTCTCAGCTACGGGTCCCATCTGCACAATTCCACTTGAAGATCAAAAGAGTGTTAATGCCGAGTGGTATTCTACCATTTGTTTACCCAGGGTGTTAGAAAAAGATCGCCAAAGACGACCAAAAAGCCGCGTTCTCCTACATCATGACGACGCTTCTTCACACACGGCCAACAAAACAAAGTCGTTTTTAACTTCCGAAAAAGTACAACTCGTTACCCATCCTACGCATAGCCCCGACCTAGCACCCTGTGATTTCTGTATTTTTCAAAATCAAAGATTTGATGAGAGGTTTCACTTTTTGCCAACTCCGAAGAGGCAATGATAGCGTTCAATCAGCACGTAGAAAACATGCCTTCAGATCTGTGGTCCTCCTGTTTTAAAAAATGGTTTTATCGCATGAAAAAGTGTTTAAAATGTAAAGGAGGGTATTTTGAAAATCAATAAACATAATATTTTGGTTATACTTATAGTGTGACCTACGTACAATGCGAAAGTGGAGGGATGTAGGAGCCGAGGAAGGCCAAGAGTAATCTACCATAATCAAACTGATCGTATTTTATCAGAAAGTGATCAGAAGAAGCTCTGGAAATCGGCGAGCGTGCACGAGAAGAGCTGAGAATGTAAAGGAAACGAGTGGGGTGTGTAAGGACCGAGTCATGCGGCGCTCCATTCTCTCAGCCTAGCCCGCAAGGGATTTGGCGTGATATTATAGATACATAGACGTAAAAATATATATATAAAATATCATTGTATATATAAAATATCATTGTATTCAACAATGATATTGATTGTTTGATAGAATCGAAAGATCCCAAAACATCCCAAAATACCTTAAATTTATGTAGGTACTTGATTTGTATAATGAGAGTAGGTACCTACTACTAGGAACTTTATCCTATTTATCTACATCTTTATACAAAATTGCAGTAAAGCTGGTCTAAGCCCGCCCTGGCCTAAACATAACCCGAGTCTCATGCTCAAGTGGAAGTTTGTGACGTGCATTCCTATTTACGTATTGAGTAACTACCTAAATTTAGTTGCAAAGGCATTTTGAAGACTTCTAAAACCGTGCCGGTTAGCTTAACATAGGTTAGTGGACTTTATGTCAGTAGAGAATCTTCCCAATTACAATCATTTATCACAATCGGTTGTTATGACTGATGGCATATAAATTAGCTGAAATTACGATTTAATTGTAACTTTGAAGAGTTTTTAAACTTTTGAAAATCTGAAAATACCATTTTAATCGCGAATTCTATAGCGTGCTGTTTAGTGTAGTGGAAAAAAAATTGAACTTGATATTCAATGTTTTTAAGCATATGCACCTAGGTAATTTTAATTTAAAAGTTTGACCCAATAGCGAGTCCTCATACAATAAGAGAAATAGAACGCTATCCGTAACTAATATTTTCTACTACCACGCAATGTACCTAATTCTTTTCGACCAATATAACTGTCCGCCTATCCTCCCAATCGACATTTTGCAACAAAATACTCACAAATATTTTGTGCGTGGCATCATAACTTTTGAAATGTAAAATCAGGTCAACAATCGAGTTGAAACCAAAAATAATACAGACACCGAGATCCGTCCTACAACACTCTTTCATTGGAAACCGGCCAATACCACTCACATGCACTAGTTCGCTTATTGTGGGTATATGTACGTAATTTTTTCAAGGCGTACTACTCGCTAAAATTATAACTAGACGACCGAGGATTGACTGCGTTTGATGGGGTGGCATAATTTAAAATTAATATCATTAGAAAGTTATTACCTACCACGACCAAATTGATCGTGTTTTATCAGAAGGTGATGTCAGGATCCTTGGAAACCGGCGAGTGTGCATGAGAAGAGCAATGAACGTTGAAGAAACGTATACCGATCGAGTTATATGGCGCTCGGTCCTCACCGCCTACCTCGCAAGGGACTTGGCGTGAAGTTATTGATAGGTAGATAGAAAATAATGATGTTGGAGTAGAGGAAGGTCAAAACTCACTAATATCATCAAATGTGAATATATAATTGACCATCTTTTATCACAAGGTAATGTTAGGAGTACTAGGAATCTGCAAGTATTGGTAAAAATCTATGAATGTTCAAGAAGCGAGGTGTATAAGGACCGAGATATGTGATCCTGTGTTCTTCCTGCCTACCCCACAGGGGACTTGGTGTGACCATTATACATGTAGATAATATAAATATACGCGCGAGCAATATATCTTGAGTTGTAAGCGTTCATAATTCAGCGTTCATAATTGCGTTGTATAATTAAGCCTCTGATTTGAAGTGGTAGTGAATCGTTGTTAATCACTGGATCAGCAGTACGTTACCGGTGTTTTTCTGTGTAGGGTTCTGTGATATATTTTAGTGAGCTCTTGTAAAACAAAATATTAGTTCCATCGGTGTTTATTGACTGGATTACGAAATATTAATTGCATTTCTTTTTTAAATAAAATAATACCTAGGCGGCCGCGTATCGATCGTATTTATGATTATAAATAAATCGTTTTTATTAAACGATAAATGAAAAACAAAATCTTATCTGAATACAAAATTTATTCCAAGTCAAATTTACGTAGATATATGTATATGAAAAGTAAATAATAGCCGTATAAATATGGGTAATATATGGTTATATACACTCTACAGCCTGATATCAAAAACAGTATTAAAGGGAAAACAATGTTATTGATATGAAATAGCAAAAGGAGTGACGGGGGGTCAATTTTCAGCATTGCTTAACTTATGCGTCGTCAAGATGCAATTTCCGTAGGTTGACCTATGCTATGACTGATATGACTATTGACATTAAACATTTTGTATGTGTGATTTTTAAAATGCGGCCAACGTATACCAGCTTGGCCTGACTAACTTACCTCGGA
The DNA here is from genome assembly GCA_947507595.1 of Pyralis farinalis. Taxonomy (NCBI): domain Eukaryota; kingdom Metazoa; phylum Arthropoda; class Insecta; order Lepidoptera; family Pyralidae; genus Pyralis; species Pyralis farinalis. The sequence goes on from OX382265.1 coordinate 35,175,878, forward strand.
AAGCCGGACCCCCCGAAAAATTAAACATCACAAGCGTATTTAACGTTCGCACTAACCAAAACTTTCATTGCGCGATTCAGATTGCGGTCATGATCTTAGCTATTTTTCCTATATGAAATCTATATGTTTGTCTGCGGGTTTTATTCGAATTTTGACTTCAGATTCGGATTCAGCATAAAAAAAGTAGAATAGGAATGTTCAGGAACACCGTTCGGTCAAAATGGCCGACAAATAAAAAAAAAAACTAAATTTTGGATTGTTATATAATTGACGAGCCAGGTGTTCCTCTGACAATGCAAGCTTGCGCATTCTCAACTGGTTTATATATTAGTTTTAGATTAAATCTTAAAGAACAGGCTAAAAATCTTTTGTGCCTGAAGGATACGCTTGTTTGATTGTTTGCTATACTCAACTATACTGTGCCTTAAAACTGTAGGATTATTCTCCGGATCGTCTTATGTATTTTTTTAAATATATTTTATACATAAATAATATGCTGTGAAAATAATTTATCAAATGCAGTTAATTTTTTATAATATTCCATAATATATTTTTATAGGTTTCTAAAGTCATTTCGGTGTGCGCCAAATCAAATCTGCCAACTGGCATGATTTTACTTTGAACGAAATGATGAATGGGGAGCGATGTTTTCTGAGTACTGTACCATTATTTTAATTATACGAGTTACTCTTATTTGTCGAAGAATATAGGCGCATTATTTGTATAAGTTGTCAACTAACTATGAAATCAAACTACGACCTCCGTTTCAGAGGAATAGATTCATGTAATTGCCTATATGTTCTAATATCTATATATAACATACATGTCATAATCTTGGCTTAGTATGCATTTACAAATTTATCCTAAAATAAATAATCGGCTATATGTCGACTTTAGCTAGGATTATTTTTATCAACACCGGGGCTAATGTTCAAATACTTCTATATAGGTAGGTACTCCTATAAAGTATTGTGCCATTTAACCTTGTAAAGAGCTTGTATTAATTACAATGTGTCTATGCCGAGAATAAAAATTATAATTGATTTGGTCTGTTAAATCTTAATAAACAAAAACATTATTAAAAAGGGGCCAAGTTCGATACAAAACACCACCAGGTTTCGACCCAGAGGGAAAACCAGATCTTTCTTAGGTTAGGTCACGTGTCTATCGAAATATAATTTCTTAGACATGCGGGTTTCCTCACAATGTTGTTCTCCACTGCCGAGCAAGTACTAATTATAAATATGTACCTACACAAATATGAAAACACGAATTTACAGGAAGGAACAGGTGCCGCATTTTTTTCGCTGAAAATGGGGCGAATTTTAATTTCCCAAAACCGAAGAGCGTGCATGAAGAGGTTGATGTGTGAGGAAGAAGCGAGAGAGGTATGTTTTCAATTGGCGTTCCGTAGTTCCCCTTTTCTACTTTTTTTTGTTAGAAGTCATATTTTTAAACTAAAAATACATGCACAGTTTGTAGTGGCGTTTTTCGTTTATTTCATTTCAGATCATTTTCAGTATACAAGATTGTATGCAGATGTTTTGTCCCATTATATAGGTAAAACGATGTTATTAATGCCAGATTTTAAGATTCAAAATCATTCTGATGCTAATTCAAAGTCAAGCCTAGAAATGGTCTAAAATTAAGATGGCATAAAAATGACACACTTTTACCCGTAATAACTAAATAATAAAAAATAAATAAAAAAATCGTTCGTATAAATACACGCTTCGTATAAATATACCTATTTGGTTTTATATTTCATATGCAGAACAATCCAAACAAAGGAAACGCTTGCTGCAATAGAAATTATATGAAGTTTATCTTTCTGTTTTATTAGTACTTAGTGATGAAAACAATGGTTAGCGCATTTTGTACGAGTTTGTATCTAGTTTTTACCTAGTTTTGTTTATACCTAGTTCCTAGTCGCGTTTGGAAAGAAGATACCTTAATCAGTTCCAATTTTCCAATTATTCTTAAATATAAATATTTTAAACAGAGGCAGGGCGCATCAAAAAAGGGAAGTACCTCCACATCACAGACAACCGCAATAACCGATGGTAGTCGTGTTCTTGTGTGGGAGTGAGGTCATCAGTAAGCTCTTAAGGAGTTGCTTAGCAGTAGAGGTGGCATCGCGCGAGTGATACTTAATATAAATTGTAAGCATTTATAGCTTGCGGTAACAGCTTTACTTCAGGTAGTGGGTATGCTTGTATGTCTTCCGATGTTGTATAAAAAAAATATTTTCATAATCACCTATAGGTATTTGCATTTAAAGAACGAAATAAAAATTCTTCATTTGGTTTACACATAGGTATATGTGATTGCTCGCTGCAATTTTTAATCAACTACTATAATCATTTATTCTTGATCACAATTATTCACAATTGAACACCATTGTATTTCATGGTATTATCAATATATGATTTAATTCTTTTGAATAGATATTTAAAATAATTCACCAATTTATGTCGTATGACAATTCTCGCCGCCTCTAATTTCAACCACAGATGTTTGAACAAGATAAAATTAGACAAATATTCAGCCGATTCCATGAAGAGTATAATTAAGTCACAGCTGCAGATATATAACTGTGCTGATATGTAATATAAGAGGGGAGGGCATTTTCTGTTTTACGAACGATTTGGTTCTGTTGGGTACGGCGTCAATTGAAAGTTAATTAATATGAATATATTTATTCGAAACGAAAATATCCAATGAATGAACCAAACTGCGACTTAAAGTAGGTAACGTAACACAGGATAGCTTTACAAAAGCAAGGCACAATCATTTTTCAAACCCCAAAGTATATTTCATTCGATTACTCGAAGTATGATCCGTATAGTTTATTTGATTTCTCATTATGTTAATATTGTTAAATAAAATTGTATTTATTTCTATGACAAAAATTATGAAAAATCTAATAAATTATGTGAGTAACCGAATAAAATATAAATTGCATAAAATAAAATGTACCGAATTCAGAAAAGAAAAAATAATTTATATTTACCCCGTAAGGGATTTGGCGTGAAGTTATAGGTAGGATAGGACTCTGTAAATCTGTGTATGTAAATCTACATGTATGTATGTGTGTATATGTACATATTAGGTATGTATGCACAATGTGCTTATTGTCGTTGGCTTCTTGAAAAGCAATATTTTTTTTATTACTGCAAAAATAACTTAGTTACATATTTATGAAGATTTCTCATTGGCATTTAGCGTCTATAATGTTAGTATTTAGCAAAATATATGAGTCGTCTACAAGTTTTCTTGTAAAAACAAAATAAAAAGATCTAAAATAAAATAAAGTAAAACAAAATAAACTAAAATAAAAACAAAATGAAATAAAATATCTACACGTACTTTGATTGACTAATGATTAAGTACTGTGTGTGTGTTAGACATATAGGGTTTAATTTGTGTGTAATTAATGATACTTGTGTAATATTATGGTACATGATTTTATGTATGGTCAATAGTTTTTGCACCACTCGCGAAATAATGACTTTCGCAAGCAAATTTTTATTGCCTTTAATTACATTATTACAATATTCGTAGAGATACCTATACCTCTGGTTTTTTGAAATATAGCCTATGTTACTAGCTGATAATGTGAATTTCTATATGCCAAAGAAGTTTTAAAATCGATAAAATATTTTTTGAGTTTATCACAAACAGGTATTCTTGTAGGTTTCTGAGATATGATTTGTTAAAATCTGACTGATTTATATAATTCAAGGTAGATAGGGCGCTTCACCTCAAATAAAACCGCAGCTAAAAAAATATCTTGAGCGTTGTTGTGTTCCTGCGTGTGCGTGAGGTCACCAGCAAGCTCCTAAGGAGTACCTGTGTTAGCAGCAGAGATAGGATCGCGCGAATGATTGAGTAATCCTTGCGTTCGTTCTAATTTCCTCACTTTCAAATACTAATAATAAATAAAGTAGAAGGTATGTGATGAATTAAAAGCTGATATATGCCACATCAACCCCTTAGTCGTCCCACTACAGGGATATGGGTCTCCCTTCTACCGAAGGCGTTTAGAGCATACTCCACCACGCTGCTCAAACGCGGATTGGCGGAGGCCAGTGTTTTCAAACCGCCCAACCGCCGCCGCTCAAATAGCCACTGACTTAGCTTAACGACTGTCATCTATCGATAACAGCCGGGACTGACGGATTAACGTGCCCTCCGACACGGAGAAACTCGAGATAGGTAAACCCATCCATGGACAGGCTGCGGTGGACGTTGCTTAACCTGCGTGTTAGGTTAGATTGACACGCGCAACGACGAGTTCTCTATGTCTAAGCTGACATATTGTACATAGTGTGCACAAAATTATGTATTCCTATTAAAATCCTTATGAACTTTATCGTGTCACAATTTTTTTATTATTTTTATTTTATATTTATATTCACGTGACATATTTTATATTTTGTTTATAATATTGTGACATTACTTGTGTTTTTTGTAATTTAGTTTGTTACTATTTCGTAGTTTGGAAGCCGAAAGGCAGAAAATGGTTGCTCATAAACAACTTTGTACTACCAATGTTCGTAAATAATATATGATTTGATTTGAACGTACTGATGACCACACTCACATAAATACAACAATCGTCCAAGGAGTTGTTATTTGGCTACGGTTACTGTGAGGATAAATTCCTGGAACGGCAGGCGAGCACGCCTCAAAAGACACAATAAACAGTAATAAAGTTATCAACGGCACAAGTCATTTAGCAGTCATTTTTCGGCATCAAATGCTATGTTTATCATCATGCGATATATTTTTAGACAGGTACTTATACAAAAAAATAAACAGAAGAAAACGTTTTTAAACATTTCATTGGGATCCGTCCTGATTTAGATACGAATCATTATATTTTAAGACCGATTATTTGATAAACAAGATATTCTTACATACAGTACGTAGCTTTTTTATGAAACTTCGTCCGGAGGCTTACAAGCACACGGCCCACTTGATGTAAAGCAGTTACCGTAGCCTATGAACGCTAGTAACACAGTATCACCTCTGCTGTTCACACACACAGCTACTCTTTTGGAGGAATCCGGAGAGTTGTTATTTGGCTGCGGTTTTCTCTGTGGTGTTGGTATTTTCTCGGACGGGCTGCTTTGATGCTGCTTTTCTATCTCTCTTAAAAACACCAAGATCAAGACAAGCAGACATGTTCATACACGGAAACGTTTGTCCTGTGTCGGAATCGAACCCACGAGCGTTGGTGTTAAAAGTCATAAAAATTGCTTTTTAGAGACGGGTTTTCTTTGGTGTTTAGTACCATAAGGCTGCCAACGGGTCTTAGGTCATTGTTTCAAGACTTATATGTCTTTCCGTCTACGCGATCTTTATGTATGTATGTATATCTTCACGCCAAGTCCCTTGCGGGGTAGGCAGAGAGAACCGAACGCCATAAGACGCGGTCCTTACATACTTCACTCGCTTCTGTGACATTCATAGTTCTTTTCATGCACGCTCGCCGGTTCCTGGGGCTCCTGACATCACCTTCTGATAAAACAGGACCAATTTGGTCATGGTAGGCTAGTCTTGTTCTTCCTCGGCTCCTACATCATCATCACCATCTTTATATATATCGTTTTAACTATTCTAGGTGATATCACAATTAAGTTTATCCAAAATATAAGTTGGGAACAAAATTGGAATGTCGTATCAAAACATAATGCTCAGAATTGTAATGGTCACCATAATTACGTTCATGCGTTCAGGTTAATAATTACAACGTGACATTCTTAAACATATTTTGTCTTACTTTGACGTAATTTTTGTAAATTTACTATGGTGATAGAGGTAAGGTTCATTGAAATAGAGGTCAAAGACCTAGGTATTTTTTATATCCGCTACATGATACGAGTAATAATGTATGTCATTTTAAGAGTTTAACTACAGAAATAAAAAATATATTAAATAAATGGTACTAACATTGGGTATAAGATGCATGATTTTAAAATGAAGTCTACTTACCTCGTCTGGCTGCTCGCACATGTCCTCCCACAACCCAGCTGGAGGAGCTTTGAAATCATTCAGTGACGAATGTCGAAAGTCCTTTTTGCCAAACTTCTTCTTCCTCTTTGGGGGCATCGGTAGGGTTTGAGACTGAATTGGCACGTTCTCTGGATATTCTATAACATCGTCGTTTGCGTACTCATGAATAGAGTGTAAATCTGTGGATGGTGAAAAACCTAGCGCGCTGTTTAGCTCGTTCTCTTCGTGGTTTCCATTAATAATACCATCGTGGTGATCTTCTGGTAATCCTAAGTCCACTTCACTAAACTGCATGCTCGCATTAACACTGTCGTCAATATATTGGATGGGCTCTTGCTCTACTTCTTTTTTCTTTCTCTTCGCTCGTGATGGTCTCACTGGCGGGAATGTATAGTAACCGTCATCCCTGTCATTCAAATCCTCGTTTGAGTATTTCATTGGCTCATTGTCCTCAATCAAAAGTTCTGGATCAGCTTCTGGTTCATTGGCGTATATATTTTCGTCTTTGAACTCTGAATTGTTCCCCATTGTAGCAAGAACATTTTTCGGAATTTTGAAAGCTTGTCGTATTTCATCGCTCAAGTATTCTCTGACTTGAATATTTTCGCGAGAAATTCCTCTCGGTCGAACAAAAAATTCGTCGTTATCAATTTCGTTAATTACATGTGTGTATTCTTGGTTAGACGGTGAAATATCGGGTATTGATGAGTTAATATTATCGTTATAATTGGATGAGGCAGGTTCATCATCTATATAATTAGATTTCCCTGCATCATAGTCATAAGAAACATCAAATTGCTCCTGTTGTTCATCCATTCTGGTATCATAATCAGCATCTTTATCGATGTTGCCGTACTCTCGGGGTTCTACTGGGCTATCAGGGATATAACTAGAAGGTTCTTCTCTGTGTTTCTTAACACGAGTGAAGGTAAAGATTGGCGGTGGAGTATCTTCCCTTTCCAAGGTAGGTGAAGATGAAGTTTTTTGGAGTTCAGCCTTTTTCTTTTTACCGAAAAATCTGGGATAGGTTTTTACTTCAAAATCTACTGTAGCAACATTAGGCAGCTCACTAGAATTCTCGGTTTCATCGTTGTCTATTTTATACTCTTTTTTCCTACCTAAACTAGAAAAATTGATTTTAGGTCTTTCTGGTAATTTGAATTTAGGCAGCTCTGGGACATTAAACTTAGGTCTATCGGGCAATGTAAACTTTTTCCTGTCTCCCAAAGAAAGCTTCTCTGATATATTAATTTTTTTGAATTTTGGTCTATCAGGTAAGCTAAATTTTCTTCTGTCGGGTAAACTAAATTTGGGTCTTTCGGGGAAGGAAATTTTGGGTCGTTCCGGCATTTTAAATTTAGGTCGTTCAGGGAAATTAATTTTAGGCCTCTCGGGCATCGAAAACTGTTTGGCTTTTATATTTTGTAGTTTCGTTTTTAGTTTACCTGCTTGTGTTTTTAATTTTCCTGTACCTTCTTTGATTCGTTGTTGTATTTTAGAATCCAAACCTTCAGTATTCTTAGTTCGGCTATCACGTTTTAATGGCAAGTTTTCTAAAGCGGATGAATCAACTTGACTTGTACTTATTTCACATTCAGTCCTAGAAACCGTAGAAGGAGTATTTACAAAATAGCGGTCTTCAATATTTTTTTGCAATACTTCGGCATTTAATAATCCTTCATTATTTTCATCGTGAATAATGTTTTCTTTGTCTTCTATTGGGTCTTCTTCGTCTGAAGTGTGCTGTAAATATTTTCGTTCAAGTGAAGTAGTACTTGATAATTCATCGTCTGTTTTAACCATCTTTGGTTTTTCATCTATACTCGGAGCGGTGTAAACAATGTTCGGTGGGGGTTTTTCGATAATTTCATATTCGTGATCACTGTAAAAATATTATTTATAGATTTCAATCGTTAAAATATACTCTAGTTGAACTATATAGCAAAGTTATCATCATAATTGTAACATATATCAATTCGCAGATACATTACGTCGATAAATTCGCAGTGCATTAAAAACATAAGTAGAACACAGTATAACGAAAAATTTAAAATTTGTCACATAAGATTTGAGTTATAATTAAACCACACACAGTAGTTATTTGAGTCACAATTAGGCCAAACGCCGATGCTCGTTTTAGCCGCAGCTGCCGCCGGGCGCAATACGTAGCAGTTGAAATTTTATTCTGTACTTCGTATATTTACTAATAAAATGTAAAATTTAGATGCGGGCGTCACTTACCTCTCATACGAAATAACGTTACTTGCTCGCGAAGTTGGTCTAGTGCCCACTGGATTAACTCTTTCCGGTAGCAGTGAATCGCATTGGAAAAATTGACATGCACAACGGACTTCTGGCGTATATAGCTGTGCGCTGCCTTCTCTTGTAGGCCTGACAGGTTTCTCGATTGGGGTTCCGCCTTCGGATGTCCATCGTCGGAGTTTACTCATAACTACTGCCTACCGGATAGATCCCGGAACCAAGGTGGCATACTTAGTTACGATGTTCGCGTTAACTACATAAATTGAACTAACATTTTGTCTACGGGCAGTGAGTCATAAAACGCGGTTGTGAAAGTCGGGCAGTAAATGAACTAATCACTAGCGTGAAAGCAGCCGCGAGCGCTGATCACAGATGACAATTTCGAAGAGCTTACCCCACGAACAGGAAGACGATTCGTACAGAGCTATATTTATCGGGCAGTCAGAAGCAAGCGCGTTCGCTTTGCATGTGTTGAAGTACAGCTGTTATGTCATAGTTACGTATGATCTATACATTCACTACATGAACACATAAATAAAACTATTGTAAAAAAGTATCTACCTGCTAGGTTTCGACCATTCTCTATCAAAAGGATCCGCTCTGTTGCCTCGGATGTCACGTGGACTTGGGCTAGGTGATGATTCAATGGGTATGGTAGTAGTCTGTTCAATAGTAACTTCTGTATCCTCATCAATGATTTCAGTGATGGTAATGTTAGGTGAATCATTTTTGGGTCTGGTGTCATCTAACTGATTTTGAAAAATTTCGTCAACATTCGGCTCGTCGGGGTCCATCTCCTCATCCAACAACAAAGCTTCTTTGTTAATATCTTCTTTCTTATGTAATTTTTCCATGATGTGATCTTCTGCTTTTAGAGAGGCATCGTCAGCTACTAAACTTGGGTCATGCGAAGCAATTGATTTCCTTTCTGAAAGACTTTCATTTTCTTTATTGCTATTACTTTTACTTTCTTCGTCCATTTTTTCCTCTTGTTTATCAATGTCGGGAGAGAAGTGTAATGATTTATCAGCATTTTGATTTTTCGATTCTTCTATGTCTTCATAAATATGTTCTTTCTTTTTTCTCGATAATGGAGTATCTATGCTCATACTTTTGCTCATTTCATCCGAGTCACCTAATTTAATAGCACTAAATTTTTGTCTTCTTACAGCTCCAGGTGATGATTTTAATTGTCTTATTTCTGGTATTTCTTCATTTTTCTTTCGTTTAGCAGTTGGTGACTTTTCATTTTCAGTTCTGTCTAGTTTATGAAGAGTTTTGTCTGCTAAATGTTTTATTTTGTTTACCAAAGGATGACAACACTTTGTTTTTTCTCTTGTTTCTGACACTCCTATATTATATTGTTGTTCTGGCACTCGTCGTTTTAATATTCCTTTAGGAGATACATTTTTCGGTATTTCAATCGGTGTAGTTAGTTGTGAGCTAGCTTGGCTTTCAGGACGCTTGACCATGTATGCTTGAACTGCTTGATTTATGACATCATCTTCTGCATCTAAGGAGACTTCTTTAGAGAAATTTGGTATGTGCATACCTTCATCCTCACCTTCTTCACCATGTTTACGACTGCTACCGGGCGAAGAGTCAAGATTCAGGATTCGTTGGACATCCCTGTCATCAGGGGAGTGTGTTCGTGACCTTGAGAACTCTCGCGACATACTTCTTCTCGGTGTCGTCTCTCGGATAATGTCTTCAGCAGTAATCTCGCCTTCCAATGGTACTTTTAAAAGGTGCGTCCAAGGATATCCTCCTGCTTTACGAGCACGCCGCAAATCTTCCCATTGATAAGTTTTAAGAGGCACCGGTGGTATACTTGTCTCTTTATCTGGCGACAATTCAGATTCCATATGTTTAATTAATCGTAATGTATATAATGAAATATTATTGTATAAAGGGTTGCCGGTCAGCGTCCAGGTCAATATATTTGTTATGGTATTTTTTTTCTAGTCCCACACGGACCCCGCAAAAATCACTTTTCACCGTAAAACTAAGAACACAACATTTCGTTTCAATGTGAACATTTGTAACTGAAAACACGGTGCGTTTGCGTGGGCTTGTGTGGAAATAGGTGTGAATAAGTTGTGTACTATGATCACTGTTCAACGGATTATTTTGGACTAGTGTAGCGGCTTTACCTTGAAGCGTTCGAACCACTGTTCCTCTGGGCCCTCAATTCTCCATGTTTATTATTTATCCCAGTAGGTTACACTAGAGGCCGCTTTTTGTTTTCGATTATAAAGTGATCTGCGATCGGTACAAAATCTCCGTTCAACTGGCCTACACGTCGTGATCCGAGCAAGCGCGCTAAATATAAGATTGAGCATGAATTTATTTTTAGTGAGATTTCGCGTCATCAGTAAGGCTACAAGCAAACGCGATATTATGAAGAAGGTTGTTCTGTAACCAGAGATGGAACATAGTTGTTACAGTGTGGTCACAGGCGTGAATGGAAACTCCAGTTTCATCAATTTCTTCATGTGTCGGACTATAGTAAAGAATGCGTTGATCGCTCCTTGAACGTTGTCCAATTAGACTCCGTGTCGGCGAGATCGCGGCCTCGAATCGCAGCGTTGTTACACTGTTAACCGCGACACGCGTGACTCTTTAATATTCAAACACTGCATATGTGTTTGCGTTATTATTGTAAATTTCATATAATAGTTTTGTATGACAAATAAAGCGTGTACAACCTTCAAATGTTACATAAGTACTGCCTACCTGTACTGCTAGAAAAGTTATTGAAGGGAACAAATTAATGCTACCGGTCGCTATCGGTCCCGGCTGTCGTCGATAGATAACAGTCGTTAAGCTAAGTCAGTGGCCCTCGGACGGTTTGAAAACACTGGCCTCCGCCAATCCGCATTTGAGCAGCGTGGTGGAGTACGCTCTAAACCCTTCGGTTGAAGGGAGACCCGTATCCCCGCAGTGGGATGAGTAAGGGTTGATGTGGATTAATTAATTTTTTACTTCACGATCTTGAATATCTTGGGCCGAGGAAGGCCAAGACTTACCTACCATAGCCAAATTGGTCGTGTTCTATCAGAGGATGATGTCAGGAGCCCTAGAAAACGGCGAGCGTGCATGAAAAGAGCAATGAATGTTAAAGAAACGAGTGAGGTATGTAAGGACCGAGTCGCGTGGCGCTCGGTTCTCTCTGCCTACCCCGTAAGGGATTTGGCGTGAAGTTATAGATAGAAATTAATGCTATCAAAATGAACTTTAAGTCAATATACTCCTGTCTGAAATAACAGTATGCAAAAAGGTAAAATATTTGCCATGTAATAAAAGTCTGAAAATACAACCTGATTCAGTTCAAAATCTGACGAGCTCAGTGGCGCAGTGGTCAGTAACGCTACTTTGACACCAACGCTCGTGAGTTTGATTCCCACACGAGACAAAGATTTTGTGTGCATGAACATATCTGTTTGTCTTAGTCTGGGTGTTTTCTATGTATTATAAGTATGTATTTACAAAATAAAATGTATTTACCTATGTTTACATATATTTATTAGTGTAATTTGTCAGAAACTATTAATTTATTTAAAAAAAAAACTTCGTCGTTCACTATCCCTAGTTGAATTTCTAGATGTACAGAGTTCAGAAGGGACGTAAATACTATATATACACGTAAATCGTACCCCGCAAGGGGCTTGGCGTGAAGATATACATACAGAAATTTGTTTATTGTAATGTTAAACTAGAATAAACCAACATAATTCTGATAAATACTTAGGTATTTAGCGATAATTTCCTAGTTGAGTCCCAGTATCGTATGTAACAACTCATTCAAACGTACGTATGTACCACAAACTATTAAACCACTTGACTGCGCATGAAAGCAGACCGCGTCACTAAAACGTTATGTTCTAGCGCCTAAATATCTCAGCGATTGGAGACTACCCTGACCTATGAGAGAATATTTTATCAAATAAGCCGATAAGTGCTGCGATGTTGATCCGGTGAATTGAGTTACTCTACACAATATCGATCTCATCGTCTCTCCATATTTTATTTCCTGAATGATATGTAGGTACCAAGGATTACAATATTTCTTGCTATTAGATACGTACAGATTAACCTACAGATACGTAATACCTCTACCTCACAGACAACCGCAGCCGGCAGCCATAACAACTTCTTTGAGGGTTGTCGTGTTCCTGTGTGTGAGTGAGGTCACCAGTAAGCTTCTAAAGGAGTAGCTGTGTTAGCAGCAGTGGTGGCATCGCGCGAAAATCTGTAACAAGCGTTCACAGATTGTGGTAACCGCTTCACATCAGGTGGATTGTATGTATGTATGTATGTCTCCTGACGTTGTATAAAATTGTGAATTGGTGTCCATGTATTTTCTCGCCTTCGTTAGCTTTAGGCGGGCTTTAGAGATATACTGCGACTGTGCACCACTATGTTTTCAGGAACACCATTCCTATATGAAATCTATATGTTTGTCTGTGCTTTAGTCTGTGTGTTTGTCTGTCGCTTTTTTCGAATATTCGAATTTTGACTTCAGATTCGGATTCAGCATAAAAAAGTAGAATAGGAATGTTCAGGAACACCGTTCCTATCTCTTCAGGAACATGGTCAAAATGGCCGACAAAATTAAATAAAAAAATTGAATTGTTATATAATTGACGAGTCAGGTGTCTGGCAATGCAAGTTTGCGCATTCTCAACTGGTTATCTATCTGACAAACACTGCGCATGAAGGCACTGCACTCACGAAAAACGTCATGTTTTAACACGGCGATTCGAACCTACTTACCAACAGGAGAACATTTAACCATAAGCAATAAGGGCCGTTGATCCGCGAACTGGTCAATAATAACTGCGCGTTCTATTTTACCCCCCGATCCGTAGCAGTGAGTTGAGTTCCTACATAATATCGGTTCATCGGTTCTCGATAGGTTCATTCCTTCACGATCTATCTCATCTATCATCACGCCAAGTCCCTTGAGTGGTTGGTCGAGGGAACCGCGCGATAAACAACTTGGGCCATTTTTATGTTCATTGTAATTTATTTAATTTTGAACGTATGACAAAGATATTATATAATAACAACCAACAAAAACAGTTGTTAAAATTATTTGTTTATCTTCATCAAGTTCCTTGCGGGGTAGCTAGAGGGAGAGCTGAGCGTAATAATTCTATCTATCTATAACTTCACGCCAAATCTCTTGCGCGGTAGGCAGAGAGAACCGAGCGCCACGTGACTCGATCCTTACACCCTTACTCTGCTTCTTTCACATTCATTGCTCTTCTCATGCACGCTCGCCGGTTTCTAAGGCTCCTGAACCTTCCGTTAGAACACGACCAATTTGGAAATGGTAGGTAAGTCTTGGCCTTCCTCGGCTCAAGATATTCAAGATCATGAAGTAAAAAGTTAATTAATCCACATCAACCCTTACTCATCCCACTGCGGGGATACGGGTCTCCCTTCAACCGAAGGGTTTAGAGCGTACTCCACCACGCTGCTCAAAAGCGGATTGGCGGAGGCCAGTGTTTTCAAACCGTCCGAGGGCCACTGACTTAGCTTAACGACTGTCATCTATCGACGACAGCCGGGACCGACGGCTTAACATGCCCTCCGAGCACGGAGAAACTCGAGATAGATAAACCCATCCATAAACAAGCTGCGGTCGCCGTTGCTTAACCTGTGTGTTCGGTTACAATGACACGCGCAATGACGCCATCGAGCTCTCTTTAAGTAATAGGTTTGACCTGTTGACCAGCAGGTGGTTCGAATCCCGGCATGTACATACAGATCAAATTGGTAATGTGTTGAAAAAGGGCCAAATCAAAACAAACCGAAGAGCATGCATGAAGAGGTCGATGAGTGTGAAAGAAGCGAGTGGGGTATGTTTGGATCGTTGCACCTGGCGTTCCATAGTCTCTGCCTGCCCAATGGGAGACATGCGTGATGATATGACTGTGTACTTTATTGTAAATGATAACTTATTCACTATAAATGGTTTCCTTATCTTTTAACTTCACGCCAAACCCCTTGCGCGGTAGGATGAGAAAACCGAAAGTCATGTAATTCGGTCCTTACCCACGTCATCGCTACTTTAACATTTATAGCTCGTCTCACGCACGCTTGTCGGTTTCTAGGACATCTGACATCATAAATCGTTCCCATAACTGTAAATATAATTTAATGAGGATGTTTGTTTCATTATCCATAATAATATGTTTATAGAGAAGAATAATTTTTAACTGCCGCGCCATCTATTGGTGCGTTAGGCATTTCGAGTATTTTAGTGGCGCCATCTCTTGACTTTGTAGTGATTTATGATATATCCCCACCAGTTGGCTTCTGCTCACAAAGACACACCGAATCAATCTACTTTATGCACCTACTGTAAAAAAGAAGTATTCTAAATGGCTTATATCCTAACTAGGTGGCGCTGTATATCTCAATCTTATGCGGCCCAGACCTCGAATCGACTAGGTTCCGTTTATTCCAATTTAACATGAATAACTGTAGTTACAACTTACATACATCAAAATGTCGTTGATAAAATTTAAAGCACGTAATTTCTTTGAAATTCGAAATGCAGATGTAAGGATACAGGAGTTGATGCCCTAATAATATCTACTTACTACGACAGTAAGATACTTATTGATAAAATTAAATTTAAAAGCACACTTTAATTTTTGAGGATTCGATTTTCTTTGGGCACATCTGACCTACATTAGCATACGATCTAGATTACAATAGAGTTTATAAAATTTGATTTTGAGATTCCATCTAGATACAACTGTCGACCTAGGTCACTAGACGTGCACAATTTTGTCCCACTATCGTTATATTATTTCTATATACATATACACATATTATTCATATATATAGGTATATATATAAACAGGCCTGTTTGTTTGTCAACTAAAAATAAATAATAACAAAAAATTCATGATGGAGATTGTTTTTAATTTGTTCAAAACAACAAGTAAGTAAAGTGGTTACCGTAGCCTATTAACGCTTGCAATATATTGAGTATCACCCGTGTGATGCCACGTCTACTGGTAGCACAGTTACTCCTTAGGTGCTTGCTGGCGACCTTTGTCATTCGCAGGACAACAACAACCCTCCACGTAGTTGTTATTTGCCTGCGGTTTTTTGGAAGTTGATCCCGATGATCGCATTACTGTTGCGAACGCCCCCTACCTCTCCCCCTCCAACCCCAACACTCCAGACACACACCGCGCTCGGCGGCTCCGAGCGCGAAGAGTAAGGACTTCTGCGCGATACACCAGGTACCGGTAGCCCACGGTACCTGGGCGCCTCACTCCGACAGGCCCTTCAGGCACGAACCCGCGTGTTCGATTTGTTTCTCCAGCGACGTCCTGAGCCGAGGTCCGACCCCTCTCGGGGGCCCTTAGGCTGTCGCTTAACTTGTTTTTCTAGGCTGTGGCGCCTCACGCCCGCCTCTCTAGTCCGGTGACGTAGTGACAGCCCACTCGGGGCTAACTACATAGTCAGGTCAAAAAGAAAAAAAAAATAATAATTTGGAAGTTGGAGGTACTTCCCCAGGCAGGCTGTTTTGATGCACCCTAGTACCCCTATTAAAAACATCTAGCCCTAGACGAGTAGGAATCGAACCCACAAAGTAGCGTTACTGCATGCTTAATAAGAAGGCTCGGACGTTCGCTTCTCACACAGACATTTGTCCATGAATATGTCTGTTTGTCTTAGGGTGTTTTTAGAGAGTTAGGGTGCATCGAAGCAGCTAGAATAGGGAAGTACTTCCACTTTATAGAAAAGTACGACGTACTCAGGAGTTGCTGTTACAAGCGTGCATAGGCTATAATAACCACTGTACTTGTTATTAGGTAGGTCGTAAGCTTCATATCTCCCGACGTTTTATAAAAATATAATTAATGTTACCAAGAACAATAGTTAAAAAATTTGAAGAAAATTATAAATTTATCGCACCTGAGATGTTAGATAGATAGTAAGATGAACGCGGTCGAAATGCGAGCGTTGTGCATAATTTGTGGCGCAACGCTTGTAGAACGTATTCGCAATAATGATGTTAGAAACCCAGTTGGTCTGAGGGCGTCGGTGTTAAAATAAGAAGAGGCATGCTCCATTGGTTCGGACATGTAGAAAGAATGCAGGATGAAAGAATGACGAAGCAGATATTAAATGCAAAAGTGGAAGAATGTAGGAGCCGAGGAAGGCCAAGACCTGCTATGATCAAATTTATTACATATTTATTTATTTTTATTATTTAAAACCTTTATCACATCATTACAATTTACACCAATGCAATGCTATAAGTTAAGTATTTATAAGAGATTTATAGTACAATATACTTTAGTACTATTTTACTTTGACATACTAAACGGTTTCTAAGTATTTCTGAGTCACTTCCATGATTTTCCAAATTGGTCCTGTTCTATCAGAAGGTGAAGCCCTAGAAACCGGCTAGCGTGCACGACAAGAGCAATGAATGTTAAAGAAGCGAGTGGGGTATGTAAGGATCGATTCACGTAGCGCTCGGTTCTCTCTGTCTACGCCGCAAGGGATTTGGCGCGAAGTTATAGATAGACAGATACATAATAATGCTTAACAGAAAATTTCTTAAAACTGGTAAAGCATGAACACTCATTATGCAACAAGGCGGCCTTATTGCTAAAAGCAATGTTTCAAGGCAACTTAAGGTAACGAATCGGCGTACAGAGAATGTAGGGTTAGCAAGGAAGGAAAATTTATTCTTATTAATATAATTATGCAGATGTAAATATATACACAGGTACGTATACATGTGTGTACAAATACTAAAAAACAATACATATAATTATAAATAAAAACACACATGATATATAAAATACATACATAAAATATACAAACATAAGTATATTTATACTTAATGTCAGTGTACAGCTTTTGAAGTTATAGGTAAAGAAGATGATTTCTTACTAGTTTTTAGTTTAACACGGCGATAGATTTTGCTGTTCTAATAACTACAGGTAAGGTATTCCATAGCTTGAGCTGTAAACGATTGGTTAAATGACGTTCTGGTTCACCTATGTGCAAGGGTGCTGATCACTTTTTCCGGCGTTAGTAATCTTCATTTCGACTGTGAGTAAATAAATAGTTAGTTATTTCTATATACCTAGTCTTGCCATAAATACTGAAACAAAGAAAATATTTTTTTTCTATTGTAAATAACATTTATTACTTTTACAGTGTGTTAGTTTACCTAATACATAAATATAAAACAATTTAAAAGACTAAGTATATGTTTTGTCAATTTGTGGGGGAGGTATTGTGTAGGTAAAGTAATTGTTAAGTATAAGGGGGTACTTTGGAAATGGAACGTTGTCTTATTCTGTTAATAAACAAGTGAACCAAACGGACGGATTTAACTGTAACCCCACACACTCGCAGGAACACAATAACCCTCGGGGGTGTTGTTATTTTGGCTGCGCTTTTCTATGAGGTAGAGGTACTTTCTTACTCGGGGTGCTTTGATGTCTCTTGAAAAACCAGAGATTAAGACAAACAAACATATTCGTGTACACAAATGTTTGTATTTTACGGGAATAGAATCTACGAGCATCGGTGTTAACGTAGGATTGCTAACTACTTCACAAGGAACTTCTTCGTAATACCAAGAATTTTATTTAAAATATTCTATTTCATACGTAGTTAAAATTAATATAAATTACATGCAATTTGATCTAACCTGCTTTGTGTGCTTCCGCCACCAATTAGTTTATGCGGCCTAGCGTCGGCCGGCACCCACCCACTACTGTTAGTAGATGCAACATGCCGACGCTGCCATGGCTGCTCCGGTAGTCTCTGCCTCGGCTGCTGCGGTCGTCCGCCATCCGTCACCACCGTCGCTGCCACGACTGGCCTGGTCGTCGTTGCGGCACGTGTTTCGCCTCTCCACGAGGCATCATCATGCTACAAGTGACAAATCCATCGCAGTGCCGTCCCTTATATTGAACTGAGGGTGGGGGTGGATGGTGTGAGTGAAAAGATATTTAATAGAGAGGAATTGTTTACGTCTGTCTGTTTGTTCATGAGTAATTTTAGAATTTTTCACACAAATCTTTGTCTTGATGTTCGTATTCGCCTTCTCCTTCGCGTTCACATTCGCCTACGCCTTCGTCTTCACATTTATCTTTGATTTTTCTTTCGAGGGATACTTAACGTATTACAAGCGTTCATAGGCTGCTTTACATTAGATGGGTTGTGTGCCTTCCGACTTAAAAAAACTCAGGTAAATCCTTTAGATACTTCTATCTCATTCCCTCGCATGTTAAATCCCTCAGATGTATATGTTCGTCTCTTTTTAAGCGGACGAGCGTAACGTTTTTTGTTAACGCGTTAACTTGATTTTACTCATAAAATTTCCGTACCGGGCCTTATAACTCAAAATAGTTTCTTAATGAGAAAACTCCAAAAATAATGTCATGACGAAAGTTTTTAACCATGGTCTGTTGCCAGTGATGACTTACGGTATAGAAAAATCCTTATTACGGACCTCATACGGAAACTCATGGTTTGCACCGCGTGCAATGGAGACAGAACATTGTTCGAAGTGTCTTTAGGTCTTAATAGATTCAGAAATAATTACATCCATATTTACACATCATTACATAGAAGAATAAGTGTTATTGACGTGACCCTAAGGATTAGTAAGCTGAAGTGGCAGTGCGCAGACCATATATCTTGAAGAACCGATGGCCGTTGGCGCAGAAATATTCTCGAATGACAACCACGAACTGGAAAACTCAGCGAAGGAAACCACGCGATGGATCGACGATCTTGGGAAGATTGCAGCGAGCCGATGGATGCAAGCGGCGTAGACCACTGTGTCACTGTGGAAGACTAATAAGGAACCCTATGTTTAAGTGGTGGCTATTCTTTGGCCGAAATTATGATGATTAAGCTTTCTGTACCAACCTAGTTCGTCACGTACGACTTGCACTCGCCTACTGTTTTGTCATATCTAAGGAAAACCAGTGCACGCAAGCTCGTGTATATTGGTTTTATAAACTGCCCTTACTGTATTTAACATTGTGTAAATCTACGTTAAGTAATTGGCCTAGTCACTTGGTGAAATTGACAACAGGCGTGTTGCTGTCACCTCTCTTCGGTCCGAGGTAAAGAGACGTATTACAAATCATGATTTAAATGATCAGCAACGATCAAAATAGCTTTTGCCACAATCACTTTCCTTTAGTGATCTTCTAGCGTCACACACACCGTTGGGTTTTGGCAATTGATAATCGAGGCATTGAAAGCTAATGTAGCGATTCGCGAGCGTTCGGTTCGAACCGGAGCTTCGAACGGTTTAACATCATATACTCGTACCTACGCCTACCAGGCGCTCGGTGCAACTTCTTGTTTACATAGCGAGGGAGAAGATATTGTGATCATGTTTTTTATAATAGCTTGTGACATTCCGAGTGTCTGTCATTTCATAAGGACTTGACGAAGGAGTTTTATAACAGACGGTTGACTGTCGGCACTGGTTTGACAACTATCTAGAATAGTGTCGAACTGATGGTAAAACTGTTCTTATTAAATTTATTATATCGATTATATCTTTTGTTAGTTTTGTAAGTATCCGCATCATGTCACTATTTTTTCGATAAATTAAACACAGTATGAGGCAGGAGCGTGAGTTTAATAACGGTTTATTTACATAAACAATGTGTTTCATAATTCTCTACGAGAAGACAGTAATTGAAATTAAAAATAAAATAATCGACGAAGGCAAGGATGTTTATTAGTATAGGCCAATTTTAGTCCGTCAGTGGCCAAATATATAAAAAAATACATGGTTATATTATTGCTCTTAGATGGAAGGGGTGACATAAAAATATAAAAACAATGTAGAAGGTATGGCACCATTGATACAGATAAACATAGAGAGATAGAAACAGTAGGTGGACTAACTTTTTTGATATTATGTACAGTATGACAGTAGTGTTCTAGTCAGACTAAAATGTAACTAGAGTATCTTCTAAAGACCAGTCATAACTGCGACAGATTTATCGCAAGCTTTTATTCCTGTAATAGTATGCATCTATATTAGTGAGACGATTTCGAACGTTTCTTTGAAGTTATCCTTCAGTTTATATCTCTCTGTTTGTGAGACTATTGCCGTTCTAGGAATAACTTATTAAGTAACTTGATAGCTGACGTTTTTATTAAAATACGGAATGTTAGGTATATATGAAACTATATCTTTACGTTAAGTCACTTGCGCGGTAGGTAGAGAGTATAAACATTTGTAAGTCAATGTAGGTATTTACTACTTTTAAAAATGATATACAACGTGCTTAAATATGAAACTAGCTGATATCCGCAACTTCATCTGTATTTTTTTCTTCCTTAATTGTCCCAGTTATTTCTTGAAACAAAACGAAAGAATAGAATAATAAATTAAATTGGCCAAGTCTAACGCACGGCAATTGATTTTTATGAATAGAGATTAAGCATTCATATCATTAGATACAATATTACAGGTAAAATACCTAAACCAAATACAAACCAATAATCTAAACGGTGACTTCGAGAGCATTGTATAATTAATGCAAACTTTATACAAACATATTGATGTTTCAGAGTTCCTAGACTTCGTGTAATGAACTTGTACTAAAATAGTCGATTGTATCAAGTCCTGTAATAACTTTGTCTCTGTCGTGGTAAATACTGCCCAAAGTTACAAGATAGATAATTGACTTGTTGTTACAGTACTGCGCATAGTTTAACGATGAGACACGACGCAATAATTAGGAAGTCGCTAAGAATTTAGCTAAACCTTCAACAATTCAACTGAACTTCGACATACAAAATTACCCAAATTATTTAAGGTTGTTAGTGTGAATTATTTACACACGACATTTTTGGTTTGGACAAATGATAGTTGTTTAAAAGGTGTGATTGTAAAATGAGGCCATTGGTTTAAAAAAAACAACCTATTATGTAATCGGTAGAATATGCAAAAGCCTCTATTATGGTTTCCGTACCATGTAATGTAATTTCAAATATCATATGAAAAATAGTTTTTTGCAAGCTTGTCGAGTTTTAGTTAGGGACTTTATTTAGACTAGATAAATAATATGATGTAAATAAACAATTGTGATAACCTATAATTCTATTATAATTGTAATTATAGTAGACCTATATATTTGTATAATTAGGTACGTCTATTGATACTCGAAAATGGTACAAGTATACAAGTTCAGTATAATATATTATAATATTACTTACATTAATTATGAGTGCCCTAGTACGTCTAATTGGGGAATATTGCTAGCCAAGACTCTGTTAGTTGGAATATGCGAGCATAGACACCAACGAATGGAGTCCAGGATCGATGGTCACTGAAGTATTATGTAACTGCGTTAAACAGGGGCCAAAAGCGGCTTTATAGAATATATATGTAGATGAGACTGTGAAGCTCATGGCCTCATTCTATACTGACACTATTTGTATATCAAAGGAATTATTCTTATAATGTTAAAACCAAAATAGTCATGTACCGTATACTTTCAGAGTTAATGCTTGATTCCAGTAAGACTGTTTTCCTTTCTCAGGCTGTGGAAAGACTACCCGCTTGAGTTTACTTAAAATAACAAGGTGTAGGATTCTTTAAAGAGTCTGTATTATGCAAGTGAAGAGTCTGATATTGGTTAGAGAGATAATAATCTTCAAAAAGAACACAGATTACTTTGCACTGAACTTCTACAATAAGCTGTTCCGGCTACCAAGTTACTTAACTTACAATTCAAATGATATACTCGTACATTGTGACACATTTTAATAATTATTGATATAGACAGACATGATAAAAAAAAACAGTATTTTGGAATGGAATACTACCATAATTGCGGCTTAAAAATAAAACAGCAACAGTTATCTTCTTATAGTCCAAGAGACATAGTAATGGTCGTGGGTTCGGAACAGGATTCATATGGTATTTTTATATTTCACATAGTCCGATGACGGAATACTTAATATTTAGATTATAACAGATATTTGTAACAGAATGTTATTTAGAGTAACAGTTATTCTTTACAGTGCTTTTACATCTGATACTTGGCCGTATTCCAATTTGAGGTTCTTATTATTTCAGTATAAACAATATCCACGCACATTACTAACAGTGTACTATGTACTTACCCTGTTAGGATATGATCATGAAGATGTTGTATTAACAAAATGGAATATTTCATAGAGTTATTACTATAGGGAAGTAACTTGGTGGTAACTTAAGTATGTTATTAGTTATTAACGACTTTTACATAAGTTACAGGGCATCTGATGGTATAATCGCTTAGGAATAAATATATATTTTATCAGCATCGACGGCTTGAAATGGCGGGTAATGATCGACTACATTTGTCATTCTACATTGCAAGTAATATATTAAAACAGTAATGGGTGAAATCAGAGAGTAATATCATCTTGCAATTATCAATTACGGTTGATTCTTACCAATGATTTGTGATTGTTATTTTTTTTATACTACGTTGGAAGGCATACAATCATAGGTTCCACCTGATGTAAAGCGGTTACCGTAGCCTATCAATGCTTGTAATACATCAAGTATTACTCACGCGATGCCTCCTCTGCTGCTAACACAGCAATTCCTTAGGAGCTTACTGGTGACCTCACTCACACGCAGGAACACAACAACCCTCTAAGGAGTTGTTATTTGGCTGCGGTTTTGTGTGAGGTGGAGGTAGGTACTTCCCCAGACGGGCTGCTTTAACGCGCCCTACCTCACTTACAATTTTTATTTATTATATATATAGTTATTAAAAAATAAACAGCATTGTAATTAGCTATACGAAATTTTAAGAATATGGAGCCCTAACTACATCACGTTAGTTCGTCTGCAAAGGACGTCTAGTTAGACACTGATTTGTAAATTTTCTGGTAGTAGTGTTTCAAATCCGGAAATTAATTTTACTTTCCGTTTGTACCTCCTAACGTAACAATATATTTTGCTCTGTTTGATTACGCAATTAAATAGTCTTTTCGTTTATGAGTTGAGATGAGAAAACAAGACTGCGATACATGGACTTGCGTTGAAGATGACGTTTGCATGCGCGCAATATCCTTTTTTTATACTAATCGGGAGGTATACAAGCATACGGCCCACCTGAAAGCGGTTACCGTAGCCTATTAACGCTTGCGATATATTCATTATCACTCGCGCGATGCCTCTTCTGCTGCTTATACAGCAACTCCTTGGGAGCTTACTGGTGATTTCACTCACATGCAGGAACACAACAACCCTCTAGGGAGTTGTTATTTGGCTGAGGTTTTCCGTGAGGTGGAGGTATTTCCCCTGACGCGCTGCTTTGATGCGCCCTACCTCTCTTAAAACATCCAGACCAAGACAAACAGACATGTTCATGCACACAAATGTATGCCTTGTGTGGTAATCGAACCCACGAGCGTTGGTGTCAAAGTCTCGTCATTCACGACTGAGCCAATGAGCTCGCACCTTATACGTTGTCGCCATTTTATGGCAATTTTCTGTGTGATGGTCTGCCAGAGTATTAATTAAGATAATGAACCATGTACAGGTGAGACCGATTTTATTCTAAAGATGATATCCCAAAGGTTATACTACAAAAAAACTCGATTAATCTTAATATAAAAAAATAGCGAATATTTTGCGTTATACTGAAAATGCACTGATTCGAGTGTATATGTAGAAACAATTTGAACAAATGTTTGCCGATCTCACCGGAACCATTCCATCTTGCTTGTTAACTAGTATATACGAGTATGTAAGCCGAAATATATATTTATTACAACATTTATAATAATACAGACAGTAATTATGCCCTTTACACGTTGTTGGAAGATCAGATTCTGTTGTCAACATCAATTAGATATCTAAGTTTCCAAGGGAAACTAAACAAATACCAATTATGTATATATAAAAGCGGTCGTTTAGTTAACTGGTCAGAAAGATGAGAAATCGATTTCCTGTAATATATACACGAGATAAATTTGGCCCAGGGCACGTAGTTGCAATTGTATATAACAATATCCAACTAAATTATTTACGTCTCAATAAAAATAACATTTACTTATTTTATTGTGGAATATTCTATAAGTATGCGTTATGTACTATATAAAAAACATATTTTATTCGAATAGGGATTCGGAGTTGGTATGGCGAATAGAAAAAGGTGTATTTTTGTTTTTTTTTTTTTTAATTTACATACAGTAACATGTATCCATAAATTTATTTACAAACGCCTAATCAGGCGCACAGAATAGCGCCGAAAACAATAATCGTTTGAAAGTATAAGTAAGATAAATCTTAAAGCAACATTGCTGGAATTTCTAATAACACTTTCCATGACATTTTTTTTACATGGCAAAAAGGTCCAAGTTTGCTAAAAGAATTTGCCTTTTCAGTTAAGTATTTTAAATTATGCGATATATATGAGCTGGTATTTTATTTGGTGTGCAGTAATTATTATATTTCAGACGATTTATAGACACGTACTATTAGATAAGTAAACATAACAAAACAGCGGTTCAATGCATAATTGGCAACATTGTATGTGTAAGAGGTATATCTATTGTATTTGTATTAAAGAGAACAACTGAAATAACTCCATTTGATATCAAAATGTTTAACATCGTATAAATAAATGTGTATCATCCAAAACTTGATATAATTAATAAGTAGAATGCAAGATATATTTATTACAACATGTATATTTCAGGCAGTTTACCCGAAAAAAAGATCAATTCTTAAGATTATAATAAATTCAAAAAGCTACATATTTTTACATCAAGGGTTTCATATTTACAGTAATATAATAGTTTTCACTTAAGAATATATTATAATTTTAAATATTTATAGCTGTAATCTCACTTAATAATGCTTTAAAATTAGTATCTTAAGCCATATATATGCATACTCTTTTGCCAATTCTAACAAATTACTTAAGCAATTCAATTCCCTTGAGCAAAATTCCTACGAAGGCTATGCGAATATACACCACCATAGTTTTAGGGGATATTCAAATTTACGAAAGAAAGGCTCTGCCTTTTATTTTTTTTACTTTTTAACCTCAAATATTCAATCGTAGATGATAACTCTTCGATGGCCTAATCGTATATCCCCCTATAATATCCAATCATGTAAATAGTGTTAAAATTTATCCTCGTTTCCTATGCTACTACACGGTATTGCACCAGCGATGCACTCGGTTTGAACCACCTGTATTACAATAATCATATGCATCAGCGACAAAAAGTTGCTTATGTCTCTATACACTTTTGTGTCTTATTTTGGACACATTATTCCATGAGATTTCCAATAATAGAATAAATTCATTTATATCACCTAAATGTATATTTCAGTTATCAATTTGTAATTTAGTCAAATAGGGCTTTCCTTTTGCCGTTATAGTTATAGTATATAGGGATAGATATAACGACGTGTGAATGGAAAAAGAGACCACATTAACATTTTTAAATTCATAATTTACTAAATTATTTTAATAATACGATGATTTATTTGATGACATTTTTCAAATACTACTGATGGATAAAAGGTAAAATCTTATACTTAATAATTTTAATCTCATATTATATTACTACATAAATAAATACCTACACATTTTTATTGCGGAATAAATTCATAGAATTTTATTATTTTACATTAATTTTTAAAGTGGTGGTAAATTATTAATACTGTAAATATTATTATTTTTACATTATTTTAAATCTGTTACAAAGTTGGTATAACATACATTTACTTATTATATATGATACAATATAATATTTCATATAGAATATTCTTTAAAAACCCGGATAGTCTTATATTGCTTTAACAACTGAATATGAAGATAATGAGATGATATAATTCTCATGGAAGAAACATTTTCAAAATGGAAATCATAGCCTGGTAAATAAACAAATTACGTGTATTATTAGCTTGCGTAACAATATTGGAATATTATTTATTACTTATAACATAACTTCGAGGAACAATTATTACATATTTTGTTTACATACATGATATAATATCTAGCATAAATATTAATAACAATTTCGAAAGTACGTAAATACGATAGTCTACATTTTAATGATCATTGCTATTACCATTTTCCATTGTCTGTCACATAATATCTCACTGTTCGTTATAATGCGTGCGTTTACGTTAAACTTTATTTAGCCTATATTGATGTTTATAACATTCCATATATATATATATATATGTATACAAAGATTGTATGTGGTTAATAGCCAGATATTTCTTACATTATTTGAAATGAGTAACTTTTCTCAAATAAATTTGGAAATGAAATCCTTATACACGCGTGTCTCCAGTGTAGTAGTGTATTCAGTATAGTAAATTTAAATTGCAGTAAATTAGTATTAAACTCCCAGACTCATCAAATATTTTATATTAAATTTCAAACAGACCTACGCAAACAGGAACTGGCTTGGAAGTAGAAAAAAAAAAACTACATTAACATATTGGCGCATACACATTAAAAAGATAAGATAAAGATAAAAAAAATTGCCACCAAAATCAAAGGAAAATAAATTGAAAACCTAAATATTTTTGAAAAACAATTTAAGGTAAAATATTCCACTTTAAATATACCCCGTATTATTTGAGAAAAGTCTGCCTGCTATAAAGGTGGCCGCAATCAGGCATTCAGAGACGGACAGCGAAGTACACCTCATGCATTACACTTTGACCTTTGTACCGTTCTTATTGCGAATCTAATATAAGTTACTGTCGCACTTCAAGCAAGCATGACCTGCACTTAACTGTACGTATGCTTGTACTCATTTTACTGGCCGATACAGCTGAGATGTCGTATTATGAGATGACTCAATCCAATCGTAAGTTGTTACATTTATGCATTATCGTCACAAATTACGAACACATCTTCGTTAAAATAATTGTAACTTATCATTAATGTATATTATGAAAGGCGTTTAATCACAAAACTCTTCGCGCACTCTACGTATGTTAGAACATTTATTTTATATAAATAGTTTTATGTCTCTGATCAATACAAATGCGTAATAAATGATTACGAGCAAAATACCAGCATACAATACACAGGCAATATAGTCGGCTCATCTGAAACCCAGATGACATCGTAACTGCGATTCATTTGGGTTATTCTAGAAACAAATTCCAGTATCGGCATGGGAATCTCTTAAACAATGTCAGAAGCGATAAGGTTCCATCGTCAAATTGCTGACCTCATGATGCCGAAGTTACAGCGAAGACTATGAATTTTTTTCGCTACTTTAATGTTGCAATTTGATTGTCATTAGATATATGACGCATATTAATTCAAAGTTCATTTGATGCCTGGAATCAAATTCCAGGCATCGAATGAAGTTTGAAATAATATGCCAGTGATATCCTATAGAATTGATCGCGAAGCTGCTGTGCATATCAATCTAGACGCACACAATGTATTAGCCCAGTCTCGTTTCAGATGACACTCTCAATCAGGGCTACTAATGTCACAAAGCAAGGTTGTTTAACTGTAATTGCAAGGTTTCTTAAACTTGCAGGTTGGCAAAAATTTTGTAAATAATTTACCTGATATTCAAAGAGAAGTTTCAATGTACTATTTACTATCAATATTTCTATGAAATAATATATAGTCAAACCTAATTTCAGATAACTAAACTAAATTAAATCTGTTGGTTGATTCACTTCAGGAGAAGCAACATATAGTAGCCCCTTTTTGCTCAAAATTGTAATGTATATTATATATTACTATTTAGGTACTATCTCGCATCTCGCTTAGTAGTGTGCAAGTGACTGATCGATTGATCGTTTAAATTTCTTCTGCGAAAGATACAGCAGAGGTTCTTTGAGATCATTCCTTATTCGGTGGGGGACCCGCTGCCGGGTCGTGGAAATGTCCGCGAACCTGTAATTATGTTCAACGTCTAATTATACATGTTTAATTACATCATCGAAGTAATAACAATGCACATCGCTGTTCTGCCTTTGCTTTAGTAACGAAAATACAAAAAGAAGTTATGGAAAGTAGTAGAAAACTGAATATCAATGCAATAATTATGCAAGACATAAAACATTTTAATGATCAGAGTAGGTATTTTTTGACCGGTATTATTATAGCTATAAGCACGTGTCGCGGTATAGTATAATCGAGGACAACGACGACATATAAATTATCCACGTAAAAAAAATTAGAGATAAAAGTGGTCATAGCATGTAATTGCTGCAGTTACTGTACAATGTGACTTACGACGTTTATTTGCTACTTTATTGTTATAAACATTTTGTGTTTGTCAAGCTTAGTTACACAGAAATGATTCTTACGGACAATTACCTCATTATCTCTTATTTTTTGTATAACCAGAAGTTTCTGTGTACCATTCGAATGATTATTTGTTTGATTGATTTACTTAACCTGAGTATCCAAACGTGTATTATTAGCATGTAAGGATGTAGCTCTTTTATTTCTTTTAACACGCAGATTAATTCTTAACTTATATTTTGTTATCTAAATATTATTCATCTAATACACGGAAATATAAATGTTAACATATTTTGTTAGCATGAGACCCCATTGTTTAGGAAACTAGAGAAAATTTTAAAAAAATCTATAAGTTTCTAAACAGTAGAAAAATTTTGTTCAAAAATCCTCAAATATTTTGATGCATAGTATTCGGTGAAGTCATCGGAAGCGAAAAAATCTTGCTATTATTATGTAATTTATCTGACAACTAACGATTTGAGAACCGCTGGAAAATAACATTTTATTTCATTTTCATTTCCCTCGGATTTGAAAGTGGTTAGCGTTATCAGTAGGTAGTAATATTATTCTTGTACGGTACCTACAATTTACGAAATTGCTGGTAATTGTTTGAATTTTAGAAATATAAGTTTGTATGACAATATTAAATATGGTCAATATATTGCACAATATATTACTATACGTGATGATGAGATCTGTTTTCCTCACCCTTACAAGTTTCCTTAACTTTAGTACTCTTGTCACTCAAATATAATTTTAAGAAAAATCCAAATAAGTTTCTGTATTGAAATTATTAATTTAGAGTACATAAAAAAAAACCTCCTCACGGACCTACCTCGTACTTTGTCTATATGCAGAATTGAAAGTGTGTTTTTATTTATTGGCAGGTAAATGTTTAAACAAGTGTACAATATATATAACAGGCGTAAAACAAAAAGATATAATAAATAAAGGTCTACAAAATATAGATCGTCAAGAGATAGAAAGAAGCAGCCAAAATATAAATAACAGATTACGAGATACGGTGTCTTACTTGAAAGTGGCTTGCCAGGTCCATAACGACGTGGACCAATGCTGGATGATCATACAGATCCTCAGGGAGAGGAGGAGAAGCGCGAGTTAGCTGCGTTCTCGAGCGGAATCCTCGATGAAGTCTTAGGGTCACTTCACAGAATATAAATCGCAGTATGAACATCCGAAGAAAATCATCTCCCATAAATGCGATGTACATAGGATCTGAAAGGAAAGTTAATCATGTTAGCATAGCATGGTATATTTTTGCAATATCGTGTGGTATTATTAGGCAACTTCTATTACCAGGCACAACCAACGCGAGAAGCAGAATAATAACTTATTTTATTATTCAATGAGAAATAAGACACTTAGATACAACAAGACACTTTAAAATGCTTAATCTATATATATTTTTTGACCTGATTATGTACGAGTAGTTTGGCCACTGTGGGCCGTTACTACGTCACTCTATATCAACTTGATCCATTTTTATATTATACGGTTCGTTTGTCTCTCAAAAGATTGAGCAGTCAGAACCCGTTATATACGTTTTCCCATACATTTCGCGGTCGTATACGACCACCCGGGTTTCGAAGGGTTAATATAAAGAACGGAATCGTAGTTCTTGTCGCCATGCCACACGGGCAAGTTGTCTAATACTCGTAGTTAGGTAGTTTTAGCATGTTAAATTGTTATTACTTTCCATGTCTTCGCCTGTAAAGAGCATTATAATGTACGCAATAGCCGTCATTTACTTTCATAATGTCTATAGTCATAATAGCTTTTAATATCATTAAATATCTTATTCCAATTTCAAATTCGTGGCAAATACAAAATGTTTTTTTTATTTGTTTCAAACTTTGCTTGTTAAGAAATATAATGGGTATATGTTTATATATCTTTTTAAATTTATTATGTGCTTAAATTAGTTTTTACAATTTTTGCACTAGGTACATTGATAATAATTGGTGGTATAAAAATCGATATCTCCTTGGTCTTCCTTCAAATTGGGAATCAATAGCTATACATCACCTGTGTGTAAATATTATTAATACATTTATATTTTGATACGTGTTTTCACAATTTTATAGAGAGGACCATAATCCCCTTTTTTTAGTATGATTAATGAGCGCAATAAGTCTAGTTTAAAAAATATGTCAAAATGTTCTAATCAAGCACAGTCTATTATGCTGTCAAATAATAATAAAAAACCGCATGGCCCTCGTGTGAACAAAAGTTGACAGAATTAGTATTGAATACAAAAAATATGTATCGAGCCTTTCATATGTAACGATGATAATGAATTTATATGTATAATTATGTAAATTTAGCAAGTGTGTTGCTATTTTATTGTACTGTTTACTTGAGAAAGCGCTTGCGAAGGCGCTTCGGAAAAAGGATAATTTGAATTTAAAGTAAAATTAACTAGCGTGTTACCAGCAACAACCATTTTATTACTTATACATATCATAAATGTCTCATAGCAAAGTTTCTCGTGTTAAATTTTTAATGTTCTCCTTGCGAATGTGATGAAGAATATTGTGTGCAACACGGACGATATAGGAATTACAAAATTTAAGGCCGTTTTGAAGGCTGGCGTGCAAAGGCCGAAGGTTATAAATAGTCTAGTTTGTAATTCCAACACGTTCCTGCCTTTAAGACAGGACGCATAACAAGTTTAGACTTGTATTTATAATTGTAAATAATGCAATAAAGTTATAAAAACAAATAAACAAAGTTTAATATTTCTTGAATGTTGATTAATATAATAAATAAGACCTGTTTGAGACGTAAGTGTCTAATTATAAAAATTACATTTACACTTTATAAAAAGATATAAAGAACTTACCAATACGACTCCTCATAAGCAACTGCGATGCTTCTGCCAGGAATGTGTCTATGTAAATCATGGCACGGTCCCAGGTGACCAGAGACACATTGTGAATGTCACTGATATAGCAAAATGCGGCCAAAGGTGCATGGAGAAACAGCGTGAATAGGCTACCTTGTTGTTTGCGCTCGGCTAAAATAACAATTGATTTTATTAGTAGGTCTTATTCAAGGAATTGGCGTCAATTAGGTAAAAGTCAAAGTCAAAAAATAATAATTATCGAAATGCTGTTAGGAATAAGCTAAAAGATAAATATTGAACGAGAATTTATTTGTCATTGGGCCCAAGTGAAATAATCTAAAATAATCTGTTCAATGTTTTCGTAAATATTAGACAAAATTAATATTTTTTTTGTAACTAGCACAGTTCTCCTGAAATCATAAAGAATACTAAAAAAGATGCCACTGACTTGGTGATACCTAGACCTTATTTTTTACAATGTTGTATTTAGTCTGTTACTAACCTCCGTCAAACCAGAGTGGAGAAGAATACTGTTTCTATTATACACCAAAACTGTTTCCATTAAAGAGTGGAGCACAGTGTCACAACAATGTGATGACTTTCTATAAATATGAATAAATGATTAAAATCAAATAACTTACCAACATATGGTTGCGGTAGATCAACCGGCGACATAAGAATCACCAGTGGTTGTCCAAAATGCCGTGGGACGTGTTGGAACACGTACGAGTTGTCAGAATCGATAATAATGAACATTGGTCGTCTGGTGTACGGGCTTAAGTCACCTGGATGAAGGCATTGGAGCTCTTTATGATCTTTGTGCTTTGGCGCTGGGCCCGCTTTTGCCTCTGAACTACGTGAGCATTCACGGTAAATATCATTCTTCGACGTCGTTATCAATCCTCCCGTATCGTACCCTACTGGACAAAACGCAACATTCACATTGTGAAATGGAAACAATATTAAATATATTGGTTTTAAATTAAGTAAGCAGAAAACATTCACATAAAGACAAACAGATATGCTCGTTGACATAAATGTGTTACTTTACATCAAAGAGTAGCTACGAGTATCTGTAAGATTGTTGTATTATTATGAGCGAGCGATTCAATTTAGGCAGGTCGTATGTTCATTTGACACTTTTCATAGTAAAAGTCATTCGGTGCCCGATATTGATGTTCATGTTGATTCTATTCTAAAATTTCGTTCCATAATAAATGACGCTTGAACGCTCCATCCGAATTCTTAAGTTATTTGTAATTGTTATTGTTTTTTGTAATTCTATGCAGATATATTTGACAAGCTCGGTGGCGCAGTGGTGAAACGCGTTGTTACACTACTTTGACACCAACGCTCGTGGGTCCGATTCCCACACAGTACAAACATTTGTGTGCATGAACATGTCTGTTTGTCTTGGTCTGGGTATTTTCTATGTATGATAAGTATGTTATTTACAAAAAAAAAATGTATTTACGTATGTTTATCAGTTGTCTAGAACCCATATTACAAGCTTCGCTTACTTTGGGGCTAGATGGCGTTGTGTAATTTGTCCGACAATATTATTATTACTATTGCTTTGTAAATTATCGCTCATTACGGTTGGTTGACATTGATAATTTTGTGATTAGGTTAATTAATATTATATTATAGTGATTTTAATATTATATTCAATTTGATAATTAAGTACTCATAGCAATAAGCTATTGTGCTATGGTGTAAATTGTACGTACCTATAATTGGTGTACACATGAGAGCTGTATATCAATTTTTATATGTAATTGTGATGTGTATGCTGTTAATTAAATAAAATAATAACCAATTCACTTACCATCATCAGCGTGTTTTCCTTGGTGGGCGATTTGACCGTCAGCGGAAATATACAGTAGCAAAGCACCGTTTACAGGCAGATCTTGGCATCCATTGGACAGATACACCAGCATCTGCATCGGTGATGGCTTATACAACAGGTACTTATGGGGATTGTCTCTACGAGGACCGCTCTCTAAATTGTACCCTAAAACAATGGAATTAAAATATGGGATGCTTACTTCGCTAAAATTAAGTAATTTTTGTGTGAATTGAAAAAACTAGCATTAGTTAGCGTATCCAATTCATTAATACATTGCGTTGCGTTTCTTGAATTACAGCTGCATATTCGTATATTATATATATATATATAGTGGGATCCCTTCGTTTCGCATTATGTTTTTTTTACATACATTTTATGTTGAAATAATTATGTTTTACACTCATTTGTTTAGGCATATAATTTTAATTCGCATAATGTTACTAAGCATAATAACTATTAACCTAATATTATTTGTGTAATTAGTGTATCAATAGGTTAGGGTGCGGCGAGGGTGGCCCTTGGACTATTTAAATAAATTTTTCCTTTATCGTATATTACAGGAAGTGAAATGATATGTAAAAGTGAAATGTACCCTATTATAATACAGTATTATATTATGTTATATATATTGTATTTTATATTACGACATGACATAATCATCGAAGGTAAAAAAAAGATTCAAAAATCGGTCAAGTGCGAGTCGGACTCGCACACGAAGGGTTCCGTGCCATCTATACAGATAAAAAATTGGAGTGTCTGTTTGTAATATTAAAATAACCGCTTTTTACTAAATGCATATGGATATATACACGGTACATATACCAAAATGAATATTTTTATCTGTCTGTCTGTTTGTTCCGGCTAATCTCTGAAACAGCTGGACCGATTTTGACGGGACTTTCACTGGTAGTTAGACGACTATTCAGAGCACAATATAGGGTACTTTTTATCCCGTAAATATTTGGGGTTCCTGCGTAAAATATGAAAAGCTGTTAAAATTAGGGGGAAACATCTTCCCCTTCGGGGGACTTTGCACTTTTATTTTTATTATTATTAATTATTATTATTATTTTCACAGAATACGTATTTTTTGTGGCATAAAATAACTACGCATTTTTTATATATATATAATAACATAATATGTAATAATATAATAATAATCTTCTATACAGATAAATAAAATTGGAGTGTCTGTTTGTAATATTAAAATAACCGCTTTTTACTAAATGCATATGGATGTATACACAGTACATATACCAAAATGAATATTTTTACAATTTTTGTCTGTCTGTCTGTCTGAAACAAACTGCTGGAACAAACAGACAGACGGACCTGTCTGTTTGTTCCAGCTAATCCCTGAAACGGTCGACCGATTTTGACGGGACTTTCACTGGCAGATAGCTGATGTAATAATGAGTAACTTAGCCTACTTTATTTAAGAAATTTTATTTATTTTTATTTTATTAATATAAATAAATAATAAAAAACTATTCCGCGCGGACGAAGTCGCGGGCACAGCTAGTTATTTATAAAAATCGGCCAAGAGCGAGTCGGACTCGCGCACTAAGGGTTCCGTACCATTATCTATAAAAACGGCAAAAAAAACACGTTTGTTGTATGGGAGCCCCCCTTAAATATTTGTTTTATTTTAATTTAATTATTTATTCTTAAAGTGAATATCTAACTAAATATTCTGTGAATATTTCAAGCGTCTACCTGTTGTCGTTATCAATATCGAGCAAAAATGAGCAAAAAATCACGTTTGTTGTACGGGAGCCCCCTTAAATATTTATTTTATTGTATTTTTTAGTATTTGTTGTTATAGCGGCGACAGAAATACATTATCTGTGAAAATTTCAACTGTCTAACTATCACGGTTCATGAGATACAGCCTGGTGACAGACGGACGGACGGACGGACAGCGGAGCCTCAGTAATAGGGTTCCGTTTTATCCTTTGGGTACGGAACCTTAAAATGGCAAAAAAATAAGGTTTGTTGTATGGCAACCCCCCTTAAATATCTGTTTTATTTTATTTTAATTATTTATTTTTAAAATGGATATATAACTAAATATTCTGTGAATATTTCAAGCGTCTACCTGTTGCCGTTATCAATATCGAGCAAAAACGAGCAAAAAAATCACGTTTGTTGTATTGGAGCCCCCTTATATATTTATGTTATTCTATTTTTTAGTATTTGTTGTTATAGCGGCAACAGAAATACATCATCTGTGAAACTTTCAACTGTCTAACTATCACGGTTCGTGAGATACAGCCTGGTGACAGACGGACGGACGGACAGCGGAGTCTCAGTAATAGGGTTCCGTTTTACCCTTTGGGTACGGAACCCTAAAAAAGACGGTTTTCAAAAAAGTTGATCATTACAATCTTCATCCAAATGTATTATTGGAGAGACGGTAAACTATGTGACCTCAATTTAAAAAATAGCTAGTTATCTATAAAAGTGCCAAAAAAATCACGTTTGTTGTATGGGAGCCCCCCTTAAATATTTGTTTTATTTTAATTTAATTATTTCTTCTTAAAATGAATATATAACTAAATATTCTGTAAATATTTCAAGCATCTACCTGTTGCCATTATCAATATCGAGCAAAAACGAGCAAAAAAATCACATTTGTTGTATGGGAGCCCCATTAAATATTTATTTTATTCTATTTTTTAGTATTCGTTGTTATAGCGGCAATAGAAATACATCATCTGTGAAAATTTCAACTGTCTAACTATCACGGTTCATGAGATACAGCCTGGTGACAGATGGACGGACGGACGGACGGACAGCGGAGTCTCAGTGATAGGGTTCCGTGTTACCCTTTGGGTATGGAACTCTAATAAAAATGGAGTTCCTGACTAATTCACTGATTCACCAACGCCGAGGCCAAACCCTTGAACATAGAAAGCTCAAATTTTGCATAAAGGTTACTTTTGTAATGCTCACGAGAGATAAGAAAAGATTTTTTGAAATTCAACCCGTAAGGGGGTGAAAAGGGGATTTACAGTTTGTATGGAGCTTGTTTGTAAAAAATTGAATTGTTAAGAAATTGTTTTTTTTAAAGTGAGCTGCTTTAGACTTTGTAAATATACTCTCAATCAAGACGCCAAAAAAGTAATTTCTGCGTTTTTCACAATTCTACCTTTAGGGGGCTGAAAAGGATGTTAACGTTTTGTATGGAGTAGACACATATTTTGAAGTTAGTGATTTGAAACTTTGTACAGACACTCTCTATTAGAATCTAAAAAAAAGTGATAACAGCGTTTTCAAAAAATCCACGTTTTAAAGTGTGTAACGGGAGTCAAAAGTATTTCTTGAATTACAAGTTGAACTGTTAAGAAATATATTTTTTTAAAGTGAGCTATTAGACTTTCAATCAAGACGGAAAAAAGTAATTTCGAGCGTTTTTCAAAATTCCATCCTTAGGGGACTGAAAAGATGGCTAATGAAATAGAAATATTTTTTAAAATTAGTAGATTGACACTTTGTACAGATACACTATTAGAATTTAAAACAAAATGGTTTCTGCGTCTTCAAAAAATCCACGTCTTAAAGTGTGTAACGGGAGTCAAAAGTATTTCTTGAATTAAAAGTAGAACTGTTAAGAAATAGATTTTTTTAAAGTGAGCTACTTTAGACTTTGTAAATATATTCTCAAGATAGACGCCAAAAAAGTAATTTCAGCGTTTTTCAAGCCCTTAGGTGGCTGAAAAGGGGGTTGACACTTTGTATGGACTAGAAGTTTTTTTTGAAGTTAGTGACTTTGTACAGATATGTTTTTAAAATAGGCAATGTTGTGTATTAAGAGGTGCTTTGAGTGTATTCAATCAATATCAAATAGTTAATGAAAACCAAACAGATCGTGACATATCTTCATTACTACACAAATAAGAATATTTAGTAGTTTTACTAACTATATCTATATGCTGACTGTACCAAAAAATAAGAAGTAAAATAAAAATAAGTAAAACTGTCGAAATTCCAAAATCTACGCGCGCGAAGCCGCGGGCAAAAGCTAGTAAAGTAATAAGGCGACTTTACTTTTTGACAACTTGTTAACAGGAGAGAGCTAGATGGCGTCGTTGTGACACCAGAGGCTAAGCGAGAAGAGGACAACGTTTACATTGGTATGATCGTCCCGGTTATTGTTGCCGCTTATCTAATCTTCGATTATCCAATCATTTCAGTATCTTTGTAAATATACTAACAAAGGTAGCAATATGGCAGTCTTTAGAATGGTAAATGCGCGATTGCAATTATGTTATTTATAACCAACCAATATCAACGGACGTGATACATTTTATGAGAACATTGTCACCATCGTATATTTTTCTCATCGGCAGGGGTAAAATGTTTGTCAACACACTCTTCACTCTGAAATGTCAACTGATTCTCTTCGCTGATGTTCATGTAAAGCATCTGTGAAAAAGTTTCAACGTCGCAAACAAAGTAAAGCAAATTAGGATATCCTTTACATCCCGATTTATATTCGACTGTCGCATGAGGCCGGCTATTCACTATTTACCAAATCATTGCAGAATGCTTTTTATGACGATTATTATTCATCAACGTTCGTGATTCGACATCTTTCCATGAATTGAGAACAGTAAACTGTAAAGTCATTTATTAGGAAGCTTGCCAAGAATTAAATTCTCTTGAAAACGATGCACATTGGAACACTTCACTCACCGGTGCATTAAATTCCCCGCAACAAATAAACAAGTGCTGCTCTGCCGCATACAGGCACCATACTATTTAATAATTTATGTTCGGACATGTAGAAAGAATACGAAACAGATATACGACGCGAAAGTAGAACGACGTTGGACCCGAGGAAGACCAAGATTTACCTACCATGACCAAATCGATTGGTTTTATCAGAAGGTGACGTGAGTAGCCCTAGAAACTGGCGTGCGTGTATGATAACTGTATATATTAAGGAAACAAGTGAGATGTGTAAAGACCGAGTGATATATTTTTTGTAATGACTGAAATTTCGTTTAACATTATGTGCTAAATATCGATATTGCTCATTAATTATTAAATATCTAATCAAATAAAATAAAATAATTATGAATGAGTGATAAAGCCTATGATGTGAGAAAGCTGTAGTTTTATTTATATTTTGCTAGTATTTTAAACGTGTTAATAAACCTAAAGTTTAAAAAAGCTTATAGACCTTTTTAAGCCATTAGCTCAGCTAGACTCGCTCCATAAAAAACGTCTAGAAGGCTTTTAAACAGGCAGTATGATCGCATTCTTTTCAATATCTCGACTAATGAACATACCACCTAAGTGGAAATGGAATTTAGGTTT
The DNA here is from genome assembly GCA_947507595.1 of Pyralis farinalis. Taxonomy (NCBI): domain Eukaryota; kingdom Metazoa; phylum Arthropoda; class Insecta; order Lepidoptera; family Pyralidae; genus Pyralis; species Pyralis farinalis. Next base: position 35,214,492 of record OX382265.1, read on the forward strand.
AGGATAAAGGTGATCATCTTCCAATGTCGACAGCGACCGTGGAGTTCACAAACTGAACGCGAGGGAATAATCACTCGTCTAAAATTCAGTGTGATATTCGGAATTTAAAACGTTGATCTAAATCGTTCATGTCTCTATCTCTCATGATCTAAATCACCTCATGGATCGGATCTTGATGTGGTTTTCGATATTATTAAGATAGGAATTTTCATTATTCTTCTTGTTGTAGGTAAGTGTAAAATCGGTGCGGATTGGCTAAAGCAAACGGTTTCCTGAGAAGATGAGTGACAAACATAAAATGTGTGTGTAGAAAAAATGAATAAAAATAATATTATGTGAACACATTGAGCGCACTGAGGTTTTTATAAAAGAAAAATATTCGCTGCTGCAGCAATAATTTACATTCAATCGCTAGTAATATACATGAAATTCGCCTTTGCTTACAAAACACAGATTGCACAAAACAATTAGTTACAGTTAACGACTATATTATATAATATATTATTATACTATATTATATATACTATATTCATCTAAGAGAAATATTCTTCTTCCTGGCTAATTGAAGCATTTCAATAGAGTCAGATTGATTTTATAATTATAGCAGATAAAATTTGATGAAATATCTTATCATGATGGTAAAATAATCTTATTACATTACAAAATAATATTCATTACCCCGACAATAAAATTGAATTGTTTTTTTAATTTAGCTTCAGGAGTAACCCTTCGCTCAGAATGACAAGTAGTGTTAAAATTAGGCGGCGTAAGTTGTGTTTATTAACTGTAAAGAAGAAAACATTCTGAAAATTTTCAATCATCAGTATATCCGCCTTACTTTAACCTTAGAATGTCATATAATTCAAGGAAATACAAATCTTTGGATGCTCCAACTACCGTACACTACCTCTCACCATCAGGCGAGTGGTGTTTTTGCTTCCGAGAAAGTATTACAAAAAATGCAATGCAAAAAATGCATTCAGTAGTCATTTACAGTAGTAACTAGTATAGAAATTTATTGTACAAAGGTACACATGTAAAGAAACAGTCAAAATTGAACTATCCACTTACCTTTGTGGATTGGCGCATTGGGCGTCGGTATAAACGAGCGTTGCCGTGGTGAATCGTCGAATAAATGCTGAGGATTTTCTGATGGTTCCCGCTCTAGTGACTGCAGCATACGGAACATATCGATGGTGAGCTCTGAAAACCTCACTTGCTGGGAGGTACTGCCGATGATCAGCGCTTCTTGGAGGGACAAAGTCATGGAGGAGGTACGCTCCAATGGGGGCAAGTTAAGGGATGTCATCCTGTAAAAATAGAGATCTTTAAAAAAAGTTTACTAATAACAAAACGAAAGTTAAGGATTTTATAACACGTGATAATATATTACACAACTCTTAAAGTTTATGTCTCCATGGAGCACAATAACTTTAGGACACAGAGGATATGCGCAGTAGAGAGAGAAAGAGACAAAGGTGTAGTAAAACAGTGTCAAAGAAACGTTAGAATTTATTTCATACACACAGATACTCCCCGCTACGTGATTCAACACAAAGCACCTCACAGAAAATTACAGCCAAATAACAACTCCCTCGAAGATTGTTGTGTTCCTCGTAGTGTCACCAGTAACCTCTTAAGGAGTTCTGTGTTAGCAACAGAAGTGATATTGAGCTAGTGATACTTAATGTGTCGCGAGCGTTCATAGGCTACGGTAAACGTTTTACATTAGGTTGGTCGTATGCTTGTTATACCTCTGTAATACGAACTTGTATGAAAAAAAGACAAGACAAATACTCGTACAATTGTTGCAGTAATTTTCTACGTACTAAATATAATGAGGAATACAAATATTACCTATGCGACAATATGACGGGATAATTATCCGGGTGAATAACTGAAACCACCGGGTCAGCTTGGATAAACGCCTTAACTTCGTCCACAACGACGGTCCACTCGATCTGATCATCAGGGTCATATGTGTTACCGTATTCTATTATCTGTCTGTCCAGTTCTTTCGTCAGTTCCCTTACTAGTTTGATTTTTTTCAATAGTAGACAAACTACTATAAATCTTGCGTAATATCTGAGCTTTTTCACCATAAGCTCGCATTTGTCTTCTTTGCAAGCTTTGGTGTAGTAACATCTTCCTCTTATTGCGTAGTAGAATGAAAAGGCTTCTGTTAAATAAGCGGTTTCGCTTGTCCTTAAGCTGAAACAAATATAATGAATTACGACTCCATACGGCATGATTGAGAGAGGGTCAGAACTATCCTCAATTGAAGGGCAGCATCTTGCCAATTATGATAAGCCATGTCAGAAGAGCAATATGAAATTTAGAGATAAGATTCTAAAGATTTGTTATTTTTTAGATCACGATATTATCCTCTAAAAAATAACAAATCTTTAGAATCTTGTACTTAAGACGAGCTCGGTGTCGCAGCGATTGATATCGCTACTTTGACACCAATACTCGTGGGTTGGATTCCCAGACAGTACAAACATTTGTGTGTGTATCGACATGTCTGTTTGTTTTGGTCTGGGTGTTTTTAAGAAAGGTACTGCGTATCGAAGTAGCCCGTTTGCGGAACTACCTCCAGCTCACAGAAAACCGTGGTCAAATAACAACTCCGTGGAGGGTTGTTGTGTTCTTACGAGTGAGTGAAGTCACCAGGAAGCTCCTAAGAAGTAGCTGTCTTACCAGCAGAAGTGGTATCACGCGTAATACTTAATGTGTTGCAAGCGTTCATAGGCTACGGAAACCGTTTACGCCAGGCCTTCCGACGTTGTATAATAAAATCATATAAGCGAGCGACTATTCGCAAACACGAATCTTTGTAATGTAAGCTTTCTTTGACTACGATCAATGTCTTCTTCGTCTCCTGACGCTGTAAAAATATAACAGTGTTATATACTGTTGCTATGTCAGACCCCCGATTGTTAATAGTCATGAAGCAATTTTAAATTTCTTAATGGCAGAAATGGTGTTCAAATCGACGATCCGGCGCCAAGAAACTAAACTAAGAAGAACATTTTGGTAATCACAAACTGTACCAATATTGTTCTGGTACCGAATGTAAGAATAAAAAAAACAATTATCTTCAATACACGTAACGAAATGCTTATTATCCGAAGAGCGAGATGAAAAATATTTGCTTAAACTTACTAGAAATGGTAGTATAACTGTCCGATTTTAGAAGCGATTTCTCCTATCTGCCACCTCTTTAGGCCGTATTTACTGTCGAGGATGGCTCGGTGCTGTTGTTGAAATTTCCATAGTTTTGTGTATACGTCAAAAGTCCTTCCGAAGTGAGAATGCCATTGCTGATGGCCATACTGAGGGAGCTCCCTGCAAAATTAAATTCATTAGCGCGCGTTCACCACTATACCTACTTATGATAAGGTGCTAAATGTGTGATTGGGAATATGACCTTTCGTAACTCTAAAGTTAATGATTTTTCATCTATTTTTATATACAACTAATTTGGCAAACAAGTATGCGGCTAGTATTAGATGGTAAGCGGTCACCTATTGACGCTCGCAACACCACGGGGATGTTACTCGCGCACTACCAATCTTGTGACCTAAGGCAGTTTCGTACCCAAATTATTAAGTAATTTCTATGTCATATCTCACCCTTCAAAACGGAACACAGCTTTGTAAATATAGCTGCTTGGTGAGAAATAGGTGAGACAGAGGTACCCATGCAGACGACCTTTGTACAAAGTCTCCCTCTGGTAATATGGTCAAACAATAGTTTAAGTATGTACTATATTATATATAATACAGAGATTAGAACATTTCGGTGTGTTCAAATGTTCAAAATCATTGTGAAACATGAACATTAAAGTTTGATATTCGTAAAACCAATTCCACTGTTTTAATAATTTTAAACTTTATTGCGGTTATAAAACTCGTTGCAACAGTTAAATATTTTAGATCGTACAACATATTTTTATTTTGCCTTTGGCGATTTCTATGGAAACACATTTGATTTCGACGAACGATTCTATTGAGTCATCAAAAATTGTTGACTTATTCTTCTAGTATTCAAAAATATAAGTCGAGTACTTTAAAATCTACATGAATTTTGTTAGTAAATTTAAAAAACAATAATCAAAATATTAGACTAAAATATATACACGTGTATATCGAATTCAGTGGCATAAATAAGGTTAGAAAGTAACAATAATATTTCAGTTACAAAATTGCCGTAAATTACGTTCTAGAATTTTTTTGAGTGACTACTATTGAGAAACTCTGAAACAATGTTACGTTACGTATGACGTATGAAAAGAGAATTATGTTCTAATAGCGAGTATATTGCGTATATTACAGATTTCCATGGTTTCATAAATTAGCTTATCTTACAATGTAAGTATTTAGTGTATTAGTTAAGTAAAAGATTTCGTGTAAGTGCCATTTATGGTATGTTATTGTAATTAATATTCTTGTTATTAATACAGACATATAAAATATTGTAGCGACTTTCCATCAAAGTAAGGCGTCACGATGACTATCATCGATCCATTTGTTAAATTAAATGTTTTTGGCGTTTCAACAGTAAGGTATTTTACATTGGCTTACCTTAATCCATTGAAGAGTTGTTTCGATTTTTCCAACAAGTGACAAAATTCTATTATCACTTTACGTTCATGGTCCTCCAATGGATTCATGAGGACCATGAACGATGATGTTTCTTGCTTTTCGCTTATTTCTTGCTCCGTGTTATCTCCCTCAGTATGTTGGGTATCGTTGACGCCTACATTCAATTCTTGTAGAGATGGTGGCGGATAAGTGTCGTAATCGTTAACGTTTAGCTGAAGTTTAGGCTTCGGGTATCCGGTAGGAGAACCCGGCGCTGGCGATGGCACCGGATTTACGGTGATGTTTATGTTATAATCGGCATGTGTATTATCCTTGACCTGCCCTGTGCTTACAGGCTTTGAGGCCAACAATGCCCGCCAGTTTGGATACTGTTTCACAATTCGTGAATTTTTAAATCGCGTTATACTTTCGTCAAAATTGATGAAATCCTCATTGGGATGAGGTGAGACGCATCTGGATTCGGGAGGTGAATAACCTAATATATTACACCTAATTACAGTCTCTGACTCACGCGTCAATTCTAATCGACTCTTCTTGCCTTTTGCAATTAGCTTGCCATCTTTTGTTACTAGGTTGCCATCTTTTTTAACAAGCACGTAGTCTTTGGTATTGGGCTTATCATAGCGTTCAGAGTCACAGAAAGACGATTCGGCTTTGTCTAAAGCGTGGTCAGAGCTTTGTCGCGGAGGTCAAGCGCTTCCAGCTAAATCGCCTTGTTTTCCCCTATCTAGCGGCCCCTTTTTTCTTTGTAACGACGATGGATAGGCCTCTATCTGGGCAGTTGTAACTACTTCCACGCAAGCATTGTCCACTTGAGGCGAATATGATAACGATTCTGTACGGGGTACCCCGATGGCTTCTTGGAGGTAAAATCTGTCTTGAGCTAGATCTCTATATGAGAGATTTTCGCACGATTCGGGTATACGCCGGTGTTTGAATGGGGTTGCCACTGAAACAAAACATATTAATGTTATAAAATAGAACCTTTATCATCGACTTTAGACCCAAAGACTTTTACTTGGTAAACCCTATCCCACTCGTGGCTCTGATGAAAAAAAGGTATTATTAAGGGAGTTTTGTCACCTCCGCTTCTACTACAGCAACTCTTCAGGGTCTTTCTAATGTTCTCATTTCATTGCAAGAGCAAACCAATTAGGTACGAAATTGCAATATCGCGGCCTTCTTTTCTCTCGCAACAGTCTGATTTACTAATTATAAATTTACCAAAAAACATTCTGCCTAGCGAAATACATCCACATTTAAAAAAACTACAGTATAATAACGATTGTTGGAAGGTTTGCTGTGTTGATAATCAGTAAAGACACCAAGCAGCTAGAAAATGGCTATAAGGTACGGTTACTCTGATTATTCAGCAAATATTTGTACTACGCTTGCAAACTTGGCCGCTAATGTGATTTTTTAAGCTACAAATCCATCATACATTTCCACCGCTGTGTCTACGGGATCGACAGCGGCATCTATGAGAGTTCCAACGTACAGTCAACATCGTTGCAGTCCCATGGACAAAACTGTGGCTGCCTGGGAATTCACAACACAATTTAACCAGAATAATATATGAGTAGGAAATATTCGTTCCCTTCTTTGTCATAATAAGACGAACAGATAGAATGGGTAGCGATGGTTATAATTTCCGTCTACAAATATTTCTCTACATAATGTCTGTTTGCCTTGGCTATGTTTGTTTTCGTCGCTCTGTCAGGAGACTAAGACTGAAGTTATTCTCACTGTAAATTATAAATGTTTCAAATTTTTGTGCTCTCGAAAACAGATTTTACTAGCCAAGTTATTATAAATATCTGTTTGAATATATTTTAAAACTCTCCATATTTTGGTCTGATAAAAGCTCAGTCCCTACATAATCCCTGTCTTATAGAATTACACTCATCAGAAAATAAAATCTTTTAGTGACTCCAATCTGTGTCCTTATTATATTTTAGGTTTTGATACAAGTCGGTTCGGTCGCCTCTATTTTGTAATAGAACCGGCAGGTTTAAAATAGAACCGGCAGGTCTAAGGTAGAACCGTATAAACAAAAGTTTTTTTTGTTATCTGGTTACATTCGAGTGATCAAAGACCATGACTATGTTTACATCGAGATTTTGTCGGATTCGAGGTTTCTATGTTCAATCGTTAATAGAGCCCAAAAACTGTCTGACGATGTGAAGTTTCTAATGTTGAATATTTTCCTTGTTTCGTACAAGCAAAAATTAAAAATAAATGTCAAAAACGTTAAGTGGTTTGATGAAGGTCTTAAAATTCAAAAAATGCAGACACTTTTTCTTGTGTCTTTCTTCTTTAGTATTTAAAGCTGCATATAAAAAAAATATTTGGTTAATCTTTTCTTTCGACCCTTAATTTTCGGTAAAAAATAAAGTGTTTTTCGCCTTTTTTAAAGGAGGTAAACGAATATGCGTTTCACCTGATGGTAAGTGAACACTATCGATAATAGAGACAGCAAAAATTTAAAGTCGAACTGATGCATGCAAATAATATACAATCAGACAAATTCGAAATAAAATAATTACAATAACGGAACTTCTGAAACGGATCTGAATAGTTTGGAAAATATGTTTATTAATATTTAATATAATTCTGGTATAAATATTAAGTCTTGTCTTGCAAGATGTGTTGATAATAACTAGATATAGGGTTTCAGTTTGATCTGCTTGATACATGAGGTACTGAAAACACGGTACCTAGTTATGAATGTCAATTCGATTATCACATAGCACAGATGTGTAAAATGATATACTGATTTACTTTTCCATTTATATAGTTACATATTTCTAATTATCACTCGCTCATGAGGTAAAGGAAAACAACGTGAGGAGACCCGCACGTCCAAGAAAGTATATTTCGAAAGACGTGTGACCTAACCTAAAAAATCGGCCAAGTGCGAGTCGGACTCGCGCACGAAGGGTTCCGTACCACTATCTATAAAAAGGCAAAAAAATCCCGTTTGTCGTATGGGAGCCCCACTTAAATATTTGTTTTATTTTAATTTAATTATTTATTCTTAAAGTGAATATATAACTAAATATTCTGTGAATATTTCAAGCGTCTACCTGTTGCTGTTATCAATATCGAGCAAAATCGAGCAAAAAAATCACGTTTGTTGTATGGGAGCCCCCTTAAATATTTATGTTATTCTATTTTTTAGTATTTGGTGTTATAGCGACAACAGAAATACATCATCTGTGAAAATTTCAACTGTCTCACTATCACGGTTCGTGAGATACAGCCTGGTGACAGACGGACGGACGGACGGACGGACAGCGAAGTCTCAGTAATAGGGTTCCGTTTTACCCTTTGGGTACGGAACCCTAAAAAGGTCTGGTTTTCTATTTGGGTTATGGAGGTCTGACAGCAGTCGCTCCATGTAAAAATCTATATCTTCGCCAAATCCTTAGGCTTAGGTAGCGGGCACTTCTAATGGGTTAGGAAACTGGATAACTAAGAAGAAGATATTAGTGTGGACGGAGCATCGCCCTGTAGGAGAGCTACACGCTGGTCAAGGATGCAGAATGAAGAATACGGGCTGTATTGAGAAGAATCTCCTAGCGTTCGAAGTGTTTCATATAACGAGACATTGGAAGAATAATTTTCACCATACTCAACATGATTGAGAGTTCTTAGAAGGTTTCTTTGTCTCTGCCTTTACAATCTTAATAGTCTTTTATATATAGCAATTGGTGAAATCAAATAAGCGCCTACTCTGAATATTGGCTTATCAATGACAGTCATTACTGTTATCGAGAACTTAAGACATACTTAGGTATTAAGCTCACAAGGCTATTTTAAAGAAAAAGTTGTTTTTCTTTATTTCTTGCCAAAGACGTTCCCAAAATGAAGTCACGATGCAAAAATAACCCCTCGTATCAGCGACTCGCATACGTTTTGGGTTACATCAGGTCCAATCAGCGTATGATAGAACATATTACCTCCTTATCAAGCTCCTCCAAATGTGATGCTTTTTCTTCTTCTTCTTAGCATTATCTCATTTCCTAATTCCTTAGGTTTAATTGGACCCACCACTACCTAAGTCTAAGGACCTCTAGACCTGCCGTCAGACTTCCGCAACCCAGAGGAAAACTAGACCTTCCTTATATTAGGTCACAATTCTTTCGAAATATATCTATACTCGTAATTTCTTAGAGTTGAAGGTTTCCTCACGATGTTTTCCTTCACCGCTGAGTTAGTGATAAATACAAATATGTGATACTTTTTATGCTAATATATTCGATGTACATAGTACGGCTAAAGATTTTTTTTTTGTATTAGGTAGATGTTAGCTATTAGTGCCATATTATAATATTTTAAGTCGCGGCTATGCCTTTGATGTCACCTATGACTTGTCTAAGCGTGGTTTTAATATCATTTACATTCCAGATGATAAGTTTTCTCACATACATACATATCATCACGGCTGTCTTCTATTGGGGTTGGTAGAGACTATGGAACGCATTAAACTACCCATTTCTCACATTTTTTCCCTGCAAACGCGAGAAATAATATTGCATGTAACACGGGCGGTACGTGAAACTACAACATACGTGCTATAACCTTAATTCTTTGCTCTGAATTGACACATATTTATCGCATTTGCTTGTACACTTTTATTTCCAAAGGTACCTTTAGGTACATATTAACATTATATAAACATCTATATACCACACTAACTGACGCCTTACGATCTGATATATTGATTTTATTATACAAAGTTAAGAAAATTCGTCTTTTACTCTCACATTGTCTTAAAAAGTTGTAACTATCTTTCAAGGAAGCCTTAAAGATTTAGGTTAGCTGGAAAAGACATCAACTGGTATTCCGTAATCGGAGGCACCCTTTTCTTCTAGACATGTGTGGTTACTTATAATAAGAATTAGATAGAAGTAAAAATAAATATGTATATAAAAAGTTACAGAAAAGCTTCAGTAATATGCAAATGAAAGTTAGGATTATTATTATATTTTTTTTTTCATAGCAAGTGTGAAGTATAAGGTAAGGAGACAAACACATCTAAGAAACCACAATCGTAACAATATTTTTAACACAATTCGTATGTTTACACTTCATTTACACTGTGAGTTCAGTTACTTGTCCTTTTCATACATTTTTTTTTTGTACAATTTCAGGATGCATGCAACTATATGAATGCTTCTCGTAATACAGGAAGAATAAATAGCGCGCGCGTTGCCGCCGCTGTTGCTAACACAGCAACGCCTTATAAGTTCACTGCTAGCTCCGCTCACTCGCAGAAACACAACAGCTATCTTGGGAGTTGTTATTTAGACACTCACAAATATTTGTCCTGAGTGGGAATCGAAACCACGAGCCCTGGTGTTAAAATAGCTTTGCTAATGTAAAATGACATCCATCATCAACAACACTTACTGTTGATGTAAAATGACTAATGATGATTGCAACATCGCTCATATTTTTGTGTTTACTCGTGCTGTCAGTGTGTGCTTCCGCTGTCACCTGCTTCAATAGTTTTTTTAATTTACGTATTTTTAATACGCTGCATCATCAACATTGTGTGATGTGCTCAACATTGTGAAGTCATCATTCGTCATTACAGCCGTAGGACGTCCACTCCTGAACTTGGCCTTCTCCTTAAACTTCCACAGCAATCACCTCAATGTACCGCTTGCGTCCACCGGCTCTCTGCGATCTTCGCACGATCGTCAATCCATCGTATAAGAGACTATCCCAATCGGATATCTGCCGGGGTTGCGAAATAACTGGGTCACCAGGGACTAGTAGTAGTATATTGTGTTAGCCATTAGGGAGATTTCCCATTATCGCCTCTCTTGGAAGGCGGGTTGGTGATCGCGGTATAAGGCAGTGCACAACATGACACTGATGCCTTCATCCGGTAACGTGTTTCCCTTAGCCGGTGTCTAGGGCACCCATGGAAAGACAAGTGCTGGTGCTATTCCATAAGGGCAACCAAACAGCGAACTTCTACATTACGAAGTAGGAGAGTGAAATACCTTCCTCTAATATACAAGTTATAATTATAGATAAGTTAATCCATCCTCACAATTAAATAATGGATATGTAACTTATATATTAGAAGGTCTTCTCTTAAAGTAGAAGAAGGTTGTTCTTGTATATTAGAAAAAGGCTAGCGTATTCCATTTCCATGAATATACTGATTGTGTCATGGGGCAACTGTAGTGAGACCTCAACGACCCAGAGGGAAATCTGGACCTTTTTCAGATTACGTCACACGTTTTTTGAAATATAATTTCTTGAACGGGCGGGCTTCTTCCCGATGTTTTTCTTCACCACCGAGCAAGAGATATTACTTATGCGTAAGTTAATTTGAAACCAAGAAATTGTGTTAGGGTTAGTAATTTTTGAGTAGTATTGCTGATATTTTGTTTTTCTATAAGGCAACATTGTACTTTTCTAAAGTGGCAACTGCATTCAAATGGCGGGTTATTTTACCTCAACGCGATTGGTTAACGGCTTTTGACGGTGACCAATCAGAACACCGGTTTCTCCCGGTAAAAAAGATAAGAGAAAAATGAGCGATGACCATTTGACACACTACTTGGTTAGGGCGGTTGAGAGAATGAAGATATAATGAACACGCACTGTATTGTCAGAGAGAATAAATTACTGGAAAGTTACTGAGTTATTCATTTGATATCTACAACTGCTATTAAGTTTATACTTCAGAAGTGTGCAGAACAACATTTTAACATGTAAGTACACGCCCAATTACCTACGTTATTACTGGATGTCTTAGTAAATCAATGGTGGTTTCTTGGTGTTTTATAAAGCCTAATAGATAGGCCAGCGTGCATTAATGGGTTTCTTAAAGGGACAAAATATTCTTTACTTTTTGCCTACGTTTTCAAGATATTTAAGATATTAGTCATCCGTTAAAGTGGGTATGCGTAATCACTATTTGTAATGTATGCTGACCGTAATTAATCCGTAACATTTGCCTTCAAAGTTTAAGTTAGCACTATTATCAAGCTTTTAGTTTTTACACGTGCCTCTTTTAGTTTAACTTGCTTTATTTGTTAGCATCCTGCAAGGAAAATTTTAACTAGTGTACCCAACCGATTTGAAAGTATAATAAAAATAAGAAAGGGATTATCTTAGTTTGTTTTCATTATTTTACCACAAGCTAATATTAGACTTGTTTGTGAGTTATCAGAAAATGGGAGATTCACCACACCATCTTGAAAGGCGACGGTCCGACAGCCGAAGGCTAGAGACACCGAGACGCAGTTCAAGGCGCGATGCAGCATCTCACAGTGGAGCTGTTTGCGGAGTCCGCTGAGAGATAGAAGCCGGAGCCACCTGCCGTAGCCGGGTCCCGTGCGATCCAGATCTTGAGCGGGAACGTGAGCGTGTCAAAGCGTTGGAGGCCCAGCTGCTGAGAGAACATGAGCGGCTTCTTCGCGCCAAGGAGCGACGGCTCCCGACTATGCGACGCGAAAGTGAAAGTCGAGATAGCAGCCCCGGTCGTTACAGCGTGCGCCCCGTCACGTCGAGCCGGTGTGAAGATACCTGCCAGCGCAACAGTCAGCGTGGGTCGGCGAATGCAGATGCTGAGCGACGAAGCGACGCGGGATGTATTACAAGGTCACGCAGTCCTTCTATTACTAAGAAACAATTTATTGATATTTTCAATTGTTTAAAGGATGGTTTGACATCCCAGCCATCCGTCGGCATACGATCCATCCCTAAAATAGATAAAATAAAATAGATTTGAATATTTTGCCAAATTTTGATCCCTCTCAAAAAAACCAACGCATTGATGTATGTTTGAAAAAAAGTAAATGATAAAGTGTGCCTTGGTATATGGATGGGATGACCAGACTACCACACATTTTGCTATGCAAAAACTCCAGGGTCTGGCTAGGATTTGGTATGAAGGGCTCAATTCAGTACTATTTAGTTGGCAAGCGTGGCAAGATAAGCTTGTTAACGCATTCCCCTTCAAGCAGAACTATGGCCAGGCATTGGAGGATATGTTCAAACGGAAAAGTCGATTTAATGAACCTAGTGAGGTTTACTTCTATGAAAAACTAACGCTACTTAATCAGTGTGATATAGTAGGTAAACGAGCAGTAGAATGTTTGATACATGGTATTAGCGATAGGACTCTTCGAACCGGAGCTTTGGCATTACGTTGCACTCACCCTGTCAATTGTTGCAGTACCTAATGTATAGCAGAGACTCCTATAATTCTGTTGATCGAAATCAATCTAGAAACAAGACTGACAGTACCAATAATAATTATTTTAACCACAAACCAAATAATAGGCCCAGTCAAATTTCAAGTTGTTATAATTGTGAAGAGAAGGGTCACAGTTTTCTGCATTGTCCAAAACCACTCGTAAAATGTAATAAGCTTGCTTGGCCACTGTCAAAACACCAAAACCTAACACGGTACAAAAAAAAAACCATGTGTATTGATTGTACGGCCCAACAACGAAATGAGAGTAATCGAGGTTCCAAATTTTTGAAGGATGTGGTGATAAAAATATGTCATTTGAAGCATTTGTCGATTTCGGAAGCGATGTGATGCTCTTGAAGGAGTCTATAGTTCGTACCTTGGGGTTGACTCACGATAACGTTCAAAAACGCTTAAAAGGTTTCGGTAATAGCGTTGTTCAGACTATCGGAGGGTTGCCGCTAGTTCTCAGTATAGATGGAGTGAATGCAACAGTGCCGTGCAGAGTGGCGCATGATAGTTTTCTGAAAAAAACCGGTGTTGATAGGTCAATCTTACACTGAGCAGGCATATATAATAGTTTACATGCAATTTGATCCAACCTGCTTTGTGTGCTTCCGCCACCATTGGTGGTAGTAAATTTGACTTTCGCAAAATAACGCCTGAATCTATTAACAATATATAATAGTGTACAAAGACGCAACCAAATTACAGGTTATTGATATTGGCAAAAAATTCGCAAACATCAGATCTTGGAATAGGCGTCGAGTCACCTCTGCCTATCATAACGACAGATATAGTAGAGTTATATGGGTCAGCATCCGTTAGAGCTAAAATTGAGCGGAACTTTACTGGTACTATTCTTTTAAGAAGTGTCGTTGCATGGGAACCTAATAAGAAGTATCTCATTTGTGGAGCATTGTGCTGTCCTAAAAATAGTCGATTGATAGTAACAGTTTTCCCTCACGGTAGTTCCTGCTTAATATCCGGCAACACAGTGTTGTGTTGAGCAGGAAGAGGCCTTCGAAACGCTAAAAACTCGATTGATTGATAGGCCCATTCTTGTAAAATACGATCCTGACGCTGATGCCGAGCTTCACACAGATGCTAGCCAGCTTAGTATTGAGGGTATATTATTACAGCGCCATTCTAAAATGATGACTACCGGCCAGTGGCATACTACAGCCGGCAAACATTAACTTAAAAACTTCCACTCTTATGAGTTAGAGACGCTGGCGGTAGTGTGTTCACTTCGAAAATTCCGAGTTTTCTTGCTGGGGAAACAATTCAAGATAGTGACTGACTGTAGCGCACTCCGTTCCACTTTTACTAAGAGGGACCTGATACCACGAATAGCACGCTGGTGGCTGTTACTTCAGGAGTTTAACTGTTCAGTCGAGTATAGGGCTGGCGCGAAAATGATTCACGTTGATGCGTTGTCGCGTAACGCTATTAATGATTACAAAACTCTTACTGACCAGTTTCCAGTCGTAATGGCAATTACCGGCGATGATTGGTTACACACGCTCCAGCTTGGTGACGGCGAGCTGCGTTGCATCTGTGACATACTAAGTTCAGATCTTGACGATAAAGGGCTTCAGTACATAAAGGATAGTAAAAAGGATAGTAAATTGTACAGGTACATAGACGGGGACAAGAACAATTTACGTTGGGTGGTTCAGAAGGGTACGAGGTGGGAACTGTGCCGTCTTAATCATGATAATATTGGACATTTTGGAGTAGAGAAGACCCTTAAAAAAATGAAGAAAACATATTGGTTTTCTAAAATGTCAGGATTCGTTAAGAAATACGTTAACTCGTGTATAGAGTGCGCATTTGCCAAAAATAATTCTAAAAATCGCGGGTGTTTGCTCCATCCCATTACCAAAGTTGAACATCCTTTTCACACGGTACATGTTGACCACCTCGGGCCTTTCGTTAAGTCTAAATTTTAATGAGGTTTTGCCTACTTGCTTGTCGTTGTAGATGGTTTACCAAGATTTGCTTAATTAAACCTGTCCGAAACACGAATACTCAAAATACTATTCGGGCTCTTGAGGATATATTCTGTACATTTAGGAATAAAGACCGCCTTATCAGTGACCGAGGCAGTTGCTTCATATCAAACAAGTTTAAGACTTTTTGTACTGAAACGGGTATTAAACATACTCTAAATGCTGTAGCGAGCCTACGATCGAACGGCCAAGTCGAGAGGTATAACCGTACCATCCTTGACTCTATGCGAGCCATGGCTGTCAAGCACGGATAAAAAGATTGGGATAGTCACATTGGGAACATTCAATGGGGATTAAACAACACTGTTAAAAAAAAACTATAGGCAGAACCCCATCTGAGGTGTTGTTTGGCTCTTACATGAATGGCAAAAATAATCCTATTCTTAGCCAGGTAACGAGTGAACAAGTGCGAGATAACTGTAACATTTTTGATATGCAGAAGGAAGTTAAGACGAGAATTGATAGTGAGCAACATAAACAGAAACGAGCTTATGACAAAGATAGGAAACCGGCGCGTACATATAGTGTATAGGGGACCTAGTCAAAATAACTAAAACGTATTTTAATAATGACGGACAAAGCAAAAAACTCATGCCTATGTATGTCGGGCCATATCCTGTAACTCAATTGCTAGACAAAGACCGATATAAGCTAGCCCCTATTCCAGGTATGAGTAACTCTCGAAAGAGACGTTCCACTGCAGTTGCAGCGTACCGCATGAGGCCATGTATCCACACCTCCGCGTTAGAGTTAAATGAACATTATTCCGATCATGACTGTAATTCTGACAAATAATAGGATATTTATGAAATTTCGGAATTAAATATTAATTATTTATAAGCTCAATTATAAAGTCTGTTACAGAGGCAAACTCTTACATATTTATGTTCTGTTTCAGATCAGACACGATGATTGATCGGATCGTGTTTGATGCGAGTTACTCTATTGCTACCCAAGTAATCGAGTTCTTGGAGGCAAGCACCTACAGGCTACTCATAATCGATCGTTGAGTAGCTAAAATATTTACCAATTTAGTAATCGATACGCATTATCTTCTCATAATCGAGTTTGGGACTAAGATATGCGTAGATAAGTTGTTGATATACCCACGTAATCGATCGTGGAATGTATTTTATGATAATTCGAGTAATCGATCCTCGAATTTATCGAATCAATCTTAGATTTTCGTTTCACCCATAATATTTGTTAAATTATTATAAGAGCATACTTTGTTTTGTATAAAGTGAAGTTTTAAGTAATTTTACATACATTTTAATGTATTTACTTAGTCTTGTTCACATTTATTACTATTTATACCTTTGTGCAATGTCACAATACATTAAGTGTAATTTATGTTTATCGTTAACACAACATAAAAATGAATATTGGTACATTTCATATTTACTAATGGTCAGTTACGTTCCCATATTATGTTAAATTTCATTACCTGATTTGTTAATGAGGATTGTGCATCTGGTCATAGCTCATATTGTTAGGGTGCCACCTGGGATCGTGTGCGGGGACGCTCACGATGTCAGGACGGTCGATTGTTAGGGTTAGTAATTTTTGAGTAGTATTGCTGATATTTTGTTTTTCTATAAGGCAACATTGTACTTTTCTAAAGTGGCAACTGCATTCAAATGGCGGGTTATTTTACCTCAACGCGATTGGTTAACGGCTTTTGACGGTGACCAATCAGAACACCGGTTTCTCCCGGTAAAAAAGATAAGAGAAAAATGAGCGATGACCATTTGACACACTACTTGGTTAGGGCGGTTGAGAGAATGAAGATATAATGAACACGCACTGTATTGTCAGAGAGAATAAATTACTGGAAAGTTACTGAGTTATTCATTTGATATCTACAACTGCTATTAAGTTTATAATTGGATAAATGGATTCCAACCAGAGACTAGTCGGATGAAAGACTAGTTTTTAATCCACTAGGCTACCACTGATCATGTAGGTATATTAGAACTTTATCTTAGATGCTGTTACAATCATCGAGGTGTCAGGTGTGACCTAGATCAAAGGCAAACTACAATAATTATAGAGCATCTGAGATTACTATCTAACACGTATTACTCAACAACAGTTTATGCTGTATGTCGTAGCGGTAAAGATGAAATTTCCATGCTTTTTATAATTTGATCTGATATCGTCTATATACCTAAGAAACACGAGCATGATGGACCACAAGTCATCCTCAGAAAAAGAACTGGTAAAGACTGCTACCCATATACCAAATTCAGATCTATTTTTTTTAAACAACATCGAGAGTCATACAAGCACACGGTCCACCTGATGTAATGTGTTATAAGCCTTTACCATCGCTGTTGCTAACTTTAAAAAAAAAATTTAGGAGCTGTTTCGTAATTTTACTAGCGCAAACACAGCCACCATCCAGATATTGTTATTTGTCCGTCTATTTCTGTGAAATTGAAGTATTTCTCCAGTAGGGCTGCTTTGATGCGCCCGATCTTTGTTACCAATTAGACTTAGACTAATGCAGAGATTATTATTCTTACATTTATATTTAATTTGTATAATTAAATACATATTTTGTAGTTAAGATAATATACATTACTTTTCGTGTGCATTGATGTTGTGCGGCTTGGGGTGGCCCAAGGGTCACCCCGCCGCAACCTAAATCGCTCGTTGATCGATCGACTTATTCCTGCTTCTAAGATTTTCACCGAATTATGAAAACGATTTTATATTCTTATTTACTGATTTGTATATATAGACTTACTTTCGTGAAAACAGAACAAAAGCTTCCATCTTTCATTCTAGCAAAGATAATAATAAAACGATCAAAAATCCTGTGTCCGTATACACCAATTGTAACTGCAGCAACTTTATTTGAAAGCTCTCCCCAGAGTGCTAGCTTTGAGGGTATTAGTAGTATATCTACTCGGATGATCATAAATGTCAATAAATTAAAATACGGTTAAGATAAAAACATATCAAAGTGATAATTCATATTAAAGTTTCAACAGAAATCAGATAAAAATAAATGTCATTCTGATTTAAAGAACTGAATGCAGGCAACATAATAGCCAGTATATCCATTGTGGAAAAGAAAACGCAAGAAGTTACTACGCGAGTAGCAAAATATGAACAGTAGTAAAAAGATAGTCTTGTCAATTAAATTTAATTATTTTTTACAGGCCATAATGTGAAATAGATATATGGTAATTAGACACAATATATATCATTAACCGATACGGTATAGCAAGTGAAGGAATAGAGCGGGAAAGAAGAACATTATTCAAAATTAAATAATATTTTAAATAAAGATTGGTTTGTTTGTTACGATTGCTAATGATACAGAGCGTTGGTTGAACAAACGCTTTTTTAAATCAAAATCAATCGTTTCTCTCTGCAAGAGATTTGGCGTGAAGTAATATATATAATGATAGACAGATATAATAATAATAATCCTTTATTATCATCACACAATCTTACATTCCAATAAATTTGTTTCTTAAATTATACATTTACAGGTTTCTTAATATATACATAAACTTAAAAACAATTTGCATAAACTTACGAAAACTAAACGAAAGAAGCCAGGATGTCGGTAATAGACCCTTCGATTGCATGACCGGGGAATGTAACTCAATTACTAGCCGGGATGAAAAAGTATCATAGAGCGTCCATTAGCATGAGCCAGTTTATTTAGTTAAGCTTTAGTTCTGAAAGTTGATAGATAGAGTTCACATTTAGTTAAGCTTTAGTTCCGAAACTTTCTAGATGCATCATGTATGTTAAGGAAGGATAGTATATGTGCAAACATTTGTTGTAAAATCTTTGTCAGGACAACATACTGTGATTGACTATTAGTGATAATTTTTAAACCCTACCTTTTATAATTGCGCTTCAATTCGCTAAGTGAGATTGCATGATGAAATGACATGAGATTGAGAATTGTGTTATTACAAGGACAATAGCTTATGAAGCTAAAGTGGGCCAGTTGCATAAAAAGGATATTGTATACTCATTTTATTTAACGAAATAGACGTGCAATATATCTTGGGTAGCATTACAACATTTAAGTTTTATTTTGCGGCAAATTATAAATAAAATGATATCACTGAAGGTGCATCTCTAGGAAACTCGCACATTTAATAAAAGTATATAGCTAAAGGCGTGTGACCTAACCTAAGACAGATCTGGTTTTGTCGCTAGGTAGTCTGACGACAGTCGCTTCACGTCGATATCAGTATCTTCGCCGACTACTTAAACATAGATAGCGGACTCCACTGACACTGAAAAAATATGAAAGCGCACAAATATTGTGCGCTTTCATATTTTTTCCGTGACGATCTTATTATGGACACCCAAGGCACAACGGAAATACTGGGAACTCAAATATATGGAAATACACGTTTTTACATTTCCGTCAACGGTAACGCTATGCCGTGCACATCGTCTGCTCCTACTGTTATGCCATGACGATATCATAGAAGACTAAAGTCCTAGCAAAACCGTCGCGGTATTTTTTCGGTGTAATAAATCACGGATGAATATCGTGGGTAATTTATTGTCACGATAATGGTACATGCAGAATTAAATAATTACAGAATACAATTTATCTATAACTTCACGCAAAATCAGACTCGATCCTTACACACCTCACTCGCTTCTTTAGCATTAATTACTTTTCTCATGCATACTCGCTGGTTTCTAAGGCTCCTGATAGAACACGACCAATTTGATCATGGTAGGTAAGTCTTGGCCTTCGTCGGCTTCTACATCCTTCCACTTTTTTTTTGTATATCTGTTTCGTCATTCATTTATCCTGCATTCTTTCTAGATGTACGAATCAACAGAGCATGCATTTTGTTCTTTTAATACCGACGCTCTTTTACTCTATTTCTAACATCATCATTGCGAATACGTTTTACAAGCGTTACGCCACAAATTTTGAAGATTAACCTCAGGGGCAAGTGCAAGTCCGTCTTGCTCCTTACTTACCATGAACTGCATAACTCAGTTTGTGAATTAAAATGTTATCAGGGAACCTTAGTAGTTTTTTGGGTCTTATCAAATAATTTTAAACATATTGTTTAGGATTAAGGATAGTGTTGGTATTTGGTTTAAAAATTTAAAAAAAATCGGCCAAGTGCGAGTCGGACTCGCGCACGAAGGGTTCCGTACCATTATCTATAAAAAAGGCAAAAAAATCACGTTTGTTGTATGGAAGCCCCCTTAAATATTTGTTTTATTCTATTTTTTAGTATTTGTTGTTATAGCGGCAACAGAAATACATCATCTGTGAAAATTTCAACTGTCTAACTATCACGGTTCATGAGATATAGCCTGGTGACAGACGGACGGACGGACGGACGGACGGACGGACAGCGGAGCCTCAGTAATAGGGTTCCGTTTTACCCTTTGGGTACGGAACCCTAAAAAGCTAGTCGCAGTACTAACGGGAATATGGGAGCATTAAATCTGGTTATTTCATTTACTTTGCGAAGCAACTGAGTGTAAGAACCTGCGATACTATATTAGAAGATACTCACATAAAACTGTATGTCGAGGTGAAATTGTAGGATGACGTAGTTATATAAGTAACTAATTCGAATTTCCGTGCACTTGTTCTCCGATCGTACCATCCATTATGGCCAATTTATTAACCAACTTTTTGTTCGTGAGAGGAGAGGCCAAATTTATACATACATATCATCACGCCTCTTCATGCATGCTCTTCGGTTTTGGGTGCTTTTGATTTGGTTCTTTTTCAACACTTTGATATTTATGTGTGCACATACATGGGACGACCCCTGTCGATATCTCCATTCACTCTTGCCTGATAAACTTCTTTCGTAACTCTTTTGTCATTCATTCTTTCTAAATGACCAAAAAATCTCAGCATACCCTTTTTAATTTTTGCCACAACACCATTGTTCATTCCACATAGTTATTTATTACTCTATCATTCATTGTAACTCCACACATATCTACTCTTGAGTGCTCTCATTTCTACAGCGTTCACCCTACTTTTGAGCTTTTTCTGCCATACCCATATGAAACAAACTGAAACTTCTCGACATGTTATCGCTTGTTACCACTGAGTACAATGCACCATTGGTACGGTTTCCTGCATTTACTCTTTTTTCAATATCGCCCTCACTTTTTCCATCTCTCGTATACATAGAACCTAGATAAACAAATTCATTCGCTTCTTCCCCTTTTTTATCTCTGATTATTATCTGGTACTGTAACAGTTTCATTCCTTTCGATCGCCATCGCTTCTTCTTCTTCATTACATTTACTTTCATATCTTTTCTTCTGAAGGCCTAATTTATTACAGTAACTAATTGATGTACTTCTTCCGCCGTAGATGCAAGGAGAACCTGACCATCGGCGTACAATAGGGTTTTAAATACTGAATGATTCGTTTTTATTTCACAGTCATACCTAATCTTTCAAGTTTATTACGTTTATTTACCTAATTTAAAAATAAAAATTACCTTATGAAGTATATTATTTCAAGTTTATATATTTAGGATAACTGCTATGCTTTACATGTTTTAAATATTGGCATATATCGGCATATATAAAATGTGCTAACATAGTTAATAAATAGTAGAGCTTATATCAACTAAGGTAAACAAGGTATTTATCCGAGTTACCACATTGGCCGCACATCATTGAAAACTAACAAACAGAGCAGTCATTAGTGGTTAATGAATCCTAATGAGAATGAAATATGAATTACAGGTTATTTATGTTTGTAATTGCATTAATGATGCATTAATGCGTATAATCGCCGGCGGTGGAATTGTTGATTAAGATCATATATTACTAATATATAAAACATATTGTGTATAATTACACTTGTAATACCCCTTTTTAATACAATGTCTGATGTAAAGTGGTTACCAAAGCACTGTATAAGCTTGCAAAATACTCGCAGGAGCACAACCTTCAACGGAGTTATTACTACAAAGACTACTTGGTGTACTTTATTAAAATTGCTAACTGAACTATACAAATTGAGGCAACACATAATATTATCATTTTTTTACATAATACGATGTTCTGTTCGTACTGTCATATAGCGTGAATCATACAAAATACATATGTAGTTACAAACACTCATTCCACCATTAATAAAAACATTCTCTATGATCTAATATGAAATAATTATCGTCAAAGAGTTATATAATCTGTATACAACTCACATTTACATAATACAATAAAATTATTCTAATAAGTTTCCGCAAATATTACATTGATGTATGGGTTATATACAGATGCCCTAAGTAACCAATTTGACATAGATATGCAATTGGTGTAAATGGACATTGCTGCATTCCGAGACGTGGGCCGCGTGCTCCTAATTTCGTATACCAACCGGAATTTACTGAAATTCCTGGAATGCGAAGATAGCGTTGCAGCTAAATTAGCGAGAAGGCGGAATGTTAAATTCGAAACAGTAGGGCTTCTGGAGTAGAGCCCATAGAGGCTTTCAGAGAAACGTAAACGTAAATATCTATGCGGATTGATAACTTTGAGTATTCAAGGAATGGCTATAATAATATTTTGAGAGCAGTGATAAGCTAGTGGATAAAGATCCGGGGTTAGAGCCAGTGACCAACTGCTCCCTGATTCGAATCCTGGCATGTACCACTAAATTGGTGTTTTCAGATTTATGTACATATTTGTAATTATGACTTGCTCGGCGGTGATGGATAACATTGTGAGGAAACCCACACGTCCAAGAAATTATATTTCGATAGACGTCTGACCTAACCTAAGAAAGGTTTGGTTTTCCCTCTGGGTTGTGAAAGTCCGACGGTAATCATCGGATGTAAAAATCAGTTGTTTCACCAAATCTTTAGGCTTAAGTAGCGTACTTCGCCAAACCTAATAGATCTGGAAATGGAATAATGCTAAGAAGGGCATAGCAACATTTTGGGTTGCGAAGAAATGAAAGCCAAGTTAATGTACTTCTTTATCTACATGCCTCTACACGCTGTAAGCATGAGGTTTGCTCGCTTGAAGCGAACTGCCGTGTATGGTAGCCCTGGGCGTTGCGGTATTATATTTGGAAATATAGTACAACAAACGAGCTTTTGCTTTTATTTGAATTCTGAGTTATTTCACAGATAGTAGTTATCCATTGCAATGCTGTGTCGTTTGTGCGATATTGGAAAATATTAGACATAAAAAAAATTCAAACGAATCATTGCCCAGTTATTGGAATACCCAGTATGCAATTAACACTGGAAACGTATTTCCATTTCACAGAGATTGGTTGACATTTCATTAGGCGTTTATTATCGCCTAGGTCGCATTTCTTAACCGTTTACTTAGTCCAAATATTCATGCGATAGCGATGTGTGTAGTTGAGGTGTCGCAAGACTTTGGCATTTCAAGTGAAGGCACAGATACTGTACAGACTGTAGTCTCATCCACGGCTCATTGTGCTTGCACAGTTCGGACGGAAACCGTGCAAGTTATGTTATCCTTTAGTACATTACTTATTTATAGCAAATAATTTTATACGTAATAAAACACAAAGTTGTTGTGTAATAAAACTAGGAAATTTCTCGTAAAATTTAATTATGTGATGGTAGCGAAAGAGTATCGATCGATGTAATATCAAAGGGAATGTCGTTTTATACCATATTTGTGTACCTTATGTTATAAAAAATAAAAACACAAATATGTTTTAAAAATAGACTTTACTAACACGCATGTCAGGCAACATCGATACCAGCCTGTTTATGGCTGGGTTTATCAATCTCGAGCATCTCCGTACACTGAAGACACGTTAAGCCGCCAATCCCAATTGTTGTCGATAGATGGTAATCGTTGAGCCAAGTCAGTCAGACCTTTGATCGAATTGAAAACACCCGTATCCCTGCAGTGGAATGAGTAATGATTGGTGAAGTATATAATTTTGTCAACTCGTGAGGATAGAATATGCATGTGTGTAGTGAAGTTTACCTTCTGATCTAGTAACATGTCTAACTACTTAGTGTTCCATCTGCACTTTTACAGCTCCAGAGTACCGAGAGGACGTCACTGCAATTATGGAGTTGAAGCACAAATAGAGCCGTGAGTGTCGCTAATGCTGAAGTTTTATGGAAGCATGTAAACTTCGTTTATTGGATATTAAGCGCGAAGAGATTGCCTTGTACACAGACTATACTCATGTACCTTGATCTACTTGAGAGAGTGCTACTAGTTAATTTAATCATGAAAAAGTTTAGCAGTATTATAATTTTTATAGGAAGGTTAAGAATCGAGTTTATGTAACAAAAGGGATATTTAACTGTGGAATGCAGAAATTTAAGTAGTATTGAACTAAAAATTGTGCCAAATTACTTGGCAATCCAATCCAATAATACTCCTATTAGCTCTTATTATTGACAGAGCTATATTAAATTTAATAGTCTCCGAGATTCGAAGAAGGCGTCTGTTAACACTTTTCTCAAGAAATGCCTATTAAACGTTTAACAAGGCAATAGTTGCTTGAGATATCATGCGATCCGGTCTTAGGTATAACAACGGCAGTTTTCCGAAGTTCCGGGAAATTTCCAGAAGCAGAACTGATAAATGCGTATTAAAAACTTTACGATAAACTCTTTACTATACTTATTAAAAGCTATTTATGCCATCATCGTCCTAGCCCTAGTAATTAGATTGTCGACTTCGATTGCAGCGGTCTTTAGCAAAAATAAATAATTCTAATGGTTATCGATTTGTCTCGCTATTCAGAAGATTGGGTTGCAGATGTCTAGTAATGTTTTTCCTTTAAATGCTAACACAATTTATAGAAAGATGTTCTTTGTTTGACAGTCTGTGTTTGACGGTCCGGTCGGTACTTTGGTGTAAAATAACGTATGTTACTCGTAGTAGTTAATATTAAGCATGTTATCATGTATATTCGTTATAGACGGAAGACATAATTATGTTTCAGAACGCGAATGCCTTCGTGCTGAAAAGCCCTTGGTACCGTTGTAACCAGCTTGGAATTAGAGTGAAATTTATTGTTTCATTATCATTTCAGTCCTCATTTGTAAATTGCTGGACATAGGCCTCCCCCTCTAGAGAACCAGTCTCCTTGATCCTGAGCCACTTCCATCGATTCCCTTCCAACCTTTTTAGGTCGCTGCTCCATCTAACTCTGCATGTACTGAGTGTCCAGGGATGCCATTTGAGAATCGGTTTTCCGCAGCGGTTGTTCCCACTACTGCTTCTTCAAGCTACCTACCTACTACTACTGCGGATATCCTCATTACTGATGCTATTGCCCAGTGAAATCCCTAGCAGCCTTTTCCATACACACTACGACCTTGTGCCACTCCATACGGATAGCCCACGAGAGGTTCACGATTTCATGAAAATTGCCCGTTTCATGTCATGAAATTTCGTTGTTTAGAGTTTTCCTTTAATCTTGATTTAGAGATTATTGTGATCATATAGTAATTGGCTACGGTAACCGCTACATATCGGTGGGTAACAAAGTAAGAGTGAAGAAGAGAAGAATATATGCATATATTGATTCTAAAGGGCTAAAAGATTCGGGTTAAATTTTGTACGTTTTTACGGAATACGTCCGTGAAATTGGGTACACATATTGCTCATTGCAATATTGACATGTGGTTTGCGTCTTTATTAAATAGCACTCACTTTGAGCTTTAGCGAGTTGTGTAAGGACAGAGTAATATGGTGCTCGGTCCTCTCAGCCTACCCCGTAATGGTCTAAGTGTGAAGATACCGTATAGTATAGTGGTACTCGCTTTAAGTATAATTCTTTTTACATCTCATAAATTACTCATTTAGGGCATTTTTTGTCGAAGTCGGAAAGAATATTATAGCCTTAAGGTTTTCTCTTTTCATTTCGTTCACTCGAAGGCGAAAAGCTCTGTGGCGTGGTTTCGGCGCACTGGTGTTGCTTTCGCGCCCAGCCACGCGAAGCGAGCTTTTTACTTCCCACCTTGGCGCTAGTTAGTCTTAAAGGCAAAACTAACAGAGGTGGGAAAAGCGTAAGAGTGGTAGCGTTTCGACGCGGTGCGATTGCACGAATGTTACAATAAAGATTTAGTTTCGGATCCTTGCCGCTTTTCCAGAGGTGCAGGTGCCGCTTTGAAGATCAGTTGGGTATCGAAAACAGTCATTAAGCAAAAAGAGAAGGTAATTTTTGTAAGATGGAGGTACTACCCATATGGGGTAGTACCTCCATCTTACAAGAAACCGCAGTCAAATAACAACCTTTGGGAGATTTCTGTGTTTCTGTGAGTGAGTAATTCCTGCGCATACAACTTTACCAAGAATATGTAAATGTAACACTGATAAATTTCCAGGCGCCAAATGATGAAGCTACTATTCAGGAAATAAACAAGTGCAATCTCTATAGCGCTTGTTTATTTCCCGTCATTAACGGCTAGAGAGCCGTTAATGACGGGAAATAAACAAGACTACACAGAAATATTTTAAATATTTTAGAATACACAGAAATATTTTAAATATTTTAATTTTCAGTACGTTTACGAATTTCAAAGTACGAAGTCTAAAGTGGCTAATACTGTAAGCTGTCTTAGAAGAGGCTTTATTAATAAAATATCTATTTGTTTCATTACTATTCTCACTACCAAGCCCGTAATGGAATGGTGATTTTAATCTAGAAACGGTTTGATTATTTCTGAATAGTACGTAGCATAATACCCGCGTATTATGCAATTTTTGTTTCATAGTAGTCTTACTTACTTATATTTGAAATCGGCTAACGAAATATTTACAATCAAATCACTCTAATCCATAGAGTAAGCTAATGAATAAGTAATGCAACTTAAAGGGAAGAGAAAATAGACTATTTAGACATAAATATACGCTATCGCTTTTACCAACTAGCTACCACAGAGCCCATTAATAACTTCAAAATTGAGACACTCCATCAGTTGGGCGTTTTATACACGTTGAGTATTTTGTACACTGTTTCTCTTTCACTAGCGGTTTTTTGTATTATTGAGAGAGAGAGGCAATAATACAAAAAACACTACGTGTGGGTGTGGTCGACCCTAAACATAATAAATAAGCGGGTTTACCTCACACGCTACGAGTGCAATTTAGTTATACCAGTGAATATCCTCTCAAAATCAAATTCAATTGATCAGCATTGCCATCAAGCTTATATCACGGTACTACAAACACATGCGTAAAATGGTGACTTATTCTAGAACTAAATATTATTGGAAAATCTATCTCACATTGAGGAATTACGCAATACATTGATGTTAAAATACTAAATTCAGTTTCGAGACAAACACCCTTACCGACATCATTGCTTGCAGGTTGAAACGGGAAGCCGTATCTTCATTTTTCGAAAAGTGTTTGTCAATTTTTATGTCAAGGCGTGAGACATCATATGATTCATAAATATGGAGGGATAGATTGAGTATTGCCTATTGTGAAATAAATGCGAGCAAAAAAGTGTGAAAGACACGAAGGGATTTTTTGGCTTTGCAGTATCGCACCTCCGTCACGGCATTCTTCCCACAGACAAGAGACAGATATTAGCCGCACAGTGTATAACACAAGTGTATGGGATATTGCTGAGTCCATTCTCTTTGTGTCTACCATACCATTAGCACATAGTTAACTAGTATGGCAGTGAAGCCCGCAAATCCTCAAATCCATCTGTCGATATGTCAACTGGTTGATATTACGCACCGAGCTACAGACTTGGAATTGGGTCTGTCAATCTGACAGGTATCTCTGGGTGCAAAATAGCCTTAGTTACATAGATAGGTATAAACAACTACCGTTATCTCTTGTGTGTGTATTTTCAGGAATACCATTCCTATATGAAATCTATATGCTTGTCTGTGTGTGCGTTTTTTTCGAATATTCGAATTTTGACTTCAGATTCCGATTCAGCAAAAAAAGAAGAATAGGAATGTTCAATCAATTCAATCTATCTCTTAAGGAACATGGTCAAAATGGCCGACAAATTTAAAAAAATAATATTTTTGAATTGTTATATAATTGACAAGCCAGGTGTTCCTCTGGCAATGCAGGTTTGCGCATTCTCAACTTGTTAATTTTACATTCGGAGGCAAATAAGAATACGTGTTGCTTGATTGGAAGCGGTCACAATATACATAGCGTTGTTCCTTCGCTCGCTGCTAACGCAGTAACTTCTTGCGAATTTAATGGTAACGTGAGTCTTTAGCATGATGTATCCTCAGTAACCACAGGTATATGTATTCTTTGACTGCATTAACAAGATGGAATGTCATCAAAACAATTGAATGCAAGTGAATATTTATTTACAAATTAGCTGCTGGCTCCAGTTTAGCATTCTTGGATTCGATACCTACGAGTATGTCACTTTTCGTTCTTCAAACTTCAATTTTTGTGCAAAGTTTTTTTTTATAGCTACTGCTGCGAATTTACTTAATAAGAACACCAATAAAAACTTATTGCCTGTCAGTATGGTTTCCCAAACTAACTTAAGACCAAATCGAGCGATGATATAACATACTGAAGTTAAAACTAACTTTTAGTACAATATATTACCTATCCACTCCATATCACTCGGGTTATGCGGTTATAGCGTTCTATTAATAAAATCATCAACATCGAAGCAACGGTTTTTAGAGATTACCTCTTAAAAACTTGTAAACTTACTCCGCCCAATATTGACAGTAAACGCTATTTTTCACGATTTTAGCCGCACTAAATATCGTCCACATACAAAAATTCACACCTAAAGTTCAAGCTTTTAGAGTGCCTAGAATATTTAATACACCGAACAAATTTTGTGATTTGATTTCTAAATATTCCTGCTTTCAAAAAAATTGTGGATACACACAAAACTCGTATATCGAAAATGGTGATCCCTGAATTATTTTCAATACTAGAGGCAAACAATTTGCATGCTTAAGCCGCTTATCAACGGATTGTAACCTGTTGTTATACACCTACAAACCAACATTCATAGTTTTAAAAGCAAAACTGTGGTACTGTAGTACCACCTTTGTACATTTATCTAATAGACCTTTTTAAAGAATGAAGTCCTAAATAAAGAGTCACGAATATTTCTTTTTAGATGACAAGACGATAGTGATGTAATTTGGCATTTCCAGGAACACCGTTCCTATATGAAATCTAATATGATTGTCTGTGAGCGCGTGTGTCTGTCTCTTTTTTTCGAATATTCGAATTTTGACTTCAGATTCAGATCAGAACACGGTCAAAAAGGCCGGCAAATAAAAAAAAATAGAATTGTTATATAATTGAAGAGCCAGGTGTTCCTCTGGCAATGCAAGTTTGCGCATTCTCGACTGGTTTTGAGTTGATTTTGTTAATTTATGATAATGATAGACTGTCATACAAAATAAGACATAATAATATGATAATAATGTCATACATAGTAATGCATCTTTATCTTAAGGTAAATCTTTAACTTCCTTAGAGAAATAATTTCGTATTCGTTTTTGCGAGTTTTTTCATTGCAAAATAATGTAGTGTCCAAATTTCATGTAATTCGCTTCAGTGGTTTCGGCCAGGCGATGATGAATCGACTACTCAGCGTAGTGATTTCGAGTTTAAAATGTACCTACAATTAACAACAACATTGGTTGTTTCGCCATTACGTGATAAGCTTCTTTGTATTCACGCTGCAGTGGGTATATTTATTGGGAATATGGGTAGAATTATTAAGAAACACTGTGGTTGATTTATGAAACATATTGGAAACGAACAAAATTTGCTATAACAAAAAGATAAGTGCTAATATTAACTTCATTGCTTTACTTCATTAAAAATAAAGCGCTTTCTTTTAGTGCTTGTTTTCCGTGAATAATAAATTATTTTAAAATAAGTTTGTGTATATATTCAGTACTACAAACAGACCGGAGCACATATTGATATTAATCATATTGTGCTCCTTCTGTCTATTTCAACAAGGAGATATTTTTGTCAACGTTATAGTTTATACTTTTTTATTTATATGACTGTATAATGAAGTTATAATATACTTTAAAATATGGCTAGAAAGTTATTTATCAAAGGGATATTTAATATGCAGTCTAAATAGTGTAATTTTGGTTTCGATTATATTATATTCAAAAATGATCGTCGAAGTCAAAAAAATCGTTCTTATTTTACATATTGTAAATATTATTATTGAAATTTATAATTATTATTAATATAGTATGTTATAATAGAATCTGAGAATAATATCTATGTTTCGTCCAAATATAAACGTAATTTATAAAAAAGTACTAATGATCTCCTTCGTTAATACTTTTTATAAATTATGTTGGGAGAAAACAAGCATAAGGCCATCTGATATAAGGTTACTGTACCCTATAAACGTTTGCTATAAGAAAGGTATAAATCGCGCATTGCCACCCCCGCCGGCTAACAGGAGCTCAGCGGAAACCTTACTCACTAATAGGTGTGGGTAAGCGAATGAATACAACAACACTACAGGGAATTGTTATTTTGCTATGGTGTTCTGTGAAGTGTGAAGGTACTTCCACGGTAGATCTGCTTAGATACACCTTACTTTTCTTTTAATATATAAATTGAGACTAATAAATATTACATGTATTCAATATAATTTAATGTCACAGTTCTTCAGTAACGTGATTATATTGTTATTTTTAAGACTTCCGTATCTTAAAATGTTAAAATAAAACATTTAAAGCTATTAAAGCAATCCGGGACAGGATTTTTTTTTAATTCCTTGTAAGCAACCTGTCCGCAAAAAGCGATCGTACCGCGCCGCATTTCGACCATTTTTTATGTGATTCGTGATGCACACAAATGTTACAAAAAATCCCAATGCGGATCGCTGGCACTTGAGTAAAAAGTTTAAAGAGCATAATCAATAGTTATTAAATATTATTATAAAATGCGCACAATTAGATCGATCCCTTCTCTCGGAAGTTCCTATCGCGTAGAATATCTTAATATATGAATTATTGTACTTTTAACCTATTTTATAGAAAAAACAATACAGTCAAATTTATATCAGTGAAACTTGAGAAAAACCAAATATTTAAACATTTTTCTTTATTTGCTATGGTCAAAAAATATAAATAAATAAATTCACTTTAATTTGAGAGCGACAAAGAGCCATAAATTCATTTATTTGTACATTGTGATTAAGTTCACAGTCGAACTGTGAGAATTGTAGATCCTAAGCTTACACACGGTACTAACTAAGCCTTTAAGTCTAGGCATTAGCCTCCTTGTGTGATCTACCGATTGTGTTACGCAGTGAGTGGATTGTGTTCCGAACAGTTGTTCTTCTAAAACCGTATCATATACCATCGGCAGGGAATTCATCTTTTAATATGGGAACCACAATGGCAGGGTACTATTTTGGTTCTTGTGGGGTTGTCTTCCGCAAATTCTTAGGTTATGGAATGGACTGGATAAAAATATTCTTGGGAAGATAAATACGGGGAAGATAAAAAAAAGATGTACGGCCGACAAATAACAACTTCTTTGAGGGATATTATATTCTAGCGAGTGACCAGTAAGGAATTGCTGTGGCAGCTGCGGACACGGTAACAAACTAGCAATACTCTACAGTTGGGCCGCGTGCTTGTTTTGTTATAGGATAAAACATATAAAGGTTTTTACAGGGTCGGAAACATACTAATAATGGGCATAGGCTACGGCAACTATCTACAAAATTGCTATCTCTATATCGCCTCAGTCTTAAATATAGCGATGACCAGCGTAGCAATGACAGCGATGTCGTGGTATTCACCTACTAACAATAGTGGATGGGTGCCAGCCGGTGCTTGTTTGCGTCAACTAATTAGTCGCAGTAATCCGCTAAATAACTTGAATATTAAACATTTCATAATACGTATATAATAAGATTTACTTACTTGTCTTCTCCTTGTGTTCAAGTACTTAAGTGATGGTTGTTATATTATTAAATAATTGTACCTCAGGTCGCCTTTGAATGCAATTAACAGCCTTCTATGAAGAAATTGTTATAGAAATGCTCAGTTGAGCCACGATTTTAATAATTATTTTATTAATTATAAGAAGTACGAATTATATTATTTTAGAAAAACGAAGGTTACTTTAAAATTTTCTTTAGAAAATAATTTATATAAAAAAGATACGTTTTGTAAATGATTTTTGAATTAAATTTATAACTGTTTTTTTCACACTTTTACGAAATGTTAAGATCTTATTCTATTGAAAAATAATTTATACTTTATTCTACATTTTATTTGTTTAAAAATTAAATTGTTATTTTTAATTTATTATATTTAAAATTATTTCATAGAAACTATTCACTGGGTTTCAGAACGGAAATGAGTGACGCGGCCTTCACCCGACTAATGCATCATCCAAGTGAAGGTACGTCTCCACAAGGTCGTTTGCCATGCGCTGAAATGCTACTGCCGCACCTGAACTGCTATGCTTCCGAGGTCGGTGTGGGGATGATTGGCCATTGCGCTTATTCCCGAGGCCGCGTGCTTGCCGTCACTGTCATAGACATTGTGAATGGGCGTTTACAAATACGTGCTCTCGTCGGCCGCGGGAACATGAACCGCATCTCGAACTATTTAAGTTTACTGCGTTCTAGCATTTAAATGTAATGAAATATTGACTTTGTTTTCGTATCTGCTTTGGACTGGCATAATACATAACTAGGTAAGTGCCATATTTCCGTTAGTCATATTTTCGCTAGTGATATATGTTTTCCCGTTGAATCTGATTTAGAATTAGAACCGTTATTAGTATAAATCTATACGAGTATTATCGAGTGTATGTATTGTGTGTGTTCTATTTCTCAACAAAGAAACTTAGTGCACTTAGGATAATAAATACGCCCACGAAGATTCTATTTACTCTTTATGTATATTCTCGTTAAGATTTTCTTTTTAAATTTTATTTGAATGTAGGTTTTGTAGGGATGTAGCTTTTTAGAACTGTGGTAAAGAGGATTTTATAAATGTAATTGTCCATTTTCATGAACTGTCAATTCTCTCCTCATATACGCCATGTTTCATGAGTAGGTATGTTTTATGGTATTAAAAGTGTGCGTGACTAATGGACAGGCGGATTAACGTCGAGTTTATTTTAAGAGCTCCGTTTGTTTTTTTTATCTCTAAAACTATATATGTGATTTAAAGTTTGGATTTAGGCGATAGTGCTTTTGATTTCTCGTATAACTTTCTGTATTTTGTATTGCAAGTTTGAAGACGCTCTACCGTAATCTTCTTCTTTTTCTCTCGACTTGAATGAAATGGAGTAATTGCGACCCCGAGTTTCTCATTATTTTGAAGGATTGTGCGAGATTTACTGTACTTGTCCATGGACAAATGGTGCATCTTATAGATTTCACTTAATTTCGCCGCTGAGCTTACAAACAGACAATAGTTAAAGCGAGCTTATTTTGAATATTAATTCAGTTCTGAGCGTAAAATATTTTGAACATAATGTTCCATGTTTTAGGATTAAATGTTTATTAAAATAGTTGATGTGCTAAAAAAGGGCCAAATAAAAAGCACCGTAAATCGAAGAGTATACGTAAAGAGTTGAACTTGGAAAAGACGAGAGAGGTATGTTTGGATCGGTACACCTGGCGTTCCATAGTATCTGCCTACCCCAATGGGAGACAGGCGTGATGATATGTATGTTTATTTAATATTATTTTTCCTATTCTGGCTGGCATGGCTGGATAAATAAAAATATTGTAAGCCTATAGACGATTCGAACGTTATGTCGTAGGATTAAGATTGAAAATAACGCGTTGGCGGCCATCGCCGCCGCGGTGACGTGTCGTAATAGGTATAACAGGAAACAAAATGATGATCGATCAGACATTTGGTATTTGGACAAAGTTTTTAAGAGCTTTAGTTTTGAATGCTTTAAATATGTAAAATTTAATATTATAAGTTGTTATGATCTTAATTCTAATGTTACAAATATGGATGTCACAGAATCTTCAGATTTGCGGGTATTCTCGTGAAGTTTCGTCGGATCAAGTGTTAAGCCGGAGTGGGTCGCTAGTTAATTAATATAAATAAGATTTGACAATACTCACGTTCGCGCTGACGTTGCTCCCATTTCTTTTTGAGTCGTTTGTATCTACGGGGAAAACAAAATAGATAAGTCACAATGTGAATTATAAAAATATGTCATAAAAGCACCATTACTATATATTTTAGTGATTTGAGTATTCATGTCAGTTTACCTAGGAAGTGTTCAGAAAGGGAAAGAAGGTTTCATCAATATTTGTTTTAAAATCCAACTAAAGATGTAATTTGGTGAATTTAAACGATCAATTTCATATGACATGTTCAAAACTAACGAAAATAAAACTTTATCTTGTTAACGTTATCACGTTTCCTAATCTATTAGGATTGGCGGAGTCCACAACCTAAGCGCAATGATTTGGCGAAGATGCTGATATTTTACACGGAGCGACTGCCATCACAAATGAATGTAGTGCATTGTCTGTTAAATCTATTGATAAATCTCGTTAGAGAGTGTCCATAAAGTTTATATGTTTAACTACATTAGACTCGTGTGGTGTAAAATATGTTAATAATTCATAGCATAATTAGTTAATTATCGTAACTGGATATTTTATCCAATTGCACTAACTTGTCGAAGAGCACATTTTCCCTTTATCACGCCAGTTTCTCCCATCACAAAAATTGTTTATGAGCCCCGTCTTTTCAAACGTTATTATGATTATAATCGTATGTAAGAAAATTTCATGTAACTATCACACAAAGCATCTGCATTGTTCTACATATATCTTCGCGCTGGACTCTTGCGGGGTAGACAAAGGGAACCAAGTGTTACAAGACGCGGTCTTTACATGTCTCGATCCATTCTTTAATATTCATAGCTGTGTTTTGTTTTGGTATTCAGTATAGTAAACTATTTGTAAATTAAATCTTTTTAATTTCATGGTTATTGACGTGGCTATTTGCGAACTTATGTTCAATTTCAAATTTTCCATTTTATATACTATAAAAATAAAATTTGCGTCACTTAAAACACTCACACTAAGACATATGTTGCACACAAATGACTGTAAATCATGTAGGTTTAGAAACATCTTAGAATAAAAGGATATTCAATGATATTTACTAAGTCACTTCATATACTAAATAAATAAAACAAGTAATTTATATGTAGGTACATATTTACATGTTATTTACTAACATTGTCTTAAAATTGTGATGCTCCGGTTTCTGGGGAGTGACGATAGAAATTTTTGTAAATACAGATTTCATTTTCGGATTTTGCTACAAAATCGTGTAAAATTAATTAATTGGCTTCACCTTCAAAGACAAAGCCAGTGTATCTCCACGCTGAGGTAGAGCACAGCGATATATGTAAGCGGCTTCTTAAATGCTGAAATTTTTCAACCTTGCCAAAGATCCCAGTCAAATATCATCTCCCTGACTTATCTTTAAGACTGATATTACCAGTGAAGTCATAAGGAGTTACCGCGTAAGCATCGGAAGCGGTCGGGGGGTGTGCCATATGTGAGTTTATTTTCCTATGTATTTTTAACATATTGCTGAATTAATCATAACAGAAGCATCTATTTAAATCATGAAGAAGTATTGAAAACTTTTATTAATATATTTCACTAATAATTTAGGAAAAAAATGTCTTCTTCAAAATCGATATTAAAAATTTCAGGATTTTCACTATTTTTTTCATTTTACTGGGTGCTACTATATAAAAAATAATTATATAGATATATACTTACATATTGGATACACAAGGAATGCCTAACAAAAATTCTATGCACTTTTTTTCGACCATGTTATTTATTTTAATTCAAAGAATCACTGAGATTCGAGAAGACCAGGGGGGTTTTCTAAGAGACACTATTCCGCGGTCACGTCTCGCCCTGTAGTAGTATTAGAGAGGAATTAAAAATCGGCTGGTGGGAGCTGATATACTACTAAAGTCGCAAAGATGACCGTATGTCACGATGGTTGCAGAATAAGTGCAGTAGGTTCGGTGTATAACTAAACAAATAACTACTGCGTGCGCAATGCAACAGGTTTGGACCTGCATTTCAGGGTCAAAGGGAGGCTCCCGGGGATCGTCGATATCTAGCAGTAAAACTGCGTAGGTGTGAGATAAAATCTATAAAGTTACAGTGCATAATGTTCGTAATTTATATGTTGATTTCCACTAATGAGAGTTCATGACATTTATAATAAATACTTGAATGCCCATTACTGAATTTTGCCAATAAAACCCATCTATTTTAAATTAAAGAACAAGTTGAAGGTTTACTTGTATTACCTCGGTTTAAGACTAAATATTTTGACTAAAAATGTACTATTTACATTTGCGTTCAAGAGCGGCCAAGGTCACGCGTTATTTCGTTGAGATGCCCACCCGCCCACAGCCCCGCGCCGCCGCCCTCTCCGCCCGCCCTATGCCGCCGCTTGCATTTTGTCGCTACAGGTGATTTCCACGTGTAAACAATAAAAAAGAAAGCAATGTTTCTTGATCATCAGATAAATAATAAGTCTTTATTTATATACAAGAAATAAAATTAGTTATTACATGTTTTTATTTTTTGTTTACAGTATCCGATTCATTAACGTACAAGATCAATGAAAGGTCCAAATGTAAAAAAAATGTGGATTCATATAATGTTAAGTCATTACTAGTGACATGATTGTTTTTAAGGAAAGGCATATGGAATGATAAGAAGACCGAGCCACATATACTTTAAAGAATTAGAAGAAAGTAAGTGTGATGAATTGCGGAAAATAAATTCAAGTGGCAAGAACTTTAGAAACGTAGAGGAATAGCTCATGAAAAGTATTTAGCATAATTAGTATTTCGTATGCCTGAGCTTTTTGGCAGTATTTTTATCAGTGCTCACCTAGTCATAAACTGCACGGTAGGGGAAAAAATTGTGACGATTCCAAACAAATGTAGCCATTTTTACGAAATAAAAAGATTTTGACTTTGTATAACGTTTCCGAATAAAGTTTTATTTATTATTTCTTGCCCCGAATATTTTTTTCCTATTAGGTGAAGATGACATTGCTGTAACTCATTGAATTCATATTTACTTTTGCCGACACTAATCGTAACGTTTCGGATTTAATATGAGTATTTCTTATATTTGACTTCCGTCTGCCTACGGTGCACTCCACCGCACAAGGAAATATGATTCTGACGAAGTGGAGTTAGGCCTTCTATATACTAATTTATTTAACGTTAAGAAAAACTTTGTTTTGCTTGTTTTTAAGCACAATGCGCACAAGGACGCCTACAAATTTGCAATATTAAAGTTCATATGGAGAAAGAGTGCAGAAAAATAAAATTTATGTTCAATATTTATTACAAATAATAAAGTTCTTAATTTTGAAATACAAATTGGGAGAATTTCAATATATAAATTAAAAACAAATTAGTCTTTGGTCAAACAGTTGCATTGAGTATAGATTATCGCTGAAGAAGCAATATATAGTATTTTGAATTGGCATTAAACTTTCATGGTGAGATTTTCGAGTGAAACTTTTTTCATATAATACCTATAAGGTTTTTGTTTTAAAATTTTTAGTTAAATATCCTTATTAGGTATATTTTTAAGCGGTAAGCTATATCCTATCTCATTTGTATCTCATTTGTAATTATTATAATTATAATTAATGATTGTTATTCTGTGAAGATGATAAGATTGAAGAATGTATGTGTGTGTGTGTGTGTGTGTGTGAAATTAATACGTGTCCCGTGTTTCTTATGAGTCTCTAAGGTTGGTCCCTATTTTGGTACGTGTTTTTTTTTGGTAAAAGTTGCATTCAATGACAAAAATTGGTAAAAGAGAAAAACATTCCAAATCGATACAAACTATAAACTTAATTATAAAAATAATAGAGCAAACAACGCAGATATATTCCATATAGAGTAGGTACGGCAATCATGTTTTCAATTCAAATTTGTTGTGATGTAATGTGGTCTGCGGCCTATTACGATGCTGACAAATCCATTATCGCGCAGTTCCTAAAGCTGAATATCTAAGTTAATCCTTAATTTTCTTTAAAATATTTCTTTATTGATAGTGACCCAAATTCTGACGTTATAATTTAATTAATGTGAGCGATCATAAAACGGCTATAATTTATTGAAAATAATTTGTTGAAATGATTTGTGTTTTACAGCTTATGTACTTTTGCTTCGTTTGATAATATTTTTATTTATCATAACGTGCGTCCATAAGAAACTATTGGCCAAAAATTTGTATATTATTTGCTTTGATAGTTTCGTTTTTAGGATGTCGAAACATCGTAGGTGAAACTACAATAATTTTATAGAAGGATAGGAAGGTTACAGACCTCTTTGGAGAAACCGAAAGAGTTTACCTACTTGAATACAAGATGAAGTTATTAAGACTGACAACTATAGGAAATAGTAGGGTTTAAAAAAGAAACTTGGCCTTTTATAGTAATAGGTACTCTGAATTGACATTAAACCTTCATGGTGAGATTTTCGAGTGAAACTTTTTTCACATGATACCTATGAGGTTTTTCTTTTAAATAATGTGCAACGTTTGATTTCGATTTTCTATTGTTTTTTTATTCAGCTTAGACGCAAGAGATGTATACTTCTAAAATCCGAGTTATTTTTGAATACGAGTTCCGAGGCGGAACAAACGCGGTAGAAACGGCTCGCTCCAAACGCATGTGAATGAATGCTGTGTTTGGAGTGAGCCGTTTTTGCCGCGTTGCGTTCATTAGCAGAGGAGACTGCTAATGAACGCACCGTGCGTTTTTGGTTTAAACGCTTTCGTAATGGAAACTTCGACTTGAAGTACGAACCAAGACGCAGGTGAATAACGCTGAGTAGAAAAAAAACTACCCTGGAATTAGCGGCATGATTTAACGTTACCTTACCTACATATTGACTCATCAAATCAATCCTACTAATATTATAAATGCGAAAGTTTGTATGTATGGATGTTTGTTGCTCTTTCACGCTTAAACGGCTGAACGGACTTGAATGAAATTTGGCACGTAGATAGATTATGATCTGGATTAATACATATGCTACGTTATTTGACTCCACTCGGGCGGAGCCGCGGGTAGCAACTAGTAAGATAATAAAAATGTGAAAAATGATTTGATGATCTGCAGAACGAAACGCGTGTTGAAACTTGTGTTGCCATGTTGAATCGGTACAGAAATGAAAGAATATTGGTTCGAATTGTGACATGTACCGAAAAGTAGATTCTTTGCAATAACCGTAAACAAAAATGCAATGACTAACCCCAGGTCAAACGCCGCAACAGTGCCCTAAAGCAAAGCTTACCAATAAAAAGGTAATGATAACTGTTTGGTTGTCTGTTCATGGCGTTATTCACTATAACTTTCTCAGGTTTGGTCAAGCAATAACAGCAGATGTTTACTGTGCCGAACTTCGAACAATGATGGCGAAACTGGCAATGAAACAGCCCCGACTTGTACATCGATCTTCACCATTATTGCTCCATGATAACGCAAAACCTCACACTGCACGAGAAATCGTTGTAACTTTACAGGAGTCGCAGTTAGAAACCGTACGTCATCCTCCGTAC
The DNA here is from genome assembly GCA_947507595.1 of Pyralis farinalis. Taxonomy (NCBI): domain Eukaryota; kingdom Metazoa; phylum Arthropoda; class Insecta; order Lepidoptera; family Pyralidae; genus Pyralis; species Pyralis farinalis. The sequence goes on from OX382265.1 coordinate 35,253,921, forward strand.
TCGCCAGACCTTGCTCCAACTGACTAAAATTTTTTTCATGTTTTGAACAATTTTCTACGTGGAAAAAAATTTCGTTCCAGAAGGCAGTACAAAATGCTTTCACACAGTTTGTAGAATCTAGATCCTCAGAGTTCTAACGCAAAGGCATAAATAAACTTCCGATTAGATGGCAGTAATATACCTATACAGATAATGTGAGCAAGCATTTTGATTTAATAAATATGTTACATATTAGAAAATCGGCAATTTCATACTTTGACCCTTAATATTTCTGAAATAAGTAAATATTATATACTTTGTACCTACATTTTATATTTAGTGAATGAATTATATTATGTGAATGTAAAAATGGTATGAAATGACTTACTCTCGTTTGGTTTCAAAAGAGTAATTTAACTGAGTAGTTCTGTCGAAACCTGTGTCCAGTGTAGAGAAATAAAACATCAAGAAAATATCTACCTAGTATCTGTACCTCATTTTTGCTATAACGTATTTGTATTTGCTCGCACCTTACGTAACATAATTGCTAATAAAAAGACTATCTCAGTCATAGGACTGCACGTCAGAAGTGAAAACTTCTTAGCGTCACAAACTTGTAAATATATGCACACACAAATGTATATTTATGTATCTGACGTGACGGTCAAGCGAGTTCAGTGCCTTTTCCCCATTCCAGTAGTATCCAACGTACCTAAAGAAGTTTGAAAGAATTAGATAAATATAGAATAATAGATATATGGATTTTACATATTGACAAAAATAAATTGACACAAACAATGCGATAAAATATTAGCTCAATTACTTCAGACGCTTCAGGGAAAATTACTTGTATAATATTCAATAGTGGTATAGAATAACTTTGAAGCATCTGAAATGCAAATATATGAACAAAAATATATTTCGACTTTGTGGAAATAACTGCTCCTATAAAAATGCATCTGCGGGACGCTATTTTGCCGCCGGCAGGCATAAATCTGGTTCGTCTGCTCGCAGCTCTGCCTGAGGGCTATTTGATAGTTGGTGTTTTAGCAGAATTGGCAACAAACTATAAACTTCCTTACTTGATCCATATCATTAACCGTAAGGCGTGCGTTTTCAGGCTCCAATTTGTTATATGAGAAAGCACCGTTATTATTGAAAGCATGAACTATCCCCCCTCAATGCTTTATAATAGCACGATACAATATCTATACTTTTAAACTATTTCAAAAATAAAACTGGCGCGGGTAACCTCTGAATCCAAGCCTTATACTTGCGTTCAGACGTTCTTCTTTGTTGTCGGAGAAAACACTGTTATTATTGTTTGCATGAGCTATCTAACTCGAGGCTCTATAAAAGTATACTTCATCTAAACGATTTAAAAATTCAACTTACACGCGATATAACATCAATTTTCTATGCGGGCGGGAACGGATGACAAACGTTCACTGTGCAAGAAGTTTCAGCATTATATTTCAGCAAGCACGTGGCTTTCGCGTAGCGAGAATCACAACGCGTTTTGGAAAACTAACATAGAGTCAGCTCGACATACGTCCCGAAGTTAGCAACAGCAGATGTATCATTTTTTTTACGTACATACAGCCGTATGTAAAGCGTTTACCGTAGGGTATGAACGCTGGTAATATATTAAGTATCACTCGCGATGCTACCTTAGCAGCTCTCACTCGCGGGAACACAACAGCACTGCAGGGAGTGTTATCTGGCTACGGTTTTTAGTGAGGTGGAGGTACTTCCCCAGGCGGGGTAGTTTGATGCGCCCTACCTCTGTTAAAACACCCAAACGTAGAATAAAATCTTGCAAAAAAAAATTTTCGTGGCTACACGGAAAGTTGGTATGATTTTTTTACTCGCTCCCACTTATGGCGCGGGGTGTCGTTAGAAAAGATTTTTTAAAACATTGAGGGTGTGGGAAGATCATTTTTCAATATAGTAATCCGTTTGCGAAATATTTATATTAAAAGTGTAAATTTTTGTTCGAGTCAAGTGTCCCCCTAATGCCAGCGAAACTGTTGTATTTGGAAATGTAAAACCATGATATAGTCCATATAGTGAATTTAAAAGGAAAACTATCACGGCTAAACAGGCTTTTTTTATAAGTATAATTTTATAAGTTCGTCGACTATTACTCGTTAAGTAATAGTAAGCGTTTCGCTTCCTAGTTTCTAATTTGAATGACCAAGTAGAGGAATATCCCTCCCTTATTTTAGGCAACTATCAATTTTTTTTCGTAACCAAGCAAAGCGGACATAATACGGAACCCTGCACTGTTCGTGGCCCGACATGCACTTGGCCGGTTTTTTTCTAGATTCTTTAGATAATATTAAACACAGTAATAAAATACCTTTAGTAATAAAAAGTCTTTATTAGCATTGTTCTACAGAAGTTGTAGAGGAGACTTTATGCATTGCTAGAATTATTTGCAGGTAGTCTATTAATAGAATACTTCACTTACATTGTATTTTCTCCGAACCAGTTAAAGATTTATTCTAATAAGTAATGTCTATAACTTGACATAGATTAAAGGCCTAAAACGTCATATTCGTAACTCGATTAAAATGTTTATTTGTTACTTATTCGGTTTTTGCTTTAGGAGTTTGCTAGTAAACCGACCACTTTTCTTTACGTAGAAACTGATAGACGTTCTAAATATATTAATGTTAAAGTACAAAGATAAATCACAGTCAGAGGTCAAAAATAAAATCTAGAGAAAGTCTTAGAAGCAGGAATAGATTGTCTATACACGCCGGTACATCTGCTTGCTACTCGTAATACTAGTAGATCTTTTATTGTAAATTGTATTCGGTTCTATAATAAATTACCTGAAACAGTTCTGTCCTTGACTGACAATATGTTTGAAAGTGATTCGACACATACATTTATATATCTATAATTGTATATCATATTTAATTGTATCTGATATTATAATATATATACTGATATAAATTTAATACAATAGAAATTGACGATTTGAAACAATACCAATATTGGCAAGTTTCTTTTCGCTATTTGTTCTTCGTCAATAGTCATTCTCGTAATGTCATTCGATAAATTTCCTAAAGATATGAAAAATGACAAAATTACACTTTTTTAAAATATGTAAGGTATGACACGTTAAACTTATTTAAATTATGTAAGACATGTCTAAGTACTGTAAGTAAGTATGTTGATTAAGGCAAATAAATAAAATATTTTTTATCTTCATCTAGTTCACTTAAATTTAACATTATAGAGCTCCTTAATGCATGTATGCATATGTATCAGTTAAAGTTGAAGAGCATACTGAAAAACAATTACATTGAGACTACAAGAATGACAGGTGTAGCTTAATCATATGTGTCGAAGAGATTACTCTGTGCATACGTCATGTTGATGAATATATATGTATGAATATACGTGTACACCTACATACATATAATAAACTAGAAATCTCGTAAGACGATGTCTCTTTAGAAACCAATTAGGTGACCATCACTCTAGCAAGCCATGCGAGCATCGTGCATTCACACAATGCCAAGAATATGGTGTCCAAATATGATGGGCGATCTGCATGACCGCGCGAGCCCAGCGACGCGATACCTATCCTCTTTGCAACGAGACGACAGCGTTCACAAAGAAAGTCAAGACGCGCAGCTTTCAGAAAATATTTCGCAAACTATAGCTATATATAGCAAAGAAAATCCAGCACCATTTGTCGTAACCTCGCGCGAAATATTAAGTCATGCGATTAGATCGCACGAATGTTTCTTTGAACACGAATTCGATGTCAGTATTTGTGAACGCGCATCCATACGAGGGATTTTGGATGAATTTGCATGGTTTGGTAGCTTGTAGTAGTTTGCTAATTCCTGATTGTTAAGTGCATAACGTAAACGCTATACAACGTACCGTGTTACTTAGTTATTACGTACGTATAAGGTCGGTATACAATAGACCACTCAATAGGAGTAGTTTCACTAGAACCCTTGCTTTGAACTTTTAAGAGTTTTAGTGATACTAGACAATCCCATTTTGTACCACTGGAATCATGGAAATAGTAACAACAATTTCCCCAGACATTGCTTACGTTTACGTTCGAAAACGATATTCAACATATTATTTATGATTATTGGTTAATAACAATATTTGGAAAATACATATTTTAAAGTCATTTTTTCTAAAAGACGGTTTTAAAATATGTATTTTCCAATATTCTGTTTTATTGTATTTCCAATATTTCCTTCTGATAGAACACGACCAATTTGGTCATGGTAGGTAAGTCTTGGCCTTCCCCGGCTCCTACATCCTTCCACTTTTGCATTGTATATCTGCTTCGTCATTCTTTCATCTTGCATTCTTTCTACATGTCCGAACCATCGAAGCATGCCTCTTCTTATTTTAACACCGACGCTCTCTTTCAGACCAACTCTGTTTCTAACATCATCATTGCGAATACGATCTACAAGCCTTACGCCACAAATTTTGCGCAGCGCTCGCATTTCGACCGCGTTTATTCTACTTTTATGCTCTTTCTGCCATACCCAGCTCTCGCTTCCATAAGTTAACGTTGGGACCAACACTGCATTGTGTATAGCGAGTTGTGCCTTCTGGCTCAGGATTTTATTGCCAAGAACTTTTCCCTACTTTTCCAAACAAGAAGTTTTCCCAACGCTCCATTCACACTATTCCCAGCAGTCACTCGTCTTTCCACATCTGCGGTGTACCATCATCCCTGCTGAAAGCGCATCCAAGATATACAAACTCATCCATTTGTTCCAACACTTCATCATCAATCGTAATCCTTACATTAGTTCTGGATTCTTCTCTTTCAAATACCATTATCTTTGTTTTCTTCGCATTCAGTAGTAATAGACATTAATATAAGTTTTAATTACTAGAATATGGTATACTTTGAATTCATCTATTTTCTCTCACATTAATAATTTTGTCAACTGCACCGCATCTATTTATTTTAATAACCGACTGCTTTACCATAAAAGAGTGAATATTCATTAAAGTGTGTTATTTCACCAAAGTAATATTAACATTTGTAATTATAAATTATAATGTAAGCTTTTCCAAACAAAAATGACGCATGGACTCTATGAAGGAATGAATAGCATGAATTAATGAACGGCATTCGCAGAATATGATAAAACATGTTCTGATATTGTATAATAATATTTTGGACATATTTAATTTAACGAGGGATGTGTGTAAATATTTTTCTTTTCTTTTCAATAGCATACAATGTTTATACGTACACAAACAAACATACTAATTTATAAGCTGTTATCAAGCCTATGGACACTTGTAACACCAGGGGTATCACTCATGCGTAATCCAGCCTGAAAAAAGCTCTACATTTTTCTTGAAGAACTTCGACAGGGATTCATATGTACTAAATTCGCGTTTAGAATTTATATACACATTTGTAATTATTACTTCCACGGCGGTGAACGAAACGATCGTAAACAAATCCACACGTCCAAGAAATATTTCGAAATACATGGGATCAAACATGGGATCAAACATGGGATCAAACATGGGATCAAACATGGGATCTAACATGGGATCTAACATGCGATCCGGTTTGTTGAGGTCTGACGGAAGTCGATCCAGGTCAAAATATATATCGTCGCCAAATCCTCGGGCTTAGGTAATGGACCTCGCCAATCCTAATGGTTTAGGAAACGGGATAACCTTAGGTAAAATACTGTGAATCAGTACTGGGAGCTTCCCTTCCTCTTTTCATAAGAAAGTTCATCCGTAGTTTACAAGCTATTAGTCAAATGCTATCATATATTTATTTCTTTACAGGTAATTTATCTATACTACTTTGTACAGTAGTTAGTTAAAACTAGCGGCGGCTGACATACACTCACTATTAACATGTTAATAAACATTGGTTACGCTTAAATTAACTGACTGGTGGTGGAAACACATAAAGTAGTTTATACCAAATTGCCTAGAAATTTGGGTTCCGTAAAATAACACCATGAAAGAATTAATTATTTTCCTTGTAAATATTCCTCTTTACGCTGCTGTAGGCAATCGCAGAGCTATAAGGACAATACGTATGTTATGGTACAATGGAGCTAATTTGCTTATCTGCCAGCGCCGGCGATTAATGGATTTCCAATCTTGATAACGCACTATAGTACATAAGCTCTTGGAGTGTGAATCCTTTCTAATGAAGGGTATGAGTAATTTCGGTGAGGAGAGCTGTGTGCCGCATAGGCACGTGGAATGTGAGAGGTGGATTGAATGATAAGATGAACGAACTGACGAACGTAATGAATGAGAGACGCTTCGATGCTTTATGTGTGACAGAGACTAAGCTCATGAAGAGCGACACTAATAATCTTCCCGATGGAATGATGACCCTATGCTTGGGGTAGATCAGGACGATCATGCCAGTGCCGGCGTGAGTATCGTACTCTCTTTCCGCTTAGCCTCTGGTGTGAGAGATTATAGTTTGTTAGCAAAGCATGCTTATTTTACAAAGTACTTTATTATATAACAAAATATCTTATAAAAAGTATATAAAGTGTATATATATATATATATATATATATATATATATATATATATATATATATATATATATATATATGTATAGTGTATGGATCGAGTGACGTGGCGCCCGGTTCTCTCTGCCTACCCACCCAAGGATTTGGCATAAAGTTATAGATAGATAGATCTTGTATAAAAGCAAATCATTAAGTAATGTTTTGTCCAGATACATTCTTTTAATCGACTTATGTGCGCGGCTTAAAGCTCTATCAATATCAAATTCATGTCTCTACATTACTGAAAGAAAAACCATCTGTTTACGGATAGACACGCGGGTGAATTTTGAAAGATACTTTACAGGGTTAAACGTAAACTTGCTATCCACAACTTATAGAAGCAAACATTATTTTTCTTCCCTAGTAGAGTTTTATAAATTTTATCTACATAAGTGTATTTCCTGAAAAATACGATTTCGCACAAACGACTTATAAATTTGCTGGTTGTGTTAAACACTAACACCAGCTATTCCACATTACAATTATTGCGGTCCCGCCGTATGTACATTCCATCTAATTCTGGCACATATGTCCCCGGTTCGAACCCCACTAACACCACTCTTTATTTGTATATTGGCCTATTACTTTAAACGAACATTCTTGTATATATACAAATAACATTAAAACGCCGACCGCAGCTTGGTCACATTCTATTACAAATGTGAAAGTATGTGAGAATATGTGTATGTCGACTTTCATGTACACATAGCTGAAGAGATTTGAATGGAGTTTAGCACATATATTGAGTATGTTCCGGATTGAAACATAAGTTGTATACTGAAAATATAAATCGTTTATTTTTTTAATTACCACCACACCACATCAACCCTTACTCATCCCACTTACGGTCTCCCTTCAACCGAAGGTGTTTAGAGCATACTCCACCACGCTGCTCAAAAGCGGATTGGCGGAGGGCAGCGTTTTCAAGCCGCTGACTTAGCTTAACGACTGTCATCTATCGACAGCAACCGGAATCGACGGCTTAATGAACGACGTGCACGGTGCACGGAGAAACTCGACATAGAAACCAGCGTGTTCAGTTACAATGACACGCGCAACGACGCCAGAGACCTCATTTTTTTAATTTATTCAATAAGAATATCCAGTGTAATGTAAATCAGTTAATGAATTGTCTTTCCGATGTGCATGGTAATACTATCCACTGTCATCATGTGTTGGACTTCTTCCCGCGCTTTTGACGAGTGACGTTGGTGTTACATTTGAATTTTTTACAATTCAGTGTAAAATTAGTTTTATGTGACAATTTCGATAGTATTTTGTAACATAAGTGCTAGTGAAATTATACAGTAATGAAAAATCTCAAATATAACAGGTTTATGCACTTTTTGGAAGACGTGAATAAGTTCATCAAGGAAAGCTTGTAAAATTCCTATCGTTTTACGGGTAGTATTAAAACTGGATTGATTGGGTAGAGGTACCCTTCCCAAGTATTTTTTCAGCACAGTTCCTGAAGCTGGAACATAGAATTAAGAATTTCACATGGTTCTAAACTGATGACTTGGCTGTATGGGCTAGATCCCTTTGCCTTTCCCCTCGGGGATAAATGGAATCATCATGTGTTCGTATAATACATAATTGATTTCAGAACTCATCTGTGTGTAAGGATCAGTTCTGGATTTGTGAAGCAAATATTTTTAGTGAACACATAGATTTGTGTGTTCTCGGTTCGGTCAATCTATTCACAGTACTCTCGAGTCAAATACACGTCGTTCGTACCTTCCGTCTTCGTGGAAGCGTTATATAAGCACTGCATGTATAGGAATTGTTGTACGACATAATATATTGAAATTGAATTGAACAAAGGTTTGCAGTACGCCAGCATTCAGTAAATTACTTCAATTATTGTATATAATAATTGAAGTAATTTACTGAATGCTGGTGTATTATCGATTTTAGTTGCCGGAATACGTAAAATTAATCGCGCATAAATAACTTGCTTGGGATTCCTATGCTAGGATTAATTCTTGAATTGATTGCATATAACTAAGCAATTTTAACAAGGACAATACTGTGTGGGGTAAGCGCAAGCTTTTTCCAGAGAGCATTGGATGATATTGTTACCTCTCAGTATATTTATGAGAACATAATGTATGCTTGTAAAAATATAGACATTTTCGTAATTTAGTGAAAATCTTAGAAGCAGGAATAGATTGCGTATCCTGGTACATCGGCTTGCTAAGACTAATAGATCTTTTATTGTAAATTGTATTTGATTCTATAATAAATTACCCGAAACAGTTCTGTCCTTGACAGACAATATGTTCAAAAGGTACATCAAAAATACTCTGTGCAAGAAGGGTTATTACAGAATCGATGAATATCTAACTGACTGAGATATTTTGATATGATTCAGCACATATATTAATATATCTTTAATTATACCACTTGATATCACTATATGTACACTCACATATATTTATTGTAATATACTTAGTCTGACTTTATGTTGATACTGTTGATTGTAGGCACTTGGTGGAATTTTGAAGACATCGCGTTAATGTTAATACTTGCACTTGTACAGATAATGCCGTAAAGGCGAAACCATTGGTAAAAACAATTATTAAATAAAATTGTGAAGTAGAATCTGTACAAGTGCAAGTATTAACATTAACGCGACTTAGTTTGACCATAAATGTAGTTACAATTAAAAATAAACAAAATATTACATCTGAATTTGGAATCTGTCATTTTTATATGATTGTTCATTGGGTTTTATCATTTTGGCGCCAATACATTGTACAATATTTTGCGATATAAAAAGGGAGTGGGGTGATAAAGAGAACTGAATCGCTGTGATTGCATTACACAAAGTAGGTTGGAGCCAAATGCAATTTTTAAAACCCTCCATACGCTTGGTATTAGTAAAATGTTTATGTACCGGGCTATTAATAGATACAATCAGACCTCCTCTGTCTGTGACAGAAAAAGATCTGGCCATCCACGTAATGTTCGTACGAAAAATTTGGTCAGAGCAGTAAGGGAAGGAATTCGAAGAAATCGTGTCCGAAAGCAAAAGATTTTATCTCGGGAGATGAAAATAGCACCTAGAACCATGTCGCACATTTTAAAAGATGACTTAGGACTTGCAGCCTATAAGAAACGTACTGGTAATTTTTTAACTGATAATTTAAAAAAGAATAGTAAAAAGTAAAATCAAAACAACTACTGAAGCGGTACGCAAAGGGAGGTCACAGAAAAATTTTGTTTGCGGATGAGAAATTTTTTACAATTGAGCAAAATTTTAACAAACAATATGACCGTATTTGTGCTTAAAGCTCTAAGGAAGCTTCCCAATTAGTCAACAGAGTGCAACGTGGGTTCTATCCAACTTCAGTGATGGTTTGGTGGGGTATTAGCTATGAAGGAATGACAGAGCCATACTTTTGTGAACAAGGTATCAAAAGATCGGCACAAGTCTATCAAGATATGGTATCTTGATAGACTTGTGCCGATCTTTTGATACCTTGTTCTTGAGAAGGTAGTGAAGCCCCTTAACAACACCATGTTCAATAACCAAGAATGGTCCTTCCAGCAAGACTCGGCGCCGGGTCATAAAGCTCGGTCTACGCAGTCTTGGTTGGAAACGAACGTTTCGGACTTCATCAGAGCTGAAGACTGGCCGTCGTCTAGTCCCGATCTTAATCCGCTGGATTATGATTTATGGTCAGTTTTAGTGAGTACGGCTTGCTCTAAACGCCATGATAATTTGGAGTCCCTAAAACAATCCGTACGATTGGCAGTGAAGAATTTTCCCATGGAAAGAGTGCGTGCTTCTATTGATATCTGGCCTCAACGTTTAAAGGACTGTATGGCAGCCAATGGAGACCACTTCGAATAAGTTTTTTATATTTTAAATTGTTTTATATTTATGTATTAAACTAACACACTGTAAAAGTAATAAATGGTATTTGCAATAGAATTTTTTTTCTTTGTTTCAGTATTTATGGCAAGACTAGGTATGTTGACGATGAATAAAAAGATCCATATTGGCAAGTTTCATTTAGTTATGTTTTTTTTCGCCAATTGTCATTTTCGAAATGCTGGTAGATTAAAAAAAGAGAGATTAAAACTAAAAAACATATTAAGATACAATATGATCTTAATATTTTTTAGTTTTAATGTCTTTTTTATTTATTTTTTATTATTACTTGTACGACATTATAATCTATCTATACAGCAGCTATGCGTGCAGAAATATGATGATCAATTAGAAACAAAATTCAAGCTAAATATTTTTTAATATAATTTGAATTTTGCTTCTAATTATTCAAATTGTATATGATTATTAATAATTATGTTCGTTAAACTAACTGATGGCTACAAAGCTATTTTCAGTTGCCACGAACGTGTATGTTAAGCTTTGAGAAGTTCTTAAACGGACAGCTATATGCACAACGGGATATAATCATGGTATACAAATTGAACAGATTGGATGCAACTGACACGGGCCTACGGCGAGTGTCCGATTGAGCTTTGGCTTTCAGCGATTCCGACATACCTGTTGTTTACGTAGTCAGTGGTGGGCGGATATGACCTGCACACTCGTCGGTTTCTAGGGCCGCTGACATCACCTGACAGCACGGCAGGCGAGTCTATGTGATATTGAAATGGAATTGAATTTCAGATATTCATGTGCATATTCAGCGGGAAATTATTTTAATGAGGTTTATGTTTTCATGTGTTTTGTGTTTTGACTAGCTCGGTGACGCAGTGGTGAAACGCGCTGTTACTCTACTTTGACACCAACGTTCGTGGGTTCGATTCCCACACAGTACAAACGTTTGTGTGCATGAACATGTCTATTTGTCTTGGTCTGTTCTGCTATTTTCTATGTATGATAAGAGTATACTTACAAAAAAAAATACGTATGTTCATCAGCTGTCTAGTGCCCATAACACAAGCTTCGCTTTCTTTGGGGCTAGCTGGCGCTGTGTAATTTGTCCGACAATATTTATTTATTTGTGCAGCCGTTAACACAGCAACTTCTTAGGAGCTTACACGCAGTAACACGATAACCCTCCAGGGGAATTGTTATTTGGCTACGGTTTTCTGTGAGGTAGAGGCACTTCCCCAGACAGGCTGTTTTGATGCGCCCTACCTCTCTTAAACTGATATATAGGAAAAAATGTGCAGAAAGACAATACTGTTTCATGTTACGAACCGTAGACCTTTTTGACTACGTAAGAGGCACTGTACATACGGCGGAATCAAATACAATAATTATAATATTAATTATCGGCATTACTGTTTAATGCGATGGGCTGTGCTTTTTTGTTTTTTTACACGTTTTTATATCACGTGTTTTTCAAGAAATACACGTATAGATTAACAAAAAACACAACCTTATCTAAATACAAAATTTGATCCAATACCGTTTAGCCGTTTGCGAGATACACGCAATATATTTAGAGTATAAATATATAAAATTTCATTTAGAGGATGGGCTAAAAAAAAAATACATAACCCTATTGACCTTTACTTTAGTCTGCTAACAGCCTTTACCTTTGGCCTTCAGTCTTTGAGGATAAACGATCTATCTATATACTCATATCTCTATGTCACGGCTACTACGGGGTAGGTGTAGGTAGATAGAGTGAGTCGAAATCTTCACGACTCGGTCCTTACTCAACTCAAAATAGGTAGAACGCGTGCGTGCTCACTCTATAGCATTAGTGCTTCACCAACATCTATCTATCTATCTATAACTTCACGCCAAATCCCTTGCGGGGTAGGCAGAGAGAACCGAGCGCCACGTGACTCGATCCTTACATATCTCACTCGCTTCTTTAACATTCATTGCTCTTCTCATGCACGCACGCCGGTTTCTAGGGCTCCTGACATCACCTTCTGATAGAACATGACCAATTTGGTCATGGTAGGTAAGTCTTGGCCTTCCCCGGCTCCTACGTCCTTCCACTTTTGCATTGTATATCTGCTTCGTCATTCTTTCATCTTGCATTCTTTCTACATGCCCGAACCATCGGAGCATGCCTCTTCTTATTTTAACACCGACGCTCTCTTTCAGACCAACTCTATTTCTAACATCATCATTGCGAATACGGTCTACGAGCCTTACGCCACAAATTTTGCGCAGCGCTCGCATTTCAACCGCGTTTATTCTACTTTCATGCTCTTTCTGCCATACCCAACTCTCGCTTCCATAAGTTAGCGTTGGGACCAACACTGCATTGTGTATAGCGAGTTGTGCCTTCTGGCTCAGGATTTTACTGCCAAGAAGTTTTCCCAACGCTCCATTCACACTATTCCCAGCACTCACTCGTCTTTCCACATCTGCGGTGTACCTTCCATCCCTGCTGAAAGCGCATCCAAGATATACAAACTCATCCACTTGTTCCAACACTTCATCATCAATCGTAATCCTTACATTAGTTCTGGATTCTTCTCTTTCAAATACCATTATCTTTGTTTTCTTCGCATTCAGTAGTAAGCCTTTCTCCATACAGTCGTCTTTCATCGCTGTGACCAGTGTTTGCAGTTTAGATGGTGTATCTGCTAATAGCACGGCATCGTCTGCATACAGCAGACAGTTCACCACTTGGTCACCCATGCGCAATCCCACATTCGTTGACCTTATTCTCTGCAGACAACTATCGAGATACAGGATAAACAGCCTAGCAGATAGCATGCAACCCTGTTTGACACCAATTTTGACATCAAACCAGGGTGACATGCCACCGTCTATCCGCACACATGCTGAGCAATCCTTGTAAGTGGCCTGCACAGCACGGAGCAGTGAACCGTCAATCCCATATCTCGGCAATATGTCCCACAGTTCCTTTCGCACAACCCTATCAAAGGCTTTCTCAAGATCCACAAAACCGCAGAAAACCTTCCGGTCTATGGCCAGATGCTTCTCTACGATATTGCGGAGCGAGAAAACTTGATCCGTACATCCCCTTCCATTTCGGAAACCTCCTTGTGCGTCCCACAGCATTTCATCGGATTTCACCCTCATTCTCCTTTCAATCACCTTTCCATATACTTTTGCTGCTAAGCTGATCAAACTGATGGCCCTATAGTTGGCGCAGTTCACCAACATCTTTGCTATTTACGTAAATTTGTTATTTGATTAACGTGCTTTATAATTAGATGTATGCATAAATGAACTTTATGAATGAACGGAGTATATTTTACATAAAATTTACATTTAGCAGGTATAAACTCATAAAATAATAATGTATTTAAATAAAATCATGAAAATAAATAAATAATAATAAATATAATATGATATAATAATATGTATATAATAATATTTAAGTAAATTATATGTGTAACATTTACTTCAATGTATAATTATTGACTTGCTGAATTGGTCTCTACTACAGCACAACTCTTCGTCTTCTTCATAGCGTTATCCCGTTTCCTAATTCATTAGGATTGGCGGGGTCCGCTACCTAAGCGTAAGGATTTGGCGAAGGCACTGATTTGAACGTGGAGCGAATGCCGTTAGACCTCTATAACTAACGGGAAAAAGCAGATCTTTCTTAGGTTAAGTCACACGTATTTTGAAATATACTCGTAATTTTAAAATATAGTTTGTTAGATAGAGGTGAGTTACTTTAAGTAAAAACATTCGCGCCATCTCAAAATCAGTATCTGCGCCAAATCCTTAGGCTTAGGAAGCGGCCCCCGCCAATCCTAATGGATCGGGAAACAGGATGAAGAAGAAGATTTATGTTTGTTCACTTTAAAAACATTGATCGAGTACGCCGTTTCCAATCTCTGCCAAACAAAATCAAATGTCCGTGTCATACGTACGCCAATGCTTAATTATCTCTCAGTATTGTCATAATTTACTGACGAATTTCATTATTCGTTATCATTTTGGTGACACTCGTTATTAATCCAGGCAACACAAAGACAGCGGCACGAGGCGCGAGGGCGCGTGTTATTATATACTATCGACAGCGGTGGACACGTTAGGGTTAGCACTTTGCAAATGTATAAATTTATAATTTTTGACAATTTACAAACTGGATTTTTTACAAATATCTCTAATATCTCATGTTCGTAAATACATAGATTTCAACACTAAGATATTAAACTATAAGCTTTTTCAATAGTTTTGGTACGCAGTTAGATCTCTCACGTTGTTTATGTCGGTATGTAGTTCTAAATACTAGTCATTGCCAGTAAAGTTACCCAACTTCACTAGCGTGAATTTCAATAAACTTTGAATTTATAATTTTATTGAACATCACCATACTCTATTGTTACTATAATAAGGTCAATTCTTCCGTGGAACCCTCCGAATCAGGGCTCGTAAAACTGTGCCTTTAAGTTTAAGTTTAATTTTAATTTTAGGAAACAAAAACAGTTGCAATGTTTTAGGTCCAGACTGTATGGTATATGTATGTATATACCCTTCATCAGTTCTACATTTGAAGCATCTAAATTTCTTTATATTACTTTAGAATGAACGAAGTACGCGGTGAATGATGTAATTGCTTCGAGGATGCCTTTCATGAATTATTTATTTCTATGACTATGGGTAAGTATTGATGTAATAATCCAGATCACTATCCTTTGATCCTCAAGTAACACTTGTGAAATATTTTGTTTTCTCAAAAGTAAATCTCGTTGAAAAATCTTCAAAAGAAAAGACCAATTCTGAAAATTGACTTTTCCTTTCGGTTCAAATCGTATTATTACAGTATTTCGTCATTTTCACAATGTTATAGTCAGTCAACGATTGCACTCCAAAACTTTGCATTTCTCGTCTTCCGTCAAATCCTACGATATCCATTGAGTGCAAAGCGTCCATAACATGCACCTTAAGATGCACATATAAAATCTATTGCAGTTGACATATTCTAATGTTCAGTATATACATGTATGCTGATATTTAATTTTTACGTCTATCTCCATTAATTAACATAAGATATTAATATTAGTTTCAGTAACCGCAGTCCCTGATCGATCTAGTAATTTTTTGTTAGAACTGGCTAGTAGCAAAAAAAACGGGTTGCACTTCGGGAGTGCCGGCAGAAGTGAAAACTTGAACATGTGGACCAAATAGCGATGTTGATAAACTACGTTGAACGAAACGCGTAAGCGCCAAGAATTTCATGGCGCTTAAAACATTTTGGTCGCGAGAAAATAATTCCCTATGAACGATCTAGCGCTTCATGTTTTAATTGTTTAATTAGAGGTAACTAATGTTTTAGCGCTGCAGCGAACTTAAGTTCTAATTCTCACCAAAATCTTACGATCAGGGTCACGTGTCCTGACGCGAGTTTAACATTTTTTACTCATCCCAAAAAGTGCACTACGCAGCTAAAGAATTTTTCACTTTAAAAACTTTTAGCATGTCCCACGTAATAAATTACATACTATAGTCACAGTAATCGCTAGAAAAGTAAAAAAAAACCTATCGAATTGGAACGTCTGCACGATAAGGATGTAGTTGGCGAGGAGAGAGCGCAAAATTAGTAAACGTAAAAATAATGTCTCAAGGACACACAGTCTTTAGTTGAATATTTAAGGCGTTGCCACGCAATTTAGCATTATTTATTATAAATTATCATATGTCATCATATATCATATATCGAATATATCTTAATTTTTTTACATTTCACGAAAATATTTCTTTTCATGCTAAACTCGTACCGTGTTTTAGAGATGACGACACAATGGACGGCGGCGGCACGGCGCGGCGTGATTGAGCGTTGCGATTGCGAGGCACATAGCATTTGCGTAAACATTAGATGAACGCTCGCACCCTATAAACGCTAGTATAGTGAGTATTCTTTGTTAATGACACATAGATACTAAATATATATAAGAAAATTAAATAAAAATGAAAAAGTTTTATTGACATAGTTTTTACAGTATTTTATAAGTGACCGGAGGCTCTCTTTAAGCTATAAATTTGCTTGAGTTAGGAACCTCCGCTCTCCCAAGGTACATGAAACTAATACCTACATAATTTAATAATTTTAGCAATTTCTAAGTTTATATATTTAAATAATAATTTCTTGTTTTAAAAAGTTGTAATCTACATTTTTAGTTTGTAGTTTTTGAACAGAGTTTTACAATTTTGATCTTAATATATTTTAATATAGTGCCTGCAAGATTATGAGTTGTATAAGATGACAGGGTGTTTAAAGATGTACGGGTGTGTCTGTATGTATGTGGAAAGTATGTTTGAATGAAAGGATATGTGATTTAGGGCAATGATTATATGTAAGTGAAAGATATTTATGTGTCGATTTAAATATTTGTAATAATTTATTTATTTATAAAAGTCATGTATAATAATGGGAATATATAGTTATTTAAGAATAAATATGTAACACTGGTTTTCAGTCAGATAAATATGTTACACCGTAGTTCTCAGTTTTTAACCACAGTACAAGTGATTTCTTGCAGGTACGGAGTGACATATACCCACCATATTATACAATATGGTTAATAAGCATATATATGCTTATGCCCTATGCAGCAATTATGTTACCAATCAGCACGTATATACATACACTACTACTACATACTACGCTTTGATCAATCATAATTCGCAGATACCTCCCGTTGCTTCCTCTGATGCCACAAGAACTATTACTATGATGTAGAGTTATTAAAAAAGTTACAAGTATGAATTTTGATATTGCAGTCTAACTGTGGTTGATTCATTTTGTACTTTGAGAAGCATATGTAGTTCGTTTTTGACATGTTAAGTGTAAGGAAATTGGACTGTAACCAGATTCCTACCCTCACAAGTCCATTCTCAGCCCGTGTTTTTACAGTTTCCCAAGTAGATCCCGTAAAAACTATGGCAGTATCATCAGCGTAAGATTAAATGTGTCCTTGATTAATATCCATACTGCACAAGCTATTAATGTTAATTAGGAAGAGTGTAGGTCCCAGCACACTTCCTTGTGGGACTCGAAAAGTTATATCGGTCTGATCGCTAACGTTACTCAAGTAACTTTTTAGTACATTCAAGGGAACACCTCTTACACCTATGGACTCCAATCTTCTCAGTAGCGTAGGGACAGATACGGTGTCGAAAGCCTTTTTAATAGCTAGGAAAACAGATAGACATTTTTGGTTTTTATCGATGTCATTGACAATACTGGACGTTAAAGCTATAATAGCATCTTTAGTAGAAAGACCCTGCACGAAACCAAATTTAGACCTAGAGAGAATGTCATACTTAATAAATATAGTTAACATGTAATTAGCAACTACACAATACCAATAGTAATTATTTCTATAGATTTTTATATCTTCACCCCAAGTTCCTTGCGGAGTAGGTAGACAGAACGGAACGTCACATGACTAGGTCCTTACACAACTCACTCGCTTGTCCAACATTCATAGGTAATACTTTTTGATGAATAATCACCAAAAGGTTAAGAAAATAAATAGTCACTATATCATACAAAAGTTTGCAACACCAGAAGCAGTAGCGGAAGTTCACATTTGCCGCCATCAAATTTTGCAATTCTTACCGACCTCTGTAATTCGAAACACCGTTTCACGATCTTTTTTATTAGATTATTTTTGACAATGAAATTATAATATCATATAGCTTGTCTTAATTGTAAGGAATTGGCGGGAAATAATTACGTACTTAAAAAACGTTTTACATGTTGAATTGTTTGTGTGACACTAATAATATAGATATGAATCTTTTTAAATTCGAGATATAAAAAGAAAATTGCACCCACATTTTGCCTCCCCTAAAATCTGCCGCAATATACTCCAGCCTACTGGTAAATCCACCACTGTCCACTAGCTTTATTCGCGGCAGTGCGTGAACCCTAATTAAAATGAAATAATCCTATATAATTTGAAACTCTCTTATTACACGGTGACATGCACTGTGATTGAATGTATCAACGTTTTACAGTTTCCTGACGGTAAAGCAATTTAGATTAAGCGTTACCATGTACCATATTACGACACGTGTATCGTTAAATATCAATTTAATTACAATAATACATTATTATAATGAGATTACCGAAGCTGCATTAATTAATTAATCGTCAACGGAGACACCCCTGATGTAGTGAGGTCTCCCTGCTACCGAAACTCCTGCCTGATGGCATCAGGCAGGTTGCACGCTTATTCAGTGATATGACAAATTCTTTATGAAGTCATCAATTATTTCATTTAGTTTCCCTATGCAGCGCCATCCAGTTCAAATTAATTAAAACTTGTGCTGTTTGTACTAAAGGGCGTTCAACGAGACGAGATAATAATGGTTAATATTTATAGCCTTTACTGAGTTCCGTTACAGTCCAAGCGATAAGTTACCTTTTCTCTCGCAGGCAGCTACAGCGGCGTAACTGTCGCTAAGTGTTACTGTCTTTAAGTTTTGATACGGGAATCATGTCTGCACACGAGGGTATTTTTCCCATTTGCTAGAACAACGGCATATGCGGCATCACTCACTCCTGAACATGCCACGTTTAGTTGTCTATGCGTACAGTAGCCCTTGCTTAAATCAATGCTGGCTTTGCTTAGTAACTATTTTCAAACTTTCGACAGAAGTCGGCCCTTTAACAACATATAACAACATTTCGTAAATAATAACATTCTTAATTATTATTGTATTGTATGTATAGACTCTACCAAGAGTTTGCTCATGAAATTCTCCAGGATGACTCTCTTTTTGTTTATTGAAAGTATAATAAGCGTGTACTTCTTCATACAACAAAGTTGCTGAAAATTCGTCATTTTCATACAAATTGAAAAAAGCCACCAATGTCAGATTTTCCATCACTCCTTGGATATTATTTGGATCAAAGTAAACTTTCTGACCGTTTCCTAAATGAATACCTAGATGTGTGACCGAAGGATACCCTTCATGACTAGGGGAATGACAATTTGCGCCAGATTGCTTCGGAAGTACAAATAATACCTACTAATATATCTTCAATTCCTTGCCATAATTTATTGTACTCGTATTAAAAAAAGTTCGAAGAGATTTTCGCTGCACAAAAGTGAGGTCGCGAGTATTATGGCTATTTACCATCAGATGTAGTTATTTGATCATTGCTGATTAAAAAAAGCTATACTGCAGAGCAAAATGTAATGTTTGAACGTATAAGTTGTGGATTCTGAAAGCAAGTTTGTTTTGAACTCTGAAATTGTCTCTTTCAAAATCTACTCGCGTCACCTCCCGCGGATGGTTTCTTTTTGTAGATAATTTGAATTCTTAGAGCTTGAATCCGCTCATAGTATGGAACGGTAAATATGCGAACATGATTTCCTGCATTTTATTGTTTTCAAATTGTTACCCAAAAGTAAAGTATACACGTGTATATGACTCTGTGCTATATTCTTGGAAAGAGAGTTTATAATTCGAAATTTGTTCTAATTCGAATAGTTCATATTTATACAGGTGAAAATTATTTAGACATTTCTCAACCGGTGGTATCGAACAGCATTGATATTTACAATGAGTAAACAATGCGACACAAGTTATGGACAATTTATAGTACTTAATGGAGTTTCCAGAAAGTAAATTAGTTATTAAGTGAAAGACAGGGAGGTTTTAATTATTCATGGCCTTTGTGTAGAAAATAAGAAAAGTTCCCGCGACTTTATTATTTGTTAACGGTCCACTATTTCCAGAAAATCTAGGAGCGTGAAAAATAAGACTCAGTTGTGAAGACTTTTATCATTGCAAACATAACTGGATGCAGTCAGTTGTCATAATTGGATCATATAGAACTTTCTCAGTATAAAATAATTTTCGAAGTGCATAGTTACGAACTCTTATTTCGTTTGTTTGTCATAATAAAAAACTAATTTAAATATACAACACTTATCTTTTTGTTACGATAAAAAAAATAAGTATTGCTTTATTCAATATTTAATGATTCTTCGATGTACATCCGCTAATTAATTAATTAGCTATAGTAAACTATAGTTTAGAACCCGCATGAAGCTTAATAGAAACTACAGACTAAAAAAATATGAAGCATATTTATAAAATAATCTTCTTCTTACTAGCGTTATCCCGTTACTTAATTTATTAGGAATGTCGGCGTCCGCTGAGACTAAAGATTTGGTGAAGATTCTGGTTGTGACCAGTGGCGGCTGTACCTTAAGTGCGCTCGTGCGCTGAACCACCAATTTAAAAGATTTAAAAAATACAAAATATTACTTCATCTTTAAATTACCATGTTAATATTTATTTTTGAAACATACAAAAACATAACAAATAAAATTTAAAATTATAACAAATAAAAGACAAAACAATTTAAGCGCTTTGCTAAACTATTAAGACTTATTTTCCCTGTAAAGAAAAATTCTCGTGCGCTTCGGCGAGCGCACGAGGACTGCTAGTATAACTTGTATGAGTTACGAGCTAATATGCCAGATGCGTGAAACAAAAGATAGTTCATAGAAATGTACCGAGAAATGAGTCGGTTCTCGTGCGCCGCACGTGCGAATCGAAGATTATCGAGAGCACCCGATGTTTGACGAAATTTGAAATTTTAGTTCGACGGCGGCCATGATGGACCTCTCCTTATCAGTATACTCGTAGTTTCGCTGTATCTGTGACGCGTTAATTATTGTTTGTTTATATTAAGTAATTGTTTTTTTTTTTAATTTACATCTTTTATATAAATTGTTGATTTGTAGCAATTTCTAATATTAATACTTGGTGAGCAAGTAAAGTGCACCACCAGTTCGATAACCCACCAGCCGCCACTGGTTGTGACATGGAGTGACTGTCGTCAGACCTTCACAACCCAGAGGGAAAACCTGACCTTTCTCAGCTCACACGTCTATCGAATTATAATGTCTTAGACGTGCGGGTTTCATCACGGTGTTTTCCATCACCGCCGAGCAAGTGATAGTTACAAATATGTACTCACCACTTGCTCGGCTTGCTTGCATATTAAAATATATATATATATACCTTATATGTGTAATATTAATTAACCTCGAATTTACATCACAACATGCACCAGTCAGCTTCTTAGCGATAACGAGGATAATCCACAATCGTTAGAGTAACTTAGTCTCTGTGTCTCAACTGAAGCTTAAACTCAGTGTCACTACGGCACCGACCTAGAGGTTCCAGAGTTTTCTTCTGAGAATTCTTAAATTGATAGGTACTCCCGGCATAGCGCTAATGACAACGGCGTGAATAGTTCGGCAAAGCGTACCCATGTCCCTGGTGTTGCTATTGTCCGTAGGCTACGAGAACTGTTTACCATGAGGCAGGTCAGGTCAGGTCAGAAACGTTCTGACAAATGCCGTGAAATGTGAAGAAAGCGTGGGATACAAAATAGTGTGAACGTATTCACAGCACCAGAGCGACTGTCACTTGCAATGTTTCTGCATACCATCAGGTGTAAGTATTTGCACCATGCCACTAGAAAATATACAAAAGGACACAATTAAGTACCTGCTTGTTAACTTTGTAGACTAGTATGTTTTTAGGGTTTCATATTTTAGAAGATCACTCGTCCGTCCGTTTTCAAAGTAAGATAAAGTCCCTTACATTTATTTAGTCCTCAATCAAAGCTAGTTTGCGATTAAGTGCCACCATCGAGTTATTAGTTAGTTGTTCCATTATGAAATTGCAATATCGGATTATGAGATTTTCTACTAAATACATATTTTTTGAAGCTGGCTTAACTCTTCCTGATCACCTACGCTAATTACATTTTATCAGGATTATCGTTATTGGACATTTTGTTTGTTTCATTTTTTGTTTTGTTGATTTCATTTGCTGCATAGAAATGACAATAAATCTGATTCTTCTATTTCTGATAAAAAAAAGACAAAGGGAATGAAAGTGGATAGCGTACATTCGCTTTGTTCTAATAGTATTTAGTTAAGTGTTTATCTTAATTAGTCAACACAATTCTGAGACCCAGTTTTTAAGTTTATACGATTATACTTCTATTTTAAAATACCTTATAGGTAGATCCGGGGTATAACCATGATATAATATTTCTTCAACATTCCTCCAGTAGCTTGCAATGACGGGTGTAGCCAAAGAGCCATACAAATAAACAAAAATTTGTAAAAACATGGGTGATTTGTCTGTATATTTTTCTAAAAATATTTCATGTTCAGACAGGGCTCTTAAACCTGTAAGAGCCCTTTCTGAACCCCTACCTTATTACAGTTTAATTATATATAAATTGTTAAAGACAAACCGTTCAGTATCAGTCTGTTTGTCAATCGAATTTCTAATTTTTGTGTTAACATCAAAATAAATTGAAAAAGTAGAAAAAAGGAGATTCAACATGTGTCGTCGTTCAAAAAAATAAATTCAAAATTTATTATATTTTGAAATACCACCACTAGCTTTCGTCTTACGCTAGTAAGTATAGATTGGCTCACGTTAAGATTTACTCGTGTTGAATTTATGGCACTGATTTAGAATTAAAAACATTGGTCTCGAGATACACATCATACCTTTATTATTTGTACTACCTACTTACCTACATGCAGATAAATTCTTCACAACTAAACTCCTCACATACCACGCAACATAAGTACTTACACGTACATTTTTCATATCGCGATCCTTCCTGTAAATTCCTCTTCACATACACGGTACTCGTACTCGCTAACATATTTTACAGGCAGCATAATAATACTTACCTATATGGACAGGTATAGTTTCATATTGCCCTCTTAAAGGTGCTTAAAGACCGGCGTGGAACGGGTGAACGTAAATTTAAATTTGTATGGCAAAAGTTCTTCGCACCTTTGAAATTTTGAATTGAAAGGCATCAAATTGTTGATACAATATTAGATTGTATTGCTACAATAATAAAGTATAACTAAACTTTTACTTTGTAAAAGGGATACACAAATCTTGCACTGTCCCGCGGCATGCCGCTGCAGCTTATAAACTCGTGGCGGCACGCTGCGAGACAGCGTCGTACATACATCGCGTTGCGGCACAAGAGATCAAACACAATACACTCCTGCTCCCGTGCTACTACGAGTATAATTCATTATTTTTATTTATTGCTGTGCTAAGTTGTAATAAGTAAAGGTACGTGACACACATCGTTTACTCACTTTATATAATTGTTAGCTTCTCTTATGATTCCGTACACAAACGTTAAGCTGTCCGTCTGACACTATACTGCAAATAAACGGTAAATATACATATACGATGTCATAGAAAGTGTTGATTCTTTCACAACTTTATAATGGATTAGCTGACAGCGCGACTACTTCGTAACATGAATAGCGCTATTTCACCAGTGTACGAGTAGTATAGTGGAATATCATGGTCCCGGAAATTACTTGCTACGTACAAAAATTTTAACAAAACAAAACATACAAAAAGTAGATAAATATACTACTACATATAAAAATTTTAAAATAAAGTTTTTTTAAATTTTGTATCCTTTTTCGAATCTTTATTGAAATACTATATCTTTCTTAATATTTTTTAACAGACAATACTATTTTCAGTAGTAATTAAAAAAATGATATGAAAATCCTGACGCCATTTGACGATAGAATACAATAGCATTACTTTAAAGAGGTATATTTATAATCAATTTCACATATGAATCTAAAATGTGACAAAAAATACAACATTACTAATTTTATATATCACACTTTAATAGAAAAAAAAACCACATTTGTATTAATTAATCAATCGCAAGATGCAAGTCGAGACCGCGAGCCTACGCTGAGATCGCGAACGTTTAGCCAGATTTCAATTCAGGCCCATCCCATCCACTGTTCGCCTCGCTAGTGTATACCCACCTTAATATTGCCCTGCTAGTAAGTTAGAGACGGCAATGACATATATATTGATTTAGGCATACTGTCCATGTAGCGTGCACACTTTTGTCATTTGTCGCTTCGTGTAAGCTACTGCGCGTGTAAACAAAGCAATCATCGCCCATAGACCGGTAAAGTTTGTATTTGTCGGTGCAAGTTATCGTCACGCATCTAGAGCGGCTGCGTATCTGAGCACCAAACGGCAAACAAGACGCAACACGCGTTTCGTAAAATATCGATGATAATTTTATCCCTAAGAACCGGCGAGCGTGCACGCAAAGAGCTATGAATATAGAAGCGAGTGAAGTGTTTGTATTCCCCGCAAGGCACCTGGCGTGAAGATATATCTATCGATGATGATGAATGAACAGAAAAACGTGACCGATTTGTCTGGGAAAGTGCCTCCACCTCACAGAAAACCGCTGCCAAATAACAACTCTCTGGAGGGTTGTCGTGTTCCTGCTTATCAGTCAGGCCACCACCAGCTCCTCAGGAGTTACTGTGTTAGAAGCAGAGGTGACATCGCTCGAGTGATACTCAATGTATTACAAGCATTCATAGGCTATGGTAACCGCTTTACATCAGGTGGGATGCATGCTTGTATAAAGGAAAGATAGATAAATCAATTCGAAATGTCGAATTCTCATCATAATGAGAATTGCGTATTTAAGTCCTTTCACTAGCAACATAATTCTGTAATATAAATGGAATAACTTACTTCTTACCACATTTCAAAATCGCATTTTTGTATACAAAAGCACTACCAACTTGTATCAAAATGCTAATTTGCATCTGCATTTTGATACACGTGCGAAAAGTTTGTTATTACGAGTACATACCAGTTACAATTGGTATTGTCCCGAGTTGTCAGCTAGTTGAATTAAATATTAAAATTAGAATACAATGGGAACGATTTTAAATGCGTACCGTTTAAACGGCTAACATATTTAAGTGTTTCTAATACAAAAATGTATTTAACCAATAAAAATGGCAAACTTAAGGTCATATTAAGGCAAATATTTTTAGGCTACGCAAAAATATTTTGATCAGTATAATATTTATAGTGTAATGGATAAAGAACTTACTAATTAACCGAGTTGTCCCTGGTTCGAATCTTGATGTGGGCATGTACCACTAAATTTGTGTTTTAAGACTTACGCACATATTTGTTATTATCACTTGAAAACATCGTGGGGAAACCCGCACGTTCAAGAAATTATATATCAAAAGGTCTAGTATTCCGTAACCAGACTTACAGGACAGGCCCACCACTCATACCCACCACTGTGTCTCCTGTGTAGCCAGAATTAACAGCGGCGACCACAAAAAAGGCAATGAACAGTGAAGTCCATTGCCGTCCTGGGGGTTAAACTACAGCTGCTTTGGAACTCACAACGAATTTAATCAGAAGAGATTTGTAGGAGTAGGAAGTTTTGGAATTGACTTCCCCTCTTGGCAAGGTGAGAGACAGCAATATGACAAATAAGGCATTTAAAACCTCAAAGAGATGGCTAGTCAATTTAAGTGAAGCTCAACTGCCGTGCACCGCGGATTATCAAATATCTAACACTATTGGGACCTAAACTGTGAGTTGTTACCTAACGCATCGATTCCAATAATATAGATTGCAGAATCGCCTAAACGCCTGGTAATTCTCCCTTGTTGCCACCAAATCAGTTCTGATTTGGTGGCAACAAGGGAGAATTACCGGGGTAGTATACTATTCAGTATACTACCCCGGATGTGACACGCAAGGAATTTAACATATCGTCCCGCTCCTGATGCCAGAGATCGCGCTCCCAGAGAACATGATGTGCTGTTTGCTCGAATTCATGATTTGTCGTAGAACACTCACATAAAGGCGATGACACAAGCCTAAATGAAAAGAGCTTCGCCCTAAAGTTTCCATGCCCTGTTACAAATTGCGCAACAGGATGATCGACTTCTAACCACTCTTTACTTAATCTGTCTCGCACTGATTGAAAGAACAGATACAAGTGGCGTCCTTTAGTAGAAGTTTCCCATCTTTCTTGCCATTCTGACAGTAAAGTTTCAAATATCTCGTCAATTGGTTTGAACAATATAAGTATACGCTACTACGACCACGGACGCTGGTCAAAACGTCAGGTTCAACAAAATAAATAAAACATGCGATACTTCCGTTAAAAATTGTTTAATTTCAACGTGTTACAATCGCGAAAACCTAAGACAATCTAAGTATTTTGTCACTATCGCGGCGTTTTAGAAAGTCAGGGTGTATGTTTTTAGAGGTGTAGTACATTGAAGCCCGGCGTTGAATTTCTAAGTCAACTAGTAATACGCCTGCCAGCACTGGTAGTGCCTCGGTGCTATACCGCACAGTTCTATACGATTTACATAAGAATATTAAAGCGAGCCGCTAACTTTGCAGCAACTTACGACACGCAGCACCTATATACCTATATTCCGTCTGATTAGTGGAGGTCTGACGTTCGCTCCATGTATGTTCCATAATCAGTATCTTCGCCAAATCCGTAGGCTTAGGTAGCAGACCTCTCCCAACCTAATGAATGAGGAAACGGGAAAAAGCTATCTGGCTCCAAATGAGTTATGAATAATGAAGCAAGCGAGGATGTAAGGACCGTGTCTTATAGCGCTCAGTTCTGCCTACCCCGCAAGGAAACTAGGACTAAACTTTCTGATAGAAGGAAGAAAACATTCATTGTTGATTGATTACAAAATATTTAGAAACGCTAAATCAATCAGCAAATAATGTCATATTGAACTGCGCATAATCGTGTAGCCCATAGAATATATTAGCTGCATTAAGTGAGATGTGCATAGAGAAGACATAAATAAAAATCTAGCAAATTACTTTACTGGTCAAACTGGAAATAGGCGCAACTTTTACCGTAGTAATACGCGAAGTAAGATAAAAACAAGGAATACTAATAGAACAACATACAGATAGTAAAACAACTATAATAAAAATCTAATACTTTAATAATGCATCTGTTAATCACATAAATTACTGCATTAATAGTTGCCAACTACACAGATATTTTTGCTCTTTTAATCTGAGTGGGTGTAAAGGCATATTGGTCTTTTAATACAAACGCAATCCAATTTGAAATGAGCACACTTCTTGTTCTTATAGGGAACGAACTACCCACCCCGGCTTCGCACGGTTGATCTGATCACTACCAAACTTCACAGGATCAGCCGCTGGGCTAATCTAAAGATTCCTTGAACATTTCGTCAAAATTTGCCCAGCCGTTTTCGAATCCATAGAGGACAAACATACATACATTGAATTTTTTTAGCGATTCGAGCTTATTGACCAACGTAGCGGTGAGTTCATTTGCTATGCAAAATTTTATTTCCTTCATTATTATAAGGCAGGGTATAAAATAATTTGGTCAACGGTGGTCAAACAAGACCAAACTGACCTTCAGAAATACCTGATTGGGCTGTAAAAAATAAGAAATTGTCATTGTGGAAGAAGCCGAG
Organism: Pyralis farinalis; assembly: GCA_947507595.1. Taxonomy (NCBI): domain Eukaryota; kingdom Metazoa; phylum Arthropoda; class Insecta; order Lepidoptera; family Pyralidae; genus Pyralis; species Pyralis farinalis. The sequence goes on from OX382265.1 coordinate 35,281,730, forward strand.
GAAACTAAAATCAGCAGTACATTGCCGAGTTCTAAAATGTTCCCCATTCTGCATGCCGCAAATAATTGGTATACCGTTGACATTAGATGGGATGGGATGGGAGAAATGTCCAGTTTGGTCATACAAAGATATGATTATCTATCTATCTATAACTTCACGCCAAATCCCTTACGGGGTAGGCAGAGAGAACCGAGCGCCACGTGACTCGATCCTTACATACCTCACTCGCTTCTTTAACATTCATTGCTCTTTTCATGCACGCTCGCCGGTTTCTAGGGCTCCTGACATTACCTTCTGATAGAACACGACCAATTTGATCATGGTAGTTAAGTCATGGCCTTCCTCGGCTCCTACATCCTTCCACTTTTGCATTGTATATCTACTTCGTCATTCTTTCATCCTGCATTCTTTTTACATATCCGAACCAACGGAGCATGCCTCTTCTTATTTTAACACCGACACTCTCTTTCATACCAACTCTGCTTCTAATCTCGTCATTGCGAATACGGTCTACAAGCGTTACGCCACAAATTTTGCGCAACGCTCGCATTTTAACTGCGTTTATCCTACTTTCATGCTCTCTCTGCCATACCCAGCTCTCGCTTCCATAAGTAGATATGATTATAATACCTTCATATAGGTGAGAGTTAAGCGAGAGGAGTGAAATTAAAACGCTATTCGCTACTTCGATATAAAATTTCTTGATTTAATAGTGTACCTTGAACATAAAAATTTTGCGGAACATTGCTCTAAAGCACTGGTAATAAGGGTGATACCTAAACAAAATCGTTACATACATTTATTTTTCGGGTGCTTCTAATTGGCACACCAAATTAGCTGTCATTTGTATGAGAAGCGTGCCCAGCGCATTGTGAATTAAATAAAACCTTTGAATAAACGTAATGTCAAAAATGAACATATGAAAAGAAATTAGTAATGACAAACAAATTTCATTATTGACAAATTTGTGATCAACTGAAAATATTTTTCTCTTTGGAATATAAAAGTCTCTGATAAAAGTGGTCTTCATCTGGTACTATTTTTGCAATGTTTTGTCTACCTGTCCATTACCACTTTGCTAGATGTAATATCGTTCGAACAGTCTTGGATTACAGATAGTAAGTGTACTTTATATAACTAAGGAACAAAGTAAATTTTCCTTAATACAATATCGCTGATGCTTCCTACTTAATAGAAACAATGTCTGTAAGCTTAGGATGTTTGTTGCATTGCAATCCACTGCAAAAGCAGCAACTCTTCGGGAGCTTCCTGCTAAACACGCATCCTAACTAAACGTTACACGCAAGTTGCCTCGACGTATAGTTTAATACAACCTGTATGTTATGTTTAAGTATGTATTTTTTCTCATATTTGATGTGCTGAGGTACTTCTTCATAGCTCCTGAATAATATCGCTGTGGCATGCTTGATTTTCGCTAGCGCGCAACAGCTGTCAAATTCTAACTATTTATGTATGGATTGTTTTATAGTTGTTTTAGGAAGAACTTACAGAGTAGACAATTTAATTATTTGAGTTAATCTGAGCTATCATCGACCACCAATTCGTAATAAGTGGTGCCAGACAATTTACGTTCACGTTAATAACAATAATTTCTAACGATAAATCTTAGTTGAAACAGTCCGAAGACTTAAAAACTAAGTTCTTGGTTGCAACAGAACCTTTGGTAATTGTATTTATTTATACTACAATATAATAATTTGACTTTAGGTATGGGTATATCGAATATGAAGACGTTCAACGAGGAAGCTTTCTGCCATTAATAGTTGAGTTGAACTGTTATTGCGATACAATTATTTATTTAAGTGATATTCGTTCAGACGAGCGACTATCGACTACGTTCCGCGCATTCCGGTGTCCTGTAAATATGTTCATGTAAAACATATTGCACATTTATTGTGTAAGATCGTTATATTCAATCCTCTACATATATGTATATATTGGAGGCAGATAAAAAAAATTGCCAGTTCTCCAAGTTCATATGTATTCGAAACGATTGTTATCACGCTAACGTTGATCGTGATCATCATATATTTAATATCGATTAGAATAATTAGATGAGTTTCAGTACAACTGTACTGTATGCTTGTATGCCACCCGGCGTAGAATAAAAAAAAAGTAAGGTAAGATTTGTTAATTGTAAAATATAAGTGTTGAATAATAATCAAGGAAATGCTCTTATTATATACTCGTCAGAAATCACTTGCTAAGATGGCATAATAAATATGCCACTTACCAAACAGAAGATCGATTTTTAATTTTAACCTCCTTCTTAGCGATGTACAATTTCTTAATCCATTAAGATTTTTTTTCTTTTTTTTAATACTTGCACCCCTGCCATGGGCAAGGCTCTTTTGAAACATTATCATTTTTTATTATAACACAAAATTTTTCCACGTATAAAGAAACACATTCATACATCACTCTCTCTTTCATTCCGCAATTCATCTTCCATTCATCATCTTACAGTTTTATTTTCATAAATACTTTTTGGCCCATTTTAGAACGCCGGTGAAACTATCATGACTACACATTTCCAGTTGCCCTCCCTATACTGCATCAGTCCAGACACGGGCGACAGCGAGCTTCACAGCTCCACCTAGCCACCGCCACCACTATTTCGGAGACCGTTTCTTCGGTGGCCCGCATTCCCAACTCCTGCTCCAAATCGTACCTCTGTTAATCCATTAAGATTGGCAGGTTCCGCTACCGAAGCCTGAGCGATTGCCGAAATATAATTTCTTGAACGTGCACGATGTTTTCCTTCACCGCTGTCCAAGTGTAAATTACAAATAGGATAAATTCAAAAACACAAATTTAGTGGTATAATCCTGGATTCGAACCGGGGTCTAGTTGATCAAAAAGCCGGTTGTTTGCCCACTGAGCTATCAATGCTCTTTTAAGTTTAACCATACGCGATATAGACGCAGCAATTGTCACATGACATGTGTCTTTATTATTTACTAGCTGCTGCTCGCGGCTCCGCCCGCATAGGGTCAAATAACGTAGCCTATGTATTAATCCAGATCATAATCTATCTACGTGCCAAATTTCAATCAAATCCGTTCAGCCGTTTAAGCGTGAATGAGCAACAAACATCCATCCATACATACAAACTTTCGCATTTATAATATTAGTAGGATAGTAGGATTTAAAAATGTCTGCTAACCCTCCAAGTAATACAGTATAACCATAGAATAAACTACCTGGGGATTATTGTTTGCCCTCAGTCTTCTTGAAACGTAGCGAAAGCTACTCGGGGTGAGTAGCTTTACAGTACCTCCCAGTTGGTCGGGGCGGTGTGAATTGAGCGAAACTTCTATTGTGTGAAAAACTATCCATTGAAACGCAATTCGCCGCATCGTGGGAACGAATTCGAGGATGCAACTTCGTATTTTAAATAAAACCGTCGAATGTGAGTTGGATTTCAGGCGTTATATACATTGTGACTTAAGGCTGGTGTTTTTTTTTAAACAAACTGGTAAACGCAACCTGTCACGGCTTGCAATACTTTAAGTATCGCTCGCGCGATGTCATTGCTGCTCTTAACACAGCAACTCCTTATGCGCTTATTGGTAACACTTAACACAATCAATCAATCGTGATGTTATTTGGCTGTGGATTATGTGAGGCGGAGGTACTTGCCCAGAACGTTTTCCTACTACGTGTATGCGTTCTACCTTTCTTACGTCCCTAGACCAAGATAAACAGACATGATCATGCTCACAAACGTTTGCCCTGTGTGGGAATCGAACTGACCTGGTGGTAAACGAGCCCTGATCAAAGTAGCGTTACTAACCACGGCACCGAGTTCGTGATTTGGTTTATTTGTTCACATCTCCAACAGATTTCAAACTACTAGAATGTTTCAGTTCTATAAAGTAATAGCTCAAGTTAAATTAGTGTGAAATTTTGTCAAATTACAAAATATGTCGGTAATTTTCCATTATTATTCAAATTAACATATGCATGTTAATTAAACCTTTATCGAATGTATACATATTGGTTACTCTTTTAGTAAATTAAGTGGTGTTATACGATGTTATTTTTGTATCAATTTTATTTAATTTCTGTATGAGATATGCATCTTTAAAATCAACAAATTTCATTTGACATTCCTCTCAACGGAATCTTTTTCTTTTAATAAACTGCTTACTGATATCTACTTAAGCAGCATTAGTTATTAAAAGTTCATTTATACATAGACTAGCGATCTGCCTGGCTTCCCATGGATATATATATATAGAGAGATAAAATAGTATTATTCGTCAACCTTCATTTTAGATTAAGATACCACTCACATGCCTAGTTGGATACGAATTAATATCATGAAAGGAATATCATCTTTTCATTCTATTCGTGTTTTAATTCATTAAGTTGAGCAAAAAATATTATTCTGACTAGACTATAATAGTTATATATATATATGTATAGTATTGCTTTCTTGTGGGTACTATAAACACATGTTGTAATATTTTTTGTATCATTAATAGTTTTCGCAGCGCGAGCCGAATAGTAACTATTACAAGCAAAATAATTATTATTACAATTTTCGTAATCTCGGCTGTATTTTATTTTTCGAAAATAAGAGTAACTTCGACAATGTAGTTATCTGTAGATGAAATAATAAAAAAAATGGATAAGTATTTTTTGAGTAGGTATATCAATTACAAACAAATCTTTATTATTTATAATATGAGTTAGGATATACCCGTAACATAAGTACTTTATACATTTCCCCCACAACATATTACGACTATTATTCTAGAGAGAGGTATACAATTCTAGGAGTGAACGGGAAAACGAACGGAAGCTGTAGTGCATTAATATTGTAAAAGTTTTTTACTGAATATACTATTTGGTTTTATTACCTTCGCGAACTGCGGCGAGCTTTAAATTTTTTATACTAAAACATTATTAAATTCCTGTCTAGGTTATTGTGGTATTTCAAGTGAGAAAAGTTACCAAAAAGCAATAGTAGCTGCGTCAGTGGGTTCATAGGACATGGTAATCATTACACATACCTTAGATGCACGCTTGCTTGATACCCGATTTAGCACAAAAAAGGCGTATGTTATATACAGGTTACATATAATATCGTACATATATTAATATTATATTAAATAAATTCTAAATATTTAAATATTATAATATTTAATATATAGTCGTCCTGTTAAATTACGACTTTAAATAAATTACGGTTTACCGAACATAATTAATAAACGCTAAAATGTAGGTATATCTGATTCAATTAATATAATGTTATATCAGAGTATAGTTTGAAACCAGCTTTGAGTGGTGTGTTTGAAAATCCACTTATGAACGATTTGATAAGGAAAGGAACTATGGTGGAAACCAGAATACCAATATACGGTATAAAAGACGAGAAAGCTGAAATATCACTGGAAACAGTTGGGAGATGGATATACAATTGATAGACCAGAGTTATGTTAGACAGAACCAATACTGCAAGTTTTAAGACGCTCCATAGCAGTACGAAGAAAAGAAAGGTACGGTTCTCCCTTTGGCTTGTGGAGGTCTGAGAGCAGTCGCTCCATGTAAGATCAGTGTCTTCGCTGAATCCTTAGGCTTAGGTAGCGGAACCTGTCAATCCTAACGGAAGCGGAATAATGCTAAGAATTTATTTAAACCCAGTTGTAATTGGTCTACGATGATAGGTGCTTAACTTCGTCTATACTTGCTCCGACGATCGACCATTTGTTGTACATGTTTTTAATTCTATTGAAAGCGGCACATGTATGTAGTATTAACTTTAATATAAAATAACTTTTATTATTTCTATCTATCTATCTATAACTTCACGCCAAATCCCTTACGGGGTAGGCAGAGAGAACCGAGCGCCACGTGACTCGACCCTTACACTCACTCGCTTCTTTAACATTCATTGCTCTTTTCATGCACGCTCGCCATTTTCATTTTCATTCTTTTTTCTTTTCTTATTTCAGCTCTAAATTTCAATTCGCGGGAATGGTTAAGGGGCCAATGCTTCAGACAGATAACACGAGAAATCTAGCGTCTCTCAGACTAAAACACCAGATTACCTACAAGCCTTATACCAAGCCCTGCTATCGAGATCACGACTACAAGAACATGGGGATTGGTAGACCAATGTCACCGCATGTTACGATATACGCGCCCAATTTATTATCAATGACGTCGATATTGCAACGAATCACAGGTATATTTACTCATACTTCAATCATGCCCATTATCATCATACTAAGCTTTCGCTTCAGGCCTATCTGGGGTCCGCTACCTATAAGCCAAAGGACCTCCGTAACCTAGAGGGATAGACAACCAGATCATTCTTAGATTATGTCACACGTATTTCGTCATTTTTTGACGTGCGTCTTTCTCTACGATTCCTTTACCGTAAAAGGAGTGATAATTACAAGTAAACCGGAAAACACGAATTTAGTGATACATCTAACTGCACGTTAAGCTTGAAACTTTGACCTTTGTATCATTCTTAAAATAAGAGATACATGAATGTATCTCTTATTTTAAGAATGATATATTTCGAGTGGTAAGCGTGATTTGCCCTTAACTGTATATGCACATTACTGGATTCGAACAAGGAGACTCCCTTGTTCGTTGTGAATTAATAGTCATCCAGTAGTTAATATATTGGTTCGTTATCCACTAAGCCCGTGTTTCCCAAAGCGATCTATATCGAGCCCATGGGGCTGATTGCAGCAAGTAAGGGGTCCATCAGATTCAAACATTAGTTAGGCAGGGGTCTATGGAGAGCAGAAATATAAGGAATCTACGGAACAAAAATGATAGAAAATCTCTGCACTTCGCTATCTCTGCTCAATATAAAACACAAACTGTGTATGTCCCATGTGTAATAAATTGTGGCATCATATATTTTGCTTATTACCGGTCTGACCGCGTAAAACTAATATTTATTCTATGACAACACAAAGCTAAATTAACAGTAAACGCATGGTTGCAGACAAAGTACTATGAGGAGACGGAATCTATTTTGCAGGGAAAATATATACCCTGTAATAATTTTGATCATATTATTCAACTTAAACTCTCTGGATTCCTAACAGTCTCATACTACATTTTCACGTCCCCTCTCAATATTACATAAACACAATCAAAAACGCGCATACCACCACTCGCATACGCGTACACACTCTCAAACACATACACAACTACACATAAGCTCGTACGAGCACGCTCTCACAGCCATACACGAGTAAACTATTGAACTTGCATATTTTTGTATTCCTTTTCTTTTTTTTTCTGAACACTAATTATAGATGAAATTTGTTATTTGTACATTTAACTGTGTGGTACCTTCTGTAATGAATAACACCCATGTATTTTTATTTTTGTTTAATTCTTTATTCTCAAGTATTAATTAGTGAAGGTACAGGTATTGTTATACTTAACAGGAGGCACCTGTACATTACATTGTAAAACAAATTTGTACAATAAAGAATTATTATTCTCTTTATCTATCCATTCTATCATTTTCTACATTGTTATTGAAAGAATGAATTTAAAAACTATAATATAAATAATAACAATATAAAAAAGACAAAAAGTTCCATCAAAGGTAAGGCTTAAGCTTATACCTATGATAGCTAGGGCTCCAGAGTAAGGAACCGACGTGCAATACGTGCTGTATCGAGCACGACAGCCTTTTAGCCTTTTGCATCCTAATTTTGAGCCCGGTATCAAGCGAGAGCTTATATTATTAAAACATTTTGGCGGTGGAAGAATGCCTTCCGACGTTGTATAAAAAAAATACAGGATAAATGTGCTCTCCCGTTACAAGAAGACTAATAAGAAAATATCCGTGAAGACGTTTGAAAATTACCGCATATTGTGACTACACGTTCATACTCCAAAGGAACCACTACAGGAACTGCTGAGAACGAATGGAATGTGAATAACACGTTGCAAAGGGCAGAGTACTTACATTTTTTTTTCATTTCAGGTTTATTGACGGCATTTTATGCGACAATGCTTGCCTGCGGATCCTTGTTCTTATCTAATGGAGTTGATTCCTACATATCTGCTATTCAAAGCTTAGATCTTTCTAGACCAACCATATTTCTTTTAAAGTTTATTTTAGGTGCCCCATTTGCATTTCACTATTTTATAGGGATTCGCTTTTGCGCTTGGAATGCAGGTAAATGGCTTGGTATGAAGGAAGTTTATAAGACAGCCTATCAAGCCATCATTGCTAGTGGAGCCATTGCCCTGTTATTTGCAATATTATAGATTTTGTTTCCTTTATGCATTTTACGTCCGCCGTATAATGGCAGTTCTTAACAAATATCGGCTTCCGAAAACTTGTCGATAGATTTAATGCCGTGATACGCTACGCTTCAGGTTTTATACGGTACATTTAAATCAATCAAAAAGTGAACTATGTTCCGAGAAATATTTTTTTCATGTACCGGACAAATAGGCATACGACCTTAGAAAAAACATGTATCGTCTCTCCGGAAACTGCAGAATCAAGCGAGACATTTAAATACATATAATATTATTATCTATAATATAAAAAGTATTAGAAGTAGTTAAAAAAATCTAAAGCCCTAGACTGACTGTAAAAAGAACATAAAAGATATGTAGGTAAAAACAAAATTACCAATTAAGCGTCTAAAATTATTTCATATATATTTTAGTCGTCCACTTTCCAAATTATTTTCGTGGTTTACTTGATAGTTTTTTTTTCTGACCAGACCACTTCTCTTGTTGCAATCCGGATATAATTTATTTTTTGCTACGTGCCTATCAACTCAGTAATGATATATTCTATCGAGGTAACTAAACATCCTGAGGAATACGATAGCTAATTGACCCTTGCTATAGCAGGAGCGAATACAAGATGGTTTGCGAGCACAGGAATTAATGAAGAAATAAATCATATCAAATAAATTTCAATTTAGTTCTATGCTTGCAACGCTACGTTGTTAATAAGCTAAGAGAGGAAGGAAGCAAGGTCACACGTAGTCTCAGTAAATACCCCCTGTATATAATGCGACTATAATTCTTCTAGTTTAATTGAAAATAAATGCATGCATAATATAAAACTATAGTAATTAACAAGGTTATCATTAAACGGTGGACGGAGGAATGGAAAAATTGTATAATAGGTTGTCTTTATACTTTATGGTATTTTCTATGTATAATAATTTAAATTAATTATTGTAACTGAAGAATTATACCATAATGTTGAGAAGTGTGCATTTTATTACTTTGTTACTCTTAACGTTAAATTTAATGACAATCTATTTCAATGTCAAGGTTCATTCAATGGCCGCTGACAAACTTTTTGTGGTGATTGCTATTTACATGAGTACTTAGTATTTCATTCAAGGTAGAATCACGTTGATTGCTTTTATGGTAACATCAGGCTTTATTGTAGTTATTAATAGACCCGCTATCCTGTCGTACACAAGTTTTTGGCTTATTCGTAATCTCGGCTATAATTTTGCCAACATGAAGTTGACTTCAAGTCTAACTAGACAATACTGGATATAAAACAAATACTGTCGTAATTTATGAGTTTAATTCTAATTTCGATATACCGGAATAGGTTTCAGAGTAACGTAACTGATCTGTCTGATTTTAAATGGATATAAGAACTGAAATCACATTGGAAAATACCTAAGATAGACACTTAGAACACTAGAGAAATTCACATGTTGTCGATCATACTTATCCTTATTGTTTCGCGCTAAAAGCACTTTATGAAACTTTTAATTGAGATGTAATAGACTATGCTTCCGCAAACGAATCGTCTAAATTAGACTCCCCGCGACGCGAATGCGCTTCGATTTCAACACCAGACATGGGCGAGCTGATCGGTACAAAAACTTCTTTAGTCTATGGATAGCGCGCAAGATGTAGTTGTATAATGGCGCGAAATTTTCTGATGGCCGACAAATTCGCACATAAACTATTTACATGATATAATAACGTAGTCTGTTTTTAAATGTGCACTTTGTTAAGGGTTATTTTGAATAAGTGACCAATTTATCTTGTATTTACACAGTTGACTCTTGTCTCTGGTTTTTTACGTACCTGTTTAAAATAGTGACTTTCGGTGACGAAACAACCCCTATATATCGCGGGCAAGTACATAAGACACGTTTGAATTCGCTTTTGGAAATTGCACTGAACAAATTCCATAATAAATAGTGGAAGGTGTCTTTAAATGGAGAGCTGTTTAATTTTATGTCTAAATTGTTTATTTTATGATACTTGGAAGTGTAATGTTTGCATACAACATATCATATACATACCGATCATTATTTAAAAAAATCACAGATTCTTAAAAAGATGCGATTTGTAGTCTTAGTCGTAGTTACTTTTATTATATCGTATGTACCAAGATCCTGAATATGAAAATAATAAATGTAGAGTAACACAAAAAGATTATCTCAATAGTAATAATGCAATATAAAAAATAAGTATTTTATTACTCTATTCTACAAAATATTTGTTACAAAATAATATTCATATTAAAGGTTTAGACTCATCCACCATGATCAAATAGATTGGCTGTTATCAGGTCTTAGTCAGGAGACTTAGTGTACACGAGAAAAGCTATGAATGTTATAGAAGCGAAAGAGGTTTTTTTTTTATATAACGTCGGTAGGCATCCAAGCATACGGCCCGCCCGATGTAAAGCAGTTACCGTAGCCTATTAACACTTGTAATATATTAAGTATCACACGCGCGATGCCTCCTCTGTTGCATACACAGCAACTCCTTAAAAGCTTACTGGTGACCTCACTAACACACAGGAACACAACAACCCTCTAGGGAGTTGTTATTTGGCTACGATTTCCTGTGAGGTGGTGGTACTTCCCCAGACGGGCTGCTTTGATGCGCCCTACCTCTCTTAAAACATCCAGACCAAGACAAACAGACATGTTCATGCACACAAATGTTTGCCTTGTGTGGGAATCGAACCCATGAGCATTGGTGTCAAAGTCGCGTCATTCACGACTGAGCCACCGAGCTCATCAAAAAGGTGTCACTACATCGTCCGTCATATGATGATCGTTCCCCTCTGTCTACCCCGCAAGGGGCTTTACGTGAAGGTATAAATTGACATATTGCTCATATACCACAGTCTAAGTTTAGCTTTACGTACTTATCAAAACTCATATCAAATTCGCTCTTTGTGCACTCGCTCGTAAATATTTCCACTGCAACTGCATATTTAGATCACATTGTCTACAATCCATAGTAGTTTAGCGTTGCATAGAAAAACGTAACCGGTTCGTTTGGTAGATCTATGCGCATTGAAAAACTAATACAATAATACTCTATTGATTTTAGAGCGATTCTTCAGTTCATTAATACATCAATTCCTGCATAAACGGAAATGTGCCGTACATATTATTATATATGTACGGCACATTTCCGTTTATGCATTTCATATAAAATTAAATTTAATATTAGTATTTTAATTAAATAGTAACGCGAGATACAAATAAAGCAAACAGAGCGTCCGTATTTTGTTGATTATATCTGTGCCATTAACTTAGATGGAAAACGTAGTGTAAATTTATTTTTTTAATTAATTGCTTTGCTATGAATTAATTACTTGTAATTAACAAAGGATTATTATGAGACAGGCGTTCATAGGCATTAACCACATTTCAAACGGGCCGTATGCATGTACATGCGCGCAGTAAGTACGCTACCCGGCGTTGTATAAAAAAATATTTAGGCGTCGCCGAGCTAGTGGTTTATGACAATACACGAGCGGTACTCCTCGTATCGCAATCGTTCATAGGCTGTGGTAACTGCTTTACAGCGGCTTGACAGCCTCCCGCCGTTGTATAAAAAACGCCACTTGTATGGGTACATTTTTGGTTTTATCAACGATTTCTTTAATGTAATTAAAGAACAAATGTATTAAAAAGAATAATTTAAAAGTTAGGTAAAATCTCTTCACTGTGGTCGTTTTGGTTACCACAACCACTAATGGACTGGCGCGGTCAGCGTAGTGGGATTGACGTTTCAATCAATTACATATTTCAAATTTACAGTACGGAAATACGAGATTTATTTGCATCCCAATATTTCGTTTGCTGTTAAATTTGGCTCCGTCAGTCAGTTTGGTTCAGGGAAATCCAATTCTAGTTCAACCTCTATGATTACACTGATATTTATGTCCTAGCAAAAATACGTTTCCACTCAATTCTGGCAACTCTATGTTCACAGCCCTTAATTACCAGTTTTCTATTTAAAAATGCTAAATAAAAGTTAGACATGATCGGTGGTGGAATTGCAAGCGGTGGCTACTTTGTCAGCAAGGCTCGGGGGTTTGATTCCCACACAAGGAACATACGGGACAGGCCCACCGCTCATACCCACCACTGTATCTCCTGTGTAGCCAGAATTAACAGCGGCGACCAACAAAAAGGCAATGAACAGTGAAGTTCATTGCCGTCCCGGGGTTAAACTACAGCTGCCTTGGAACTCGCAACGAATTTAATCAGAAGAAATTTGTAGGAGTAGGAAGTTTTGGAATTGACTTTCCCTCTTGGCAAAGTGAGAGACAGCAATATGACAAATAAGGCATTTGAAAACCTCAAAGAGATGGCTAGTCAAGAGAAGCTCAACTGCCGTGCACCACGGTTTATTAAATATCTATACCACGAGGCTCATATTTGTGATGTCTGTTTTTCTTGGTCTGGATGTGTTCTATTTGAAGTATTAAAAAAAACGTAAATTCATCCATTGTCTAGTACCCATAGCGCATGCTTTACTTAGGGACTAACGGCGCTTCGCAATTTGTTCGACAATATTATTAAAAAATGTCGAAATCTTCAAACTTGCCAAATCCAAATTTTGTTCAGAATAATAATGCATTATGACCGCATTTTTTTTGTTTGGATATTCGTATTTCGAAAAACATTTAGCAAATACTTATATTCCCAAATGGTTTTCTATATTCGAGAACCAATACCTACTTTCCTTAACTTATCCAAATTATAATGTTAGTATCTACGACTTAAGTAAAATTAAATATATAATTATGCAAGGTTATCTCTGCTTACCCCGTAAGGGATTAGGCGTGACGCTATAGTGTGGTTATTGTAGGTAGGTAATTTTTTTATACGACCAAATGATTTAACAGATGTTCAAATCAAAGAGTGGGTACTTACAGAATTCTACGGAAAAGTAAATTGCGACATGTCAACCTTGTTAACGTAGCGGAATACGTATTCCGCCTCCACACCGCCACTTTCAATTGTGTAGCTTGCCTTTCGCGAAGGTATACTGTGCCTGCACCTTTTTGTGACATTTCTATAGGGCATTTCCAGTAGATCTACAATTTAGCGAGAAACAAGGTCGCATAGTTACCAGCACAGAAAAACTTCAGCATTCTCTCCTTTGTACTTAAATCTATCTATTTTTCTCGAAATCATAACACCTATATGGCATATCCAGTTAACCTTGAAATTAAAAAAAATGGCAATACGCAAGCCTCATAGCATCAATACTAGAAAGAAACCTAAAATTGCGGATTTGTAGTAATATCTGTCTACTACTACCAGTTGAGATAAGAAATAAACATTGATAACAAGTAAACTCGCAGCAACTCAAAAAAATTTGGAAATGTTTTTGTCTGTGAGTCGAGTTGATACAAAAAAACATTTTGTACGCATATATGCACATTTACCAGTGACGACTCTCAATCCGATACCTCGATTCAGATGAAATTTGACGGAACCCTTGATTCGAAAACTCATCTAGAACCTAATTGGATTTTTAGGCACTTTTATCTATAATAATATTATTTATAAGTTTTTATTTAACAGCTTTTGATTACAATCTGAAAAATCCATTGTAACCTAATCAAACTTTACTCAAAGTTTCTACTGCGCAAAAGCTACAATCATATGAGCTTACCTCACTGCCCCGAAACACTAGACTCCGTACTGGGCAATAATTTTTATATTATTAGAATTATAAAGAAATTATAATACTGTTAGAAGAAAGTCGAGAAAAATTTTATTAAGACAGTATCATAAACGTCATCCCCCACTTCCTTCTTGTGCTCAATGTATTATCAATCTCAAATTAGTAGTACAAGTTCCTTGCATTGCATAATTACTATCGTTTGGCGGTGGCTTTACACGTATTTAATTAGTTGTATTATTCGAAATCATAAATTAATATTGTGCCAAATAATATGTTGCCAATCATACTGTAATTATCACGCTTATTGATTTTAACCTAGAGGTCACGTGATGGCAACTAATCACAGTCATACATGAGCGAACATCAGCGGGTTATTTATTTGCCAGACTTTTAAGGAAATATGCTCTTCCTGAAAACCTGAAATTAGTTAACTTTATCAAGTTTAAATTAATGTTGGTCATGTTCCAGAGGTAGTAAGTACATTGCGAGTCATTTCTCTGAAAGCCGTGTATTAATCGAACGGAACTCAATTAGTCGTCGACTCCATGTCGCCAGTGTAAAAATGCATAGAATTTTGATTTTATGCACCAGTTCGCGGAATACATCACACCATGATATTTGGATAGCTGTGACAGGATTTATCTTTTAGTTTATTTTATGCATTCGCATATTAACTTGCGGATATGTAGTGTCTACATATGGTAGTCACTACCTTTCCGATCTCTTTAAGGTATCTTATTAAGAGATAAGAAAATATTTTTTTTTATTGACTATAATATTTTATTCATACATAGAACATAGTCCGTAGTAAGACTTATCTGATGTGGTTACCGCAGACTATAAACGCGTGCAATATAGGAAGTATCGGTCGAGCGATGCCACTCCCGCTATTAACATAGGAACGTCTTAAGAGTTTACTGGTAACCCCACTCACTCGCGGGAACACAACAACCTTCCAAGAAGTTTACATTCAGCTGCGGTTTTCTGTGAGGAGGAGATACTTCTTCAGTCAGATTGATACCTACCTTTCTTAAAACAACCAGACAAAACAAATGGACATGTTCATGCATGGGAATCAGACGCACGAGTCTTGTTAAAGTGGGCAATATTATCCATTCCGCTACCGAGCTCGTCATAAGTAAACCTTTCTGACTGAGTAATTTATTAATTACCACAACAGATTTTGTTTTCGTCTATTAAGATTAACTGTGCTGACCCAGTGCTATGCAAAATGGCTTGAAAATGCTTGTAGGAATACAATACAACACTAGGAAATTATTATTTGACAGATAGATAGATACACTATTAATTTCACAAAAACACGTGCTCCAGTGCCACACGCGTCCATCGACTCCCACTCCCACTCCCACTCGCAGGTGGTACAGGATCGAGACGAGTGGCACTCTAGAGGGGGGCATATATTCAGCAATGGACGAATACGGGAAAACATACAGCACAACAGGATTACAATATGAAGGGAAAAGCAATGACGGCACTGCGCTCTTTACTTTATCACTCCATAAAATGAATACTGAATTTAAAATATGGACAGATACCTAAACATACATAGGTAGATCTATACGTACCAACGTAAATACACAAATAAAGTAGTCATAATGTATATATAAGATAATTGGTATAATATCGTGTGTCGCAGATAAACGAAAGCGATACAGATCAGTGAATTACTTGCGTTAAGGCATGTCACTGGTTTCAGCTATCAAGAAGAATCGCGAGAGTCAAGCAAGAAGCTTGAACGGGATGTATTATAATTTATACAGGTAAGATCAATGATGCGTACATATTCAGGTAAATTTCATTGGTATATTATATGAAAAATATGGTGATCACAGCAAATATAAGTACAAAAAAAGGAAGAAGAAGTGTTAGTGATGAGGACAAAATGATTATATACAACTATACGACCCACCACGGTAACAAGATTAATCATTTTCTGCCTCTAAACAAAAATTCAAAAATCACGGTTTATCCATCTTGATATATTAGAAAATATTTTGGGAAATCCAGTCAATTTCTCTTGACCTTTTATATGCCTGAAGAAATGTATTTTCATGTTAGAAACATTTTAATTACTAGGCCTCTACTTCAAGAACGAGACAGAAAAACAGTTTCGTTGTGCCTAAACTACGACTGACACAATATAACAAAAATATATCTTGCATAACGATTAAAAATATAATCATCTACCATTCGTAGCATCTACCTGACAATTTTAGACCTCTAAAGAGCTCTAAGATATAATTAACTTGAACTATAAAAAAATAAAATTGATGAAAATCTACGGGATAAATCATAAATTGTTATTAATATAATTATTCACACTTCAATTCATCTTAGTACAGGTTAGGGGAGTAACGCGTAACTTTGTAGAAGGTAAGTAGACTATATATCGGGATATACGTGAATAAAATCGTATCCCGTGGGAACCAGTTTATCTTACTTTCTTTCTTTTTCCTCGATAAGAGTCGTATCGTGATGTTGAATAGCCTTCATGAAGAAATAGTCTATGAAATGCAAAAATATTTTTTCAAATCCAAATGGTAGTTCCTTAAATTAGCGCGTTCAAACAATCAATAAAATAAATGAATGACATATCACAATAAATAATATAATATCTCTTTAGAATAATCATCAACCGTAAATTGTTATAATGTATAATGTAATTATATTGTCATATATTTTATTATTGTAAGTTCAAATCACGTGTGCCTTGATAAGGTAATTTATAACATATTGACTATAATTAATGTTGTAAATTGATGTGATTATAAATAAACAAATATTTCTGCTTTATATATTAGTATAGATTTTAGTAATAAATAAATATCGACGATATGATACCTTGGTATACAGCTACCTCTAGTGACAAAAATACATTTCATTTCGAGAGAAGAATTTCGATACCCTGTACTATATCTCAAGTTTAGTACGACGATATCGAAAGGGAGATATTTTATATAATTTCAACGTAATTTCCGTAGTAAGAGCATGTCTTGTACCCTTATATGTTACAGATTTTATCGCTTTGTTGTTTTACGTACACTTGATAAGCATACGTCGGATGCAGCAACTTTTTATTTTCCCCAAACAAGCATGAAAGTAACCTTATATTTTCTAGCAATTATATTCCTTGTGTAATAATAGTATAATAATTTGCAGTGCATAACGAAAAGCTGCGGGCAGGTGCTCATTCGCCACAAAATACTTTGTTGCATTCAAACAATGAAATACTGATGGACTAGCTAACATTTAAACATGTTTGGAATTCGACGTAGGAAATGTTCGCATGTTGAAAATCTAAACAATAAGTTTCTACCTGCAGAGAAAATGTCTAGTTGATTATTTTCTGGAATCACCACCCTACGACGGGAGAATTTCACGAGAGTGCTTTGTGCGAATGATACGGAGTTTATTAATATATGGAAAAGTTAAAATGATATTTGTTGACGATAAATGTCTAAACGTTCTGCATATTTAGTTTTATAATAACTCTTATTTTTTTTGTATACGGAGCATCGATCGCCGTTTTTGATATATTTTTGTATAATTGTATTTTTTTGGAAAATCCGCCTTAATACGTAAAGTTACAAAGTGTAACCTTAACAAAAGCTATGAATGCCAGCGATTTCTCAGGAAGGTACTGCTATGCGGGAACGCACTGTCATCGATCGAAAACTGGCCGACGGTTTACGTTTTATCAACTGCAATTTATTTATAGCTAGAAGAGATTCGAGCGCCCCCAGACGCGGTCCTTACACACCTCATTTGCTTCGGTTACATTCTTAACTTTTTTTCACACACCTTCATCCTTCCACATTTGTAAAATCCGTTTCGTCCTGCATTCTTTCTACGTAGCCAAACCAAACATGCCTTTTCTCATCTAAACACCGACACTCTCTTTCAGATCGACGAGACGACGGTGATCGGTGGCTCAGTCGTGAATGACGCGACTTTGACACCTACGCTCGTGGGTTCGATTCCCACACAAGATAAACATTTGTGTGCATGAACATTTCTGTTTGTCTTGGTTAGATATTTTAAAAGAGGTGGGGCGCATCAAAGCAGCCCGTCTGGGTAAATACCTCCACCTCACAAAAAACCGAACAAATAACAACTACCTAGAAGGTTGTTGTGTTTCTGCTTGTGAGTGAGGTCAGCTGTAAGCTCCCAAGGAGTTGCTGTGTAAGCAGCAGAGGAGGCATCGGGTGAGTGATACTTAATATATCTCAAGCGTTAATAGGCCACGGTACCCGCTATACATCAGGTGGGCCATATGCTTGTATGCCTCCCGAGGTAGTATAAAAAAAAGGATCAAATCCCTTTTTACATCATTGTTGCGAAGGCGGTTAGTGAGCATTACGTCACTGATTATGCGCTTTCATCTCGACCTCGTTTATTTTACTTTCATGATCTCTTTGCTATACCCAGCGATCACTTCCATAAGTTAGCATTGGGACTAGCTCAAAACATAAAACAGAAGCAAAGCACAGCAATGCTGTGCTTCCGTTTTATGTTTCTGCCTA
Organism: Pyralis farinalis; assembly: GCA_947507595.1. Taxonomy (NCBI): domain Eukaryota; kingdom Metazoa; phylum Arthropoda; class Insecta; order Lepidoptera; family Pyralidae; genus Pyralis; species Pyralis farinalis. Next base: position 35,300,233 of record OX382265.1, read on the forward strand.
CAAATTTACCCAATGCTCCATTCACACTTTCTCCTCCACTCACTCGGCTCTTCAGATCAGCAGTGTACCTTCCATTCCTCTTCTATTCCTCTATATTCTTTAAGTCGCTATACAATCTCATTTCATCTCATGACTGAGAAAAAAATATTCCTTCTACTTTCTTTCATTTATTTCCATTTTTTAATTTCTTTTAATTGCATACATAGTTAACTGCATTATCTGTACAATACGTAAAAATGCACGAATCCACAATAATATACGAGCATTTGTCCAACATTTTGCCGTGTGGCCTCGGCGCAAGAATAGGCCACCCCATCTCAACCCGTGGGTGTCGTAAAGGAATTATCTAGGAGAGGGGCAGCAGCGTCGCCTTATATTAAAATACTTTAATAAGTTATTGCGGTTGCCAGCCCGCCTGCCAAGCATGACAACTATGGCAAAAACCCCTCAAAAACATGAGTACGACACAAAGACGGCCCCAGTGACCGGCAGCCCCGCTGATCCTGGGTCCGGTAGCGGTCATAGTATCGGCGGGGCAGGGGGTGCTAAGATTCCCTAGCTCCGACGCTGCGGCTACCAACACAACGGACTGGCCCTGCCAACATACAAGACGCGTACAATGAGGACCGACGAGAAGATAGTGGAGCTGGAAGAGGAACTAAGCAAGTTGCATTGGGATATAATAGGACTGCACGAATTCCGAAGGTAGGGGGAGGACACGGTGATCCCTAAATTCGGCAACTTGCTTTATTACCGGGAGGGCGATCTGTTGATCATCTGTCCCAAGGTGGTGTCGAGTTTATTGTCCATAAGCCCCTCGTCAGCAATGTACTAAAGATCGAGGTTATCGGCGAGGATTGCGTACCTTATACTCAGAATTACCAAACGGTATTCGCTGAAGGTGATACAGGTACACCAACTTCGACACACCCCGATGATGAGGTGGAGGCTATGTATGAAGGTAGACATCTACAAGGCCATGCATACCTCCAAAGCTACACAGTGCTGATGGGGGAATTCAATGCAAAACTGGGCACGAAACAGAACGATGAGTTGAGAGTGGAGCAATTTGGAATCGGGCAGCGGAACCAAAGGGGTCAACAGCTGGTCGACTTCATGGAGAAGGAAGAACTTTTTATGATAAACTCCTTCAAGAAACAACAGCAACGCAAGTGGATCTGGAGTAACTTGGATGGTTCGACGAAAAACGAGATAGGCTTCATCTTGACGACCAACCGCCGATTGTTCAATGATGTATCTGTGATCAACAGGGTGTAGACCGGAAGCGATCACCGGATGCTAAGAGACATCTTAACATAAAGCTGAAAAGGTCTCGCCTGGTGAAGTCTACGCTCCGTCTATCTCGTGCCCTGATCCAAAGCCTCGAAAGCTTTCAACTTGAACCTTATAATTATTTTCAGTACCTAAATGATTGTATAATATCGGACGATATCAACAATAAGCTCGTGGAAACTGTCCAGACAGTGGCTAAATTTTTCCAGCCTCGCCCAAATAAACCCAAAAGCTCTTGACTAATACGCAGAATCTCATTCAGATTAGGCGTAAAATGTGGTTGCAGTCTTCAGCTCACACGCTAGAATACAAACGGCTTAACAGGCAGAACTCCAAAGGCATACGGCGGGACATAAGCCAATTTAAAATAATTCGTTTTAAAGAGGCGACAAAGCAAAACCAACGCTCCAAAGTCGCCCCCAAAGATCTGTACCCAAAAGGGCGAAGTCAACAAACGAAGCTGAATACCAACACTGGCACCATTATTTCTACGAAGGCTGAGATTCTGAGTGAGATGGAGAAGTTCTATGGACAGTTGTACACATCGTCCGTGCAGCCGAACAACAATGCTAGTAACGACCCTATATCAATCTGTATAAGATTCGTATGGTTCTCAAACAGATTAAAAATGGGAAAGCACCGGGTGATGACGGAATTACGGCGGAGCTTCTGAAAGCGGGCGGAAAGCCGATGTTTGTAGTCCTTCAGAAGCTATTCAATTCCGTCAAACACTCCGGTAAAACACGGGAAGCGTGGAGCAGAAGCCTGGGCATGTTGTTCTTCAAAAAGGGTGATAAGATCCTTTTGAAGAACTATAGGCCGATATCGTTTTTGAGCCGCGTTTATGTACTGTTTTTGAGAGTGATCACAAACCGTCTCACACGCAGACTTAATGAATTTCAGCCTTCCGAACAATCCGGATTCCGCAAAGGCTTTAGCACCGTAGTCCACATACATACCCTCAGTCAGATTATATAGAATACTGAGAAATACAATCTGCCTATGTGTCTGGCATATGTAGACTACAAAAAAGCCTTTGATTCCATTAGGAGTTGCTACGGTCTCTTCAGCGATGCCGAATTGACTATCGGTACATCGAAGCATTGAAGTGCTTGTACAGTAGGGCAACGATGTGTATCCGAGTACAGGACCAGAGTACGAAACCGATCCAAGTGCAAAAAGGTGCAAGACAGGGCGATTTTATATCCCCGAAACTCTTCACTGTGGCATTGGAAGATGTCTTCAAGCTCTTGGACTAGAAAGGATACGGTATTAACATCAATGGCGAATACATCACTCACCTTCAATTAAACCGATAAACGTTTTTGTGCATGTACATGTCTATTGTGTCGTCATTGTGGAGAGCTCGATGGCGTCGTTGCGCGTGTCATTGTAACCGAACACGTAACAACGTCGACCGCAGCCTGTCTATGGATAGGTTTATCTGTCTCGAGTTTCTCCGTGCTTCTGAGGGCACGTTAAGTCGTCGGTCCCGGCTGTTGTCGATAGACGGCAGTTGCTAAACTAAGTCGGTGGCCCTCGGGCGGCTTGAAAACACTGGCCTCCGCCAATATGATGAAATCTATTAACTTAGAAATCTTACATAAAATCTACTTGTCTTTTTTACTATGGCACCCAAATTTCGAATGTGGCTCACTTTTGCAATTCTGGCAATGCCATCTGCATAATCAAAATTAATCATTTTTCATACACACATGATTTTCCTGTGTGGGAATCGAACTCACGAGCCTTGCTGGTAGAGTAGCATCATCAACCACTTCGCCACCGGATTCCTCAAGTTTTCATTAACTTGTTGCCTGACAGTTTACTTCAATGCCATATTTATGTCAATAAAGCACCACCAATTCGTTCTCCCCTTCTGGTTTTTTACACCGACCCCCTCTTCGTGGATAACTATCATTCTAAACATCATCATCAGGAAGGCAATCAGCAAGTATTACGTCACGGAGTTTGTGCAACGCTCACATCTCAGGCGTGATGTGGTCAATATTCATAGTCTATGCTATTTAAATATGTTATAGTTTGCACTCTGCAAAGAGGGGTTATTAGAGTACTCTTAAATTTCAGACACCTGCAATAAATTTTAGAGAGAGTCGATCTGTATTAAAAATATCTATCGATTGTTAGTATGACGTGGCTCTCTTTTAATTTAAAATTCAACGATATATTTAATAAACTGGGTTTACAAGCATTTTCATTTTACTTTCAGTTATAGTATCTTACAGAAGCAGAAAACATCTTTTGTAAATAGAAATAAGAAACATTTTTACTTGCAACTACGTTATAAGATTTAGAATTGCTTTTACAATCTTCTTATGGTACTGCAGCGTACTAAGAACGACGAACAATTATTATAAGCCTCTATATAACGTAGAGATTTTGAAGTGGTTTTCTTTTAGCGCACGTGTTACTTCCATGTAGGGGTAGCGTTTTTTAACACGTTCACAGTCCCCTATACTAATGGTTTAAATCGCCCGTACGTTTGAGAAGGTTTTCGATGAATTTCGACAGAATTTTGCCTAGACATGTAAAATACAATATAAATTATCTATCTATTAGTATATCAAGATCCATACCGCGACTTTGTCCGTGTACACAATGCAGTACACGGACGTGTCGTTCGCAAATTTATGTTTATTGGATCGTCCCTTACATTATTTTTTTATTACATATACAAACTAAGTATAAGAAAAATCTTTTTGTTAATAAGAATTCATTAGAGGAATACCTATGTTTATTTTGTTGAATATTAATATGTTTGTATGGCATGGTCACTCGTTTTATTGTAGTTGTATATCTCAATGACTAGTTTCGTTGTTTTTTGGAAATAATATCCGTAAATTACATATACAAATTTACTTGGCATAAAAGTAAATCAGTGTACAATATAGAGTACATGGACTTGCCGGAACCCATCCGCGTGTACAGGATAGCGTACACTGGACTGTGAACGTGTTAAGTAGCTCAGTGTAAATAACTAGATTTGCACTGTGACGAGTTACTTGGCACATTGATTTCTGCAATTAATTTGCTTATGTAAATTTAAAGTTATATAAATAATTTGGAAGCTAAATCATCTCAACATGACATCTCAACAACAAGCAATAGTTAATTATAACACATATGTAATGATCGAGGATTTCATTCATGAACAATAAGATGTTTTTTAAATTGTATTGCCTTAATGCATTTTTCAGACATAATAGATTTACGCAATTTATATAGTCTCGAACACTTACTTCGTGAGTACCGTGTTGTAATGGTGAAACGTGCCGTTGCGTTACTTTGATACCAATGCTCTTGGGTTCGATTCCCACACAGGACAAACATTTGTGTGCATGAACATGTCTGTTTGTCTTTGTTTCGTTTTAAAGAGAGGTAGAGCGCACAGCACAGTCCGTCTTGGGATGGTCCTCCAGAGGTTCCAGATTTTTTGTAACCTGTTCGTTGTCGATTTTTTTTATATCGGCTCAGTATAGTGGTTACGCTTCGCCTGTTGGTAAGCGAAAAGAGGAGCCTAAATTGCAGCGGCAACTAACTAGGGACTACAGTATCCTGTCAGTTGATGCTACCATGCAAGATGCTTCTTCATGTTTCGTTTGATGGATCCCATGGTGTAGGAAGAAGGAAACACATTATGCCGTCGCTGCAACCTATCGAGAGCGTCGAGAAGATATAGTCCAAGTGATGCGAGCAATACTCCACGCAGGCCCGAATTTGAGTCTTATATAGCAGACACGATGGTCCGGCGCGACGAACCGTCACACCTTGTTCAGGACTCTTAAGGATGCTGATGAGATGAGGCTCTCGATATAGTTCCGTTAGTTAAGGTTGCAGCGAATATCCATGCCTAACATATTCAGGCCATATCCCATACTGAGGGAAGCGCCCTGATGACTGGGATTGGGAAAGAAGGAGGACATTTTTGTTGTAAACGCGCTCGTCTGAGTTTTCTTGACATTAATCTCAACCAGGTTATTAGAACCCCATTTACTAATAAGATCCAAAACCAGATTAAGCTCAACGACACGACTTTCACGTTCCTCATCGATTTCTGTCCGACCAGTACCAGGCCGATCGAAATATCAACACCCGTGGACCGTACTATTATATGCATTGTAATGAATATTACCAAGGGGTAGCATGTAATTGGGTGTGGTATTCCTGCGTGTGAGTGATGTCATCAGTAAGCTCTTAAGGAGAAGCTGTGTTAACAGCAAAGATCGCATCAAGCGATTCATAGGCTAACTGCTTACTATCAGGCATAATGCTTGATTGCCACCTTAGATACAAAAAAATATCAGGTTGCCATATGCTTGCATGACTCCTGCCGTCGTATAAAAAGAAACAGTAATATCCCGGCTCTAGCAAGCCTTTGCGTCGGCATACGCAACTAATCCTTGCATATCAGATCTGATCTGGCAATCCTTTATCTATGTAACGTATTTTTTTGTGTTTCGCCGTTCACATTTAGTAGCTTTCTTGAAGAAGTTACAGGCAAAACGGCTCCGTATTTTTGAGATTAGTACCCCGATGTTCTTCATGTTCAGAATATGTGTTTTATGTTCATCTATATATTCTCGTCAAGTTTCTTGTGGGGTACGCAGAGAGAACTGATTGTCAAATGATTCTGTTATTACACACCTTACTCGATTCTTTCATATTCATTGTTTATGTTCATCAGCTCCAGACGTCCCTGACTCTACCTTCTGATAAACACAATGAATTTGATTGACTAACTAGGTGAATATTGGCCTACATCTACTCCCACATCATACCATGGTGTTTTATGTCTGTTTAGGCATTCTTTTTTCTTGCATTATTTCCACATGTGTAAACCAAAGGACATGCCCTTATATTAACACCAATAGGTACTGTCTTTCAGAACAACTCTCTCTTTTACTTCGTCATTGCATACTCGGAATAAGTTTTAAATCTGTAATGAACATTTTACCGTGAACTCATTCAAGATGATGAAATTTTGATATTTTATACAGTATCAGAGTTACTTACTACAAAAATCTATTTAATTAAGCGCAATATTTGAGAAATAGAGCACGCATCACCAGATAGAGTTGCGTTCGAAATCTAATATAAGCCTTAACATCATCAAAGTCTTCTCACAGACTACATCGACTTCTAGAGTGCCGTATTCTTTCATTGAGTTCTACTTGCTATAACATCAACACTAAATCCAAATGAACTAAGTCGCAGTAACATTTGGGTAGGTTACATAAGTGAAATTAAAAGATCTCTAATATTCAAAGTTTGTATATAGCGATATTGTTAGCTAGTGTGTTGATAGTATATTTTAATTTTTTTTTGTGCTAAGGGCAATAGTACTAATTGTATATAAGATTAATAATTACTCTGACGTAGTAATAAAATCAAAATGGCGTTCTTTGAACAGCACAAACTATCGTTAAGAGGGAGACACGTGTAGTGCTCACTACTTGTTTAATATTACTGCACAAGGTAACTACCCATTAACGTAATGTAACATGAAATTAAATAATCTTATAAGACTTTAAACCTAGAATGTTTTTTTAATAATTTCTCTCGAATTGGGACTACTATAGAACTTAATTTAATATGTTGTTATCAGAAAAATATATATTGCGCGTTTATTAATACATGAGTCACCGAATGTTATGCACGTTTAGTAACCCATAATGCTATTGTTTGAATCAATAGCTGCCTAAAGGGCGTCCTAACCCCTGTCTATGCGACTTAGTTATCGATTTGTATTCTTTTAAAAGTGTTTAATATAATATACTGACCTTGTGATGAGCCGCGGTTTCTTCACTTTTCCATGAGACTATGATTACATTTTTATCACTGAATAAGGCACTATCTTTGTTTGGTACAGTCACAAGAAAAAAAATTGGGACGGCAAGGCGCGTGGTCTTGAGGCGCTAATAGTTGCGGCGCGACGCTAGTGATGGGAATTTACCTTTTGTTAGCTACCCATTTTTTTATAATTATTTTACACAACCTTGCCGTCATAGAGCTATGTGGTTAAAATATTGTATGCAAAAATGTGTCATTGTATTATTACCAATTGATTCAAAATCGACTTAGAATACAATAAAATATGTTTTGATTTAAAGTGCCCAATCGTTTCATTTCATCAAAAAAATATCCTATTTTAGGTACCTAATTTGAGAATCCTATTAACTAAATTCTAATAAGTAAATACGATATTTCTTTTATTCGAACTAAGTATTTATAGGATAAGCTAACAAATGCCGGTTTTTGACTTTTTGTAAATACTGCACTATACTCCAGACTGCGCATGCGTAATCTTGCCTCGCCCTTGTATTGACGACCTCAATGAATGACGTCACAAATGCACATGGGGTAGAAACCCTTCAAAAATCGAGTATACAACCCCACGCGATAATAACCTGTAATAACTTTTTAGAAACATTTTTGATTACACTGTTCCGTCAGCAAACTAACGAGAGATCGTGTAATACATACATGAATAAGAGCTTTTTATAGAAACGTCATGTTATGTGTGTCTATCTTTATTTCAAGCTGTTCGTGTGGAACTTGAGTGTTTTTATATGTATGGAGCCAGAAGACTAACTAAAGTCTAACTCTCAACAATACGCAAATTCAATAGAATAAACTGGACAATTATATTTGTTTCTCATTATATAGTATATAAAAGTTTTGTAGTAAACTTAAAATATAGTACGAAATTCACAACTACCAAAATTGATAGGTACTATATACTACACATGTACTTATAAGGTTTCGGTTTATATAAACCTTACAAATGCTAGTGCAAAAATTATGAAAATGTTTCCTATTTTGGCGCTATTTATAGAACAGGCCAATATTTCCTGGAATATTTCACACTGGTGTCGCCATCTAGCTTTACTCTGTGTCAAATATTGCTACAGAGTACAATAGAACTCGGGCTTGAGTAACAGATAAATAAAATACTCCCAGGAACCACACATGCGGAGGTTATCAAACTTAAGATAGAAAAACACGCTGTTTGCGGGGATATATTCTCTATAAAATACCAGAAAAATTGAAAATTTTACAATCAGGCAAAGCTTTTGAACAGTCATTAAAATCATTACTCTTAGACAAATTATACATTAGTCGAGTTTTTCGACGACATAAACATCGGTCCGCCTGCCACTTGAATCGTTGTGCCCTTACAGGGTCTTAGGTACACTTATATTCAATTATACCACCTGCAATTACGTATAAGAATGCGATACAAATTAATAAATATATCATATTTGTCTATTCAAACCGCCGCGCATTACGCGAGTGCACCCTTCAGAAGCATATGTTATTGATGCTGGGACGAAGCGAAGAACGGCGCTATCTGCCATATAAAAATGTGTCCAATTTTTAGGTTCGAAGTGTACCCTTGCCAACAGATTTTTATTTGAATCTTAAATGAAGTGTCCTTCTTTGAGTTTACCTTTTGTACAGATCTGTGGTTTCCATACACGTATAAAAAAAAATAACAAATTGCAACTTTTCTCTCTTTCTCTTGGCGACAGCTAATGCCATGCGTAAATGTTTGAAATTTTCAATTTCGAAAAATAAACCGATGTCTAATAATTTTTATACTGTTATACCGTCTGTACGGGGACACTTTCTGGGAAAAGTGTTCTATAGGTTAATATTTTTTATTAAATCTTTCAAAGTACTCTCCACTAGCCTCTATACAAAGTATCATAACTACTAGTCTGAACTAGTTTTCGAAACACATTTTTCAGACCGCCACAGACATCTCATTTACAGCCTACTTGAACCCCGACAGCGCATCTTCCGCCGATGAAAATTGTATACCTTTGAGCCGATTTTTTATTTTCGGGTATAAAAAGAAGCCACACGGTGCTAGGTCATAGGTCAGGGCTGTAAGAAGGGTGACCCAGGAGTTTGACCGGCGCGCTGTCCAGGAAGTCACTCGTTTTGAGCGCTGTGTGCGCGGACGCGTTGTCGTGGTGGAGCAGTAGCCCGCGGAGCCCTGTGTTTGGTCGCTTGTTGCTCACAACAGAGAAAACTTCTGCCAAGCATTTAGTAGTCGACGTTGATGCTTCTTTAGTTCTGTAAAGGAATTGACACTAGGTAGCTAGTCAAATTGAATAAGCTCGCGATCAAAATCTTCCCCCCGCTTCAATATCGCTTGACTTTGGTAGGCGTTGATTCGATTTAAAACACCCAAATCGTCGTTTCTCAATCATATCGATAAATCCAGGACTCATCACCTGTAATCATGTCGTAAACACGCCGAGTCTGCTTCAAATTTGTTTATCATATCACGGCACTATTCCACCCGGGCCTGCTTCTGAGTAACGGTGAGGTTGTGCGGCACCCAGCGTCAAACTATCCTCCTCACGCGAAGATGTAAATGTAGAATCTCATGAAAGCTTCCCAATCTAGTCTGCAGTATGTGCTGAATCTCCTGGTAGGCAACTCGCCTATTGTCTTGAATTAAATTTTTCACTGCTCGCACGTTTTTTCCGTAACAGCCGTCAAAGGGCGACCACTTCTTTCTTCATCCCATAAAGATAGTCGACCGCGCTTGAATTCGTTATACCAACGATCAGCGAACTAAGTTCGCTGCCAACGATACACGGTTGTCTCGGAAGGGGATTCAGCCATGGATGCCATTTGAAGTCGATCGTACGATTCGTCCGGTTTCAGGCGACACTTGAAATCGTAAAAAATCATTGCGCGAATATGTTCCCGGCGCAGATCCATTTTTCAATGAGATACGATAATTTAAATTAGCTCGCGTGGAGGGAAATTTTGACATTAGGACGTGCCTATTTTTACTTACAAATAATCATATTTTCAAAATAGATTATAACTGGCCAGTCTCTCATACCTACATAAAAAGTTTTTTCGCAATACTTTATGAGTGGCCTGGTATGTCTACATGCTCATTCTATACATGTAAAAAAAATATGAAAGGCTTTCTTCTTGTCATTTTTGCTTGCCGTTTCTATTTTTATTTTCAAAATGATGCCGAGTACAGAATATCGAGCATCGGGTAATTTACTAGGTAGGTACTAGGCAAGGTGAAAAGTTCTCGGCCTAACACAGAGATGGCGTTCCAATAAGCAAAACATTATGTTTCATATGCAGATGCATGTGTCATTAGCTCGTACGAAAAGTATTAATTTGTTCTCTCAAGTAGTTGGTTTTCACGATTTTTTGCAGTACATGACATTTCGTATATCTTTTGTTAAAAAGAATATTTTTCATCTTAGTTCAGAAAAGAAATCCTTAGTGTTAGATGGATTAATTTCACAGCCTCCCAGATTCTCACTTCCGGGAAGGATTACTGATGTTAGAGAAACGCTGAACCAAGTGTGTTGAAATCAAAGAAGATTATGTAGAAAATTAAAATCATTTTTTTGGCTGAAAATCAAATCTTTCATGTCATGCCATAATTTTCACCTTACCCTCGTATTTTGGAATCGAATTCAATTCCTACTACCTACCAGTCTTAGCAAGGAGATATACGAAATTTATATACGTACTATAAGTACTCTAAGTATTATAAGAGACAGTCAGGGTATTCATTATTAACAACTACAGTTCCATGATTGATTCTCTGGAGCCCATGTTATAAATAGAGTGTTGTCGAATTGTTCTTTATTGCATGATAAAAATGATTTCAATTTCAGCGCCATTCTCCACAATAGTGTACCGTGCATCATAATGCTGTGAAAGTAGTTGAAATAATCTAAGCATGCAGTAGCCACGTCTGTCAATTGTCGAATTTTCAAACTGCGTATTCGGCGGATCTGAGCTTATCGACAAGTTTATTTATAGCCCACTGCAATTTGGAGTCTATTAAAATTACAAGAAATGCCGTATTATTATCAAATTCCGGTTAATTGTTCTCAACTTCTGTGCCTATACAGAAGTCACGTTTGGGAGACTATATTTATATACAAACATAAAAAATAAGTGACAAGTCTGAAGCCTTTGCGTCTATGTTTAATATTCAACTATTTAAAAGATTGAATTATATCATTTGGTTCAATATATGTAAACTGCAAAAGTTTAATTTCTAAAAACACCTTATGTTCAAAGTCATTGATTAGGCTTAACGACTGCCAAATAACGGTAACAAATAGCAGTCTAACCTAACTGTTACCGTTAATGGCTTAATATTTCCGAAGTGTCACTACAGAAATTCGAAATTAAACTAAAACAGTAGACGAGTGGCGCGTTTGATTAGACGGACAGGTACTTCATACTTAACAAGTTCCTTGCTCTAAGACCGAGGCCACTCAAAGCGATCTTATTGTTTGCGACGCAGAGCCACAGCTATATGGACGGTCTGGAAGCTACAAGTGCGGGAGCTAAGTGCGTCATGACACCGCTATCACACTAGCCCAGTCATATAGGGCCAAAAAATAGGGGTCAACCTCGGAATGAAAGATAATAAGCTGGAAATTGGTATAAACCTTTATTTTGGCATTATAAATGATGTCTCAAAAGTCTTATATAATCTCGTGTCCGCGTCTTAAGATATTCAAGGTCAAAGGTCGCAAAAATCAGTTTTTCGTGAATATTTCGCTATTTATTATAAAAATTGTACAGTATAAAATTCTCTACAACTTTTTTTTCATACGAGTAACCGTTTTCGAGATAGAGGGTCAAGAGTGCGCAGCGCACTGCCATATCTGGATAGTGCAAGGTCAAGCATGAGTCACGATAAATCGTACGTTGTGAAAAGTAAATTATTCACTAAAATATGACACTTATGTAATACCGGCCGCTATTTATATTCTAATTATTAATTATTTATAATTAATTAAAATAAATAATGTAATTATTTACATTTAATTATTTATATTACATATTTTATATAATACGATTTGATAATATTTGCGAACAAGAGTTCATAATAAATTTACAATATTGTTCTAGCGATTCAGATATGGATTTGGGGTGTAGGTACTCCTTTAAGAGAATATATGTATTTTATGTTAAAATATTCGTTTAACTTGATTTTATTCGCACTGAAAGACTGGGACTTTTTAAAGAACATATTGATGCAGTGCGACAAATGCTGCCGTATTTTCATGCTGGTGGCCGTTTATTACATGCAAAATCTACTAATTTATATCTTCAAGATATGATGAAGTTGGAAGATACAATGAATTAACAGACATTTGGAACTTTATAAATGGATTCTTCACTGTAAAACGAACTGAAAAATTAATTTCTGGTACATGGACAGACATGGTAATCGAGGAGCCTTATGAAATCTATGAAGACAGAAGAAGGAGGAGTGTCTCGATGTCGAAGTACACAAGAAAGTTTTTTATGTAAGTGGGTAGGTATGCTATGTATGTCACGAATAAAATTTGTGAAGATATTGAAAGATTTTGTAACATAACTTTTGATTCTGTGAACCAACACGTTGATGCTAGAGATTCACGAATAAAAAGAGATGATACTGATGTAAGTAAACTAGTTGATTGGTTTACGCTTCATAATGCGTTCATAGAAGAAAACTAAACTAAAATTACTTATGACCATTTACAATTTTTCGTTCAAGACAAAAAAAATCTTATGTTGTAATAAAAATGTATAATTTGTATAATGTATAATGATAAATAAAAATATATCGAAAAAAATAGATTTCCTTAATACCTTAAAATACAATTGCAATATATAATCTAGAATTTAAAATATAATTATATAACATATTATGTCGTATCCTGTGTGGCTGGAGCGGGTAAATGTGGGCACTCATGGGTATCAGACGTGGTAGATGAACACCGACGGTAGATGAAAATAAAATTCGATTGAAAGTTACACACTTCAGCTTTATTTCTATGTGCACGATATTATAAAGTCACTATAGCTTATAACTCGGTACGACAATTTAATTTAGCAATTACAATTAATTACAGTACGCGTTATGGTTATAGAATTAGATGGAAACTGACAAGTCTCTTGGCGATGGACCTACTTCAACGCGGATCGAATAAGAATCTTGCAACATTGTCTTCTCGCCTCAAAAGTGATGTCGCGTCCCCGCCAAGAGCCATGCCCAGGCGCGGGAGAAATGCGCGCCTGCGTTTCCACCAATCATCGTTACTTGTACAGTGGTATCAACATACCAATACAGAATTCTCAAATATGATTGGTTAACTGAAGTCATTGTCTTTGATCAAAAAGAAAACATTACCAACATGAAACAATAAACATAGACTGAAACTACTCTACTGCATAAATTTAGTAGGTCCAACGTACAGTGCCATCTGTTTACTACGTTAAACAAAATAACTTAAAATAAGATTACTTAACTTCAAATAAAATAAGATTCATTGACATTCGCGCAGAAATAATTAATTACAAACGCTAATAATCGTTGACAACCGGTGGCGCCATCGTTCCGATTCGACATACTTATATAATATAAATAATTAAATTATTTATTTTAATTAATTATAAATAATAAATAATTAGAATATAAATAGTGGCCGTTATTACAAAAGTATCATATTTTAGTGAACAATTAACTTTTCACAACATACGATTAATTGTGACTCATGCTTGATCTTGCATCAAGCTATATATGGCAGTGCGCTGCGCACTCTTAACGCTCTATCTCGAAAACGGTTACTCGTATGAAAAAAAAGTGCAAATTAAAGTTGTAGAGAATTTTATACTCTACAATTTTCATAGTCACGGGACGGGCACACCACTCATACCCACCACTGTGTCTCCTGTGTAGCCAGAACTAAAAGCGGCGACCAATAAAAAAGCAATGAACAGTGAAGTTCACTACCGTTCCGGGGGTTAAACTACAACTGCCTTGGAACTCATAACGAATTTAATCAGAAGAAATCTGTAGGAGTAGGAAGCATTGGAAATGACTTCCCCTCCTGGCAAAGTGAGAGACAGCAATATGACAAATAAGGTACTTAAAAATATATAGATCCAATAATAGCAGAACCGCCTAAACGCCCGGTAATTCTCCCTTGTTGCCACCAAATCAGAATAATATACTAACCCGGATGTAACATGCAAGGAATTTAACATATCGTCCCACACCCAACGCCAGAGATCGCACTCCCAGAGAACATGATGTGCTGTTTGCTCGAATTCATTATTTGTCGTAGAACACTCGCATAAAGGCGATGACACAAGTCTAAACGAAAAGAACTTAGCTCTAAAGTTTCCTAATCTAATTTTCATAGTAAGTAAAAATGTCATTTAAGGCATAGAAAGCGAAATATTCGCGAAAAACCGATTTTTGGGACCTTTGACCGTGAATATCTTAAGACGCGGACACGAGATTATATGAGACTTTTGAGACAACATTTAGAACGCCAAAATAAAGGTTTATACTAATTTACAGCTTATTATCTTTCATTCCGAGGTGAACCCCCTAATATGACTGGGCTACGCAATGCTTCATGACACTGCACCGCTTCATTAATTACCAACTGATGACTGTGAGATCGCAGTGTCTCACCACACTACAAAGTTACGTCAAAGTAACTAAAGGTCACTCCTTAGCTCTTTTTATACGATTGTCTAAACATTGGAGTGTAATGTTTTTCAGTCTCATGTATATGTAGTATAACAGAATTAAAAACCTTAGATGTCTTTACATGTAAAAGTTTTAAAGTTAAGTTTAAAGTGTTAAAGTTTTTAATTCTGTTATAAGTTGTACCAATTACGAAAAACATACAAATTTAACAAAAAAACGTGTCTCGAAAAGGCAACAGCTGTAGCGCGGCTGACACTCAGCTGACCGTTGGCTACTGGATATTGAGCCTTCGTGACACATTTGTTTACAAAATATTGTAAATTACCCCTGCGAAGTTTGTCGAGGCTGTTTGTCCTAGGTAGACAACTCGTCAACAACTTCAAGAACTGAGTTTCCCACTGAGACTGTTGTGGATACATGTACATTCAACATAATTTTCGTGTAAAAATTAAATAAATTAAAATTAAATTCATTATCGTATCCTTTCGAGACTAATAGCTTGAAAACATCTTCTGACGCAGCGGTGAACAGTTTCTAAGAAACTTTTATTGTTCACACTAATTATCAGATAGAGAAATATATGTGGGTAGGCACGCTTTATGGAAATTGTTAAATGTAATATTTACGTCTACGTAACAAAGATATTTTGAAGAGCATAAGTATGTATAATTAGAACTATAAGGCTTTTGGAAAATAAAGAATTATTAGAATTATTATTGTATCATTTCTCTCTGCAATTGGATAGGTTTCGTGCTCTGATCCTGTAGCAGAATCGATACGGTTGCATTTTCGTTTATACATATTCCTAAACATTTCGATATATCTATAATCAATGCGATACGATTGGAGATACTGGAATACAGCCCAGGTCTCGATCGAATCGAAAACCTTCTCATAGTCCACAAACGCTAAGCATAGTGACCGGTTGTACAATTCAGTCTTATGTATAACCTGCCGCAGCGTATTTTACGTTCTATAGTCGAGAATCCGAAAGCTGATTTAGGAAACTAAATCGGCTTGTTCAGGAGGCTGGAAATCATCAAACCGTGCCCGACGACATTGAAATTAATTATACATCTTAAATTTGGACAAATTGTATTGAATGTTAATCGAAAACCAAATATTTACTAAAAGTTGACACTTTTATACCCATTTTAGTTTAGTTAGAAATTTACAAATTCTGTATATGACGATCCATATACTGTGTTTAAAGAACAAATACTGAAAACGTCAATGTATAATGTAATTTATTTTATACCAAACAGTTTTTAAAATGTTGTCTTAAATATTTTACGGTGATACCCTTCGAGTGCGACTATAAACAGCATTTGACCGGTTTTATTTTTCAAACGACTGTTATCGAATTATTAGTGCACGCCTTAGGGAGGGACGACCGTCACTTTTCAACATCGCAAATAGAAAGCTGCCCGCTGCCGTAGTCGTGGACGGTAATTTTATTTCTCTCTAATCAAGTAGTTATTTATCCCGGTCATATGATAGGCGTGCGCGAGGATACAGAAAATGGCTTTTGTTGATCTAAAACTCACGCAAGTTAAACTAATAGTTGCGTAAGTTTTAGTAAGTAAGTTACGTGTAAGCTAGCTATAGTCTCAAAAGTAAAGTAAGAATTATTCCTGTTCGAACGCTAACACAGAATCCTGCCTGCCACAGTCCGTTGCAGATGCAAGTCAGTATTTTGACAGTCTAAAATTATAATAAATAAAATATTTTTGTTCAATATAGGTACGCATCCTATATACGCAATTGACTGGGAGACTGTGGTTGCAACGCATGTCTGCGGCTTAGGGCACCGCATGCCACCCAGCGTATCAGCATTATTGCGGAAATCAACAAAATAATTAATTAACGATATCACGTTCTGGAATGCAAGGATCATAACGACGAAAGATTTTATGAAAAAAGACTCACAAAATAGCAATTTAAGGATATATAAACTAGTTACACACTAGCTGTATCTGTAACTGTATAAGTGTTCATACAATATGTATGAACGCTTATGATACAGTTAGTATCACTTGTGCGTTGCCACCCCAGCTGAAAACTCCAAAGGCGTGAAGAGATCTTTACAGGGTCGGCAACGCACGATGACTCACCTCGTGTTGCAAATGTCCTTAGGCTATGGCAACTGCTTACTATCTCGCAGATCGTATCCTTGTTTACCACCTTCGTAATATAATTTATTTATTTGCCTCAATCGAACGAGGGAAAGTCTCGAAACTTTTACATTGGAAGGACGTAGTATGAGTGATGCTGCTAACAATTAACATATAAAATGTAAATAGACACAGGCTGCAAAAAGGTCTTATACTTCAAATAACCCTAAGGAGTAGTATTAAATATATTTTTATTTTTAATTTATTAAAACACATGTTACAAAAATTGGTAAAATTAAAAAAAAAAATGTCTTATTAAGTATTGTATTTTTTGTAGAGATAGGTGTGCTAGAGGAATATTTTAGTAACATTTTTAATACTCGTAGCTTACTTACTTGACTTATAACTTGAACGGAAACAGTACAAAAAACAATATAAAACTCAACCCACAAGAATTGTAGGATGGCTACCTTCCGAGTTCCTCAGGGACTTCAGAATTCCGGATCCCGCGATCACTCCACATTATACCTACATTCTCTTAGATCGTTCTCATGATCATCGATCACTCGAAAGTGAGAACAAAAACTACACATACGATGCTATATGTAGGTATAAGTATGTACTCTTCATTCATGGACGCTCGATGGTTACTCGGGTTCCTGAACATCACTTGACCAAGGTTCTGTCCAGCCATGCAATTCTGTAAAAGCAAACGTCCTTACATCCTCGGAAACATCGGCTGTTATAGCCTTGAACACAAAATTGCAATTCCTTAGTGTCGCTTTTCATGGTTGTGCGACACTAGCGCCGTAAGGCTGCGTTTGGAATTGGAATTCTACAAGGCAAACAGCCTCGCGTACGCTTACAGCCTTATAGAATACCAAATAATTTAGCCGTAATCGCAGTAGACGATGTCAAAGCTGTGACATCTGTGATCATAGCGACGCACACAGCCATTACGAGTTGCTTAGAGAATTGCATGGCAGATGTGCATTAGACATTTGAGGTGCTGACACCACCAAGCCCATGGTTATTATATGTATAATGCATAGAAAGAATAGTACGATAATGTTATCGCAATTGAAAAAGTTATTTCTTCACTCCCAAGTTCGAAGTGATCCTCATCATTTGATGTCGAAATAGTATTATTTTAGTAGGTAATAATCGTAGGTAGTTGAAGAGTTTTTTTATACAACTAGATTCACAAATAAGCATGCGGCCCGCATTAGCGGTAAGCGGTCACCGCAGCCTAGTGACGCTAGCAACACCACGGGGAAGTTATTCGCGATATGCCAATCTTGTGACCTAAGGCTGTTTCGTCACAGTACCCAGTAATTTCTCTGTAATATCTCACCCTTCACCGGAGCACAGCTATATGAATATAGCTGCTTGGCGGTAGAAATAGGTGAGACAAAGGTACCCACGCAGACGACTTGTACAAAGTGTGCCTCTGGTAAAGTTATCAAAGTTATTATCAGTAGAAACAAAACATTACATGTAATGAAATAATATCGTATGTATGTATATCTTCACGCCAGATCCCTTGCAGAGAGAACCGAGCGCCGCCATAAGACGCACTCCTTATACACTTCACTAGCTTCTTTAATATTCATAGCTCTTTTCATGCACGTTCGCCGGTTTCTAATGCTCCTGATATCACCTTCTGATAAAAGACGACCAATTTGGTCATAGTAGGCGAGTCTCGGTCTTCCTCGGCTCCTACATTCTTCTATTTTCGCATTATACAGTAATAACTGCTTCAATCCTTTCGCATTGTATATGTATCTTCCTGTTTCGTCACTGTTTCTTCATGCATTCTTTCTACATGTCCGAATCAACGGAGCATGCTCTTTCTTGTCTTAACACCGACACTCTCTTTCCGACTCTTTGTTATATCCTCATTGTGAATGCGGTCAGCAAGCGTTACGCCACAAATTTTGCGGAGTGCTCGCATCTCGACCCCATTATATAATATCGTAAACAAATATAATAACAAATACAGAAGTCACTTATTACAGAACACCTACAATATAGGTAAGCAAAGCTTTGATTCTTATTATTATATAGTTTTTTTTATCGCTATCGTTGCTTTTTTATATGAACAATGTTAATACGCAATGTAAAGTGATAACCAAAGCCTATGATATTTCTCGCGCATTACCACCACCACTGCAACTTATCAGAAGCTTAGTAACGATGACTCCCTCGCAGGAATAGCAACTTCAGTGGGGCGAAATTATTTAGTCAGTCGTACTTCTTTGATGTATCGTACCTGATTTTCGGTAGTGTCTCATGTGGTGGAAGGTTGTGAAGGAACACCATGAGCAGTTTAGGTTAGCTTAGACTCCAAACAAGATAATTTGGCACTTACAACCCCCAAATTAACACATATTGTAACAACACTTAGTGAGTTACATCCTTTTAGTATTGACTATTTATTTTTCGTTTGACCATGCCACTTTAGAACTTTCCTGGTATTGGACAGACCTCCATCTCTCTAAGCGTTTTTATGTCAAGTCTCCGCGATAAAAAACTTTCAATTAAAAACGAGAGCGAGCTGAGTACTAGCTGCCCTTCAATACTGCGTTCCTACCAAAGACCTTCTGAACTAGATTAAGTAGTTTGTTATCTGATCGGATGGATTAAATATAATTTGCCAAGCATTTGAACGTTCAATGCCAATTTACTGCGGAATTGCATTTACTTTGATATCAATTCTTGTGCTAAAACTAAATTACGACAGAGAGGCAAAATTGCATGCCTAAAATGATAATGCGTTGACGGGATTTGCTTTATAGTACTGACTTTGTTTGATAGTTGTACCTGTTCTTGTGCTGAAACTAAATGACGACAGAGAGGCAAAATTGCATGCCTAAAATGATAATGCGTTAAAGGGATTGATTTTGTTTGATAGTTGTACCTGTTCATTTACATGCGGTATAAATTTGATCATTTTAATTCAAAGTGGGCGATGAGCTTCCCTATCCTGCTAATATTATAAATGTGAATGTCCGTTTGTTTGTTACGCTTTCACGTGAAAACTACTGAACCGATCATCATGAAACTTTGTACACATATTCTTGGAGGTATCAGAAGCAAAATAGGATACTTTTTATTAAAAAAAAATATCAATGCGAGCGAAGCCACGAGTAAAAGCTAGTATATATATATAACACAACACAACAGTATTTTCGCCAAATCCTTAGGCTTAGGTAGCAAGTACAGCTGTACAACATTATTACAAATATATACGTAAATCTTAAAACACGAATTTGGTACACGTGACGTTAGGATTCGAGCCTGCCAATCGATTATTAGGCTAAATCTTCATCCACTAGGCTATCACTGTTCTACAGCAAGTTGACTATGAAAGTGCCTCCACCTTATGATGAAGATCGTAATCCAATTATAATTCCCTGGATGGTTCTTGTGCTCCTGCGAGTGACAGTTATTTTGTTTATTTAATAAGTACCGACGCAGGCGCTATCATCAGCTAGATTCATCTGCAATGTTAAAATGTCCTTAACGTATCAGATTTATTTGAAAAAAGAAAAAAACTATTTTGAAGATAAATCTTGAAGTGTTTGATGGCGATGACTTGCGATCAGTCTCGATGAAGTTGGGAGACAGGCAATGAAAACTTATCGCTTTTGGGTGGGTTTTCAATATCTAGAGATTCTCCGTTTATGAAAACAATATGAATCTGACACTGAAAAGATTCTATGTTATGTAATAGAGTAAAGCGAGACATCGAAGTAGTCTTCTGCTTTATAAGCTACAAGGACGTCTCTACGTGAAGTGATGTCGAGTATTCGAGTATCCTAGTTACCTTTAAACGGGGGAACCTGGGTACCAATTTGGTTCTTGTTCATGTCGTGCGCGCCTTACTTATATATTTTATAGGATCCGCAATGCACATTTACAACGGCCTACGGTAACTCACCGTAGGCCGTTTTAAACGGGAAAACCATTAGTTTATTTCATGGCACGTGTATATTTATTTCAACGAGTAGGCATTATTTTGGTTGCCCTTTTGCGTTTCCTAAGGCTCCTGACATAACCTCCTAATAAAACACGACCAATTTGGTCATGGTAGGTTAGTCTTGGTCTTCCTCGGCTCCTACATCCTTCCACTTTCGCATTGTATATCTGTTTCGTCATTCTTTCATCTTGCATTCTTTCTACATGTCCATGTCCATACAACGGAGCATGCCGTTTCTTATCTTAACACCGACACTCTCTTTCAGACCAACTCTCATTCGTACGTGATCATTTTAAATTACATCTAAAAATTTAATAAATCTAAAATAATAATAATAACTTTAAATATTATTATTATTTCATTAATCTCAATATAGGCTTTTTCCCACGCTTAGTTTTTATTTTCTATGACCGAGGTGTGGAAAGTATAAGGTAAATTTGTAATGTTTACAGACTTTGTTGTTTGTCTTTTGTCTGACTACACTCGTCCTCGTCATTCTTATGGGTGATAGCTGAAAATCAGTGGTTGTTTCATTTAAGCAACGCTATACACTGAGTTATAGCCCATTTGCGCTACTGCGGCACACACACACGCACAAACACCTGAATTAAAAACGTTCCCTGTAGTATAGCGAAACTATGTTTTAAGTTAACAGTGTAGTTATATCGATGTACATTTTACTGATGTATGTGCATGAAGTACGTAAATAAATGGTTTATCTATCTATCTATTTGGTCAGCAAGCGTTACGCCACAAATTTTACGCAGTGCTCGCATCGCGACCGCATTAAATTTATTCTACTTTCATGCTCTCTCTGCCATACCCAGCTCTCACTTCCATAAGTTAGCGTTGGGATTAGCACAATTACATTACAGGCAAATATTTAAATGAACAAATGCGCCTCGCAATATTCACATTCAGCTAGTAAATTATTGGTTAGTAATGGACTTCAAAAATATAATAATTTTACACAGTATCTTTATAAATAATTACAAATGTTAATGTTGAATTTAACATACACAGTAATTATTAACACGTAAAAACCTTTCAAAATGATGCATTCACAGTAACAGAAATCCATTAAGATAATCCTTTCATGGAACGTATTTTCAGGGGAGCGCGATTATGACGAATAAATCAGACAATATTATAATTATTGAGTACTTAGAGAGTATTCTCATGTAGGTACGCAAGTTCACGACATTTGAGATATCCGTTCGACCTCGTACATGTACAGAGATATGCGTGAAATCGAGTTGCACTCTACAAACTGTACATTGGTTTGAGTGCTTACGCCAGCAATTAGTTCATGCGGCCTAGCGCCGGCTGGCACCCGCCCACTACTGTTGCTAAATGCAACATGCCGTCACTGCCATGGCTGCTCCGGTAGTCTCTGCCTCGGCTACTGCGGTCGTCCGCCATCTGGAACATAACAGTTGCTTAGGTCTGTCTGTTTGTTCATCATAACAGTTATTAAACATAATAATTCTAAAACTACTATTACAAACAAACGGACATACCTGAGCAACTCGCCTGTAGTAAATATTTTTACAAAAGTTTTTAGGACAAAGCTCAAATCTGTCTGTCTGATTTGCAAATCAGACAGACAGACGCACAGACGGACGTCACCCTGAGGGTTCCCTCAGACGTCCTTTTTAGTTTTCGTGTATCTGGAACTGGTTTTGGTGTGAAGAAACCCGCACGCCCATGGAAATATAATTCGAAAGACGGGTGAAAGAACTGGTTTTCCGTGCAATTTGATCTAACTTGCTTTGTGTGCCACCAATTAGTTCATGCGGCCTAGCGCCGGCCAGCACCCACCCACTACTGTTAGTAAGTGCAACATGCTGACGCTACTATGGCTGCTCCGGTAGTCTCTGCCTCGGCTGCTGCGATCGTCCGCCATCTGGATCAGAATCCGCATGCCCCCACCACCACCGTCGCTGCCACGACTGGGCTGGTCGTCGTTGCGACACGTGTTTCGCCTCTCCACGAGGCATCATCAGGCGTTGCAGACGTTAATCGTAAAACTAACATGCTACAAGTGACAAATCCATAGCAGTGCCGTCCCTTATATTGAATTGAGGGTGGGGGTGGATGGTGTGAGCGAAAAGATATTTAATAGTGGGGAATTGTTTACGTCAGTCTGTCTGTTCATGAGAGTAATTTTAGAATTTTTATGTTTGTTAATTTCTAATTGTTCCCTAATATTAGGTCGGCATGTTGCATATACTAACAGTAGTGGGTGGGTGCCGGCCGGCGCTAGGCCGCATGAACTAATTGATGGCGGAAGCACACAAAGCAGGTTAGATCAAATTGCATGTAAATTTGACTTTCGCGTTATTTTGCCTGAATCTATTAACTACTTAACTGGTTTTCCCTTTGAGTTGCGAAGGTCTGACAGCAGTCGCCCCATGTAAAAATCTTAGTAAATCTTAGTATCTTTGCCAAATTCTTTGATTTAGGTAGTAGGCGCCGTCAATCCTAATCGATTAGGAAACGGGATAACCCTAAGAAAAAGAAGAATTTCCAAAGTAAATTAAAATACGTTGTTTGTTTATACAGGACTCATGGAGGCAACTCAAACGAGCACAAGCTAACGGGAATTACTATTAAGGATCTTTGTCCTGGCGTTATCCTGCTTCCTAATCCATTAGAATTGGCAAGGACCTCTAAGCTTAAGGATTTGGGGAAGATACTGATTTTGACATGAACTGATAAATTCGTGTTATCGGATTTATATACGTATTTGTGATGATCACATGCTCGGATGAACGAAAACCTCGTGAGGAAACCTGCATGTTCAAGAAATTATATTTGAACAGACGTGTGACTATACCTAAGAAAGATCTGATTACCTCTTTAGGTTATGGGGGGCTGAAGATAGTCACTTCATGTAAAAATCGCTAAATCCATAGGCTCAGGTAGCGACCCGCTAATCCTACTGGATTAGGAAATGGGATGACGCTAAGATGACTGATTTTGAGATGGAGCGACTGCCGTCAGACCTCCGTGACCTAGAGAGGAATCCAGACCTTGCTTAGGTCACATGATATTCAAAATTTAACTGTTTGATTACGCGATATTCGAAATTCAATTTGCCTTCAACGCCGAGCAAGTGATAATTGCAAATATGTACTTATGTTTGAAAACACAAATTTGGTGATACATGTCCGACAAATTAATATACGCTGAATGTTTATACAGAGCTCAGAGAGAGCCTTTTAACGAGCACAGACTAGATTAAATTACTATTTCAATTAAGATGTTTCTATAATATTTACATATTATATTTATATATATTACACTATTGAGGAGTGTCTATGATCATTTCATACCAGTTCGATACCTTATCAATATGCAAATATGTCTCTCCGGAGAATATATTAATGCCGTTTTGAAAAATTCATGTATGCGAAGAAATATTGTTTCAGAATTATCTTTGAGTCAGCCATCTCCAGATACAGAAACTAGTCTCTTTTTGCACTCAAAAAAATTGCACTGTGATCTGAAGAGGGAATGCCCGTGTTCTTGCCTCTGTGACACAATTTAACTACAGTTATATTTATGTAGTGTTCTTTTTAAAGCCACATGATTAACCTTCACGCTTAAAATTAATTTAAAAGTTAATAATCTGACATTTCGGACAGTTGTACGTCATTGTCAAAGAAAATATAGAACATATTTAACCGCATTTCATTTTCGTACTTTAAATTAATTAATATAATGAAGATAATTACGGCGGTGAGTTGTTTCCATTTTACATGTACCTACAACAATTTCCCATAACAAAAGCTAATTCATAAAACTTAAACTATCTTCGTGAAATTTCGAGAAATCTTCCGTATACGTTTCCATAGAAATACTCGTACGTCTTAACTGTTTCTTATTATCATATATTTACAGCGAACGCTGTATATTTACTTATTTTTCAATAGACGTCATGCTCTAAATTACAGGCAAGAAAAATTTATAGCATCCAATAAATATATTTTTCTATTAATTTGACAAGCTCGGTGGCGCAGTGGTGGAACACGCTGTTACGCTACTTTGACACCAACGCTCGTGGGTTCGATTCCCACACAGTACAAACATTTGTGTGCATGAACATATCTATTTGTCTTGGTCCGGGTATTTTCTATGTATAATATGTATGTATTTACAAAAAAAAATGTATTTACGTATGTTTTCAGTTTTCTATTACCCATAACACAAGCTTCGCTTACTTTGGGACTAGATGGCGCTGTGTAATTTGTCCGGCAATATTTATATTTATTTATTTATTTTATTTACAATTATATCCCTTGCCTACGTAATGTCCACTGTAATATATTCTTCATAGTTCATAAATATACGTGTCAGTATACAAAGGTGAACTTATCTCTTAAGGTTTACTCCAGCCAACCCTAATGATTATAAAAAGAATTTACACAAAACTAGCTACCCGCCCCGGCTTCGCACGGGTGACCCAATCACTACCAAACTTCACTCGATCGTCCGCCGGGCTAATCTGAAGATTCGCTGAAAATGTTATCAACATCGGTCCAGCCGTTTTCGAGTCCATAGAAGACATACAGCCAAACATTCATTTTTATACATATATATATGTAGGAATATATACAAGCATACCGCTGACCTAATGTAAAGTAGTTACCTATTAACATTTGCAATACAGGCAGCTCGCTCGCGCGTTGCCACACTATGCTAACATGAGGATCCCTTAGAAGCTTACTGGTAACCTCACTCACTTGCAGGAAGACGACAGCCCTGCAGGAAGGTTTTTTTTTATTCCCCAGTTGAGCTGCATTGGTGCGCCCTACTTATATAGCAAATTATGGGCTATGGCAACTACTAATATATATAAAACGTCAGGGTTAAGAGAGGTAGAGGTAAGAGAGGCGCATTAAAGGAGCCCGTCTGGAGAAGTACCTCCATCTCATAGAAAACCGCAGCCGAATAACAACTCCCTAGAGGGTTGTTGTGTTCCTGCGTGTGAGTGAGGTCACCAGTAAGCTCCCAAGGAGCTGGTGTGTAAAAAAAGTCACTTCCACCTCAATTACATTTTGTAATTTACGAACTACTTCATTGCAATAAAGTTTTACTATAGAAGAGCGGGCGGCGGAAGGGTTATCCTTACAAATGTATTGTGAAAAAAACTCCACTTCAGCTTCTTCAGACCTCCAGTTCTAAAAAGTATTATCTTATTTTCCTTTCCAGACAACTCATGGCGCTCGTGTGATTTCAAAAGGGCTGTATATAAACAAAGGTTGGTAAATACATTCTAGTGTGAGAGTGAATGTATTGTTAGGCAAAGGGACATTACTTCCTCTTATTTCTTTAAACCATCCCGACTGAGGTGGGAAGCAAGCACCGCGAGCGTTCTGTCGTTTCTGTAAGTGAATACACTTTTTTTTTTTTATATATATATATTGGCTCAGCATAGTGGCTCCTCTTCGCCTGTTGGTAAGCGAAAAGGGGAGCCCAAATTGCAGCGGCAACTGACAAAGGACTACGGTGTCCTGTCAGTTGACGCTACCATGCTGGCCCGCAAGGTGCTTCTTCACGCTTCGTTTGAAGGATCCCATGTTGTAGGAAGGAGGAAACACATGTGCAGGCAAGGCGTTCCACTTTTTAATAGTACGACAGAGATTGGAGTTGCCGAACTTTTTAGTACGAGAACAAATGTCTTCAACAGTGGAATGATGACATCGCAAGCCTGCACGTGTGGTTCTATGACGGAAGGGAGAGGGTAGGATAAAGGAAAATAGTTCTTCAGAGCACTCACCATGGTACAGGCGGTATCTACATTTGCCAAGTCTATGTATTTATACCTTGGTGTGGAGACACTGCCGATGCTCATTTTGATACCTACGAGTAGATCTCTGATGAATGCATTGGTAACGTTGAAGATTTACGCGAGATTAGACGTAAAGAAGAATGAAACTGATTAGTATGAGTATAGAGTCGTTTAAGAATAGAAAGAAAGAAAGAAAATGGTTTATTTGTTGCCTACCATGTAATCACTAACATTTAAAACCTACAGCCAGTAAATAATATATAAGACAACAAATAGGTAGGCATCCACTCAGCATAAGCCGTGGGGTCATCTGACACCACGGCGCAGGTCTTCTGTAGATGCATGTTTGAAGTATAACACTACTGTGCGCAAAACATACCTTGGTACTTACATAAGTTTAAACATAGCAAAATAGTAAGTGGTACCTTAAATTTATAGTTTTACATATATAATTCTATGCTCTGTGGGAAGTAAAATTACTAAAAGTTAGACTAAACTTAGGGTAAAGTGAATACGTATGAATTGTTTAGATATAACATGAATATAACCAGTCGAAATGAAGTTGATCAGTGATCGAAGAGATATAGGTAGCGTCAAACTTCTTGTTAGTTCTGATCCCGGCACTTTCGTTCGCTCGTACTATCGTAATAAATTGTACTGAAGCGAACTACTCGTAGAAATTTGACGTCAATCATACTAGTACCAGTACGACATGAGTCATGTTAAAAGCCCGCTCAAAGCCCTTCTTTTTTTGGAAACGCTAGCTCAACCCCGCAGCTCCTTAAGCAAGTAATTTACTTTTAAATTTAAGGAATACTATACATTCTCTTGACAGTAGAAATGTTTTTAGATGATAGAGAATATCATCGTCTTCTTCCCTAGAACAATTTAAATTACTTTTTTTTATACTTCAGTACGCATACAAGTATAAGGTATCACCTGATGTAAAGCGGTTGCTGTAGCCTATAAACGCTCGCAACATATTGTCACTCGCGCTATGCCACTTCAGCTGCTAATACAGCTACTTCTTAGGAGCTTACTGGTGCCCTCGGTCACTTGCAGGAACACAACAACCCGCCAGGCAGTTGTGTTCTGTGAGTTGAAGGTACTTCTCAACACGGGCTGCTTTGATGCACCCTACCTTTATTAAAAACACCACACCTAGATAAAGACAAATATACGCGTTCATGCACACAAATGTCAGTTTTAATAACCACAGCACAACGGAGCTCGTCAAATTGTATTGAAATTAATCGACAATTTTGAAGACTGATATATTTCATTCAATTTAAAATCTAAATTAATTATCCTACATTGCTAAATTAAATTAAGGCCGTATTATTTAAAACTAGCTGTGCCCACGACTTCGTCCGCGCGGAATAGTTATTTTTTTATAATTTATTTATATGAATAGAAATAAATAAAGTTTCTAAAATAAAAGTAGCCTAAGTTACTCCTTATTTCATCAGCTACCTGCCAGTGAAAGTCCCGTCAAAATTGGTCCACCCGTTTCAGAGATTAACCGGAACAAACAGACAGACAAACAAAAATTGTGAAAAAAAAAAATATTTTGGTATATGTACCGTGTATACATCCATATCTATTTAATAAAAAGTGATTATTTTAATATTACTCGTACAAACAGACACTCCAATTTTATTTATCTGTATAGGTAATTAATATTTCAATAACTAAAAGCCGACTACGAAAATGTATTTAACAAGTTAGTGATTAATTTAATGTATTTCAGCAGGAATGGAAAGTACACTGCTCACGTAAAAAAACGTAAGTAAGTGCTGGCAATAGTGTGAATGGAGAGTGGGAAAACATTTTTATAATATTTTTTAAGATTTTTTGGGAAATTTCCTTAGATGTGCAAAATATATTTAAAATCACATTCGCATTAACGTAACTTTAATGAGGCAATGGCAAATTAAACCTATTTACAAACATGCACAACGAACAAAACTGTTATTTTTGGAATCGGTGCTGGAGACCGATTCCAAAAATAACAATAAATGTATTTATTATAATTATACATTGATTTTATTCTAAGTAGTCTAAAAATATATTTCTATCTTCTGTTTATGTACTAATAGACACTATAATATTTGTTTATAGTCATTTAAACAAATAATGCATTTATGAAATGCACTAAAAGGTTTGTACCTTTTAGTGCATTTTTTCATTGCAGATGTTATTGGAGCCGGTGGTATTCTTTTGTAAAAACAAAAATATATCTTTCTTTTTAGTGAATTTTGCGTTTCGTAACTGTTTTATCAAAAGTGAACACGGATAGCTCCATATCATCTGCAGCTGTCTTCTACATCTCATCGTCATCTACAGCTATCTCATATAGGCAGCGCCGTTTAACTAAGATAATCGAAGAAAGGGAGACAGCTAAGTATCTCAAAGTACGAAATCTAGAGACTAATTTACTACTGGAGGAAAGATGGACAATTAACTTGTGTCTAAATAACTAAAGTATCTGACTACTTAGTTAAAGTCTAACTGATTTAGCCCCATGAAGGCACAAGTTTGCGCGTTCATCGCTAAGAAAACCTCATTTACTTAATTCTAGAATTCACTTCTAACCATCACGAATAGCATTGGGATTCTCGGTGTGGAGCAATGTTCAATTCCAAAGTCACCTGGATGAGAAGGTTAAACTGGCGTCCAATAAACTAGATGTACACGATAAAAAGACTTATATCGTGTAAGTCTCAAGTCAGACCGCACATAGAGTACTGTAGTCACTTTGGCTTTTAGCTTTGGGCGGGGGCACGTGGATGCCAGCTAGGATTATGCAATTCGGTTCAAAGATGATCTGTGAGAATTGTTACATTAAACCCTTAAGTTTAAGGAAAGATATTGCCTCCGTCAGTGTGTTCGATCGATTGTACAACGGGTTGTGTTCTGAGGAATTGTTTGATATAAAGCCGGCAACTTGTTTTTATAACCGTACTCAGCGACGACGAAGAGTTCGCCCTCACACTCTGGAACCACTATGGCGGCGTACTGTGTGCTTCCAGAGAAGTTTTCCGGGAACTCTCGAGTTATAGAATAGACTCTCAGCCGAGGGTTTCCCAAGGGACTGCAGTATGGAGCTCTTTAAGAAGAAGTGTTTATTAGGCTTTAAGTATATAGTGGGCGTGAAGAGGATTTTACAGGGTCGCAACGTATGAGCAACACCCTTGGTGTTGCAAATATCCATAGGTTACGGTACCTGTTTTCCGTCAGGTAGGTGGCCCATACGCTTCTTTTTCATATTAGTGGTATAAAAAAACTAGTGACCGTAAACATCACTCAATGACATATTTATCTAGTTATTTTGATTGGAAAACCAAATTAAATCGATTTCGATATATTTTTTTTGGGAAGTTATACCTTATAGATAAAAAAAATCTAATCGGTTTATAAATGACAGAATCCGGGGGTAACAAACATAAAAAAAAATACAGCCGAATTGATAACCTCTTTTTTTGAAGTCTGTTAAAAATAAAATAATGGGTACTTACCTATGCTACGAATAAATAATGTGATAATTGAAAATTTCCGCTGAATTAGTTATATGCATGCCAAAACATGTCTTAAGTGGTAATTGAGTCAAAACAAGCTATTTGTTGAGAGCTCTGCAGCAGTCTGTCTATGGATGGGTTTATCTACCTAGTTTCTCCGGCTTCGGAGGGCACTTCAAGCCGTCGGTCCCGGCTGTTGACGATAGATGACAGTCGTTAAGCTAAGTCGGTAGCCCTCGGCCGGCTTGAAAACACTGGCCTCCACCAATCCGCATTTGAGCAGCGTGGTGGAGCATGCTTTAATCCCCTTCGGTTGAAGGGAGATCCCTATCCCTGCAATGGGATGAGTAAGGGTTGATGTGGTAAGCTGTTTGTAAAAGTATAGTGCCAGCATTGTTCATAATAATTTCTCGAGATCTGGCACAATAATTACTGCATCGGTATGCCGCAAAGAGTTGCAAATGAAAATGGCCAAGCACATACGAATGACGTAATATAGTGTGTGCTTTTTGGCCTGTTTAAATTTCTTTATAGATTAGAACACACTGGTATAAGCATATATATCTATACATATAAAACTTTATGAAAACCAGTTAAATGCAACCCGCATTTAACTGGTTTCGAAATTAAACCTAACATAGCCAACAAAAAAAAAATCGTTTGAAACACTGAAGTATACACCAAAGTGTTGATATAGAAACATTTCAGTATATCAGACGAATCAGTTTTCTTTTTATTGCTTGTTACGTTCAGCCAACGTGGTTAAAATAAAACACTGTACTTCTGTGGTAACTTTAACAACTTTACAAGAACTTAAATACTTACTAGTTATTTTAACTACGAACGAAGTTTCTCTATGCTAACTTATCGTATCTCGTTTTTTCATGACATATATCAGTTCAGTTATCACCGGACTTCGTGATTTTGTTTTTGATTAATTATTGGCCGGGGCTGGTGTTTAGGCGTCAAAAAATATGTTAAGTTTTGGCATCACCTAGTTTTGGCATCATATTGCTCAATTTATTATACAATGCAAAAGTGGAAGGATGTAGGAGCCGAGGAAAACCAAGACTAACCAACCTACCATGACCAGGTTGGTCATGTTTCATCAGAAGATGATGTCAGGAGCCCTAGGAACAGGTGAGCGGGCATAAAAATAGATTTGAATGTTTTTTTTATACCACTAAGGTGGTAAACAAGTATACGGCCTGCCTGATGGTAAGCAGTTACCGTAGCCTATGGACATTTGCAACACCAGGGGCGTCACTCTTGCGTTGCCGACCCTGTAAGAACCTCTTCACGCCTTTCTTGAAGAACCCCATACTGTAGTCCCTAGGGAAAACCTCGGCAGGGAGCTCATTCCACAACTTAATAGTTCTCGGTAGAAAGCTTTTCAGGAACCGCACAGTACGCGACCATTGCGGGGTGAACTCCCAGCCGTCGGCGTGCAGTGCGATTGTAAAACGAGGCTGTTGGCGTGATATCGAACAATTCCTCAGAACACAACCCATTGTACAATCGGTAGAACACGCAAAGGGAGGCGAAATCTCTCCTTAGACTCGAGGGCTCAATACCGTATGTGAGTTTAGGATCATCGACGATTCTCACAGCTCGTCTTTGTGCCGAGTCACTAGGTCCTAGCTGGTAACCAGGTGCCCCCGCCCAGAGATGAATACAGTACTCCATATGCGGTCTGTAAGGACTAAATCTGTAAGGATCGCATGTTATGGCGCTCGGTTCTCTCTCTATCCCATAAGGGAGCTGGTGTATATACATACATACATGTTATATTCCCTTGTGTGCAAACGAGGTAGGGTTACGATTTCGACTCAGAAGCCAATATATGTTTTTCCCCGTTTGTCAACCAAACTACATACCGATTTATCCACAGACTAGTTTTTTTTACAAAAGAACTGGCTTATTAGCTGGCTTTTACTCCGTAAAATGTGAATACTGGCCTTGTGCAGGTAAAGAGTTTTATGTTATTAACGAAATAATTTAATAGTGTATATATTTATATCTTCCCACCAGTTCCCTTGCGGGGTAGGCAAAGACAACCGGGCGCCATAAGACGCGGTCCTTACACATTTTACTCGCTTCATTAACATTCATAACTCTTTTCATGCAAGCTCGCCGGTTCCTTGGTCTCCTGACATCACCTTCTGATAAAACACGACCAATTCGGTTATGGTAGGTTAGTCTTAGGTAGGTCTTGATGTTCCTCGGCTCCTACTACTCCTTCCACTTTCACATTGTATATCTGTTTCGTCATTCTTTCATCCTATATCCTGTATTTCATAACACACAGACAGATATGAATAACAATTATATACATGCACTTGCATCCTTTCCTTGGTATATCATTACATGAAACCAATAGATATTATTAGCAGAGTCATTTAACTGGTTCACAACTCAGGTGAGGACCGATTGCCACAGCTAATATAAGAAAACCCCTCTGTTCCCACTTGTTCAGCTGGCCAGTTCAGTTGACTGAACTAACGAAACATTTTTTCTCATTAGTTCAGTTGGTAATAAAACATACTTTTGCGCCAGTTTCTGCCCATGTACTATTGAATTCACACATGCGTAATCAGCATGGTTTTGAGATGTGTTCAGGATGGTTTTAGTAAGTGTTCAGGATGGTTTTGAGATGTGTTCTGAATGGTCTTGGGATGTGTTCAGGATGGTTTTGAGATGTGTTCAGGATGGTTTTAGTATGTGTTCAGGATGGTTTTGAGATGTGTTCTGAATGGTCTTGGGATGTGCTTAAGATAGTATTAAAACACGCTTTTGCGTCCGGTTTCAGCCATTTACTAATTAACACGTAGTTTTTCTAAAAACATAGGGGTATTTATTTCGCCGTTGATCAGTTGCAGCTGAACTACACGTATGTATGCGTCATTTTCAATTTGAATTTTGGTCCTTTTCTTGGCAAACGTGTCTTTTTCTTGCATTATGCGAACTGTAAAAAATGCTGCATCGATCTTTAAATTTTCAAGAAATTGCATAATTGTTGCTGGTCTGATTTTGAACATGCCGTTGATAGCACGATGCCAACCTTCTGCACAGTTCGTAGTTCTGTGGCGTTTGCCGAAAACATTCCAAATATCTTGGCGTTTCATCCAAAATTCCATGTACTTAATGAATTTATTTAAATTTGATTTGTCATCAAAATCATTAATTTGCGATATAATCTAATTAAATCCTTCCGTAACGTAATCCTTCGGCAACAATGGTAGAACACAACATAGGCCCACTATTCTGTTTTTACGTTTACGAGTCAAGTTGAGCTTCTTGGCTTTTCTCCATAATGTATTATTAAAATGGTAGTAACATCCTTGGTGCTCTGCTTTTGGAAACAACTTTTGAAATGCCTGAATAACTTCCTCAAAATCGGTGATAAACAAGGTTGGTTCCCATTCGGGAATCTGAGATTTAATAATGCGAAACATTTTGAGGTACGTTTCCTTAGTTCGATCGCTCAGAAGTACGTAAATTAATGGTATTATAGCAGTATTATTCTCTGAACTATTTAAATCAGCATGTATCGTGTAAACTCCTCCTTCAAAGGGCTCTGGACAGATTTTAAAGGTACCATCGCCAAGATAAATTTTCAATTTACGTAATTGGCTCCTCGCCGCTTCTGAACAAAATACTAAAATACGGGCGTAGTCATTGAAATCTGCTAACAGAAAATTTGAATATTTTGATGGTACTACCACTGCAGTGACACGGTCGTTGATGTAACACATTTTCTTTACTTGGTTTTGTTTGTTCCTTTGGCGATAAATAGATGATTTTATTGCATGGAAAGGCAGTATTTCATTAATTAAATCTATCCCTGAATCTTTCAAACCAGCTACTGTTTTTTTGTACACCGAAGGTGCTGTGTCACTACCAGAAACGATTTCATTAATGCTGTTATGCATAATAATCGACATCATTGTTTTATTAATATCAGGCAAACATAGGCTTATCGTCGATGAAGTGCCAACACCTCCTAACTGACATTTTTGCTTAAATTGAGTTTTTTAATACAATAGGCTTAAAGTGGTTTACTCTTAATTTAATAGGTATTTTCACAATCTGTTTAGTCGTTCTGGTAATGATTGATGATTAGGTGTAATTGCCACCGATGCAAATTCCAACTTTAAGCCTATTGTATTAAAAAACTCAATTTAAGCAAAAATGTCAGTTAGGAGGTATTGGCACTTCAACGACGTTATGTGTTTGGTATCTTTTTGTATTGTCCGCTCATCCTATGAAATAAACAATAAACTATTCTATCACAAATTTCTACAGAGATTATTGAACTAGCTAATCAGCTAGGAAGGCTGATCATAATGGTACAATACTGGGTAAAATAACTTTACAAAAGAAATCACAAAGCCTTTGTTAGTAAAATAAAGAAGAAGCCTTTGCATTTGAAGCCACAAAAGTTCTGCTCATCATATAAACACACGTGTTACACACAAGTATTTACCGTTATGCGTTCATACCGTCATGCGCCTCGCGTACATTTTATTGGCAAAACGCAAATGAGCATGATTTTGATGCATACGTGTGAGTAACGCGTGTGTTTACATGATGAGCACAGTTATTGTGTCTTCACTTCTAATAAAGGCCGTGCGATATCTTCCTTTTTTTATTTGTTCCGAGATAACAAGTAACATATATAAATTAATAACATACCGCAGAAAGGGTTAAGTTGCCATTGCATTTATTTTGCTTGTACCTCGCACACCGCCATAAACTGTTTTTATTTCCATAAATGCAAACGCGATAGTATTCATGACCATTACATATAAGAATTTGTCCTCGACCGCGCTTTATTATATTAAATTCGTAGCTACCCATTTTTTTAAACACACTTCACTATGTTTCAGTAACAAGAACAACGTACTACATCTGACTGACGTTGTCATTACCAGTCTGTTGTTTTATTGAAGAGCAGATTTCAAGTGGCCTGTATTAAAGTTAGATAAAGTTATACATATAAATCCTCTTTTCATCGCATGTTTTTCCCACTCAACGTAAAAGCGGAGCAAAAAGAGCCACCTTACTATAGAGTGTGAAGTGTGACGTGTTCACACGTGAAGTTCAACTACAACTTATTAACGATGATATCAATGACCCTTCTTTTTAGAAAACCTACGTGTAAAT
This sequence comes from Pyralis farinalis, assembly GCA_947507595.1. NCBI lineage: Eukaryota > Metazoa > Arthropoda > Insecta > Lepidoptera > Pyralidae > Pyralis > Pyralis farinalis. The sequence goes on from OX382265.1 coordinate 35,335,631, forward strand.
CACTAAATGTAAATAAATGATGTTGGGCACAAAAACACAACTGAACAAACGAGAAAAAATGTTTCATTAGTTCAGTCAAATGAACTAATGAGAAAAAATGTTTCATTAGTTCAGTCAACTGAACTAATGAGAAAAAATGTTTCGTTAGTTCAGTCAACTGAACTGGTTAGCTGAACAAGTGGGAACAGAGGAGAAAACCACACACATCACATCATGCTAAAATTTAAAATTATATTAAACTTCAGATTAAATTATAGAACTTCTTCCCGCACTTTTGACGAGTGACAGTGTTGTTTTACTTGAAATTTTTACAATTCAGTATAAAATTAGTTTTATGTGTTGGTTGGTTGATACCTAGTATTTTATAACATAAGTGCTAGTGAAATTATACAGTAATGAAAAAACTCAAATATAACACCATTATTCACTTTTTAGAAGACGTGAATAAGTTCAGCAAGAAAACCTTGTAAAATCACTATCGTTTTATGAGTGGTATTTAAACTGGGTTGATTGGGTCTAGGTACCATTCCCAAGTATTTTTTCAGCAGAGTTCCTGAAGCTGGAACATAGAATTAAGATTTTCAAATGGTTCTAAACTGATGACTTGGCTGTATGGGCTAGATCCCTTTGCCTTTCCCCTCGGGGATGGGATAAAAAGAACCAAAAAAAATTTAACTACAACTGTACAAAACTCAGAGTACAAAAATATTTTTTGTTTAACATGTTTCAAAGATTATTAAATAGTATACCCTATATGTAAATTAACAATTTAAGAGTATTCAAGTGGGTCATTTGATAATAAGATATTTGATGCCTAACTACAACAAAATGTGAATGATTAATAATGATTCAAGAACTCCCATCTAAGTGCGAAGATTATGAATTATAATAATTAATGAAAGTTCACCGTCAAGCTTCTAGTAAGTGCCTGTAACGTGCTTATGGGCAGCGTCGGCTCGCCGTGATCTGTCTGCCGGCTGTGATGCGCAGGCTGGATGCCGGGACTACCTTGTGGAGTTCCGCCGGGGTTGCAATTTTCACACGCGATTTGTCTGGCAGGAGGATCACTATTACCGTCAGAGGACCAACTATTCCTGACGCCAAAATGCTTCCTGGCCGCAACGAAAACTTCTTGCTTAGTCTTGGTTAGGAACTCGGATATGGAAATTTTTGAGCCCTTCAACTTTGTCTTGGCATTCCATACAGCTGAACGTAACATAGTATTAGCAAAACGGATACAGTACTGGGCGCGGACCATCTCTCTTCGCTCCTAGATGATGAAAGGCTGCCAGAGATGAACTGCTGCCAGTATCGAATGACAGGCCATCGCTACCAGACAGTTTTAATTGTTGGCTAAAAATTTTATTAATTCTCTGAGAGAATCTCATTCTCCTCCTCGGGGATACCATGTATAAGAAGTACCTTTCTGCGATTGTGTGTTTCTTGACGATCCAAACTGGCCGCTATTAGCTTCATTTGCTGCTTCAACATTGAGATGGCTTTCCATATGAAGGTTTTGAAGTTCTGGTAGTTAGCACAGAGAGTTTTAATTGTCAGAGGTACATTTGAAGAGGATGATGAAGATTGCTGCAGATTTTTCTCAAAATCATCCATCCGAGTGTTGAATAGTGCTGCCAGCTCACTAAGATTATTCTGCAACTGTGTTGTTGGTTCCATGGTGAAAAGGTGTTTGAAATGTATGTGCTGGTGGATGCAAGTGTTATACTTAGGACATTTAGGTCAGTATCCAATCACAAATAGTGAGTGTAAATATTTTTAAATAATAAATTACTAAGAGTGATGCAAAATGGCTGTTACTTTATTTGAAGTTAACCGACGAAAAAAGTTTTTTTCACCTGTCTAAAAATTATTTTACCTATCGGTATATATCCTTATCTCGCTTACCTTACCTATTTCGTTATCCTAAGTATCTTACCTGTTTTACTTTTGTCGCCAATTTTATGTACTTAATGTCTGTAATGTAATCTCGCCTGTTACACATTACTGGCCTACATAGGATCTGACAACATGGGAGTTGTCTACCAGGACTATATTGCCTATCATGTCCATCTAACGATCTTGCTGTATATGTTTGTCCTTATACTAGTACAAAGAAATCCTGTTTATATTGCCTATTTAAATGTCTTAATAAGGAAAGTTTAAAACGCCGTTGTTTCTTGTTTTTACGCTTCGTGGTTGAAATTTGACGAAAGTAACTCGGGACTGATATATCTATACTAATAAATAAACAAGAGTTTATTTGTTTGAACACGGAGCTAGCAGTCGAATTTGAACATTTTCTTGGAAACTGAGGAAAACTAAAGTAGAAATAGTGGTCCCTACGGACCGGGATGCACACAAATGAAGTCTTTGCGCTCAGCTAGTTATAATATATTTATAAAAAACGGGGACACCTAACTCCCTCTAGGGAGTTGTTATTTGACCGTAGTGTGGTTTTAGGTGAGGAGGAGGTACTTCCCCAGGTGGACAGCCCGGATGAACCCGACCGCTCTCAATAAAAATAATTTAAATTAATATGAGAAAGGTTAATTATATTGTATGTACCTACGGATATACGTGGTTTAGCACTACCTTTAAAGCCACAACTTACTGTAGCTTGTGATCCATCCTACCACCATCCTTTAATTGCATCATTAGTAAACATCGGTCTAGCAAAAGTGAGATTATTCAACAGTCACGACTACATGTTGAAAGAAACACATATTATTACAATTCAAAAGTACAGTAATAAAGTTGATATAGACAAGATTAAATTGAATAAACAAGATTTCCAGTGGTTGCTCCACTAGGCAAGCCTGTATCGCAGCATCCTTTATACCAGTTTACGCTTTTATAAATATGAACATTCGCCTCTGCACTTACAGAAATTTATGCATAAAATAATATACTAAGGTTAACAATGAAATGAAAATTATTTCCTAATTTTCATTTCATTGCTAATCTTAGTATCCTCTGTGCTCTCGTATGATAGTGACTTTAACCATGTGCGTATGATATATTTTGCTTCAATAATATTTTTAATGTTACATGCCTTTACAACTACACCATAAACCTTTGATATAACAAAATCTCCAAAACGTTGAGCAAAAACTGGTTTTGGTGACCGGTTTAGGTATTTTATACACTCTGCGATTAGCGAACAATTCATAGTTAGGAGAAGATAACAATAATCTATGTACCTCCAACGATGTCTGAAGAATGAAAAGTTTCCTTACATTAAGTACATCAGTCTCTTCATACACGCTTTTGGTTAGATGTAAAAAGGGTCTTCGAAGCATTTACCTTCAAAACAGATCTTTGCGCTATTTCGGCCCGAATCATGTAAGATTTAGCTGCACTCCCCCAAGATGTTATGCAATATATTATCAAAGATTGGCATAGTGCATAGTGTACTTATTTTAAGGTATCCCTGCATGCGGCATTGCGTAAATTTCTCATGATATTGACGACTTTCCTTATTCGTGCCGATAGATTGACAATGTGTATTTTAAACTTCAAATGTTCATCAATATATACACCCAGGTATTTTAAAACTGAAGTGCGACTCAACGATTCACATGAACATGCCAGGGCCACATTGCACGTATGTAATTTAATGCTTGTAGAGAGTTTAGGGGCTGACCCAGCAGTTCTGTGAAAACATATATACATAGTTTTATTAGTATTTAGCGTGAGGAAGTTTTGCTGTAGCCAATTGGAGACTAATGTCATATAAACCCCGTTCTGCAGAAGAACATACTTTAGGCCATGTTGATTCCCGAAAAACAATCGCGGTGTCATCTGCATAACCTAAAATTTGAGCATTTTCAATTGGGATTTCCTGAACATCATTAATATACAGGAGAAACAATGTGGGCCCAAGGATGCTGCCTTGCGGTACACCAAATTAAATAGTCTGGAAACTGCTAAAGGCTTGGCCAATTTTCACACACTGTCTCCTTTCTGTTAGGTAACTTATGAACCATTCTAGTGCGACACCTCTTATGCCCATAAGTTCTAGTTTCTTTGACAGAATGGGAATGAAGACAGTGTCAAAGGCTTTAGCCAGATCTAGGAACACGCCAATACAACATTGCTTCCTATCCAAACATGATGATACTGTTGATGTGACTAGTGTAACAGCATCCTCGGTGCTTTTATCTTTGCGGAACCCAAACTGCCTCGGCGATATTAGATTATTTAATTCAAGATATTTAACTAGGCGTTTATTTACTAACGTTTCAAACTACTCGAAACGTTAGTAAATAAACTAGTAAGTAAATAAACTGCCTCGGTGATATTAGATTATTTAATTCAAGATATTTAACTAGGCGTTTATTTACTAACGTTTCAAGTAGTTTGAAACGTTAGTAAATAAAAGCCTAAAGTGATGTCAGCAGCCCTAGAAACCGGCGAGGGTGCATGAAAAGAGCGATGAGTGTTAAAGGACCGAGTCATGTGGCGCTCAGTTCTCTCTGCCTACCCCTCAAAGGATTTGGTGTGAAGTTATAGATAGATAAATATCAATCAAAATTATTCATAAGTATCTACAAATTCTTTCCATGCAGGTAAAGAGAACTGAGATTCAATGAATTGATATTGCACTTGTGTTGTGACCTATCAATCCAGTATGACCAATCGATTGTAAAAAGGTTTATACACTGTGTACAATATATAAATAAGTTTTCATATAATATTCAGTGGGTTCAGTTAATATACTACACCGCATTATTTCTATTAAATGGTGGACAAACCACAATTTGTTATTAATATACGTAATTAATTGTATATTGTCTTCGATTGAGACACTTGCGAGTCTTATACTATAGAAATAAAACCCGAAATATGGAAAGCAACTTGTAATAAGTAATTTAAATAGAGAGAGTACAAAGGCGTGTCCTCCTTCGGTGGAGGTAAAAATTGTAGTAAATATATTGGGGTAGGTAGAATAAATATTGTCCACAGAAACGAAGCAACATGTTGGAAGGCGTCGTCTTGTTGCTGTTCTTGAACTGCTAGGCGCCGACATACATTAATGTTCCGTTGTCATATTTCACATTCCCAATTTATCTCTTGGGTGAGAAATTTTAATCTTCTTCTTATATATTATATTTAATTCTATTCTATTCTATTCTTATAAAAATATTTGATGAACTCGGTGGCGCAGTGGTGAAACGCGTTGTAACGCTACTTTGACACCAACGCTCGTGGGTTCGATTTCCAAACAGTACAAACATTTGTGTGCATGAATATGTCTGTTTGTCTTGGTCTGGGTATTTTCTATGTATGATAAGTATGTTATTTACAAAAAAAAAAAATGTATTTACGTTATGTTATGATTATCAGTTGTCTAGTGCCCATAACAGAAGCTTCGCTTACTTTGGGGCTAGATGGCGCTGTGTAATTTGTCCGACAATATTTATTATTATTATTATGTATGTTTCGTAGGGGTCGAAAACGGCAGGATCGATTTTGGACATTTTTCAGGCAATCTTCAGATTAGTTTACAGTTGAAGTTAGGTAGCGCACAGATTACCCTACGAAGCCTGGGTGGGTCTACGAAATCTATACATAACGCACAACTTAAACCTCTAAATCTAGGGACATGAAATTTTAACTTTTAAAAACATAAAATAAAACACATATTTTCGAAAATCAACAACAACAAGGGTAAGTGTGGTTAAAACCTCATGCAAATGCAACCAAAACCCACTTTTATATGGTTGTTAATAACGAAATACAAAGAAATACTGCGTTAGGTATCGTATTTCATGTGCTTCAAGTTGTCGTAGGTCGTAGGATGTAGTTAGTTTTGTATGTATTTAAGGTCAGTAAGTTGGCACTTAATAATTTTGCAACTTGAATCCTACCCTCCTTGGCTATTTTTTTAATATTCAACCAAGAATTACAGTAAAGACGATTGTGGTATCGCCGGCATATAAGATAATTTTCGCTTGATTTACATATTACAAAGATCATTTAAATATAGAAGAAATAATGTAGGGCCTAAAACGCTGCCTTGGGGAACACCGTACAATACTTCTGCATCTCATCTAGTTTAACCTTAATTTTATATCGGAGAATACTATGCTCATTTTTCTAGATTCTATTTAGTGAAATAACGTATCACTGAAGGTATATTAGTATTTTATCATATCCTTAGATATCTTTAGTAAGAAGACGCAATAGAAAAGATTATTCGACATCTGCTGATCTGATTTTGAGGTATCGCTAGCAGAGGCTCAATACCATGTAACTTTGGATCATCGACAATTCTCGGAGCTCATTTTTGCATCGAATCACAAGGACTTAGCAGGTGCTTCTTCTCATCCAAGTGCTTACAGTACTCCATGTGCGGTCTGATTTGACTGAAACTTGCGTAATAAGAGCCAAGGGTAATCAAAAAATACCGCAGCTAAATAACAACTCCGGAAGGATTGTTGTGTTCCTGTGCGTGAGTAAGGTCGCCAGTTAACTGAGAGGTCGTTTTGCGGAAAGCGGGAGAACCGGTGGATGTCGTATCATCACTGCAGTATGGGCGCGGCAGGCTGGCGCGGCGGTCAGGGAGACCCGGTGAAACGGTTAACCGCTGGCCGCTCGCAGGCTAGTAGGGTTCCCGAACCCGGGGAATACTTAATCTCTGCCCCGGGTGGCTGAACCGCCAGCTTGTGAACAGTCCCTGTTGCAGTGGTCGTGCCGGAGAAGGAGACCGGGGTGGGCACGGCTGCTGCAGCAGGGTGGGGGGTGGGGACCGGGGGCCTTTCCGCCCGCCGCACCAGCAAACCGTATAATCTGCACGGTACTGTGGTGAAAGACACCGCGCTTCTGTCCTTCACTCTGTTCGTTCATCGACTTCTCATTTTTTTACCTCATCACGTATTATGGCAAAACAAAAACGGAAAAATGGTTCTACAGCGGCCACCCCCTCCACAACGTATGTGGACTTTTACAACATCAGGGGTTGCACTCGAACGTCTACGCGGTTCAACCTGGAAACTGCACGGCCGACCATTCTTTTCCTCACCGAGACGCTAATATCCTCACCGGCCGACACTTCTCTTCACTTGCATTACCCCGGGTACAAACTGGAGAACTTGTTTGTGCGTCATGCCGCGGTATGTTTGTTCGTTCGGGAGGATATTTGTTGTCGCCCATTGCATAATCTTGAAGACAGGGACCTGTTGATATTATGGGTACGTGTGGACCATGGCGGCCACACCCGGATCTACGCGTGCCTTTACAGGTCTCATAGCGATGATACTGGCACAGCGAATAACCGTATTTGAGCACCTGCAAAGGGCGACTGACAGAGTCATCGAACAGTATCCCTCCGCGGTGTTAGGGATTTTGGGACACTTCAATGCCCACAATGCCGAGTGGCTTGGCTCTCGGTACACTGACTTTGCGGAGAGATCTGCTCATGAATTTGCACTGGCCTATGATTTCTCTTAGTTGGTTCATTCTCCCACGAGAATATCAGATGTAGAGGACCATGCAAGCTGTCTACTGGACCTTCTGCTGACCACACGTCCGGTTGAGTGTAATATGGCAGTGGACGCACCGCTTGGCTCGTCGGATCACTGCCTCATTCGGACCCAAGTGCCTTGCACCAGACACGACCACCTTGGCCTGCCGGATATCGTCGCGTATGGCACTATAAGTCGGCAGACTGGGATGAATTGCGTGAATCCTACGCATCGTACCCGTGGAGGCAGCTGTGCTTGAAATCAGACGACATTGATTCCTGCGCAACCGCAGTGGCTGCGGCGATATTGGATGGCATGGAATGCTTCATTCCCAGTCGACTTATAGCTATTGCGGGAGTTAAAAAGCGGCCGTGGTTTAATCAGCATTATAAGGAAGCCAATCTTCTTAAGCAGGCTGCTTACAATGCTTGGACTACGGCGCGTGCTAATGAGGATCCTAGTGTCTCTGTTTTGAAGAGCAAACTGAATGCTGCCTCGAGGTCCAGTAATAGTGTGATTGAGCAAAATTCGATTCGGCAGAGTTGGCAAGCGGCTTGCGAGCATCCCCCTGGGAGCCGTGCTTTCTGGTCGCTCGCTAACGCTGCCGAGGGAAATTTCTGTCAACCGTCCATGCCACCACTTCAAAAACCGGATGACAGTTTGGTCCAAAGTGCTAAGTAGAAAGTGGATTTACTCGGTAATCTCTTTGCGTCTAACTCGAATATGAATGACGGGGGAGCAGTGCCACCTTTTTTTTTTTTTTTTTTTCTTGTGACGCGGGGAAAAATGCGTTACGCACAGCACCGGTGAAACCTGGGTGGCCTCCGGTGGTAGTGTGGGACTCCCCGTCGGCTGCCCGACGGTATACCCACTAAACAACCCCGCGAATTGCCATCGGCCGCGTTAGTGTGGTGCCCCGGATCTGTCAGCAACAGGGCACCACTGCGACTGGCCAGCCTAGTGATGGGACTCGAGTGATTTTTTTTCACTCGAGTCACTCGGTACTGGTAACTTTCTCACTCGAATGCCACTCGAGTGAAGATAAAACTCGAGTGATTTTTATTGACTCGAGTCACTCGGAATATAAAACTCGAGTGACCAAAATTTTAAAACGATTTTTTAATTTTACATAGTAAATGTGTATTTATTTTCGCATTAATGTAAAAAAATCTAAACAAAATGTAAAAAAATAGAATTTTCCTTCAAACTAAACCTGTCATATATAATCAAGAAATCAACTATCAGTCAAATTGAAATATTATAATTTAATAACGGTTTTTTGTTCTAAACAAAAAACCGTTATTAAATTATAATATTTCAATTTTTGTCAAAAAATGACCACGCAATTGCTTTTTTTACACGTTTACTCATTTTCACCACTTACTAATAACACACAGTCATAAATAACCAAAACATTAAACAGTAACAACTCACACAAACAGATTTCTACGTAATTAGAGAACCTACAGCGGGTAAACTTGTCACAACTTGAATTTCTCACTCGGCTCGGTATAAACCACTCGAGTGGTACGAGTCACTCGAAACTCGAGTTGTCAAAAATTTAACTCGAGTGCGAGTAATATAAAAACTACTCGAGTCGCTCGAGTGAAAAGCAACTCGAATCCCATCACTAGGCCAGCCCCTCAAAAGGGGCCGGACTTCTTCTCTCTAGGGGCCATCCCGGCAAATTGGGACGGCCCCTCCGGCGGCGGGACCACTATGGGGCCAGGTTCCCATCCTGACCCCTAGTCCCACACGCGCCTACGCCGCACTCCCGTCCGCCGTCTCCGGAGCGGGACAGCCTCGGGATCGTCCTCCCTGACCCGCTCCGAGGCCTCCTTCTGGGACATGACCGTCTCACAGAAGGAGGCCATCGCCTGCCAGGCACTGTCGCTCCAGCATGGAGCGGACCACGCTCGGGAGCGAGAGGTCCGCGCTTGGCGTGATCGTGATCCAGATCACCAGATCAGATCAGATCGTGGCGCTGCCGAGACCACCTGGGACACTGCTCCAGCGTGTGTTGGGCAGTGTCCTCGGCCGCGCCACAATCGTGGCAGCCTGGTTGCTCCTCCCGCCTCGCGACCCGGTGCAGGTACTCACCGAAGCACCCGTGCCCGGTGAGCACCAGCACCATGCGGAAGGTGAGGGGTTTGCGCCTGCGGCGCATCCACGCCTCCAGGACCGGGCGCAGCGCATCTGCAACGCGGACTCCATACCGCGGCTGCGCCAGGTCCTCCACCCACCTCCGCATCATCTCTGAATGCCCTCGCTGGCGACGCCGCCCCACCTCCTCCAACGTGGGGCGCTCGCCGAGGCTCCTCCTTTCCGCAACAAACACGTACACCTCGGCGAGCGCCACCGCCACTATCTCCCAGGGCGGGTCGCCAGCAAGGGCGGTCGCGGCCGTTCAAGCAACCGTCCGGTACCCCCTTATCGCTCTCTGCGCTATGACCCGCTGCGCTCTGCGCAGCTGACCCTTGTTCCGAGCGCAGAGGGCGTCCGCCCATATGGGGGCACCGTACGTGGCCATACTCTGGCAGGTACCGGAGTACAGCCGCCTGCATGCGGCGCTGGGCCCGCCAAAATTGGGCAGGAGGCGACCCAGCGCCGCCGCAGCTCTGATGACCTTCGGTCCCAACCGCTCGAAGTGGGAGCCGAAGGTCCATCTCCCGTCAAGGGTGAGGCCCAGGTACATCATCTGGTCACTCACCCTGATCCTCTGTCCTCCTATTTGGAGGTGTGCTCCGGGGGGAGGGCCCCGTCTGCCGGTCCCGCGGAAGAGGAGGGCTTCGGTTTTCTCCAATCGGACCCGAAGCCCAAGCCTCTCTATACGGCTGATCACCAGTCCCACCCCGACTTCGGCCAGCCGCGCCGCCTCCACGAAGGTCTTACCCCGGGATGTGACAAGGGTGTCATCTGCGTAACAGATGACACTCATCCCGGGGAGGAGACGGCCCCGCAGGACCCACTCGTACGCTAGGTCCCACAGGATGGGGCCCAGAACGGACCCCTGTGGGACACCGCACCCGACGGGCCTCCTCACCATCTGGCCACTCGCGTCCTCGTAGCACACCTCCCTGTCCTCTAGGTATGCCTTCAAGAGTCTCCCCAAGTACGGAGGCACCCCAAAGTATTTGAGTGCCTCCAGGATGGTACTGTGGGGGAGGCTGTTGAAGGCATTGGCGATGTCCAGCGACACCGCCACCACCACGTCTCCCTCGCGCTCCGCATCCTCCGTCTCCGACCTTAGGCGCCTTATGGCGTCGACGGTCGACCGTCTGGCCCGGAACCCGAACTGGGCATCCGAGAGGCCCGGTCCCGGGCCATGCTCCAAATGCTGAGCGAGGCGGGAGGCAACAACCCTTTCCAGGGCTTTGCCCGCCTCGTGCAGCAGAACGACTGGTCGAACCGCCGACCCCGAGTCCGGGGGCCGATCTCCCTTCAACAGAAGGCAGAGCCGGCCCACCCTGAAGGGTCCCGGGCAGCACCCCGACCGCAAGCAGCAGTCAAGGAGCTCCCGGAACCTGTCTTCGAGGTACACGAGGGCTAGGGCTAGCACCCTTCCGTGCACCCCGTCCGGACCCGGCGCCCTCTTCTTGTTTCGGAGGCGGTCAATGACCGCCTCCATCTCCTGGTCGGTGACGGCCGGCGGAGCGCCCTCTACCTCTCCTCTGGAGTTCGGTGATCGGGCCATCCTAGGGGGAGCGAAACCTCGTGGGGTGTCGGGGAAGAGTTCCCCGACCCTCTCCAGCAGGGCCGGCTGGAGGGTCCGTCCGTCAGCGGGGCCGACTGAGCGCGGAGCTTGTTCCGCGCTCAGTCGGCCCCACGGGTCCCTGTCTAGGCCCTCCAGCAGCTCCTGCCACGCTCCCTCCTTGGCCCTACTTATAGCCGTCTGCAGGGCTCTCCTGCTCTCCACGTAGACGCCGTGCAGACGGCTATCCCTTCCTTGGTCCCGGGGGCGTCGACGTCTGCTCCGGGTGTACGCTCTGCGCGCCCCGTTGCAGGCGTCCCGGAGGTCGGCTATCTCCGCCGACCCCCAATAGACCGCCCGCCTTGGGGGCGGACGCCCAAAGTTGGGCATGGCCGCCCTGCACACCGCCGTGAAGGCGTCGCAGAGACGGCCAGCCCCTGCTCCGCCCCTAAATCCTCCATTGGCGGGAGGCCCCAGCCGCCAGGCCAGAGCCGACAATAGCCGTCTCCTCTGCCAGTTCCCGGTCGAGCCTGGTGAGTGCCCAACGCGGGAACCGGCTCCGCCACCGGGACGAAATCGCCGGACTCCCGGCGGCTCGGGACACCTCGAACTTGATGTACCGATGGTCCGAGAGTGTCTCTACCCCCGTCTCCACCCTCCAATCCTCAATTCGGCGCGCGGTGGACGCGGTGGCGAAGGACAGATCCACCACCGACCCTCCATTCCACCGCACGCACGTATGGACCGTCCCCCTATTTAAGAGGGACTGTCCCGCGGCCAACGCCCACTCCTCCACCATCCGCCCTTTGGCTTGCGTGGCCGGGTTGCCCCATGCCGTGGACTTGGCGTTGAAGTCCCCGGCGGGCGCTAGCCGCCTCACTGCCGACCCAAGAGCGTCGAGCAGCCGCTCCAAGGCCGGCAGGTCGCGGTTCGGGGAGAAGTACACACCGATTATTGCGTACTCTCCCCGAACCGCCGCCACGTAGCCCGCTCCCCTGCCCCTCACCACGAGTGGGGGGCCGGCGCCAGGCCTCGCGACGATGGCCACGGATCCGTCCCGGTCGCCGGCCCAATTAGGCCGGGAGGGCACGTAGTATGGTTCCGCAACCACCGCCACGTCCACGTCCCACTGCGCCATGCTCTGCAGGAAAAGGTCCTGAGCCCCAGCGCAGTGGTTGACGTTGGCCTGCAGGAAGCGAGGATGTCCGGCCATTACTCGGACATCCTGGCCTCAGGCGCCTGCTGCCGCCCACCCTCGCGAGAGGTGGGGGGCGTTCTCCCGCGGATGGATGGGAGGTTGCAGAGCCGGCTCCCCATCACGTGGCTCGCCTTTCGTCCGGCGTCGGCACACACGGCACAGCGGGCCTGTGCCGAGCAGCCCGAGGCGATGTGCCCCGCTGCCCGCATCTGTAACACAGTCGGCTGCGGTCCGCCTTGGAGGGGCACAACTCCGCCGTGTGCCCCTTCCCCATGCACTTAAAGCAGTGCATGGGGCGCGCCTTCAGCAGGTGGAGCTGCACCCGGCTCCAGCCCACCCCGATACTGCCCAGTTGGAGCAGCTTCTTCGCTGCCGTCACAAGGCAGCGCATCGGACCTGCTTGGGGGCGCAGCCCCCCTCGCGAGCGACCGCAACCTGTACCCGCTGTACTGTGGCGGCGTCGTCCAGCCCGGTGATCCGGAACTTCGCGCACTTCACCGGTCTGGATACCTCCACGACGCTGGACAAGGCAGCCGTCAACTTGGCTGCCAGGGCGTCTGCCTTCTCATGGCTGGAGGAGCCGGGGACCTCGATGAGCCTCGCTCCGGTCGCAGACTTGCGAATCCGGATCGAGCCGATCCCCAGCTCCCCCAGATTGACCTCCTGCTCGGCCTTTAGCAGGGCCGAGGCATACGTTGCTCCCCCAGTGGCTGCCTCCGGTCGTAACTTTAAAATTACGGCCGTGGAGCCGGGGAGCACCACTTTAGCCTTACGGCCCTCCTCCCTGCCTGCAGGAGCAGGAGGTGCTGACGCCCGGATAGGCGGCGCGGGTGCCGCGAGAGCAGCGGGTGCCGCGGTTTTCCGCGGCCTGCGACGGACCACATCGGTCCACGACGGCTCCTTCTGGACCTCAGTGGTCCCTGCCGCTGCCGACGGGGTCACCGCGGCCTGTTTCCCCTTTGCACTGCGGGCGGGACCTGCTTTGGTGGCCGATCTTGTCTGAGGGCGCACCTCGAGCTCGGCCGGCGCCTTCTGCGGCTTAGGTGCCGGTCGTCACGCGCCCTCAATGGCCGCCCTCGCGGCCTTAGCCACCGGGGAGCTGTCGCCCGCTAATGGCGGACGGCCGACAGCCGGAGGAGGCAGGCGCGACTCAAGCTCGGCGAGCCGCCCATCCACCAAGTTGCCGACGAGTCGTGCGATACTGCTCTTCAGAGCCTGAATATCGCCGGGGCTCATCGGCCCCTGCGTCCTCCTCTCGCTGCGCAGCTCATGGAACTCCCGGCGGTGCGCTTTAACCTCCTTCCTCAGGGAGGCCACCTCCCGCTGGAGCCGGGCGTTATCGGCTCGGAGGCGGTGGGTCTCCTCCGCCTCCGTTCGCACCACCAGGGCCTCCAGGATCTCTCGGATCCCGCCTGCCGCCTTCGCAATCTTCGCGGCGTGGCCCCCCCTGAGGCTCGCCGACTTCCCCGTGAGGTCGAGGATGACTGACAGCATCTCCTCGCCCCTCATCATGAGGTCATCGGCGCCCCCCTCCGTTGGGTCCGCCGCTTTCCCCTCAGGGCTTCTCCCTTCGGGGCTCTCCTTCTCCGCCTCGGGGCTCACCCCCTCGGCGCTTCCGGCCACTGCCATGCTCTTCGTACCCTTAAGGGCCCGCTTCTCCAGGAGCGCCTGGAAGGCCGCCTCCTTGGCCTCCTCCTCCCGCTCCTTAAGCTGCCGGCGGGCCCTGGCAAGGCTTCCCCGCCTGGAAGTAGGCACCTTCGCCCGCTCATCGGGCGTCTCGGTTTCTGAGCCGGAGAACAATCTCTTCCGGCCCAGCTCCGTTTCCGAGAGGGTGGTAACCGACATATTGTCGGTCTTCTCCCCTCCGCCACACTCGCTCTCCACTCTCACCGACTGTGGCTCCTCCGGGAGACCACTCTCACCGGGACCCTTCGGCCCCGACCTCTCGGCTCCCCCCGGTAGTATACCCAGATCGCGGCACAGATCGTCGCATCGCGACAGCGCCACATACGCCAATCTCTCTCCCCCGCTCTTCTTCTCCATTTCGTTTGAATTCAACGAATCGCCCACACCCCCTCGTCGACCGGGCGGCGCGCGATGACGTAATCGCTTGAGACCAGCCACTTGAGGCGGCGACAGATTGGCGCGCATTATCGCTTTGTTTACGTTCCCATGGGCCAGTGTTTGGGTTTACAATGACCGGCTTTGTTTCTTTTGAAAGGTGATAAACGAGTCTGTATATTTAAGTGTGTAATAAACAATTTGACTGATTGTATAATTTTTTATGGCGCTTGTAACTTCGTGTATGTGAATATTTGTACCATTTTCAAATAAATGTTCTATATCTTGAGAAATAATTATGATTTTTGTTTCATTTTTTACACATGTAGTATACGTACTTTACATAAATAGAAAAATAATGGATCCTATTCATATAAGAAAATGAAGATTTTTGCATATGAATGTCGAGTATAAATTGGTGACGGACGATTCTAGTGCAACGTGACGACTTAGATTTTCAATAATTTTCTGTAAATAGTACATTGGAGCTATATATTTGATTTATATGTCATCTTGTAGATAATCTATTCAGCTACAATACTATATTTTTTTTATTTGCGACAATAGTAAAATGTGTCTAAAATATAGAAAAATATCTATAATGGGGGGAAAAATACGCGAAAATAATGCTTATTGTTTTGACCCAATTTCGACACAAGATATTATCAATATCTCCCTAAAACTACTTGTTATGTGGAGATCATGAAATGCTCTTTCGAATAACATATATAACAGTAATACCTATAATAAAAAAATATCAAGTAAAGTGTTTTGAAAAATTTTGGAATACATAAAAATGGCGCGTCATTAGCGTCCTTTTACGGTTTTTTACAGAAATATAGACAATCAATCATTATTCGATAAAAAAACAAATGAAAATCTATTCCTGAAAACATTTCCAATAAGAATCTTGTATAATACTATTAGATTACTTCGAATTGTATAAAATATTTACGAACGAAATGCGTGGTCGAAAGCCCGCCCCCGCCCTACCCTACCACCCGGGTTGCAAATCACTTTTTTCACAATATAAAACACACTATTGCTGCTATTTCATATACTAAACATTATAAACTAATAAGAAATAAACACAAACTTACCACAATATAACAAATGACGCACAATAATGTCACTAAACACACACACACAACGCACTCGGTCACCTGTGTTAGCGAGTCGACGGCACGCTGCAAACTGTGAAGCCGCAAAAAATATTTTTGTTCCTGACCGTTGTATTTTATTGTGATATTGGTATCTTTGGAGCACAGACTAACGATAGAAATCAATTCAAACTGAATAGGCAGCACTACGGCGCTACAAATACGGCTTTAAATTGGGTGTTGAACAGGAACGTCCAAGGACGTACCAGTCCTTGTTGGTAATCATTTGCAGACGTCCCAGGCCGATGCGGTCCCCGAAGGGGTATAGTATATCCAGATTTAGTCACCACCCACCGGCCACTGCGTTACCGCGCACCAGGTGAGATGGGTCCAGGGCAGACGACGAGGACGTACTGGAAAACACTTGGGGCCTGCCCCGAGCAGTGCCACCTACCATCCCGTGGTGCGGTAGCTCAATACCGGAAATCTCTATTTCCGGTTACCCAGCGAGTTGTCCGGCGGGCCTTACTCTCTCTTGACATTCATAAATCGAGTGGGCCGGACGGTATACCGGCAGTGGTTCTGAAGCTGTGTGCTCCTGAGTTGTGTTCTGTACTAACGCGCCTTTTCGTGCTTTCCTACTCCACTGAGCAAGTCTTCCATGAAATTGGGCTTCATGGAAAACCGCCAAAGTGCACCCGGTGCCCAAAAAGGGTGATAGATTAGACCCGTCGAATTACAGGCCTATCGCCATAACCTCCCTTCTCTCCAAGGTAATGGAGAGTGTGATAAACACACGACTTCTGGGATACCTAGAGCATAACGACTTGATTAGCTACCGTCAGTACGGTTTCCGCCACGGTCGCTTATCTGGTGATCTACTAGTGTCAAGAGTCAAGGTAAGGCATTGGCTGTCAGCCTAGATATGGCGAAGGCATTCCATCGGGTCTGGCACCGGGGTTTTCTATCGAAGTTACCATTATATGGGCTGCTCGAGAGTTTGGGCAAATGGGTCGCCAGCTTTTTATCCAACAGATGCATAAAAGCCGTGGTTGACGGTGGATGCTCTGATAGTATGGATATCAATGCTGGCGTCCCTCAGTGTTCCCTTGTAGAAGAAAGCCGCGATAAACTTGTGTCTTAAATGGATGGTACTTTGACTAAAGTATATGAATGAGGGCGGTTTAACTTGGTCGAATTCAATCCCAAGAAGACACAAGTTTGCGCCTTCACTGCTAAGAAAACTCCATTTGCTGTGATTCCTAAATTCCAGAACACACCTCTTACCGTCACCAAAAGTATTAGGATGTTTCGCGTCGAAATCTCCAGTGAAGTGCAATATCATAATCACCTGGAGGAGAAGGTCAAGCTGGCGTCCAAAAAGCTTGATGTGTTCAACAGAGCAAAGCAGTACTTCAGTGCGTGTAGATAACGTCTCGAACATCTCTATACTCTAGATGTTCTTTGCTCAGCATCCACTCTAGTATTTTTGACTTAAGATATATTTTCCCCTTAGAACTACTAGGTGTAATATATGTATTATTATACTGTATGCAACCCTGCGACTTATTTACTGTCCCTTCATGCCCTCAATACTGCCAGGATATTTACAAGCGGTACAAGTATTCATCACATACCACTAAATATACATAAATAACAAAATATGAGGCACTAATAAGTTCCCAGAACTCCCCTCTTGTTAGAGTTAAGGATTAAATATAACAACCGTTAGCTGCACTAATTACGAATACTATACAGAAGCCAGTTGCAGCTTCCTCATTTACCTATAAATTCATAGTTGTAGCTTTTGACTAACAGTGCAATTTCTTAGAATAGTGAGCGTTAACACGTTCCACGTAGATGCCAAATAAGCTGCAAACGGAATATCATCAGTTGGATTCAATATTAAATCAAAAGTGACTTCAAATTCCTGTAAATTTTAAGCAAATGTACTGGAATTGTATGGCTAAATTGGCGGTTCATTAGTTTGGGATTTCCTTTGTTCTTCGATAACATATTATCTTTCGATTCCTTGAAAAAAAATGGAGATCACGTAAGTTCGTTCACTTCCCCACATGCACGTGGCGTCCCCAAGAATTTGAGAAAGTTTGGAAAACGGTAAGGAATTTTCTGGAGTCAGATGAAGGGAATGAATGACGGAATATGTGTGGATATTTCAATGGTTAGGTTGACATCAAGTGAGGCAGTTATGAAATTGTACTAGATCCATTTGGAAATAAGAGACGTATGTATGGAATGAAACGTTCTTGTGTCGAACACTTTATTCCGTCATAAGAATATATTAGGGATTAAAGTATGTTATTGCCGATTTGTACTGAAAAATTAAAACTCGTTTTTTTCTCATATTCATATTCAAATCAAATTGCATGTAAATTTGGCTTTCGCAAAATAACGCCTTAATCTATTACCTAACAAATCAAATAAACATTTTTACCCTCATTATCGATACATAGCTGCCGTCTAATCGGAAGTTTCTTTATGCCTTTGCGAGAGAACTCTGGGGATTTAGATTCGACAAACTGTGTGAAAGCATTTTGTACTGCCTCCGGAGAAGAAAAATTTTTACCACCTAGAAAATTGTCCAAATCACGAAAAAAATGATTGTCAGTTGGAGCAAGGTCTGGCAAGTACGGAGGATGACGTATAGTTTCTAATTGCAGCTCCTGTAGAGTTACAACGGTTTCTCGTGCAGTGTGAGGTTTTGCGTTATCATGGAGCAGTAATGGTGAAATCGATTCACGAGTCAGGGCTGTTTCACTGCCAGTTTCGCCATCATTGTTCGAAGTTGACACAGGAAACATCTGCTGTTATTGCTTGACCAGACCTGAGAAAGTTATTGTGAATAACGTCATGAAGAGACCACCAAACAAGTACCATTACCTTTTTATTGGTAAGCTTTGCTTTACTGCACTTCCAGCACTGTTGCGGCGTTTGATCTGGGTCCAACTATTGCATTTTTCGCTTCGACCCATATTTATTCACTTCTGTATATCTTATTCATTTGATGCAAATGAGTCAATATTACAATATTGACTCGTTGACGCATCAAATAAATAAGATTCGGTAAGGTAACGTTAAACCTTGCCGCTAATTCCTGGGTAGTTTGACTCGAATCAGCTTCCACCATCACCTCCAATTCAGCGCTATTCACCTGTGTGGGCGGTCTTCCACGTGGTTCGTTCTTTAAGTCGAAGTTTCCATTACGAAAGTGTTTAAACAAAAAACGCACGGTGCGTTCATTAGCAGTCTCCTCTCCAAACGCAGCAAACCAAGCGCATTGATATTGCGAGCCGTTTCTACCGCGTTAATTCCGCATCGGAACTCTAAAATTATTCGAATTTTCGAAGTATCCATCTTTCCCGTATAAGCTGAATAAGAAAAAAAAATCGGCCAAGTGCGAGTCGGACTCGCGCACGAAGGGTTCCGTACCATTATCTATAAAAACTGCAAAAAAATCACGTTTGTTGTATGGGAGCCCCCTTAAATATTTATTTTATTCTATTTTTTAGTATTTGTTGTTATAGCGGCAACAAAAATACATCATCTGTGAAAATTTCAACTGTCTAACTATCACGGTTCAAGAGATACAGCCTGGTGACAGACGGACGGACGGACGGACGGACGGACGGACAGCGGAGCCTCAGTAATAGGGTTCCGTTTTACCCTTTGGGTACGGAACCCTAAAAACAATTGAAATTCGAAAATCGAATGTTGCACATTTTTCAAAAGAAAAACCTCATAGGTATCATGTAAAAAAAAATTCACTCGAAAATCTCACACTAATGTCAATTCAAAGTATCTATTACTATAAAACGGCAATTTCATACTTTAACTCCTAAATGTATACGTGGAGATGTTCATGTACACATGAAAGTGTGATCGATTTGACTTTGATCGACTCTGAAACAATATCATGGATCGAAGAACCCATGAAGGCCTCACTCTTGAACAGGGCCACAGCCACGTTATAAGAATGTTTTTTGGCCTTTTCGAGAAGTGGAAGCATTGACGAACGTATATCACTTTCGAATACTATTTAATGGTCTGGTGAAAGGATATATACGGTGGATGGCGCAAAAAGGCATGTGGATACGTAAAGAAGCATACAACCTTGAAAAGTGGAGATTGGTGGGACACGGAGGTTGAATCCTTCATGGTAAAAAAAAAGAAAAAGCTTGGTCGGATTATTTAAATGATAGTATGAGAGAAAAGAAGATAGAAAGTTGCGTGGATACAAAAATGTAACCAAAACTTAAAGAAAGTGAAGCATGAAATAATAATTCTAAATGAGGAAAAGAAGCTGATGAAAAATTTGTTTTTAGAGGGAAGCAAAGAAATTACGAATTTATTCGTCAGCATTCAAAATGGATATAGATAAGGTCTAAAGCTAGTAACATTGCTAACGCTCACGAAGTGTTGGAACGATGGAGTGAATATTTTGGGGAAACGTATGATTATGTCCAAGACGCTGATACTGCGAGTGTGCTTATGCGATATACTGCGGTGTCAACGTCCGACGAGAACATCATGGATGAGGAATAGATATGGTTGCAGCTGAGATGATTAAACTAGGTCGCAATGGATCCGGAATGGTTTTTGTTTTCTCTGCCATTTATTCTAGGGAGCCGGATAGATCCCAAGAGTTTGGAGAGGCGCAGTTTTAAGAGTAGGGCGCATAAAAGCAGTCAGTATGGGGAGTACCTCCACCTCACAGAAAACAGTCAAATAGCAATTACCTGGGAGTTGTTGTGTTCCTGCGTATCATTACGATCACCAGTAAGCTCTCAAGGTGTTGCTGTGTTAACAGCAGAGGTGGCATGGGAGTGATACTTAATGTATTGCAAGTGTTCATAGGCTACGGTAGCTGCTTTACATTATGCGGGCCGAATGCTTATATGCCGCCCGACGTTGTAAAAGAAAAACGGCAAAATCAAAAGTACCAAAAACCGAGCATGCACGATGAATCTCATCATGCAAGCTCGGTTTTATATTAAAATCGGCGCACCCGGGGTTCAATAGTCTCTCTCTACCCCAATAGGAGACAGCCGAGATGATACGTATGTATCAGTGGCGTGCACAGAGATTTTTGACAGGGTAGGCAGAATTTTTTTAAAGCTATTAACTTACCAAAAAATACAGAATATTGATTTTGGTTACCCAGTCTTGTGGAAATATTGATGTATGTGATCACTTGTTTTTTTTCACCGAAAGATAGTTTTGAAAACGAGTAATTTTTTATTTTCCCTATACACAACACATGAACAACTTTATCAGTGAATATCATCCATATTTATCAACTTTAAAACTTTAAAATCTTATTTTGTCTCCTAACAGTCAATCAATTCAAAACAAAAACAATGGCGGCCGTTTTAAAATCAAAATAAAATTTAACATCAATTTTATACGAAAAAAAGAAATGGCAATATCTTTCACTATAATTATATGCAGCAAACTACTCGTACTTTTTAAAATAGTTTCGTAGCAATGTTCGCGACACTTCGGTAATTTACGTTATAGTTCAGCTGAAAAGACATTGTCTATACTATGCGATTGTGTGCGTTATTTGTGTTATTGTGCTTTTATTGGCAATGTATTTACAGGAATGCACACTACAGTATTTGTATTAACAACACGACACACATACGTAAATTTAGACAGAAATAGTTTGTATCTCCGCCGTTAAAAGCTGCCAATGCGGCGCTAGTGTAGCACATCGATGTGCTGTACCGTCTAGCTGCGATTTGAATATGACTAGCGATGATTTTAATAACTTGCACCGATACCGATAGATGGAGCTGTTTTTAATTTTTTGTTTTTGATACGAAATATTAGTTAAAAACTATGTTTAAGAATGAAATATCGGATGATATTTATCAAATTGATAGGGTAGGCAATGTCTTTTTGCCTATATGGAGTGCACGCCACATACTATGTATGCATGTTGTGCCAATGCCATTTGCATATACAAATCATAATGGTGCTGACAATTGTTTAGAAAAACACAAATAAATACGAAGAAAACAAAGATTTAAAAGAGTATTTGAAAGAGAAGAAAACAAAATGAACGCAAGAATATACTACACATGTCTTAGATGCACTTTCAGAAGGGATGGATGGTACACCAACACCACTGATGTAGAGAGGCATGTGAATATCGCGTTGAGAAAACTTCTTGTGAACAAGTTAAAAGTAAAAAGTGTACAACGTGACAAAAATTTAAAAATAAATTGTAGTATTTACAACCTTTGGGTTAAGTATTAATCGTAGCATAGTCGCTATTAGTTGTCTCTCACACTCTTTGTACTCGTACATGTATGTGTGTATATATATATTGCTTTTTCTTAAATGCATCTGTTTTTTCTTCAACAGTGATTCAACGCTGGGGTTCTCACGTGGTCCACCACCACTGCCATGACTGCTTGGTTATCGGCGCTGGCGGTGCTGGTCTCCGCGCTAGCATAGGCCTGGCACAGGCGAATTTTTCTGTAGCCCTCGTTTCGAAGTTGTTCCCCACTCGATCCCACACTATAGCGGCTCAAGGAGGGATGAATGCTGCTATAGGTCAGTATTATATGTCAAACAATATGGATGGACAAGTCGTTACAAGATTAGAACATCACAAGTATTGGTGTTTTTATATCACTAGGGACAAACAAGTCTGTAGAATCTATCTTATGTTTAGCAGTTACGTGACCCTTAGATGTTATGACACGAATACGCCCATGTCAATGCCTAGTAGAGAACCAGATAAGTAATGTCAGAATATCTACTTTCAAAGAGATCAATCCAATTCAGAGTATTATACAAGCAAAACATGTGCAATGCTGACCCTCTAAAAACCTTCTTGTGCCTTTCTTGAACAACCTTATGCTGTAGTTCCTTTACCAAACCAAATATTTGGGGTCCGGTATGTGAGGCTGAATTCCCTGCTGTCAGATAACGGTGCAGTTGTAGTAGAAAGCTGTTAGCATCATATCGAGTATTTCGGCAATCCGATCATATGGGTACAAACGGTAGAAAAAAAACAAAGGGAGACAAATAAAGTATTATTACGATAAAAATAAAATCCTCAAACCCTACCGTCGACAATTCCCATAGCTTACCTCTGAATTTTATCTCACGGCCCTGGCTACTATATACTAAGTGCTACTACCCACATGTACTATAGTACTCCAAGTGCTACGAATATCTATTTTGACACTTGTAGGTATAACATGATTTGCGGCATAACGCTTGCTGACTGCGTTCGTAATAATGACGTAAAAAGACAGTTGGTCTAAAGGAGAGTGTCAGTGTTAAGATAAGAAATGGCATGCTCCGTTGATTCGGACATGTAGAAAGAATGCAGGATGTAAGAATGACGAAACAGATATACAATGCGATTGTGGAAGGATGTAGGAGTCGATGAAGACCAAGACTAACCTACCATGACCAAATTGGTCGTAGCTATGAATGTTAAAGCAGCGAGTGAAGTGTGTAAGGACCGCATCTTATGGTGCTCGGTTCCCTCTGCCTACCCTGCAAGGGACCGCGTGAAGATAGAAAACCTTAATACGTACATCCTTTGCCGCAACACAGGATTTCGAAGCGGCAGAGCTATATTGACCAAGGCAGTAGCGTAGCGATTGACAAAGATTCAAAACAAAAATTATTATTCAATAATTATTTTTTACTTCCATTTTTTATTTATTTATTTTATTATATTTGTACAACTCCAGCTCGATCGCCTGATGTCGCAGTGATAGAAGATAGCGCGGTGTGCAAAGCGTTCTCAACGTTATGTCTGTAACATGTATGTATGTATAAAAAAAACGTTACTGGAGCGGTTACAAACTACAATTACAGGAACGACTATACATCTGTTGGCGCATTTTAGCAATTTTTAAATATCAACATAATTGAAAGTAATCCACTTATCGGTATATAGCAGTCCGTTTGAGAGTGGGACCTCTGAAGGCTCTTGTGTCCGTTAACGACTTTCGGAGACGTCCGTCTATCAAAATGAAATCAATCACACTTTTCTGTTCATTCCGTCTCCATGTGTAAGTGTGAATATCCTTGTGAAGGAAGAACGTGATCGACCCAAGGAGGTTACGTTCCATACATAGGTACGTCTAAAAGTAACTTACCAGCATCATTCCCTTATCACGTATGGATCAAGCACAGCTTCATAACTGCTTCGCTTGGTCCCAACCCATCCATTTAGATCACCATATATAATTGTCCGTTCATTCGCTTTAGCTAATTCCAGAACACCTCTCATAATCTTCCAAACTTCTCGAGCTCCTGGGGATCAGCAGAGCTCACTGGAGCATATACTGCAACTAAACACACTCGCGGAATACTCAGTTTTATCTTAACTCAGAGAAGTCTTGGACCTACTAAATCGTAATCTTTCACACTAGCGGCCAAACGAGATGAAAGCACCTTGACACCTACGCCAGCGCTGGCATGAACATCCTTGTTCACCCCGGACCACAGGGCCATCATGCCACCGCACCGGGCAGATCTTCGATGTCGCTTCCCTTTCACTTGGTCTCTGACATACACAAAGCATCTAGGCATCTCACGTTCATTATATCTATCAACTCCTTCATCTTTTCTCTTAGTCCACCTCTCACATTCCATGTGCTTATACAGCACTCAGCTCTCCTCGACCCGCCGGGATGGGCTTGCGTGGTGGGCAGCGGCCCCCACCGCCGCATTGATTTAATCCCGCACTGTCCTATAATCTTAAATTCTACCATTTGACATCATTATTGTACCAATATGCTAATGCGTTATTGTAATATCTAATCGACGAAATTGGCAAGTTTCTTTCGGAATTTCTTCCTCGCCAATTGTCATTTCCGAAATGCTAGCCTATTAAAAAAGAAAAATTTAATTAGGGAATTGAATAAGATAAGACTATATTTAAAAAAAACCTAAGATGCGAGGACCCAATGGCAAATAAAGAATTTTTATCTTTTAGAAACCTAAAATATTATTAGTTACTATTATACGGTTCGACAAAGTTTAATACTTCCGACAAAACATTTTTCGGTTTCTAATATATTAGTTAAAGTTAGCCGGACTTTGGGGATATACTTTCGGCATTACCCACTTTCTGCTAGATACACTCTTTTATGTTTCTATTTAACTAACTACGAATTTGATGACCACAGGAAGCATGCATGAAGACAAATGGCAGTGGCACTTTTATGACACCGTCAAAGGATCAGATTGGCTTGGAGATCAAGTAAGTTGATAAACTACCTTAACAGCGATACTTTAAAAAAATATTATACATGCATAAATTTCATCATGCATGTCTCCCATTATTGGGGTGGGGAAACTATGGAACGCTAGGTGCACCGATCCAAACATTCCTCTCTCGCTTCTTTCACATTCATCAACCTCTTCATGCAAGCTCTTCGATTTTGTATGCTTTTGATTTGGCCCTTTTTCAATACATCACCAATTTGACCCATATGTGTGCGTCTAGGGCGGCCCCTGCCGATATCTCCATTCACTCTTGCCCGATACACTTCCTTCGTAACTCTTTTGACTTTCATACTTTCTAAATGACCAAACCATCTCGGCATAGCCGTTTAAATTTTTGACACAATCTTTCATTTTACATAGTTTTTGTATAGTGCTATTTATTACTCTATCAATCATTCTAACTGTACACATACTCTCAGCTCTCTCATTTCTACGGCGTTCACTCTACATTAGCTTCTTCTGCCATATCCGTGCTTCTGTATGTACGTACTGTTGTACATTAATGTTGGCGTTAATACACCCTACATGATGTCATGCGAGCTTTACTCTGTATGTTATAGCTTGTTACCTTGGAATACAACGCACCGTTGATACGGTTTCTCGCTTTTACTCTTTTTTTTAATATCGCCCTCACAGTTTCCATCTCTCGTAAACATAGACCTAGATAACCAAATTCATTCACTTGTTCCACTTTTTCATCTCCGATTATTATCTGGCGATCTGAAACTTTCATTCCTTTTAATCACCATCGCTAAAAAAATGAACTTGCACAAATAACACGAGAGTGTCAGACAGATAACCCATGTTTTTGTAAAGAGGTCTTTTATAGAGCAAAGAATTACTTTTTCAACCTCTTGTTTCGACCATTCATGTGCGCGTGATATCCACTGCATGGAATTGTCCACGGCGTCATTGTGACCACTTCTCATTAAGTCTTATTTATAATTGTCTGTTTATATCACAGATAATTCCTATTAATATTACTTATTTAATGTGTTGATAATTTTATGTAACTTATTATTTTATGAACTGGACTCAAGGTACACTACACCATGGTTCCAAAATTTAATGTTTTTTTTTTAAATATTACTTAACTACAGGAGTCTTCCGACTAAATAGGTTGGACTATACGTGCATGGGATTAATTTGGTCCAATTCAACCCTATAAGACAATGTTCCGCTCATTCACCGCTAAGTTTCACACCATTTAATTGTAGTCCATTATTGTCGGAACATGCTTTTTGCGTCACCAAGGGCATAATCATTATTGATGTTGAAATCTCCATCAAAGTTTAATACCGAAGTCATCTGGAGGAGAAAGTCTAGCTATCCCTTAGCTCCAAGAAATTTAGTGTGCTAAACCCAGCGAAACGTACTTCAGTTCTGGGGAAATATTTTTATTACACACCGGTCACACTGGTATAATGCGAAAGTAGAAGGATGTAGGAGCTGAGTACGACCAAGATTTATCAACCATGATCAAATTGATAGAGTTTTATAAGAAAGTGATGTCAGCGAGCGTGCATGAGAAGAGCTATGAATGTTAAAGAAACGAGTGAGGTCCAAGTCATGTGGTACTCTTTGCCTACTCCGTAAAGGATTTGACGTGACGCTATAGATAGATAGAAGTCTTAAGTCGGACCACACGGGCGGTAGGAGGATATCCTGGTGGGACAGCAGGTAAGACCTTGTGATTCAGGGCAGAGATGAACTGTGAGAATTATTGATGATTCTAAGCTGATACCTAAATGGTGTAGAGCCCTTTAATTTAAGGAGGGATCCCTCCCTTTGTGTGTTCGATTGTAAAATGCCAACAGTCCCATATTACAACTGTACCGCTCAACGTCACTTGGGAATTCAACACATACTGAAACCTCAGTGGTCGCATACTGTGCGGATCCAGAGAAGTTTTCTACTGAGAGTGTGGAATTAACTCTATGGTTGAAGAGGTTATTATGGGTTCAGCAACGCCGATACAATGCTGGTGTTTCAAGTGTCCATAGGCTACGGTAACTGCTTACCATTTGGTAAGCCTTATGTTTGTTTGCCTCCTTAGTCGTGGAATGAACTCCCAACCGAGATTTTCCTAAGGGATTACAGCATGCGGGTTTTTAAGATAGGCGTGAAGAGGTTTGTACAGAGTCGGCACGCATGGGTGCAAATCTGGTCTAGACGAGGGCCAGTCTTCAGCTCTTATACAGTCCGAAACGTTGGTTTCGAGCCAGGCTTGGGTAGTTCGAGCCTTGTGACCAAGTGCAGAGTCCTAATGGAAAGTCCGCGGTCCATTTTTAGAAAGTATATTGCTGAGAGGTTTCAGAACACGATCCAAGACAGTCTCTTGATACACTTTGGCTGAATTATTCACTCCTTTTTCACAAAAATGAAGCTTTGCGAGCCTTGATAAGACACACCTCACCATCCCACAAAACATTACAGACGCAGGATGGTGTCCACATTGTACCTTTCCGACAACTTGCGTGTCTTCTTGGGAACTGTGTGCGTACTCATTGTCATTTTGCTTGTTGTAGTGCTCTTCAATCGTGAAATTTTCTTCATCAGTAAAGAGGATATTTCTGTGCCTTTCACCTGCGTATCGGGGCAGAAGGCGTTTTGATCGATCGACTCTCTTCAACTGTAGGGATTGATTTAGGCCATGTCCTATATATCGACGATAAGTGCCGAGCTTCAGGTATTGCTTTATTATACGTGACGTGAGTCCAAGCGGGAATGTTCATTTCTCGCGATTAGATTTTTTGTTTCCTAATGGGGTTTCGGCGAATTCTGGCCTTAACAGCATTAACAACCTTTGTAGTAACAGCATTAACAACCTAACTGCACGCGGTCGCTCCGATCTTTTATGGTCTTCAACAGAGGAAGCGTTGGTATATCTGTCGAGAGTACATATACGAACATGCGACTTATACCAAGTTTTTGTAGTGTCTTGAATATAACCGGCTACATACCCACTTTGTGCAAGGCAATCACTGCAATACTATTTTCTTTAACACCCCATTCCATATTGTAATTTGATAATAAACACGAAATAAATACATATGACAGTGGGAAATCGCAAGAAGTTTTTTAACATTCCAATTCGCATTCCAAATTCAAAATATTTAAAGAGTTTAGAAAAGAAAATTTTCTATGTAATAGTATTTATGGCCAGACTAGAGATATTGACGGCAAAGACCCAGATTGATTCTCTTGAACAATGGTCACTACCAGCACAGCTCCCCACAGCCTGCATGGGCTCACTACTAGATACACAATAACAAAATAGCTGTTGTGTGTAATTTTAATTGGATGCATCGTATTGTTTGAATTTTAAAACAGTCCTTCCTTTGTAGTGGTTACAGCATTGTCTTTGCCAGTAAAAACCACAAAATTAAACAGAAATTGACTTATTAATAAATATTGAAAACGCAAATCTTTGTCGGTGAGTTGTTTCGCACATGCAATGCCGAGGTTTTTGTTTCAGCGCTGTTGATATTATGTCGGTTTTCATTGTTAAAATTATTGCGTTGTGTCCTGAACTATATAATGTCGTAGTGTAAGGGATTCCGGCTCGTAAATCTTATACTTCGTTTTCTTGTTTTATAGCTAGTATAGTTGGTTGTGCATCTCGGTTAGGTTCTGTTTTTGTTTATTGTTACACTAATTAAATATTAAAATTGTATTGTGCCTGCGATCCCGGAAGATTCCTCCTTTACATATAATCATTTCTTTTATAATTTTTGAACCTCGCAAGGCGCTCGAGTAGTATGAAGACGTGAAGATATTTATAGATAAATAGTTTGTTTTTATACAATATAGCATATTACCCACTACAGGAAGTTCATTCTCGCTTTGAAACTGCCACTGAAAATACAGCAAGTCCTCGGGAGCTTACTGGTAACCATAATTACTAGTAGAAATAAAAACCCTTCAGGGAGTTGCTATTCGACATTGGTTTTCTATAAGGTGGAGATACTTCGTCAGGGGACATACAAGCATTCGACTCACCTGATATGAAGAGCTTTCTGTAGCCTATAAACCCTTGCAATACAGTATCGCTGGCGTGTTGCGACCGTTTCTGCTGACACACCGACTCTCTAAAAAGGTTACTGACAATCTTATCACTTACAGGAATATAACAACCCTCCAGAGACTTATTTCGCTGTAGTATTCTTTGAGGTGTATCTATTGCCTTAAATCGGGTTGCGTTGATGCACCCACTACTTTTAAAAACACCCAGACCAAGTAAAGTAGCATGGCCAGCCACTCTGCCAGCGGCCCGGCCAAAACCACTCTGCTATGTTTCATATCTTTCAGTTTCGGCACCAGCTTAACATGTAATCCTCTCTTAATCCAGGACTCTATACATTATTTGACAAGGGAAGCTCCGCATGCAGCTTACGAACTGGAAAATATGGGTATGCCGTTTTCGAGAACTAAAGAAGGCAGAATCTATCAGAGGTCTTTCGGCGGAGCTACAACCGAGAATGGGAAAAAACCGAAGGCCAAGAGAACGTGCGCCGTGGAAGATCGGTGAGCGGCTTTAATAGATACAGTTTTGATTTTAAACAACACATGTGCAGCTCAGGGCAGATCACGCTTGACACAAGAAGCTCGTTTATCACTGTTATTATGTACAGCATAAGAACAATACAGTTGAGCGGTGATATCCCAGTGGATAAGGAATCAGCCTATTGAACAACAGGTACCCGGTTAGAATATAGATAATAGATAGCACGTATCAATAAATTCATGTTTTCGGTTTAATGTTTTAGTATTGATGTACATATTTGTAATTATCACTTCCTCGGCGGTGATGGAAAACATCGTGAGGAAACTCGCAAGTTCAAGAACTCGTGAGTTTCGATAGACATGTGAAATAATCTTAGAAATGTCTGGTTTTCCCTCTGGGTTGTGGACGGCAGTTGCTCGATGTAAAAAATCGCTACTTAGCAGAATAGCGGATCTAGCCAATCCCAATGGATTAGGGAACCGGATAACATGAAGAGGAAAAAGATTACAGAACAGTACAAAGGTCGAAGTGTAAAGTTTGACGCGCACATATCTATACTATACACAATTTCCAAAGAAATTTCTATACAATTTAAAGCGAATTTAAACACCAACTTGTTTGTGATTTTAACTACGTAGTAACATATAATCTAATGCACCTTTTCTAATACATTTAAATAATTCTAATTCTTCAAGGGAAATGACGATGCCGGCAATTTAGGTAATCCCTGGATATGCCACGAAATAGGGGGTCACGTGCCAGAAGCGTGCTCGTTCCCGACCCCTGCGAATCAGTCGATTGCCATTATGGACCAAAAGCGCACCAATGTGCGGATTAGGGCGTCCCCCGTAGGCGATGCGCACCGATCCGCCCCCGTCGGTGCGAATATAGCTGCATGCCGTGGTAGGGTTCGCCACCCACCACGCAGCGCCAATTCCGGCGGGACGAGGGGAGCCGAGTGCCGCATAGGCATGTGGAATGTGAGAGGTGGATTGAATGATAAGACGAATGAATTGATAGACGTAATAAATGATAGATGTTTGGATGCTTTATGTGTGACAGAGACTAAGCGCAAGGGGAGCGACACCGATGATCTGCCCGGTGGTATGATGGCCCTATAGTCTGGGGTAAACCAGGACGATCATGCCAGTGCTGGTGTAGGTGTCGTACTCTCCTCTCGCTTAGCCACTGGTGTAAGAGATTACTGTTTGGTAGGGCCTAGACTTCTCTGGGTTCGTATTAAACTGGGCATCATGCGAGTATTTCTGGTTGCAGCATACGCTCCCGTAAGCTCAGCGTGTGCTCAAGAACTTGAAAAGTTTTGGAAGTCTTTGAGGAATGTTCTGGTCTTAGCTGAAGCGAATGAAAGAGTGATTAAGTGTGGAGATTTGAATGGATGGGTTGGGGCCCAAGCGACACAGCTATGAAGCTGTTCTTTGTCCGTATGGAGATAAGAGAGTGAACGAAGCAGGTAAGTCAATACTAGATTTATGTATGGAACGAAACCTCCTCGTGTCGAATACTTTATTTCATCATAAGGATATTCACACGTATGCATGGAGAAGGAATGCCCAAAGAAGTGTGATTGATTTGATTTTAATAGACAGACGTCTCCGAAATGTTATAATGGATACAAGAGCCTTTAGAGGCCCCACTCTTGAGACGGACCACTACCTGGTGGTAAGCCGGTTTGTGGGCCTTTTTAGGAAGTGGAGGCACTGGCGAGTGCGTATCCCTTTCGGAGATCATGAAAGGATAATGAGCGAAAAATTGCAAGATGAAAGTGTAAGGAGAATGTATGTGCATCTAGTAAGCGAGAGACTTGTAAATGCAAGCCTCTCCGACTCAGATGTGGATGATTTTTGGAAAGTTTTGAAAGAAAGTATGGTGGATAGTGCAAAAGAAGCTTGTGGATGCGCAAAGAGACGTAAAATAGCGAAAGGAGATGCCTGGTGGGATGCGGAGGTTGAATACTCCGTAGCAAGAAAGAGGAAAGCGTGGCTGGATTACGTATCATCTTTGCCCTTAAATAAAAATATGAGAGGAAAGAAGAAAGAAATGTACCGTCTATGCAAGAATGAAACCAAGGCTTTCGTGAAAAAGAAGCGTGAAAGACAAATTATGAATGAGGAAGAGAGGCTGACGAAAAACTTCGAGGCAAATGCCAAACTCTTTTGGAGAGAGGTAAAGAAGTTTCAGGGTAGTTCGTCGGCATCCAGTATGAACAAGATTAAGTCTAAAGCTGGTGTCATTCTTGCGAACACTCAGGAAGTGTTAGAACGGTGGAGTGAATATTTTGAAGAAATGTATGAGTATGCCTCGGACGCTGATAATGGGAGTGAGTCGGATGCTTACTCCACGTTGACGGCGTCCGACGAAGGCATAACTATGGATGAGATCGAATAGTCGATACGAAGCTTGAAAAATGGAAAATCAGCGGGAATTGATCTGATCACAGCTGAGATGATCAAATTAGGTGGCACTTACGTCCGGGACGCCTTCTGGTACTTATGCAACCTATGCTGGAGAACTGGAACCCAATGGACTGGAGACGC
The DNA here is from genome assembly GCA_947507595.1 of Pyralis farinalis. Lineage (NCBI taxonomy): Eukaryota > Metazoa > Arthropoda > Insecta > Lepidoptera > Pyralidae > Pyralis > Pyralis farinalis. Next base: position 35,367,494 of record OX382265.1, read on the forward strand.
GCAGTCATCGTGCCCTTGTATAAAGGCAAGGGTTCACGCATGGACTGCGCCAGCTATAGGGCCATCAGTTTGATCAGCTTAGCAGCAAAAGTATATGGAAAGGTGATTGAAAGGAGAATGAGGGTGAAATCCGATGAAATGCTGTGGGACGCAAAAGGAGGTTTCCGAAATGGAAGAGGATGTACGGATCAAGTTTTCTCGCTCCGCAATATCATAGAGAAGCATCCGGCTATAGACCAGAAGGTTTTCTGCGGTTTTGTGGATCATGAGAAAACCTTTGATACGGTTGTGCGAAAGGAACTGTGGGACATATTGCCGAGATATGGGATTGACGGTTCACTGCTCCGTGCTGTGCAGGTCACATACAAGGATTGCTCAGCATGTGTGCGGATAGATGGTGGCATGTCACACAGTTTGGTGACCTAGTGGTGAACTGTCTGCTGTATGCAGACGATGTCGTGCTATTAGCAGATACACCATCTGAACTGCAAACACTGGTCACAACGATGAAAGACGAATGTATGGAGAAAGGCTTACTACTGAATGCGAAGAAAACAAAAATAATGGTATTTGAAAGAGAAGAATACAGAACTAATGTAAGGATTACGATTGATGATGAAGTGTTGGAACAAGTGGATGAGTTTGTATATCTTGGATGCGCTTTCAGCAGGGATGGAAGGTACACCGCAGATGTGGAAAGACGAGCGAGTGCTGGGAATAGTGTGAATGAAGCGTTGGGAAACCTTCTTGGCAGTAAAGTTCTGAGCCAGAAGGCACAACTCGCTATACACAATGCAGTGTTGGTCCCAACGCTAACTTATGTAAGCGAGAGCTGGGTATGGCAGAAAGAGCATGAAAGTAGAATAAACGCGGTCGAAATGCGAGCGCTGCGCAAAATTTGTGGCGTAAGGCTTGTAGACCGTATTCGCAATGATGATGTTAGAAACTGAGTTGGTCTGAAAGAGGGCGTCGGTGTTAAAATAAGAAGAGGCATGCTCCGATGGTTCGGACATGTAGAAAGAATGCAAGATGAAAGAATGACGAAGCAGATATACAATGCAAAAGTGGAAGGATGTAGGAGCCGGGGAAGGCCAAGACTTACCTACCAAATTGGTCGTGTTCTATCAGAAGGATGTCAGGAGCCCTAGAAACCAGCGAGCGTGCATGAGAAGAGCAATGAATGTTAAAGACGCGAGTGAGATATGTAAGGATCGTTATGTGGCGCTCGGTTCTCTCTGCCTACCCCGCAAGGGATTTGGCGTGAAGTTATAGATAGATGCCACGAAATCACGGTAGATGTCGTACTCTTTTTTTTATGTCTTCTTACTATTTTTATATATTTCCGGGATACATAGTTTGACTAAATAGAATCCCAGCAAAAACATTCTGTAAAAAACTAGCCAAGTCTCGACGGAGCTGCTTGTTTATCTCTAAAAAGTAATGAAATCTAGACAAAGTCGTGCCAAGTCTAAGATTCCTTACTGCGATTTCTTTATTATTATAGTTAATGTTGTGTGACTTGGCCGTTGAAAATTCTTTATACGTTAGTGGGTACAAGTCAATTTTGTTTACACGTAATGTTATATCTGTTGTAACTACCTATGTTTATTAAGCGAGATAATAGCCCATACTGGTATTGGTAATTGGACGCTAGTGTCTCATTTTAGGCTGTTGTTGATTGTGCAACACATGCATTCATTGACAATGCTGACTTCTGCTCTCTTCTTTTTGGAGCGTCAAATCGACCACCGATCCAACATAAAATAGACGTACAGACGGACTTCTATCAATGATTAGAAGTCCGTCTGTACTGGAAATATTTTTTTATATTGTTTGTTTCAGGCTCGCCTATACGTAAGTATTATTGAAATCCGCAGCTTTATCGAGCCTACAATTGACTGGTTATTGAATCAACGTTTTCCAAGTGGCAATTTTCCATCGTCAATGGGTAGCGGTTCTGGCGACAGATTGGTGCAATGGTGTTATGGAGCACCTGGTTTTGTACCCTTGTGTACCCTTCAACGGCCAAGTCACACAACATTAACTATAATAATAAAGAAATCGCAGTAAGGAATCTTAGACTTGGCACGACTTTGTCTAGATTTCATTACTTTTTAGAGATAAACAAGCAGCTCCGTCGAGACTTGGCTAGTTTTTTACAGAATGTTTTTGGTGGGATTTCACTTCTTTTTGTAGAAACGTGGACATATTGATTTATTTTATTAGATTTTCTTATTTGACACAGTTTTTTTCTCATAGTAGAAGGGGGCATTACCATATCTCTAATTCAGCTGAGACCAGCTGAGGGTTCTTCATCAGATACTTCAGACCTTCGATTTTTGACATCAAATGAAGCGGCCCACCAAGTTGAACATTTTTTGTAAAGGCGGTATGTCGATCTCTAATAGTTTGGTTGGGCTCTTGTGTTTTCTAATCAGGGTCACCAGGTACTCCAGATCTTCGATTATCCTAGTTTTTATAGTTTTTCCTTTATGTGGCCATTAAACCCTAACTCTGTACCAAATTTCAGCTCTCGGAGTTTATGGGAAGTACTAGTTCTATTTTGATGATCATGAGTGAGTGTCATAAATGCGAAACTTTGCTTTCGCTTAACTTCGGAACTAAATAACCTACAGACTTGAAATTTTGGATTTTAAGTACGTGATTATAGCTTACTGGATGACGAAAATTTCTGCGTTCTGGTCTTATCCAGAGGTTCTCAAATAGGGGCCTGAAAATGCGGCGAAATGGTTCCAGTAAAGGATGGTACGGCAGTGTTTGCTTCGCGCTCGACTTGGCGGGGGCACTGCCGTGCCCCCTGATCTAGTAAAATGTTGATAGACAGGACATCTAAGTAAATTTATATAATGCGGGACTAAACGTGTAATTTAGAAAATAACTTATGCATTTCCCCAAGTTTCGGCTGAGTTACATCAGCCGCGGCGGACGGCGTAGCCGGCGACGTCGCGCAACACCATGGCAGGCGGACTGGCATGGTGTTGCGCGACGTCGCCGGCTACGCTCGGAGGTGTTTTCTTCAACTACCCTCTCTTGGTCTTTGTATTTGTCATAGTCACTCCACACGACACTAATAATATCGGAATCATTCGACGATAAATCGCGAGATTTTAATTTTCTATCACTGGCTGCCACACCGGCGACAACTTATATCCATCCTCACGATATTTTCAGGAACATCGTTCCTATTATATGAATTCTACATGTTTGTCTATGCATTTGTTCGTGCGTTTGTTTGTCGCTTTTTTCGTATATTCTAATTTTGACTTCAGATTCAGTTTCAGCATAAAAAAGTAGAATAGGAATGTTCAGGAACACCGTTCCTATATCTTAAGGAACATGGTCAAAATGGCCGACAAATTAAAAAACTATATTTGTTATATAATTGACGAGCCAGATGTTCCTCTGGCAATGCAAGCTTGCGCATTCTCAACGGGTTTTTTATGTTTATTAATTTCAATCGCTCGCGAACTATTCGGTGGTAATATTGGCGATCGGTGGATAAAGCGTTTGGCTGGTGGAGCTCAATCCAGTGGTTGGTGTTGGAGTTGAGCAGACGTTCGACTATCGCTGATTTTGTCGTGTAACGACTCTTTACAGCTGCCTCTGCGATGGTACGCTTAGTCTGGCTAATATAAGATCTGACTTCCGCTACCGCAGCTGAAGTCAATCTTGTTGACTGGTGTCTGATACGAAATTACATCCTTTAGTGTACGTTGGAGTTTCGCTATTTTGTAGAACGGAACATATACAATACAGTCTTGATGGAGAATTTTCTTAGAACTGATCCAACTTTATCCAATACTCCTTATATGTATGGCTTAAAAGCAGGCTGGCTCTGGATGCTTCGTACGTATGCCCCGGCGACCTGAACTTCTTCGATTCACCTTGTACCCGTTTCCCTTGAATGTCTTGTGAACGTGTGCGAGCGCAGTACTTAAATGTTCAAGGTCATAAAATTTATACGCTCGTTTTTTAAGTAACGTCACAACAGATTGCAAATGACGCGGGTGGTGATGCGAGTAGGCATTCAGGTATATGGCAGGTTAGAAACTTACAGGACATCAAAGATTAAGATACGAGCTATGCCTTTGTCTCGCTTCCACGAGTGCTGTCTTGGGGCCGGGGAGCAATTGAACATGGTGGTCACAACAAAATCTAAATATTTTCCACTAGTTTATTTTTTATTTTGTTTCATTTTATATTGGCCAATACTTTGCTCAATTTTCTAGATTCTGTTTAGTGAAATGACGTATCTCTGCAAGTATGTTAGTAAGAAGACGTAAGAGAACAGCTTTTTCGACATCTGCCGTGAATTCGTAATATCACTGGGGATTTTGTGAAATCCCTGATCCTCATTTCTCTGCGACATATATAGTGAGTCATATTTTCTTTCACGGTTAAATTAAACAGAATTTTCTTGACGAATAGTTATATGTTTATTTTATTTGACTATGAGATTTCACAAATCTTATAGTACTGAAGTCTAAACATGACTGAAACCATGTAGCTTTTGAAAATTCGTGAGCGGTCTGTATTTTCTATCTATAGAGTATAGATATACTCTTTTTTTTGTATTATTTTTGCTAATTGGACATAGAAAATATTGCGCTAGCGCATCTTTATTACTTAAAAGCAGTGTTTGGCACCGTGTAACTAAGCTGTCTGTTAATTCCTCTGATGTTAATTCACTGATCCTAAAAGCATTGACAGTCAAATAATACCGTACGCTTAAATTTGACTGAATTGTGCTTTTTAAATTCTTAAGATATGCTCTAGTATCCGCTAGAGGGCAGTGGCTACTGCATTGCTTTTGTATTAAAGGACATTTTAAAAATGTATGGAAATGCCTTAATAGCAACATAAGTCATTTTAGTTAACTTTGCATGCCTTTGTCATTCCCGTAACTTAAATATGACAGTCGAGTTTTTAATGTTAATTAGTAGATTAATTGAAAAGAAGAAAGGTCGCGAGGGATAATAGGTTACCGTGGTTGTGTCATTTCGTCTGCATTCAAAACCATTTTTATAAACAAGCAAAGGTTAAAAACTTAGGCTTATAACTAAGTAATGTGACACAGTGCACATATATATCTTTGTTTTTTCTTCCTTCGCGACATATTATATCTAATGGTGGCGCTAGTTTCAATTACAAAATCGTAAATTAGTAGATATCAAGGTAATGGTAGTGTTCAATGCTTGTGACTTTTAATCGAAGTAGCATAGTGCACTTCAATGATCATTCATTATGATTTAACATAAATCTGAATGATGAAATGTGAAAGGTTATTTAAAACAACGCACGATTATTTCAAATCTAAAACATCGCTGTACGTGAGAGCAGTGCTATAAAGAATCAGAAGAATCAAGGCGATATCACCATGTTGTTGATGATGATAGATTCTCTACTTTCTTAGTTATTAAGAAGACTCTGCGATAGAACAGACAGCCTTTATTTAATTTTGTCCATAATTTAGATACTATATATTCTGTAATGTTACCTAGTGAGTAAGTACCATGTATACATATTTCTTCATCACCTACTCTGGTGACTGGAATTTCCTTTGTCAAATTGTACCTAAGTATAGTTTTTTTTTTTGTTGAAATCTCAGAGTAAAATCAATAACTAGTTCGCGCATGCTTCATAAGCTGGCTTGGTGGCGTCACCTGTATTATATAGGCACAATATCTCCGGTACCATTTGGAGGTAGCCGAACATTCCTGTCTGAAAATTGTGTTAAAACAGTGCCCTAAGTATTAATTAATCTAAATGTCAAGTTTAATAAAACGATTAACAAACAAGGTGCTACATTTGCAATAACCGGCTTGGTACGTATTGTATTTTATTATTAATTCAAGTTATTCGTTGTGAATCAGTTTAACATTATACAGAAGTTTAAGATTTAATGTACCCTGTGGTTACTTATAAAGTAATTGAACACTTTCAACTTATTTTTAGGCTCTCATCATAAAAAGGCACTACAGAGTTAGCGTACCCATGTATAGTTATATGTATTGGAAGTGCTCAGCTCAAATCATAGAGCTTAAAGATGAAATTGAAAACCATAAAAATAATCAACGGAAGGCTGAAAATAAGATAAAAAAATTAAATCTTGAAAACGCAAAGTTGAATAAAGAACTTAGAGCTACAAAAAAATTGTATGGTATTGTACAAGAAGAAAAAGAAGAAGATGGTTCACAACCGATGGCTTTTCCAATACCGTCCTCCAGCTCTGCTGAGTCCATGGACGATGAGATTCAAAAAGTGTTGTTAAGTTGTCATGAAGATCAATTAGAAAAAGACAGGTCGAAACAGGCTCACCGTCAAAACGAGAATACTGAAAGTACGCCAGACACTAATTTACCATCAACCTCCAATCAATCACGTCAAAGTATGACAGACCCTAATTTACTAGCAATTTCCAATCAATTATTTTTGCCATTCCCTAATTTACCATCAGCCTCCAATCAATTACGTCAAAGTATGCCAGACGTTAATTTACCATTAACCTCCAATCAAAGGCGTCAATATTTGCCATTCCCTGATATACCATCAGCCTCCAATCAATCACGTCAAAGTATGCCAAACGTTAATTTACCATCAAACTTCAATCAAATGCGTCAATATTTGCCATTCTCTGATTTACCATCAGCCTCCAATCTATCACGTCAAAGTATGCCAGACGCTAATTTACTATCAACCTCTAATCAAATGCGTCAATATTTGCCATTCCCTGATTTACCATCAGCCTCCAATCAAACGCGTCAAAGTATGCCAGACGTTCATTTACCATCAACCTCCTATCAATCACATCAAAGTATGCCAGACGCTAATTTACCATTCACCTTCAATCAAAGGCATCAATATTTGCCATTCCCTGATTTACCATCAGCCCCCTATCAATCACGTCAAAGTATGCCAGACGTTAATTTACCATCAACCTCCATTCAAATGCGTCAATATTTGCCATTCCCTAATTTACCATCAGTCTCCAATCAATCACGTCAAAGTATGCCAGACGTTAATTTACCATTAACCTCCAATCAAATGCGTCCATATTTGCCATTCCCTGATTTACCATCAGCCTCCAATCAATCACGTCAAAGTATGCCAGACGCTAATTTACCATCAACCTTCAATCAAAGGCGTCAATATTTGCCATTCCCTGATTTACCATCAGCCTCCAATCAAACGCGTTATAAGCCAAAGGTTTATTTACGATTAACCACAAAACTAGCACGTCAAAATATGCAATACGCTATTTTACCATCAACCTCCAATCAATCACGTCAAAGTATGCCAGACGTTAATTTACCATCAAACTTCAATCAATTGCGTCAATATAGGCCAGAAGTTGCTTTACAAACAACCTCCAATCAATCACGTGAAGATAGGCCTGACGTTATGTCACCATCAAGCTCCAATCGATTACGTGAAAATAGGCCTGGCGCTATTTCACCAGCAACAAACAAAAAAACAAAAAAAACAAAAAAAACAAACAATAAAGATGCCCAACCTGCTGGAGACGCAAACATTTTTCCGCGCATCATGTACGCTAGGTGGCTGGTAACGCCAGATATGCCAGCAAAAATACTAATACCTAGAGTACCAATCACGAAACGAATAAAAAATGTTCTCCTTCTGGCAGACCAACAAGGTAAAAATTTACGCAAATATTTGGATGTACTCCTAGATAAGAGATTTAAAGTATATTCCTACTTCAAGCCCGGTGCTAAACTGGGAGACATCTTAAATATCGACAAAGAGATATTAGAGAGCTTAACTTTTGATGATCATGTAATAGTGATCGGAGGAATCAATGACGACTCTGAGATCACCATGCAACAACACATGAATGCATGGTTGAGCATCGTCAAAAATACTAACGTCATTCTTGTCGAGATACCCTACAATATCCACTTGAGTGCTGAGAAAATAAACGCATGGCTGTATGAGGTCGTCGATGAACTTCCGTATCTTACGCTTATTAAAAGAGATTATGCCAACAATAATTATAATATACACAAGCAAAAGATGGCTATGCACTTGGCTCAATGTCTGGCAAATGAGCTTCTGAAGCCTACCGTCCAAGAACGTTTTGCTCCAGATTTCCGATAATTATGATGATTTATGGAACCATTATTAAAATATACTTAAATTAATGTTTTGGCCAGATGTTAAATCTAATGACGACGACTAATTCAAATGTAGAAGTTTTGAATAATATTTATTAATCTCTACCATTTTTGATTAATATGTATTTTATTAAAACTGTCAAACTTGTCACTCGACAAATTGGTGCAACAGTCGTGAGTTAAAGAGTTTGCTCCACACTATGTTATGTATCCAAATTGGTTTCCAAAGTAACCGTTCTTATCAGTATCAAGAAGGGTTTATTATCAGAAATTAATATTGTAAGAGGTAATCCAAACGTTCTTTTTTATTCTTGAATGGAGAGCAAAAGCGACAGTTACTATTGTTTTATGAATGCAAACGCTAAGCGAATAATGTTTTTACTTACTTGTGTAATATTCATATATAGCAAATAATAATCTTTAATTTTATAAATGTTAAGTGTGTAGAAAATACAAGTCAAATTGTCTCCTGTTAGTCTAATTGTCTCCTGTTAGTATCTTAAATGGCAGGTTAAATATCAAGAATGTCTTTTGATGTTTGTAATGCAGCAATTACGGCGCAACTCGTAGTTGCAACGACCGAACTGCTATGTTGAATGCATTCGCTTCCGGAGAATTGCTCAAATTCAAGGTGTTTGATTAGTAAACCTTACACCAAATAGCAATGAAAAGGGTACTATATAGGCAATTTATTATTACTTTATTAATATAATTATACAAAACAGATTTGAGAACTATGAAAATGTAATTGTTCATAAGAGTAAATTTAAATTCTGTAAAAGTATTTATTCGGATATTAATATAAAAGGGTATTTGTATAGAGTATTTGTTTGGATACAGAGGGTAACGTCTAAGTGCTGTAGGCTATTTTTTATTCAGGATTCTCGTGTAAAATTAGAATAGCCGGCGCTCAAATCGACACGGTGAAACCGGGGAGTAGTTAGTCTATATTTTTATATAAAATGTATTAATTGCTGAAAAGATATAAAAAATACAACACGAATATGGTGTTGTATTTTTTATATTTCCCAATTAATTATCGAGTATTTTCTGTTAGTTATAACTTACTATTTGGAGCCAAATTATTTATAATCGTCTTTGAACATGTTAGTGGTCTAAAGACTGACTTTTATAATATCGTCTAGAGGAAATTTTGAAATTGACTGACATATTTTAAGGGATCAAAAAAGAATTTTTCAGAAAGGTTCTATCTTTATAAGTCTATAAAATTGTTTCGTTGTTTTTAATTCCGTGCCAAAATTAGAAAAGTGAATACGTGAAGTTACGGTCTCTCACCTTGGTGTCTGCCTATTAGATTCTACATGTCTCCTCATCCATATATCTCTTCGTTCGCCTGTCTCTTTGACACAAGTTTAATAGATAAACTGTACATACTACGGATTTTGAAATTGAATCCACGAATTAAGTTAAATTTAGAATTAGCAAATCCTAATTCGAGAACAATGACTTAATTTTTATAAACAGCTCTTAACTCATGTTCAATAAGAGGTCAAGCTAAATTAAACTCATGAACTCGTGGATAAATTTCGTAATAGGAAAAAGAGAAGTTAATAAGAGTTGTTTTAAAATTTTACAAAAAACATTTATATGATCAAACATAATTATGTTTTTTATTAATAATTGCAACAATATTTCGAAACTCTGAACCAAAAGACAAGTGAGTAGGCAGATAGACAATGGATGGGGAGACGGACCAACTGACGGATGAACAAACATACAGACGTATTGATGGGCATACATAAGTAGGCATTGTGATATAAACGAAATGTAGAGGACCTGATTACATACAAAAATGCATCTGAACAGAGATTCAGACATGCTCGAATGGTTAGATTAGATAAAGAAAAATAGAAAGAGGCAGAACAAATTCTACATTGATAAGGTTTTTAGTATCCTGCTTGATAGATTGACTAAGGTAGGTTGATAGTTTGAGAGGCGACTAACTTATGAGAGGAAATGACTGAGATAAAATTTGCTTCAATACAAGCATGTGTTGAAAAAAAAAAATATGTATAAAATACACGATGTTATCGCTGTAATTGCTCTATAAACTGATAATTGATTAGCAAATGTACAGCGCGATAGAGCCAGAAAACATACATAAATTAATCTTTACGATTAAAAATAAAAATATGTTGATTTACTACAATAAGCAAATACTGTTTATTTATTTATATATCTGAAAGGTACAGAGTACGTTCAAGTGGAGTCTTTATGACACTTCGTAATTGGAATGGAGTAAGTTTGTGTTAAAGTACCTACAGGATATATTGCGTTTCTTATCAAAGCAGTTATTAATGCGATTTTTAATTATCCTTTGAATTAATTCCAAAGAGATATAGCATTGTATCATTGTTAGGCCTCTATATGTGTGTAAAATTACCTGTATGTTTATGGGTACCTATATGTATACAGCCTGTCTTATGGCATTTTAGTAGATATAAATGTGAAGTAGAATATAGGTCTAGAAAAGAATAATCGTTACATACTTACTCTTTCAAACATTAACTTTTATCCATACATAATATCCATTGAAACTATTTAATAGTAAAACAACAAGTTAGAGCAGTGTATGTTGTTTAGTAATAGATCGATAGGTTTTAACAGTAGAACCAGAAAAACGAGAAAACTACAAAAAAAAATCAAATAATTGGTTATTCTAATACATATCTAGTCATTAAAAATAAAAGGAAGGTATATTGGCGAGTGTATGTGGATTTAAAATGTTAAGAAAATAGGTACTAAGGGCTGGTACGAGTATAATGTCGTTGCGGCATGTGATGTTTAAAAACAATGTGCTATATTTATTAGATGCTATACAATATATTAACTTAAACTAAACTAGTTTTGACCCTTTACTCCTTATCTAATGTATACTACCACAAGTCCTCCTAATTATCATAAACATATTACATATATAATGTCTGTGTATTAGAGGTACTCTTCCAAAAAGGTTTATTGGCCTAATCGATATTGTGTCATACTATACATATATCATTTTGAATCAGTAAATATGTGTCCAAATATTAGACTTTCATTTTGAATAACACCTTCATCCTTTAGCAAATTTATAATGACGTAAGTATACATGTTAGTTAGTACTCATACTGCTGCACAGCGGCGCACTGCAAATGCGAAATTTAGAAAATATACATGCTGCTTTTTAATTTGATACATTTCCATTAACATTCCTTCTTCTAAGCGTTATTCTGTTTCCTAATTCATTAAGATTAGCTGGCTCCGCTACCTAAACCTAATAAATCTAATATTGGTATGGAGCGACTGCTGATCTTCACAATCCAGAGGGAAATTTATTTACATCAAAATTGTGTCACAGAAAAGAAAAGGAAGTGTAAAGCAACGCTTATTTAAACTACTACAATATTGTCGCTGTATGTTGAGACCAGCCAACTGGATTTCATCAAAATAGTATGGCGATTAAACCAATCTTTAGTTATCTTTACAAATGTATATGGATTATGGAAGTATCAATATGAATGTAAAGAACAGCCGGTTTTTTAGGAGAGAGATATATTTTTTTTTATTACAGAGTTTTTTTTTTTTTTTTATTATAATGCTTGGTGCGTTTATATTGTTATCTAGAACAAAGTACCAAGTTTTTGGGGTACCTACTTTTATGTATTTGCACAGAGTGGCAGGGTCCAAGCTGATTTCTGGGAGCTTTCGTCATAAGGTGAGAAGAATATTTCGTGAGCAGTTTGATTTGCAGTAATTCTATGTTATTCCATTTACTTTACTATTATTGATCTTATTTTACCCTCTTGTAATAATGTTGTCCAATTCCATTCTGTCTATAATTCATTCCCAATCAGCTTTGTGATAAAAATTGACTGCCACTTAACCTCTATGCTTAAAACAAAAGATACATTTACAATACACACTCATACTAATCGATCTTATCACTAGAGACTAACACGTTATCTCATATCAAACCTACCTGCTGCACTCGCGCCCGCACTCGGCTATGGCTGAAAATCAGTGTTTTTGCAAATCATCTTGCAAAAATTTTATACTGAGCCATGGCCTTTTTGTATTGCTGCAGCACACACATACCTGTACTAAACCTTTCAAATACACAACTTTGTAACTATTTATTGGTCAACGATTCATTGTATCCTACGTGTATGTGTGTGACTGTGGAAACAAATAAATAAATAAATAAGTAAAATAAATAAATTTGATTACAGCATAAGGAAATTATTTAACCCGAGATGAATTTCTCCATACTCGTTTGCTCTATGGAGTAGGTACATCAAATTTATTGGTTGTCAGTTTGACCTTCTCCCCTAGGTGACTTCGGAACTGAATTTCGCCATGAAGAATCTTAATACCCTTGACGATGGTAACGAGAGTGTGCATTGATAAATAAGGAACTCGAACTGGAATCTCACCCCAGCACGTCCAATGCAACAAAACAAAATTTTACACATGTCCGGTTACTAGTTAGGTTAAAGTATCCCTCGAAAGGCGACGCGCATCGATCCGCTGCCGTTGGTGCAACAAACAGGGCAGAGGACTGCGACCCTTTACGCAGCGCTAATTCTGGCAGGTTGAGGAGAGCTGAGTGCCGCATAGATATAAGATAAAAATTCTTTATTTGCCTTTAGACCCTCACGGACACTTAGACACGTCTAACATTTTCAATATTATATCTTATTTTTTTAAACTTTTCTCGTTTTTAAGCTACCAGCATATCAAATGACCATTGGCGAAGAAGAAATGCCAAAAGAAACTTGCCAATATAGGTATTTTTTTCCAAATCATCTTATATATATATTACAATATAATGATATCTATCTATCTATAACTTCACGCCAAATCCCTTGCGGGGTAGGCAGAGAGAACCGAGCGCCTCGTGACTCGATACTTACATATCTCACTTGCTTCTTTAACATTCATTGCTCTTCTCATGCACGCTCGCCGGTTTCTAGGGCTCCTGACATCACCTTCTGATAGAACACGACCAATTTGGTCATGGTAGGTAAGTCTTGGCCTTCCCCGGCTCCAACATCCTTCCACTTTTGCATTGTATATCTGCTTCGTCATTCTCTCATCTTGCATTCTTTCTACATGTCCGAACCATCGGAGCATGCCTCTTCTTATTTTAACACCGACGCTCTCTTTCAGACCAACTCTGTTTCTAACATCATCATTGCGAATACGGTCTACAAGCCTTACGCCACAAATTTTGCGCAGCGCTCGCATTTCGACCGCGTTTATTCTACTTTCATGCTCTTTCTGACATACCCAGCTCTCGCTTCCATAAGTTAGCGTTGGGACCAACACTGCATTGTGTGTGTGTGTGTAAGTTATGCTTTCTGGCTCAGGTTTTTGCTGCCAAGAAGTTTTCCCAAGGCTCCATTCACACTATTCCCAGCACCCACTCGTCTTTCCACATCTGCGGTGTACCTTCCATCCCTGCTGAAAGCGCATCCAAGATATATAAACTCATCTACTTGTTCCAAAACTTCATCATCAATCGTAATCCTTACATCTTTATTTTCTTCGCATTCAGTAGTAAGCCTTTCTACATACATACGTTTTTCTTCGTCTGAACTGCAAACATTGGTCACAACCAGTGTTTGCAGTTCAGATGGTGTATCTGCTAATAGCACGGCTTCGTCTGCATACAGCAGACAGTTCACCACTAGGTCACCCATGGGCAATCCCACATTCGTTGACTTTATTCTCTGCAGACAACTATAGAGATACAGGATAAACATAGCATGCAACCCTGTTTGACACCAATTCTGACATCAAACCAGGGTGACATGCCACCATCTATCCGCACACATGCTGAGCAATCCTTGTAAGTGAACTGCACAGCACGGAGCAGTGAACAGTCAATCCCATATCTCGGCAATATGTCCCATAGTTCCTTTCGCACAACCCTATCAAACGCTTTCTCAAGATCGCAGCACAAAACCGCAGAAAAGCAGAAGCTTTTCGGTGGTTTTGTAGATATCGTAGACAATATCGAGACAATATCGTAGAGAAGCATCTGGCCGTAGACCTTCTGGTCTTCTCTACGGTATTGCGGAGGAGGAAACCTCCTTGTGCGTCCCACAGCATATCATCGGATTTCACCCTCATTCTCCTTTCAATCACCTTTCCATATACTTTTGCTGCTAAACTGATCAAACTGATGGCCCTATAGCTGGTGCAGTCCATGCTTGACCCCTTGCCTTTATACGAGTTCACGATGACTGCGCGTCTCCAGTCTATTGGGACCCTTCCAGTTCTCCAGCATAGGTTGCATAAGTACCAGAAGGCGTCCCGGACGTAAGTGCCACCTAATTTGATCATCTCAGCAGCATTTTTCAAGCTTCGTATCGACCATTCGATCTCCTCCATAGTTATGCCTTCATCGGACGCCGTCAACGTGGAGTAAGCATACGACTCACTCTCATTGTCAGCGTCCGAGGCATGCTCATACATTTCCTCAAAATATTTACTCCACCGTTCTAACACTTCCTGAGTGTTCGCAAGAATGACACCAGCTTTAGACTTTATCTTATCCATTCTGGATGCCGACGAATCACTCCGAGACTTCTTTACCTCTCTCCAAAAGAGTTTGGTATTTGCCTCGAAGTTTTTCGTCAGCCTCTCTTCCTCATTTATAATTTGTTTTTCACCCTCCTCTTTCACAAAAGCCTTGGTCTCATTCTTGCATAGACGGTGTTGAGGATAGCTTTTATATAACCTTTTTATACTTTTGTAAACTCTATGTTTTTACACTCTGGTATTATGCTTTCTTTTGTTTTTCTGCTGTGATATTCATTGTGTCATCGTTCGTCTTTTGGTAAGCATTATTTTATTATAACTTCTTTATCTTAAATAAATAGAAAATACTCTGATATCTGGTCTTTAAATATTTATTACATACAGTCCACCTTTCTTTAAAACCCATTCTTTACAGACGGTACATTGCTTTCTTCTTTTCTCTCATATTTTCATTTAAGGGCAAAGTTGATACGTAATCCAGCCACACTTTCCTCTTTCTTGCTACGGAGGATTCAACCTCCGCATCCCACCAGACATCTCCTTTCGCTGTTTTACGTCTCTTTGCGCATCCACAAGCTTCTTTTGCACTATCCACCATACTTTCTTTCAAAACTTTCCAACAATCATCCACATCTGAGTCGGAGAGGCTTGCATTTGCAAGTCTCTCACTTACCAGATGCGCATACATTCTCCTTACACTTTCATCTTGCAATTTTTCGCTCATGATCTCCGAAAGGGATACGCACCACAAAGGGATACGTGGGCCTTTTTAGGAAGTGGAGGCACTCGCCAGTGCCTAAAAAGGCCCACAAACCGGCTTACCACCAGTCCGTCTCAAGAGTGGGGCCTCTAAAGGCTCTTGTATCCATTATAACATTTCGGAGACGTCTATCTATTAAAATCAAATCAATCACACTTTTTTGGTCATTCCTTCTCCATGTATCCGTGTGAATATCCTTGTGACGAATTAAAGTATTCGACACGAGGAGGTTTCGTTCCATACATAAATCTAGAATCGACTTACCTGCTTCGTTCACTCTCTAATCTCCATAGGGACCAAGAGCAGCTTCATAGCCGTCTCGTATGGTCCCAACCCATCCATTCAAATCTCCACACATAATCACTCTTTCATTCCCTTCAGCTAAATCCAGAACATCCCTCACAGACTCCCAAAACTTCTCTAGTTCTTGGGCACACACTGAGCTTACGGGAGCGTATGCTGCAACCAGAAATACTCGCGTGATGCCCAGTTTTAAACGAACCCAGAGAAGTCTAGGCCCTACCAAATAGTAATCTTTCACACCAGAGGCTAAGCGAGAGGAAAGTATGACACCTACTCCAGCACTGGCATGATCGTCCCGGTCTACACCAGACCATAGGGCCATCATCCCATCGGGCAGATTATCGGTGTCGCTCCCCTTGCGCTTAGTCTCTGTCACACACAAAGCATCTAAGCGTCTCTCATTCATTAGGTCCATCAGCTCATTCATCTTATCACTCAGTCCACCTTTCACATTCCACGTGCCTATGCAGCACTCGGCTCTCTTCAACCCGCCGGAATTGGCGCTGCGTGGTGGGCGGCGGCCCCACCGCCGCATGCACCTATGTTCGCGCCGACGGGGGCGGATCGGTGCGCGTCGCCTCCGGGGGACGTCCAAATCCGCACATCGGTGCGTTTTCGGGCCAGAATTGCAATCTAGGCGATTGGCAGGGGTCGCGAACGAGCACGCTTCTGGCACATGACCCCCCGAAAATGACATGCAAGGAATTTAACACATCGTCCCGCTCCCGATGCCAGAGATCGTACTCACAGAGAACATGATGTGCTGTTTTCTCGAATTCATGATTTGTGAGTAACAAACCGAGTTTTTATTTGCAACTGATACTCCATTGGAGTGGAATCCCACGAATCCCGCGATAGACGTCTCTGAAATACTATAATGGATACAAGAGCCTTTAGAGGTCCCACTCTTGAAACGGACCACTACCTGGTGGTAAGCCGGTTTGTGGGACTTTTCAAGAAGTGGAGACATTGGCGAGTGCGTATCCCTTTCGGAGATCATGAAAGGATAAGGAGTGAAAAATTGCAAGATGAAAGTGTAAGGAGAATGTATGTACATCTGGTAAGCGAAAGACTTGCAAATGCAAGTCATTCTTGCAAACACT
This sequence comes from Pyralis farinalis, assembly GCA_947507595.1. Taxonomy (NCBI): domain Eukaryota; kingdom Metazoa; phylum Arthropoda; class Insecta; order Lepidoptera; family Pyralidae; genus Pyralis; species Pyralis farinalis. Next base: position 35,384,359 of record OX382265.1, read on the forward strand.
CAGGAAGAGTTAGAACGGTGGAGTGAATATTTTGAAGAAATGTACGAATATGCCTCGGACTCTGACAATGAGAGTGAGTCTGATGCTCACTCCACGTTGCCGGCGTCCGATGAAGGTATAACTATGGATGAGATAGAATGGTCGATACGAAGTTTGAAAAATGGAAAGTCTGCGGGAATTGATATGATTACAGCTGAGATGATCAAACTAGGTGGCACTTACGTCCGGGACGCCTTCTGGTACTTATGCAATCTATGCTGGAGAACTGGAAGGGTCCCAATGGACTGGGGACGCGCAGTCATCGTACCCTTGTATAAAGGCAAGGGATCACGCATGGACTGCGCCAACTATAGGGCCATCAGTTTGATTAGCTTAGCAGCAAAAGTATATGGAAAGATAATTGATAGGAGAATGAGGGTGAAATCTGACGAAATGCTGTGGGAGGCACAAGGGGGATTCCGAAATAATAATAATATAATAATAACCCCGCAGGGCAGCTTGTGGCGAGCTGTTGGTGCGTAACGACACCACGGGTACCCGAGTGCTCCAGAGAGTCGATCAGGGCCTTCGTCTCCGGCGTGTCTTCGTCGGTCGGAGTGGAAATCCAAGAAGGCCCGCAGGACTCTCAGCTCTGGCTTGCCTTCATTGGCCGTCCAGAGAGGAGTCGATAGAGTATATTGCTCTAGCAGGTGATATACTCCAGGGGTGGAAGTGTTAAAGGGCATAACGCCGCGAGTAACTTCGGAGAAAGCGCAGCACACCTCTCGACACCCCTGAGTCACTCACACCGGTGTTGCCCCCGGCCGACTTTCTCTGGCATTTCGGGGGTCCATCTAGTGAGTGGCGAGCCACCGCCTGCCAAAAATAACAGTCAGATATGATAGTTATGGCAGGTGTCCGTCCCTCTTCTGCAATAACCCAGTACCAATAATCCCTCCAGACCTCATTACAATAGACTAATCATTTCCTACACACTCGCAATAGTCCCAATACCTGCCGTGACCTGTTCATTGGTATATTGTCCCACTGATATCCCCTGGAGTGGGTCACGGCGGGTGTACAACATTACATAGTCTTTTCAAAGGGGCCTCTACGCGTTGGATCCTTATCCCCGCGCACGCCTATCAAATGACCGGGATAATGCCCGTGAGAATAATAGAATATAATAATAATAATAATATTGTCGGACAAATTACACAGCGCCATCTAGCCCCAAAGTAAGCGAAGCTTGTGTTATGGGTACTAGACAACTAATAAACATACATAAATACATTTTTTTTTTGTAAATACATACTTATTATACATAGAAAATACCCAGACCAAGACAAACAGACATGTTCATGCACACAAATGTTTGTATCGTGTGGGAATCGAACCCACGAGCGTTGGTGTCAAAGTAGCGTAACAACGCGTTACACCACTGCGCCACCGAGCTCGTCGAAATTCCGAAATGGAAGGGGATGTACGGATCAAGTTTTCTCGCTCCGCAATATCGTAGAGAAGCATCTGGCCACAGACCAGAATATTTTCTGCGGTTTTGTAGATCTTGAGAAGGCATTTGATAGGGTTGTGCGAAAGGAACTGTGGTGCATATTGCCGAGATATGGGATTGACGGCTCACTGCTGCGTGTTGTGCAGTCCACCTACAAGGATTGCTCAGCATGTGTGCGAATAGATGGCAACATGTCACCCTGGTTTGATGTCAAAATTGGTGTCAAACAAGGTTGCATGTTGTCTGCTAGGCTGTTTATTCTGTATCTCGATAGTTGTCTACAGAGAATAAGATCGACGAATGTAGGATTACGCATGGGTGCTTTAGTGGTGAACTGTCTGCTGTATGCAGACGATGCTGTCCTGTTAGCAGAAAGACCATCTGAGCTGCAAACACTAGTCACAATGATGAAAGACGAATGTATGAAGGAAGGCTTACTATTGAATGCGAAGAAAGCAAAGATTATGGTTTTTGAAAGAGAAGAAACCAGAACCAATGTAAGAATTACGGTAGATGATGAAGTGTTGGAACAAGTGGATGAGTTTGTATATCTTGGATGCGCTTTCAGCAGGGATGGAAGGTACACCGCAGATGTGGAAAGGCGAGTGAGTGCTGGGAATAGTGTGAATGGAGCGTTGGGAAAACTTCTTGGCAGTAAAAACCTGAGCCAGAAGGCGCAGCTGGCTATACACAATGCAGTGCTGGTCCCAACGCTTACTTATGGAAGCGAGAGCTGGATATGGCAGAGAGAGCATGAAAGTAGGATAAAAGGCGGTTGAAATGCGAGCGTTGCGCAAAATCTGTGGTGTAATGCTTGCAGACCGTATCCGCAATGATGAGGTTAGAAGCAAAGTTGGTCTGAAAGAGAGCGTCGGTGTTAAAATAAGAAGAGGCATGCTCCGTTGGTTCGGACATGTAGAAAGAATGCAGGATGAAAGAATGACGAAGCAAATATACAATGCAAAAGTGGAAGGATGTAGGAGCCGAGGAAGGCCAAGACTTACCTATCATGATCAAATTGGTCGTGTTCTATCAGAAGGTGATGTCAGGAGCCCTAGAAACCAGCGAGCGTGCATGAAAAGAGCAATGAATGTGAAAGAAGCGAGTGAGGTATGTAAGGATCGAGTCGCGTGGCGCTCGGTTCTCTCTGCCTACCCCGTAAGGGATTTGGCGTGAAGTTATAGATAGAAAGATAGATGTCATTTTCGGGGTAGTATACTATTCTGATTTGGTGGCAACAAGGGAGAATTATCAGGCGTTTAGGCGGTTGTTAGGTAAAAACTCACAATTTAGGTCCCAATAGTGCTACATATCTGATAAACCGTGGTGCACGGCAGTTGAGCTTCACTTGACTAGCCATCTCTTTGAGGTTTTTTAATGCCTTTTTGTCATATTGCTGTCTCTCACTTTGCCAATAGGGGAAATCAATTCCAAGACTACCTACTCTTACAAATTTCTTTTGATTAAATTCCTTGTGAGTTTCAAGGCAGCTGTAGTTTATTCCCCGGGACAGCAATGGACTTCCCTGTGCATTGCCTGTTTGGTGGTCACCGCTGTTAATTCAGGTACACAGGAGACACAGTGGTGGGAATGAGTGATGACCTGTCCTCTGTTGTTTTCCATTTTTATAAATTCTCTTACGTTTCGTTGAGTTGCTCTTATCATTTATAGGTGGATGATCTGCCGGTTTATATACAAATGACATCTGATACACTAAACACGGTAATTTATCGGTTAAATTTAGTTTGTACCAAATAAATTTTTGGTCACACAACTTTGGAGTTCCGGTGAATTCTAATAAGGACCAGGCTATTTCCCTTAGGTAGCTCAAGGCAAATATATAAAATTGACATCGGTTCTTTGTCGTCCATCATGTATAATAATTCTGTTATTCCTTTCAGTAAGAGTGTCAAAAATCTGACTTGTATCTTGACTCTACTTTGTCCTGGAGCACACAAGTGACTGAAGTTAGTCGGAAAATAATATCAACATTGCTCTTTCTAAATCGATACAGAAACATTCTGCCTATTGAACTAAGGTCACATTAGTTCAGTCTCTTATTTTTCCACTAATTGTTTATTGTGATGGGTGTTATCCTGATATTCATGAAGATCTTCTTAATAAGCTGGACTCATCAACAGCGCTATCCGATTTATTTTCTTCGGAAATATGACAATATTTCTCTCTACCGATCAAAGCTTGGATGGCTTCCCTTTCTTCAGCGTCGACATTTAAGATTACTTAGCACACTTTTAAAAATCCTTATTAATCTCCATTCCCCTGAATACTTGAAATGTAAGTTTCAGTACTTTTGTGATTCTCATAACCGTCAACTTCGATCAAATGACTCCCGTTTACTTTTAATACCCCTTTTCCGTTCGGGGTTCATGTCTAATTCCTTTATTCTACAACTTTCACGACTCTGGAATGCGTTGTCTGAATCCATTAGAGACACACGCAAACAAGTTTACTTTTAAAAAGAAGTTACGTGTTTATCTTTTAGAGAGCCGGTAGAAGCAGTAGTCATCCAACGTGTGTTGTATAATTAGTACATGTTATATTATTTATAGAGAAAATATGAATGTATTACTAGGGTTTTGTATGTATTATTGTGGTTGTGTTTGTATTATCGTAGTTATTTATTTATGTATCTTATGTTAGGTGACCATATAAAGAACAAATTCTTTATAGAGTTGATTAATTTTTTATTTTAGTAAAAATCGTAATCACGTTTTTTCTCCACTCCCGACGGTTGACTGGTAGAGAATGCAATTAGCATTAAATCCGCCTTTTGAACCAACTGTGTATTGTGGTCAATAAAGTGTTAAATAAATAAATATTTTTTTTATGTTTCTTTCGGCATTTCTTTTTCGTCAATGGTTACTTCCAAAATGCTAGTATGTTAAAAAAAAAGTGAAACTAAGGCTACGAGACTAAGAAACTAAGGATAGCATACAATAATATTATACATAAAAAAATAAGATGTGTCTAAGTGTCCGCGAGGACCCTTTGATAAATAAATAATTTTTATCTTAAAATGAATATGTTTTATTTTAAGCACAAAACTAGTGATATGAAAGTTTTATTTAACTCGTGTACTATTAAATAACAGTCAAAAATACGATATTATTATAAAGATCATCAAACGGTTTTAAATTTTGAAACAATAAGTAATTAATGTCTCGTCAATTTCCTTGCGGGGTAAAAAAAGAGAGAAAAATGATTACAATAAAATAAAAAAATAAGTAAGGTATTATTACTTATTATAACACTTTAAATAAGATATAGATATTAATTTTATTACTTGATAATTGATAAAAAAAAAAACAAGTATTTATATACTTAAATGGAGACCCCAATCATAATGAGATATTGTAAAAAAGTGACAAATAAATACTTATTATCATTAAAAAAAAAATTACTTTAATAATAATAATTGTGATCAAAGTTATTTATTATTTAGTTAGTTATTTGTGGCGTAACGCTTGTAGCAGAGTTGGTCAAAACGGATCCGAAAACATTTCACTCGAATCCATACATTTATTACAGATTTTATTTTCTAAATAATGAATAGTCGATAAAAGCAATTTTCGATTTCGATTCCAACACGGTGTTTCGAGGCAATGTGAAGACGCCTACAGGTCTGCACTTATTTGCCAATAACCTGTAACCGTTTGCGATTTCCTCACAATAGAAGCGAGCACATAATAGGAGCATATTTCTATCTAGCTTACGGTCAGTGGGCGTACTGGCGTCCTACACATGTCATATTAACATGTTCCCTGTCCATGATTTCACATGAAGTAATATAATTTTCCTCATGGATGTGTTCATTGTTCATACATTACACTATATGATTACAAACGAGCACGTAAGTAACTAGTCTAGGAGGTGTAAAGTTGAGTACGTTTGTAACAAAACGCAAATAGTACGTTTTAAAAAAAAAGATGTGCCTTTTTAAAGTAAAACCTTTTTTAGGCACTTTGGGCGCTTACGGAATGGTGAAACAGCACTGAACTCGTGTAACCGTCACGCTCAGATACATACCTATATGTGTATGTGAAAAATTACTTTGTTATTAAATTTTATAAAATTGATATTTATTTATGAGGTTTTGTATTAGGTATATCTTCTGTCTTTTTCTTGTAAAACAACGCAATAAATGAATATTTTATTATTATATTAATACGTTGTTAAATATATATATATATTTTAATTCCAAACAACCCAAAAACAATGTTTACAATTTTGTTGTAAAGCTAAGAAGTTTTCACTTCAGACTTGCAATCCTACGGCTTTTCATTTAATTTTGTAGTGAGAGATGTTGATTAAAATCAGTTAATAATAGGGGTTAAAGAATGAAATTGCCGTTTTATAGTGATAGGTATTTTGAATTGACATTAAACTTTCATGGTGTGAGATTTACTTTTTTCACATAATAATACCTAGGAGGTTTTTCTTTTAAACAATGTGCAACATTTGTTTTTCGAATTTCTTTTTTTTATTATTCAGCTTAGACGATAGACGACTTAGCGAGATATTTCTAAAATCCGAGTAATTTTTAATACCAGATCTGCGCGGAATTAACGGGCAGAAACGGCTCGCAATATTAATGCTGCGTTTGGATAGGAGCCTACTAATTAACGCACTATGCGTTTTTGGTTAAAACCCTTTCGTAACGGAAACTTCAACTTGAAGAACGAAAACCGCCCACACAGGTGCATAAAGTTAAATTGAAGAAGATGGTGGAAGCCGATCCGAGTCAAACTACCAAGGACTTAGCTGCATGGTTTAACGTTACCTTACCTACAATATTGACTCATTTGCATCGAATAAATACATACATATCATCACGCCTGTCTCCCATTGGGGTAGACAAAGACTATAGAACGCCAGGTGCACCGATCCAAACATACCCCTCTCGCTTCTTCCACACTCATCAACCTCTTCATGCATGCTCTTCGGTTTTGGGTACTTTTGATTTGGCCCTTTTTCAACACATCACCAATTTGATCTATATGTGTGCGTCTAGGGCAACCCCTTCCGACATCACCATTCACTCTTGCTTGATGCACTTCTTTCGTAACTCTTTTGTCATTCATTCTTTCTAAATTACCAAACCATCTCAGCATACTCTTTTTCAAGTTTTGTCATTACATCAACTTTCATTCCACAAAAGTATCGTATCATGCTATTTTTTATTCTATATGGAATCAATAAGATAAAAAATTATGAAAAATGGGTGCCTCATGATTTGACTGATCTGCAGCAAGAAACGTGTGTTGAAACTTGTGACATGTGACGAAAAGTGGATTCTTTACGATAACCGTAACCGACAAATGCAGTGGCTGACCCCTGATCAAAATTGCAACAGTGCCCTAAAGCAAAACTTACCTATTGGTAAAAAGGTAATAAACTGGCAGTGAAACAGCACCTACTCGTGAATCGATCTTCAGCATTATTGCTCCATAATAACGCAAGACCTCACACTGCACGAGAGACCGTTGTAACTCTACAGGAGCTGCAGTTAGAAACCATACTTCATCCTCCGTACTTACTCTAACTGACTACCTTTTAAGTCGTGATTTTGATAATTTTCTACGTGGTAAAAAATGTTCATCCCAGAAGGCAGTACAAATGCTTTCACACCGTTTGTAGAATAGATCCCCAGAGTTCTATCGTAAAAGCGTAAATAAACTTCCGATTAGATGGCAGCAATATATAGATAATGAGGGTAAATATTTTGATTAAATAAATATGTTACATCTTAGAAAAAAACTAGTTTTAATTTTTCAGTGCAAATCGGAAATTTCATACTTTAACCCCTAACATGTAAAAGTATCAAAAGATAAATAAATAGAAAAAAAATACGTTAGTACTGATTTCTATGTTCTACGAACAGGAAGCGTGTTAATACAAAAAGAAGACTGAAAAGGTCCAAGCAATTATATATTTTTGATCCAAAGGTGTCGTCTTCCACCCTTGTCATCCATTGTCTCATCACGCCTGTAACCACTACATAATTCGATTATGAAATTTGTATCTCATTCTGGTTTTTATCCCCATGTCAGGTGAGAAACTATCCTAATGATTATTGTATATATATATATATATATATATATAATATTGTACAGACGCTTATCGTGACATTTTGCGGATGTGACATTTTACGCCAAATGAGTTTGTATTGCCTATGCGCTTGCTACCCTTGCTCCAACTCTGTTATAGCATTTTTTAGTACTAGCGATTGTGTTATAGAAATTTAGAATTTAAAGTCCTATGTATTTCATACCACAATTATGATAAGCAAATTAAGCTTATATAGCGTGTTCGGTTCACCTCGCAGAATGTAGCATGACTCGACGTTGATATATGGCCTTAGTCAAAAAATTTTTTTGTTTGATTGATTTGATTAGTAGGGTGGAGGGCCATTTTAATTTCGAGTCTGATTTCATATAAAGTGAAGTACGTTTAGAACAAAAGAAGCGGGCCATATTGATTTTTTAAAATTTCGTAGTCGAAGATGTTGACTATAATCAGTAATTAATATAATATAAAAAGCTGAATAATTGCAAAAAAATTTGAACATGACCTCCTCAAGTGAATATATTTCAGACGTTACCACTGATTGCTTTGTTCTGCGGATAGCGAGCGTGTTTAAAACAAAGAGAAAACACATAGGGTATACGTATATACATATATTGAGTCCATAGGATACGTAATTGACATTATAGAATGGGTAAAGTGATAGAGCGCAGTTTTTTTCTTTGATAATTGTACATACTTATAAAAAATTACAATGGAAGTACCGTTCTTAATGTAGTAGTATTGGTGCAGTTACTATAAGTGACCTCCACTTAAGGCACATAAAGTAAGTATAGTACCCAAATTTAATTTTGATTATGCACGTCAACAAGTCATCCGTAGGTGTAAGCGTGCCCGGCCGTCATGTATTGATCTAGGCTTCAGTTATAAATAAATTGGACCCTAGATTTCCAGGAAGCTGGGCCGAGCAGCGCGCGCAAACCGCAGTGGCTAAAATCAATTTTGCATCAACGCGCAGGTTCGGGTGCAAGGTGCAAGTCCGGGGGTCTGGGGAGGCGGGCAGCCACGGCACGGCGTGGGATGCGCCAAACGTGTTACGTGAGTGCGCAGGTCACCTGTAGCTCCCGGTTGACCCGGATGCAGCCCACAGATATCAAATAAATTTTAATCTGTGTGATGTGTGCCGGGTTGCCCATAGATAAATTTCCGTGGTGCCGAAGTGCCGGAGGCGCCATCTAGTTATGTTTTTGTGTCATTCAAAAAGCATACGTCGTCCGGATTCTGGAAGCACAGGTAAAAAATAAGCATGTGGTTTTGATAATTGGTTATTTTTTAAATTAGGTGTTTGGTTGCGTTGCTGACATCCATCATAAGCAGCCTCTTCTACATCAACCTCATCGAACGAGTGTTCCAAACAATGTCTTCGAAAGCACTGCTGAATATCCTTGTATAAAAGACCTATTATATGATAGATGAATATCTGTCTGGAAATGCTTTATCACATCCATTAATATATCTATAATATTACCACTTCATCTCATTGTTTGCGTCCCCTATACCTACTAACTTTTATTAATTATAATATCATCAGACCATTAAAAAATACTTATATTTGCAAGTATTTTTCCGCATTCTTCTTCGTAAATGATCGTCTCTGAAATAGTGTTGCAGCAAATTCTCTTAAGAAACGGTTTACCAGTACACTCTACTTTTCGAAATAAGGAAACAGAATCATTACAAAAAGAAGTAGAAGAAACTTTAGATTTAAAATTGAGACTGCAAGTTGCTGAAAATGAAGTAGATAATTTAATATTAGAAAAATGTCCTATATACCTTATCAAGTCAATATATTCCAGTAATGTAAACAGCAAACATTTAAAGCTTAAAATCTACAAAAACAAGATAAAGAAATCGATAGAAATAATACAAACTTATTCAAAACATGTTTCTACATCCAGCTATGTCATCGAAAACAATTAAGTGATAATAATATTAGAATTGAGATCACAGCAACAGGCCGAAAAAAGACATGAAACTATATAAAAAAAAAGAAATTAGGTCAATGTCTAATACAGGCGCAGCAGAAATTATTGAAATCTATCTATCTATAACTTCACGCCAAAACCCTTAGCGGGGTAAGCAGAGAGAACCGAGCGCCATAAGGCGCGGGTCCTTACACACTTCACTTGTGTTTAAAATTCATAACTCGCAGTCAAGAGTCCTAGAAGCCGGCGAGCGTGCATGAATGCACGCTCGCCGGCTTCTAGGACTCTTGACATCACCTTCTGATAAAACACGACCAATTTGGTCATGGTAGGTTAGTCTTGGTTTTCCACGGCTCCTATACATCCTTCCACTTTTGCATATTGAAATCTAAATACAAATTATTTGGCTTTTTGAAAAAATGAGGGTAAGTTTAAAGAAATACAAATGTAGACATTACGTCACTCCCTGCTGAAGTCGCAGGTGGTATGAAGTACAAAAATCGGCCAAGTGCGAGTCGGACTCGCGCACTAAGGATTCCGTACCACTACCTATAAAACGGCAAAAAAACACGTTTGTTGTATGGGAGCCCCCTTAAATATTTATTTTATTCTAATTTTTAGTATTTGTTGTTATAGCGGCAACAGAAATACATCATCTGTGAAAATTTCAACTGTCTAACTATCACAGTTCATGAGATACAGCCTGGTGACAGACGGACGGACGGACAGCGGAGCCTCAGTAATAGGGTTCCGTTTTACCCTTTGGGTACGGAACCCTAAAAACCCATATGTGTTAAAATCTAACTTACTTTGGCTGATTCTGTTAGTAATAAAAATGTTATCACTTGCGACGTTAACTTGTAACAGTCTCCTCAATAAAAAAAAAAAAACAATTATTCACTAAAATTAATAATAAATATATTCATAACATCAGATTATGATTACGGAACCCTAAAAACCCATATGTGTTAAAATCTAACTTACTTTGGCTGATTCTGTTAGTAATAAAAATGTTATCACTTGCGACGTTAACTTGTAACAGTCTCCTCAATAAAAAAAAAAAAACAATTATTCACCAAAATTAATAATAAATATATTCATAACATCAGATTATGATAGTTGTGGCAGGCAGCCGTCCCTCTTCTGCAATAGCACAGTTCTAATAATACCTCCAGATTTCATTTTAATAGCCCACTTTTGTCCGACATATTTCCAATAGACCCAATACTTGCCGTGACCTGTTCATGGGTATATTGTCCCATTGATATTCCCCGGAGCAGGTCACAGCGGGTATAATAAAATGATACATTACATCATTCTTTTCGAATAGAGTATATAACACGCGTTGGATACGTATCTCCGCGCACGCCTATCAAATGATCGGGATTAAAATCCGTAAAATAAGAAATATAATAATATCTTGGAACATGTAGCCCCCTAAGTAACCGAAGCTTATGTTGTGGGTACCAGACAACTGATAAACATATGTGGATACGTTTTTTTATAAATACATACTTATTATACATAAGAAACACCGAGACCAAGATAAACAGACATGTTCATGCACACAAATGTTTGTCCTGGGTGGAAATCGAACCCACAAGCGTCAGTGCTAACGACTGTTCCACCAAGCTCCTCTAAAATCTGTAAACGATAATGGTTTGTCATATGCATCGTTTTTTAATTGCCGCCACCTTGAGCCTTGCGATTTTCAAGAATGTACTATAATACCACATGCTTTTCATCAGCTTGCATGGGCGCCGGCAACAGGGTGAAAGAGGATGTACTTGCACCCCCCTGGCATAAGAAAACTATTAAGAATTTGTTTAGTTAATGTTTGAAGAAAAAATTAAGCTGTCTAGGTTGTTGTACAAATTTGTCAATCACCTTGTCAATACATGTTGTGTCCGCTTTTACACTTTTTTGTGAACGTTAAGCATGCCCAGGCCCTGTAGCTAAGTGCCCTGTTGCTGACAGATCCGGGTCACCACACCAACCGATGGCAATTCGCGGGGTTGTTTAGTGGGTATACCGTCGGGCAGCCGACGGGGAGTCCCACACTACCACCGGAGGCCACCCAGGCTTCACCGGTGGTGTGCGTAAAGCATTTTTCCCCGCGTCACAAAAAAAAGGCCCTGTAGCTAACCGTGCCTTAGTCTCGTGTCTCCCATCGTTGACAGATTCCACTTAACACATCGTAACGTGCTAACTATGTAAGTTCAACGCTGCATGTTGATGCAGGAATGGTTATTAACTAATTTTGATTGCCGTTCATATCGCTGAGTAAAGCGGGGTGGCTTGACCAATCAAATCAGCGAATTCAACAACTGATTCGTTTAAAGACTCATCATTTGTTTCACTTTCGGACGTTTAGGACAAACATCTCGTAGGACTTCTTCCCGCGCTTTTGACTAGTGACATTGTTGGCTTGCTTGAAATTTTTACAATTCAGTATAAAATTAGTTTTATGTGACAATTTTGATAGTATTTTGTAACATAAGTGCTAGTGAAATTATACAGTAATGAAAAAACTCAAATATAACACGTTTATGCACTTTTTGGAAGACGTGAATAAGTTCATCAAGAACACCTTGTAAAAATCAATATCGTTTTACGGGTGATATTTAAACTGGGTTGATTGGGTCTAGGTACCCTTCCCAAGTATTTTTTCAGCACAGTTCCTGAAGCTGGAACATATAATTAAGATTTTCAAATGGTTCTAAACTGAATACTTTGACACTGGCATAAAGTAGCAACACTATTGCCATATATTATAAAAAAAAAACATCTCGTACCACGCAGAAGCCTCAGCAATAAAATTAGATAGAAGAGCTTTTTCTGCTATACATAAAAATTGAGATTTGTCTATTTTTCTTACATTTTCTGGGTAGAGTTGAATAAAGAGAAAATGATTTTTTGTGCGTAGAAGAAAATGGGAGAAGAAATAATAGAGTCTAAATATATCCGATATTAGATAGTTGTTGCTGAAAAATTCTTTACATTTTCAAATGGTTCGTTTAAATATAAATAAATAAATATTGTCGAATAAATTACACAGCGCCATCTAGCCCCAAAGTAAGCGAAGCTTGTGTTATGGGTACTAGACAACTGATAAACATACGTAAATACATTTTTTTTTGTAAATACATACTTTTCATAAATAGAAAATACCCAGACCAAGACAAACAGACATGTCCATGCACACAAATGTTTGTACTGTGTGAGCATCGAACCCACGAGCGTTGGTGTCAAAGTAGTGTAACAACGCGTTTCATCACTGCGCCACCGAGCTCGTCCGAGTTTGATCGGTAAATCTGCCTAGCCGAAATCCGAGGACGCCTAAATTCAAGATCTAGTATTTCGCAATTCTCTTTAACTTTTTCGAAAATGATCGCAACCTCCCTCGAGGCAATATCGCGATAAGACTGAAGTATGTACGTTAATTTAAATAAAACATTAAATTAACTCTTGCTTCCATAAGTAGGTAAGCGTTGGGACCAGCACTGCATTATATGACATCATCATCATCTCAGCCTGTATTCGTCCACTGCTGAACATAGACCTCCCCTCTAGAGTGCCACTCGTCTAAATCCTGTGCCACCTGCATCCATCGACTCCCTGCAAACCTCTTGAGGTCGTCGCTCCACACTGCGTGCACCAGTAGGGGGACGCCATTCGAAAACCTTTCTTTCCCAGTGGTTGTCGGATCTACGAACTATATGACCACTGCAACTTCAGCTTGCTTATTCTGTGGGCTATGTCGGTTACCTTAATTCTATTGCGGATATCCTCATTTCCGATTCTATCACGCAGTAAAACCCCGAGCATAGCTCTTTCCATAGCACGCTGAGCGATCTTGAGCTTCCCCATACGGCCCGCAGTGAAGGGCTATGTCTCAGTTCCGTATGTCATCACTGGCAACACACACTGTTCGAAGGCGTTGAGGTATTTTGGACGAGAAGATGTGTCGAAGTTTCCCGAACGCTGCCCAGCCAAGTTGGAACCGTCTGTTGACCTCTCGGTCGAAGTTGGACTTACTTAACTGATAAACTGTACTAGGTAAACAACAAAAAGGTTGGAAGCAAAATACATGTAACACTTGCCAAAGTGTCCGCAAGGGCCCAACGATAAAACCTTTGTATATTTGTTTAACAATATCTATTTATGTCATTATTTAAAATGAATTCATTTGAGATTAATTGGAAACTTGTACAAAGTACACAAAACCGTTATCTATATGTAAATAGGAAAAGACAACGGTCCTCTGTTTGTCGACCGATTTTCTTTGTTTTTATTAAGTATTATATAAATTCATAAATACGATCTAAAAATTTGTGGTTCCTCGATATTTTTGACAAGCTCGTTGACGCAGCGGTTAATAACGCGACTTTGACGGGTTCGATTCCCCACTCAGGACAAACATTTGTGTGCATGAACATGTCTGTTTCTCCTAGCCTGGGTGGTTGGGTGCATCAAAGCAGCACGTCTAGTTAACCTCCCCCTCACAAAAAATCGCAGTCAAATAACAACTCTCTGCAGGGTTGTTTTGTTCCCGAGTGTGAGTGAGATCACCAGTAAGCTCCTAAGGAGTTGCTGTGTTAGCAGCAGAGGTTGCATCGCTTGAGTGATACTCATTGAATTACTAGCGTTCATAGGCTACGGTAACCGCTTTACATTAGGTGGTCCGTATGCTTGTAATCCTCCCGACGTAGTATAAAACAAATCTAAGCCTAAAGATTATGTCAAGATACTGGTATTGAAATGGAGTGTCTGTCATTGGACCACCACAACCCAGAGGGGAATGTCACGCGTTTCTTGGGCTACGTCACACGTCTTTTGAAAACATAACTTCTCGGACGTGTGGGTTAACCCCACCACGTTCACCTTCACCGCTGAGCAAGTAATAATCTGTACAGATAAATAAAATTGGAGTGTCTGTTTGTAATATTAAAATAACCGCTTTTTGCTAAATGCATATGGATGTATACACGGTACATATACCAAAATGAATATTTTTCAATTTTTGTCTGTATGTCTGTCTGTTTGTTCCGGCTAATCTCTGAAACGGCTGGACCGATTTTGACGGTACTTTCACTGGTAGATAGCTAATGTAATAAGGAGTAGCTTAGGATACTTTTATTTTAGAATTTTTATTTATTTTTATTAATATAAATAAATAATAAAAAAATAACTATTCCGCGCGGACGAAGTACATAATACATATCTATTGTTATTTTGCTGTTCGCTATTTTACTTTGCTTATTTAGATACTTATAATCAAATCAAATAAATAAAATTATAACTGAACAATAACTTTTTTGTTAAACTCCGCGCGGACGAAATCAGAAAACGCTAATTTAGTGGTACTTACACGTCCGCGCTGGAATTCGAATCTGGGATCATCGGTCAATCTATCTATAAAATTACAGCACGGGCCATTCACTATCGATATATAAAATTACAGCACGGGCCATTCACTATCGATATATAAAATTACAGCACGGGCCATTCACTGTCGATATATAAAATTACAGCACGGTCCATTCACTATCGATATATAAAATTACAGCACGGGCCATTCACTATCGATATATAAAATTACAGCACGGGCCATTCACTGTCGATATATAAAATTACAGCACGGGCCATTCACTATCGATATATAAAATTACAGCACGGGCCATTCACTATCGATATATAAAATTACAGCACGGGCCATTCACTCCTTCACACTCTGTACGGATACAGCACGAAGTTCAAGAACATCGATCTGTTTTCTGAATACTTCGTTCTCGACATCCTGATGCAAGACGGAGAGTGCGTTGGAGCACTAGCGATGGACATGGACGACAGCAGCCTACATAGGTCTGTAGATCTATATAAGTTATCTCTCATTTCTATAGTACTATAGATAATGTATATAATACCACTCATTTTCTAATACATTGTTTTCAATATTTTATTTGCTATATTTATTTTTAATACAGTTGCTCAAAAAGTGGCGTATTGCAGGGACGTATAGCGTTCGGGATGTGGGCTATTACATACTCGAGCTTTTTCTTTACCTTTTCCGAACTCGTGCGTTCTCTTTCCCAACTGTCAAAATAATGTCTATAAAAAAGAAAAAACCAACCACGAAGTTTTACTAAAAAAATTCAGACGTTTTTATGATTTATGCAAATATTTCTAAAACGAAGCTACTAATTTGTTTCAATATCAGATTTAATGATTTGATTAAATGAGTTAGGTTAGGTTTCATTTCATTTTTCATCTCATTAAATTTCATTTTCATTTCATATCAATAAAAAAATTCTACTGAAGACTTGGCTGTATGGGCATAGTTCCCTTTGCCTACCCAGAATGGGTGAAGAAAACAAAAGAAAATCTCTGCTTATATTCTTTTACGGCTGGCGCCATTTTCCTAGTTACTCGTAGTTGAGTTTATTGTGTTTTTATTATTTTATTAAATTGCTTCATTTTTTCGCAACTGTATTAAAAATAGTTGTTCAGTACACGTGCGGAACCGTCATTGCAAAGAGTTCCGACTGTCAACCCTCACCTTCGGCTGCGCCTCGGCTCGGGTACACATTTGTCGGAACTCTTTGCAATGACAGGCTTTCCGCACTTGTAATGAAATATACTATTTTCGTACAGGTGCATAATGATGTGCATCATTACGGTTCTATAACAAACTTCCCAGCAATATAAGAGAATTGTCAATAAACAAACATAAAACTACCATTAAAGCCAAATTGTGTAGCAGGGCATATTATAAAGTATCTGACTATATTAATGATAAAAATGCATGAGATTGCGTCGATCTAATTATAATGTAATTAATAAATTATGTAAATTTGTTTGGATACCAAAAGAGGGATGCCTGAGTTTTTTGGCAGTATTTTTATCAGTGCTCACCTAGTCATGAACTGCACGGTAGGGAAAAAAATTGTGACGATTCCAAACAAATGTAGCCATTTATACGGAATAAAAAGATTTTGACTTTGACTTTGGCATTATGCAGGCTATATAGTGTGTAGCCAATTTTTTTATATACTACGACGGATAGCAAACATGCTTATGGTAGAATGTAAAGCGGTTACTGTAGCCTTTGAACGTTAGCAATGCTATAGTAGTTCCTCATGCTCTGGGGACCTCACTCACTCGCAGGAACACCACAACCCACTGAGAGTTGTTATTTGGCCGCCGTTGTGAGGTGGAGGTATTTCGTCAGTCGGGCTAACGTCGTACCCTACCTCCCTTTCGCCAGAACCTCATCTGTTGATAAGCAGGGTGCACCACGTGCAGGTGAGGTTAGCTTTGGTTCTAAAGGTAATATTGAGCCACTTACACCCCAAATATACAATATAATAAGGTATAAAAACTGTTACGAGAATATAAAGCTACTTAACAGGGCTAGAGAGAGTTTAACGATTTTTGAATCATTTCTCCGCTGCCACTTTAAATGCAAAACATGCTGTATTTCATAGAGACATGTCTCTCTATTGCAAAAATTGCAAACAATTTATTGTTTGTCTTAGGTTTTCGCGATTGTTACACATTGAAATTAAACTATTTTTAACGGAAGTATCGCGTGTTTTATTTATTTTGTTGCTTGGGATCCAGTCCTAAAAATAATCAAGTCACAAATCCAAAGACCTACTAAAAAATGTTCGGACACTGTGAGCGATTTTTGTGTAAATCGGAACATATATAATTAATCCATCCATGTCGGTAGATGTAATAATTGAATAACTAATGTAAGACAAATACCACCTTAGTCTTTCCTGCGACCACGGACGCTGCAAAGCGTTCGAAACGTCAGGTTTCAACAAAATAAATAAAACACGCGATACTTCCGTTAAAAATAGTTTAATTTCAATTTATTGTTTGTTTGTATAACTTTATTGCATCATCCACAATTACAAAGTATATAACTTATATGATTTGCAAAGGCGGACTTATTCCTTCAAGGAATCTCTTCCAGTCGACCGTTGCTTTCGAGTGCTTGAATGGAGCAATGAATTTATTTCTTAGCTATAACAGATTTCTTTATATCCTTGTTTTGTGTTTATTTTGAATACGACAATTTTTTTTTATTGGTACCACCTCGCCATTTGCATACCAAGTTCTTTCCATTTAGGCATTCAAAAGTGAACAGGAAGAGATTCCTTACAGGGTTGAGTCTGCCTTTGTACATTTGTCATTTTTTTGTAATAAATATAAATAAATAAATATTGTCGGACAAATTACACAGCGTCATCTAGCCCCAAAGCAAGCGAAGCTCGTGTTATGGGCACTAGACAACTGATAAATATACGTTTTTAATTTTTAGTAAATACATACACACATTAAGTATCACTAGCACGATGCCACCTCTGCTGCTAACACAGGAACTCCATAGAAGCCTACCGGTGACCTCACTCACACGCTGGAACACAACAATCTCTCCAGGGAATTGTTATTTGTATTGTGTACTTCCCCTAATGGGCTGCTTTGATGCACCCTACCTCTTTTAAAAACACCCAGACCAAGACAAACAGATGTTTGTCCTGTACGGGAATCGAACCCACGAGCGTTGGTGTCAAAGTAGCGTTACTAACCACTGTGCCACCGAGGTCGTCAGTAATGTTAATGCATATAAATGTTATTTCTTATATTCTAATTCAATTTAATCTAAACTACTTTGTGAGTTTCTGCTACCGATTAGCTCATGTGAACTAGCGCCGGCCGGAACTCACCCACTGCTGTTAATAGATGCAATGCCGCCTCTGCCATGGCTGTTCCGGTCATCTTTTTTTTTATATTACGTCGGTAGGCATACAAGCATACGGCCCACCTGATGTAAAGCGGGTACCGTAGCTTATTAACACTTGCGATATATTAAGTATCACTCGCGTGATGCCTCCTCTGCAGCTTACACAGCAACTCCTTGGGAGCTTACTGGTGACCTCACTCACACGCAGGAACACCACAACCCTCTAGGGAGTTGTTATTTGGGTGCGGTTTTCTGTGAGAGGTACTTCCCCAGACGGGCTGCATTGATGCGCCCTTCCTCTTTTAAAACACCCAGACCAAGACAAACAGATGTTTGTCCTGTACGGGAATCGAACCCACGAGCGTTGGTGTGAAAGTCGCGTCATTCATGACTGAGACACCGAGCTCGTCTCTGCGATTGTCTGCCTTCTGAAATATGAACCGCGTGTACCCGCCGCTGCCGTTGCTGTCCTGGCTGCTCCTGCTTGCTTACTACTGCTGCCTCCGTCTGTGTAGGATTCGAGATCTTGGAATCATCATTACTTTAGCCTATTACGTTTTTTTATACAACTTCGGGAGGCAAACAAGCATACTGTCCACCTGATGTAAAGTGGCTACCTTAGCCTATGAACGCTGGTAATAGATTAGGTGTCAATCGCGTGGTGCCACCTCTGCTGCTGTTACAGTAATTCCTTAACAACCCTCCCGGCAGATGTTCTTTGACTGCGGTTTTTTGTGAGGTGGAGGTACGTCCCCAGACGGTGCTTTAATGCGCCCTACGGCTCGAAGGACCATAAAGATGTACGGTCTTTTACCATACACATTGATATTGATTGATTTAAGATGATGTTGATAATTACAAGGAGTACCAACTGATAGAATAAATAAGAAGAGGCATGCTCCGTTGGTTCGGACATGTAGAAAGAATGCAGGATGAAAGAATGACGAAGCAGATATACAATGCAAAAGTGGAAGGATGTAGGAGCCGAGGAAGGCCAAGACTTACCGACCATGATCAAATTGGTTGTGTTCTATCAGAAGGTGATGTCAGGAGCCCTAGAAACCGGCGAGCGTACACGAAAAGAGCAATGAATGTTAAAGAAGCGAGTGAGGTATGTAAGGATCGAGTCGCGTGGCGCTCGGTTCTCTCTGCCTACCCCGTAAGGGATTTGGCGTGATATTATAGATAGACCAACGGATAGAATAATAAAATGCTCTTGATTCCACGGCGGCTTTATTGATACTAAAATTAATTATATATTTTACGACAATGAGTAGCGCGCATAATGCCTACGTTAACATATTGCACAATGTAGAGCTATAGCTCGTACACTTAGTTTAATAATTGCGAATTCATTTGTGTGTTTATTTATTTACTCCTAAACCACTGAATCTATTTTCAAACGAGAAAATTCAAACTGTTTTCATAAAATTTACTGCATGTTTTTGTTTTATGAAGTGCTTCAAATAAATAACAATATTCTGTATATATCGTCTAATTAAAATAGACTAACTACCTACTATTTTTTAGGGTTCCGTACCCAAAGGGTAAAACGGAACCCTATTACTGAGGATCCGCTGTCCGTCCGTCCGTCCGTCTGTCCGTCTGCCACCAGGCTGTATCTCATGAACCATGATAGTTAGACAGTTCAAATTTTCACAGATGATGTATTTCTGTTGCCACTATAACAACAAATACTAAAAAATAGAATAAAATAAATATTTTAGTAGGCTCCCATACAACAAACGTGATTTTTTTGCCGTTTTTATAGATAATGGTACGGAACCCTTCGTGCGCAAGTCCGACTCGCACTTGGCCGATTTTTTTCCAATGTTAATGTAAAAGTAATGCAAATAATTAATAATTAATTAAACTTGACATAATGAGTTCCATCTAACGATCGAATAATTAGATTTCAGGCCAAAAACACAGTGATAACAACTGGTGGCTACCCAAGAATGTACTTCTCTTGCACAGCGGCTCACACCTGCACCGGGGACGGGTGCGCCTTTGTCACCCGCCATGGTATACCCTTGCAGGACATGGAATTCGTACAGTTTCATCCCACTGGTACGTCACTACTTACGTTTGCCCAAATTTTTGGCGTGTAAATGGCTGGTCATATTTAGATCTCAAGCCTACTTGCACGTGGTACTGGCGTAAGAGGAACGAGTGACACACTAGGTGTTGCAAATGTCTATAGGCTGCGGTGATTGTTTACCATCAGGCAGGCCGTATGCTTATATGCTACCTAAGTGGCTTAAAAAATAATAAAAAGGTGACCGTCACGGGACGCCCGGCAGATATGAAACATCTTAGTGAATATTCAAGTCTGTAATAAACCAGTTGAGAATGCGCAAGCTTGCATTGCCAGCGGAACACCTGGCTCGTCAATTATATAACAATTCAAATTTTTTTTTTAATTTATCGGCCATTTTGACCATGTTCCTTAAAATAGAACCGGTGTTCCTGAACATTCCTATTCTACTTTTTTATGCTGAATCCGAATCTGAAGTCAAAATTTGAATATTCGAAAAAAGGGACATACAAACACACAGACAAACGCACAGACAAATATATAGATTTCATATATGAACGGTGTTCCTGATAAAAATTAAAAACCATCTGATGGATATAGTAAACACCTCAGAACAAGGGATCACCTCATAACCTCAAAACAACGGAGTCTCTGGTATGTGCACGCAAGGGTGTCGAGAGTGGCGGTGTAGAGAGGGCATGACGGCATTAGAGACCGCCATGCCATTTGCTGTCATGGCACGAATTTTACTGTCCAAGCGCACCAATAGATGTTTCAGATGAAAAAAGGAATTACACACAGCTATAAAGAGATGTAGGGCGCATCATATCAGCCCGTCTGGGGAGTACCTCTATCTCACGGCAAGCCACAGCCAAATAAGAACTCCCTAGAGGGTTATTGTGTTCCTGCGTGTGAGTGAGGTCACCAGTAAGCTCCCAAGCAGTTACTGTGTTACTAGCGGAGGTGGGATCGCACGAGTGATACTTGATGTATTGCAAAGCTTTCATAGGCTACGGTGATTACATCTGGTAGGCCGTATGCTTGTATGCCTCCCGACGTTAAAAAATAAGGATACCAATGCTCTTGGCGTTGGTAAGAGACGTGCTTTTCTTTCGTTGTTGTATTTGATGCATTGTAAGCGTTCATAGGCTGCGGTAACCGCTTTACATCAGGTGGGCCGTATGCTTGTATGCCTCCCGATGTTGTATATAAAAAGAAATGCGCTCCCAATAGGTACCAGTACCTCCATGTTACAAAGGGCTGCAGTCAAATCGCAATTCCACAACCCAATTCATTATACAATCGGTAGAATACACAAAGGGAGGCGAGTCCCTTTTTTGAAAATCTACACTGATATATAAAGCGGAAGAGAGAGAGCGCTAATCTCTGAAAGTACATGCGTGATTTGAAAAAAATCTTTTTGAATTTGATAGCTCATTTCTTGACGTTGGCTATAGTTGGAATGCAACATAGAGATAAATAAATATTGTCGGAAAAATTACACAGCGCCTAGCCCCAAAGTAAGCGAAGCTTGTGTTATGGGTACTAGACAACTCATAAACATACGTAAATACATTTTTTTTTTGTAAATACATACTTATTATACATAGAAAATACCCAGACCAAGACAAACAGACATGTTTATGACATGGTCAGGGTGTTTTTAAGAGTATAATTGTCACCATGGTGATATAAAAATATATTTTATTGTATATAACGTCGGAGGGCACAGTAACATATGACCACCTGATGTAAAATGGTTACCGTAACCTACGAACGCTCGCAATATAGCAAATAGAAAATATCACTCTCACGTTACCTTCACTGCCGCTAATACAGCAATTCCTTATTTACTGCAGTTAGACTGCTTTGATGCGCCCTATCTGTCTTAAAATCATCCAAACCACAAAGACAAACATAAATAAATATACCTGCAAACAAATATTAGGTCTTGCCTGGAAATCGAACCCACGAGTCTTGGTGTTGTTATTGCTAGTAGAGTTCTACTATTGGGTTCATCAAATATGAAAAAAGTGTATGAAAAATGTGGTAATTATTACTTCTATATTAATCCTAAATATGTTTATTTCAAGGGATGTATGGATCTGGCTGTCTCATGACCGAGGGTTGTCGAGGTGAAGGTGGCTTCTTGGTGAACTCCGATGGGGAGCGATTTATGCAGAAGTACGCTCCCAAGGCCTTGGACTTGGCGAGCAGGGACGTTGTCTCCAGAGCTATAGCAACCGAGATCAGGCAAGGTAACGTGAACTAAACTAGGACACGGCGATATTTAAGGAGTACCAATCGAGATCATGGTGTTAGAGAGGTATCTCCGCAATCCAAAAGACCGTAGCCAAATTACAACTCGCTGGAGTTTGTTTGTTCTTGTGACTGAAGTCAGACCGCATATGGAGTACTGTAGCCACCTTTGGGCGGGAGCACCCGGATACCAGCTAGGATCTTGTGACTCGGTGCAGGGACGAGTTGTGCGGACCGTCGATGATCCTGAACTCACAGACGGTATTGAGCCCTTGAGTTTGAAAAGAGATTTTTCCTACCTCTGCGTGTTCTAGCGATTGTATAACTGGTTGTGTTCTGGGGAGTTGTTCGATATTATGCCAACAGCCTCGTTTTACAATCGCACAGCTCGCCGACGGCTGGGTAGTTCAGGGTCATGTACTGTGCGGATCCAGAGAATTATTTGTTAAGTTGTGAAATGAGCTCCCTGCCGAGGTTTTCCCAAGAACTACAGTATGGGGTTCTTCACTATCGGCAACGCAAGAGTGTTGCAAATGTCCATAGGCTGCGGTAACTGCTTACCATCAGGCAGCTCGTATGCTTGTTTGCCACCTTAGTGGTATATAACAAAAAAGGTAACCTGTAAGCTCCTAAGCAGTGACGCCCCTATTGTAGCAAGTATCCACCATCAGGCAGGTCGTATGCTTGTTTGTCTACTCAGGAGTATAAAAAACCAGCCAAGTGCATGTCGGACCACGCACAGTGAAGGGTTCCGTATTTGTTAATTTGCTTCGCTTGCGAAAACATTAGATAGTTGCCTAAAATAATAGGAAATCTAGCTATTGCATTTTTTTTAACATTCAAAACAAACATAATCGAGTCGTATTAGTAACTATTATATGCTAGTTATAACTATTTTATTTATATATATACTTATAATATAACTATACCTATTTAAATAATGTAACTAAAACTAAATATCCAAAGGTATAACACAAAGTGGAATTAAATCTAGGACTATCCAGATCGCATTAAACGCAAAAAAAAATCAAAAAAAAATTGTCTTAAATTCATGTGCCTAACACGTGTTTAAAGTTTAAGACATTTTTTTTTTTGTTTTTGCGCCCAACGTTAAAGCCACAAAAAACTTTTTTTCGCCTTAGAAAATTAAAGACCCACAAAAGACTAACCCACACACGCGCAGTTGGCGTTAGTCTTCCGTGAAGGGCACCCTCCGGACAATAGAAGGGAGGTGGTGAGATCTTGCATAAGATAACATTTCGGAAGGCCGAACTGATTATGTCAGATTCCAACTGACTAAAACACCACCTGGGACCGCCTTTAACCGAGGAGGGTTTCAAGGCTCCATCGGAAGCGACCGCCCCAGGGATACGGGACGACAAGCAATTATTTAAAAAAAAACCCTCAAGTGCGAGTCCGACTCGCGCACCGAAGGTTCGGCACAAAATAATTTCGCATTTTTTTTTTGTGATAAAACATATTTAATTTTTCAGGTTTTTTTCGTCTACCTGTGCTACATGATATTACTTCTTACCAAATTTCATGATTCTAGGTCTACGGGAGTATCCTAGGTTTTGATTCCTTTGCGAGTGTCAAAATATGCTCATAAGCGATGTATAAACATATATATATATATATATATATATATATATATATATATATATATATATATATTATATATATATCTTTGAATTGCGTTGATTTTGAGGTTTGATTTTTGCACTGCTCAAAGGAATTGCAGACCTAAGTATTTGATATTAATTTCAGCTTGATAAGTCCACCGTTCTTCTTCTTCTTAACGCTATCACTTTTTCTAATTCATTAGAATTAGCGGCGGCGGCGTGTGTCAAAATGCGTACATTTTGACACACGCCGCGCTGCAGTGCAGTTTTTTTTTTATTGTACACCCCTGCCGTAGTTAAGGCTCTTATATTACATTTTTATTCTTATACCAATTTTTAAATATATTTCAAATATAAATAAACACATTCATACATCACACTCTTTCATACCACGATTCGTTCTTCCATTTATCATCTTTCAGTTTTATTTTCTAAAAATTTTGATTTCGCCCATTTTGGAACGCCGGTGAAATATCTACAGATGTTTCCAAATTTCCCTTCCCATACTGCGTCAATCCAGCCACGGACGACAGCGGGCTTCACAGCTCCACCTAGCCACCGCGATCCCATCGGCTGTACAGGGTATAGCCGAGGTATACTGCTGCAGTGCAGTTGCAGTTTTTTAGTAGAATCGGCCTACTGATTTTCACATGAAGCGACAGGCGTAAGACCTCCACATCCTAGAACGACGAGATATTTCTTAATTTTGGGTATGCGTCTTTCGTAATGTAATTTCTTGAAACGTGTGCGGTTTCATCACGATGATTTGATGATTTTCCTTCACCGCCAAGCAAGTGACGAGCAAGGAATAAGACCGCCATTATACAGTAATATCTATCTATAACTTCACGCCAAATCCCTTGCGGGGTAGGCAGAGAGAACCGAGCGCAACGTAACTCGATCCTTACATATCTCACTCGCTTCTTTAACATTAAATTCTCTTCTCATGCACGCGCGCCGGTTTCTAGGGCTCCTGACATCACCTTCTGATAGAACACGACCAATTTGGTCATGGTAGGTAAGGATCCTACATCCTTCCACTTTTGCATTGTATATCTGCTTCGTCATTCTTTCATCTTGCATTCTTTTTTACATGTCCGAACCATCGGAGCATGCCTCTTCTTATTTTAACACCGACGCTCTCTTTCAGACCAACTCTGTTTCTAACATCATCATTGCGAATACGGTCTACAAGCCTTACGCCACAAATTTTGCGCAGCGCTCGCATTTCGACCGCGTTAATTCTACTTTCATGCTCTTTCTGCCATACCCAGCTCTCGCTTCCATAAGTTAGCGTTGGGACCAACACTGCATTGTGTATAGCGAGCTGTGCCTTCTGGCTCAGGATTTTACTGCCTAGAAGTTTTCCCAACGCTCCATTCACACTATTCCCAGCACTCACTCGCCTTTCCACATCTGCGGTGTACCTTCCATCCCTGCTGAAAGCGCATCCAAGATATACAAACTCATTCACTTGTTCCAACACTTCATCATCAATCGTAATCCTTACATTAGTTCTGGATTCTTCTCTTTCAAATACATATTCAGTAGTAAGCCTTTCTCCATACATTCGTCTTTCATCGTTGTGACCAGTGTTTGCAGTTTAGATGGTGTATCTGCTAATAGCACGGCATCGTCTGCATACAGCAGACAGTTCACCACTAGGTCACCCATGCGCAATCCCACATTCGTTGACCTTATTCTCTGCAGACAACACTAATATATACTATACAGTACTAATTCTCACCAAACCCTGTACCTACGTTTCTTTATTTTTTATACAAAGTTGGGAGGCATACAAGCGAACGACCCACCTGATGTGAAGCGGTTACCGTAGCCTATAACCCTCTAGGGAGTTGTTATTTGGCTGCAGTTTTCTGTAAGGCGGAGATATTTCCCCAGACGGGATGCTTCGTTGCATCCTACCGTTCTCATCTCTTATAGAGGTCACTGGAAGAGATCGCTAATGGAATAAGTCCGCGGTTATATAAACCGTGTGCTTTTATAATAATGTTCGTTCTAATACAATAAAGTATTTACAGCTATGTACAACAATCTTATTAAGCGTCAACTATCTTTCTTCTATAATATTTTTCAGGTCGAGGTGTCGGCCCGAAAAAAGATCACATATTTCTGCAGCTGCATCATATTCCTGCTGCGGACATCGATAGACTCCTGCCTGGTGTCTCGGAGACTGCACGTCATTTCACCGGCGTGGATGTGCACGTGGAGCCAGTGCCGGTCATACCGACTGTCCATTACACCATGGGCGGTATCCCCATCAATTACAAAGGAGAGGTAGGATTAGATGGCGTTACGCTTGTTGACCGCTTCCGCAATGATGATGAAAGAAAGGGAGTTGGTCTGAAAGAGAGTACCGGTGTAGAAGAAAAGGCATGCTAGTTCGAACATGTAGAATGCAGGATGAAAGAATGAGGAATTAGCGATGCAATGCGCAAGTAGAAGGATGTGGGAACCGAGGAATTCCAAGACTCGCCCACTATGAACAAAATGGTTGTGTTTTATCGGAAGGTGACGTCAGGAGCCCTAAGAATCTGCGAACGTGCATAAAAAGATCTATAAATGTTAAAGAAGCAATTGAGATGTGTAAGGTCCGAGTTTTATGGCGCTCGGTTCTCTCTGCGTACCACGCAAGAGGTCTGGCGCGAAAACATACAGGTAGGATTAAAAAAATAATTACCCAAGGGCGAAAGTAATGAGAAAATGAATGAGGAATAAGACAATGATTACCTATGATTTTTTATACAACGTTGGGAGACATACAAGCATACGACCCGCATGATGGTTACCGTGGCATATGCCTGCAAAACAGAAAGTGCACACGCTCGTGGTCACCTACTGCTAACACAGCAATTTCTTAGAAGAATACTGATAATCTCACTAATTAGGAGTTAGGATTTCAAGAATGATAATTTTGGAAAAGGACGCCGTAGGACTGGATGTATTATGAAATGGTCAAGTTAGGAAGTGGCCGAAGTCGACTGGAGGGAACACAAGCCTCCAGAAAGTCGTTATTTGGCTGCGGTTTTATGTGAAGTGGAGGTACTTGCCCAATCGCTGGTAATATTTTGTAGCGTCCTCTTTTAAAAACACCCTTCATCACCATCAGCATCATTTGTGCCCTTTCTATATTAGTCCACTGCTGAACATAGGCCTCCGTTCTAGAGAGCCATGCGTCTTGATCCTGTGCAACTTGATCCACCGTCTCCCTACAAAGATTTTGAAGTCGTCTCTCCATCTAGTGGAGGGCTGTCCCCACACTGCGAATGCCAGTAGATACAGTTTACGGTTCTACGAACTATGTGGCCAGTCCACAACCACTTCAGTTTGCTAATCCTTTGGACTATGTCGGCTACCTTTTTTTTTCCATGGTTCCTCTGACAAGGGGAGGGCCGAGTCCTTGTACAGCTTATGTTGCTATCTATGATTATCTATTTCACTATGTTGTTTATTCTTTTTATCATATGTGTATGGCTACTGGTAGTATATACTATTGTATATACTATAGTGATTCCTTTACGTTATCTATTTATTGTTTTTACCTACTTTATTTGTTATCTTTTTGCAATATTCTAAAAATATGTATTGTAAAGCAACCCAAAATGACGTGGCCTTGATACTGCTGGAATGCAGCCTGTAGTGACCTAAAATGATCGTCTAGTTTGTTTCGTTTTGTTTAGAATTTTAATTATTAGCGTGAATCTATAAACATTAAGAGCGGTTCAGGGAATTGATAGTTAGTCGGTTGTAGGCACGCTATTATGGCGTGTATAACGGTTCTTAGTGGAATACTTAACAGGAGCGCCTGAACCCTTTACTGACCAGGATAATGCTTAGGTCTTAAACCTTTAGCTAGCCTCAGCGTCTGCGCAGTCTTTAATTGGAGGTCAGGAAAATTTCCTCTGACTTTTGCTATAATCAGCTTACGCGATTAATATAGTGACTTCTGTCATTATACCAATCTCGTAGAATTTTGCATATTTTGATCGCTGCGCAAATAATTATACTTATTTTGAGTATAGTGTACACTATCATTAATTATCCTTACAGGATTATTGTGGTATATTTTA
Source organism: Pyralis farinalis (assembly GCA_947507595.1). Taxonomy (NCBI): domain Eukaryota; kingdom Metazoa; phylum Arthropoda; class Insecta; order Lepidoptera; family Pyralidae; genus Pyralis; species Pyralis farinalis. Next base: position 35,412,646 of record OX382265.1, read on the forward strand.
TAGGCTGGGCAATTTCACATGTGAGTTTAAATGGTCTGAGTAAACAATTCAGAGCCGCTAGCGAATCCAGTTGAGTCTACAGAAATCGGGCTGTGTGTAATTTTTGCCGCGAATCGGCTCACCTGGAGAGCGGTCTCCAGATGAAATAATAGCATGCACTTATCGAACCCGCGGGCTATGCTAGAATAATACTATAAGCTAAAGGTACTCTGCCGCCACTAAAATTAAAAAAGCGAATATAAATGGTGTCCCTGGCTAACACAAGTGCGCCATTCATATACGCCAACAAATAAAAAAGCCCTTCGCCTCAGCGAGATTGTATGAATGCGTCATCCAGTCCCACTTACACAGAGGTATCTTTCAAGACAAAATTTAACTTAGCCACTATGCCACAGATTTAGGCATAGGCGTATGTATTTTACGTTATTCGCGCACGCGGGTCCTGAAAAAAACACTACACATAAACTGGTATACAATAATGCAAGATTTCAGTATAACTTAAGGCTAAACTTAGCTTCAGCAGGTTAACTTAATTGGGCTAAGCTGCGGTCCCGCGAAGAACTCGTGGTCTCGTACTGTGCAGCGTGGAGTCGGCGACCGTGGGCTGTCCTCGGCGGTGTTGCTACGCTGATCTCGGTGCCTTCGCGTGTCGTGGGGAGTTCGAGTACTCGACCCTTTGTACGCGTATTAGTTTCGACAAGAAGTATCTCTAAACCGATCTCGGCGCCTTCGCGTGTCGTGGGGAGTCCGAGTACTCGACCCTTTGTACGCGTATTAGTTTCGACAAGAAGTATCTCTAAACCGATCTCGGCGCCTTCGCGTGTCGTGGGGAGTCCGAGTACTCGACCCTTTGTACGCGTATTGGTTTCGACAAGAAGTATCTCTAAACCGAATTAATTATTATGATAAAAGCCGCGACGTCGCACGACCGCACCGCGCGAACTCCGGAATCGAATGCCCAATAATTATTATGATACGCGCCACGATGTCGAACGCCCGCTCGCCAGCCCTTACGAAAACCGAATGGCCTCCAGCCGTGCGCCCGCACACCGCGCTCCACCGCGCCCCCGTCTCCCGCGCTGGGGTGACGCGCACTCTCATTCGTCAACTTAATTATCGCCCGGTAACAGCGGCGGCTTCCCATGCCCAAGCTGGCGACTCATTGTCGCCGTTCTTTCATGCACGTGCAAACCTTTTAGAGCCCCGTTCATGTTTCAATATGATACAATAGATAGGCCGCCTTCCTTTGTCTTCGCCTGTCTTTTGTTATCGATAGCTTTTAAAATTGCTTTGTGCTTAATTTGTAGACGGCCGCTTTCCAATTTTATGACATCCGGACGGCCTAACTAATTGTTTTATTTTCAATGCTCACCATGCAATTTACAAATTCCTGCCACCATGCATAGCATTTGTTTTTTGATATTCATACGACATGCGGTTATAAATGCCCGAAATCACACGTATGAAATGTCCAAAACCCTCCGCTGTCGAAGGGGGACATACAACCCCTCGAAATACATGTATACAAAGCTAAGTTCGCTATCAATTCCACAATATAACTCATCAAAATATAATCTACGTTGTATCATTACAGAACCTTCCCCAGATTTTGTGAGTTGGTGTCCCCGATACTCACTCGTCAAAATCTTAATCTCATATGTACCCTTATCTTAAAATTTTCTCTCCAATTCTCTCTGAACCAGCTCTTAGTGCCACACCCTGACCTCAATCGTTCGATAGCCCTATTCGTCTATATCATCATTGCTCTTTGTTCTAAACTACTAACCATCGCCCTTATGCTTTTACTCCATACCTAACGTCCTGTTCATTTATTTACCTCTTTACTTAGAATCGTCACTTCCTTTGTAATCCCTTTCGAAGTCGCTAAAGCTAGCCCAAGAATCCCTATAAATATTCATCCTTGTCTTTGCGCTCCCTATCAAACTCTCTATAGCAAACGCCAAAGCTTTACCCGAACTAAAACTGTTCCCAGACATCTCTATGTAATTCCTCAAATCCCTTAGAAACAGCATAGGGTTATTTGATTTTTGCCCGTCAAACTGTGGTAGTTTTTGTGACATCTTAATTAGACACACCTGTTTATGCTCTGATTCATTCAGCACAAAGTTTTCGCGGTTAGTGGTAGACGGCACGCTCGCTTCCGAACCGGACGTAACGGAGTTACTCGCCCTAGCCTGCTCTAAATTCTCCAAACGTTGTAAAATTTGCGACAGTAATAGAGTCATCTGACTCGTCTCCGGGTTCGAATTTGTTGAAGCATTACTGTCCTCAGTACCTTTCGACTGTTTGCTGGTCACACGTGGCTTCCTGCCTCGGCCCATTTTACTAATCAGTAGTTCGCTTATTTACCTATATATCCTACACGCAGGTGCCTGCTTATCGCTTGCAGACGACGTCTACTCAAAATACGCTAGCTATTCAAATAACTTTATTATCTTACTTTGCCTATCTACTAAATTTGCACTTGTAACTTAATGGTCAATTTCTCCTGACGTAATTAATTAAACAGTGTAATTAACTATACCCAATTTTCTCAATCGGACAATGTAATTAAATTATTACTCTCCTAGTTGTTCAACAGTAAGCAACCGATATTTAAAACCTTTATAATATACCTAAACTAATCTACCTGTTCAACCTAGGTGGTCTGGTGCACTCCGTGTACTTGGATGTGGGTATTAAAAAGCACAACTGTTCCATAGAGCGATTTATTCGGAACGATCCGAAGATCTCGCTCTATGGAACAGTTGTGCTTTTTAATACCCACATCCAAGTACACGGAGTGCACCAGACCACCTAGGTTGAACATGGTCCTTCGAGCCGGATATAATTTTTCTTTTGGTTATAGGTTCCTCCAGTTCCGGTAAGTGCACCACGTAGCGAAAATTGTCTTCATTCCGTGCCCAGGTAAGTCCTAGTATCTTGATGACGTCATCCATTTTTATATTTATTCCTTCCCTTACGATATCCTTTTCCTTTTTTGGTTCCTCTAACTCTTTCAATTTCTCTAACAATTCGTTGTTGTTACTAGTCCATTTCTGTAACTTAAATCCTGCTTTTTGCAGCAACATGTTCATTTGTGTGTAAATCTCGACACCTTGACCAATATCTTCGCATCCAGTCATCAAGTCGTCCATGTAGAAATCTTTGCGCACCCTATTAGCCGCAAGAGGAAATTCACTGCCATCATCACAGGCAACTTGGTGTAATGTACGTACAGCTAAAAATGGTGCGCATGAAGTTCCGAAAGTGACTCTCAAAAGTTTGTATTCTTTTATTTCCTCTGTTGGATCAGGCCTCCAGAGAATACGTTGATAATCCGTGTCACATTCGTGGACTTTCACCTGTCGATACATTTTCGTTATGTCGGCTGACAAACAAATATAAGATAACCTCCAACGCATTAAAATATTTCGATATTCCGGTTGTATGGTTGGACCTACTAGAAGATCATCATTTAGGGAGATTCCATTTTTACCTTTTGAAGAAGCGTTGAACACAATCCTCACCGGGGTTGTATCCTTATCCTCTCTCACAACAGGATGATGGGGTAAGTACACAGCTCCATTGTTATTCACGTCGTGATCTGATACTTGAATAGCGTGTCCTAATTGTAAGTACTCTTCCATTACTTCTTGATATTTTTCTTTTACACTTTCATTTTTTCTAAACCTGTGTTCTAATCCTTTTAATCTTTTTTCAGCTATCATCCTGGATTCACTGCGCCTACAATCGGGATCATCATTTCTAAAAGGAAGTCTGACTATGTACCTGCCTGTTTCGTCTCTGGTAGTAGTATCCACGTATATTTGTTCACAACGTTTTTCGTCCTCTGTTAAAAACTGTTCTTTCGTGAACCCAACATCGGATTCTAGCTCCCAAAATCTTTTGAGAAGATTGTCTTCTAGTTGGATTTGAGAATGTAATACATTTATTTTTTCAAACTATAAGCGTGTAGAATCTGCTACTCCTGATAATATCCAACCCAAACTAGTAGACTGTGCAACAAGTGTACCATTTGGTTCCCTCTTTACTCCTTCCTGAAGTACTCTACTATACACATCAGCGCCTAATAAAACATCAATTTTATTAGGTTGATGGTATTGCGGATCCGCGAGTTCCATCCCTGCAAGTGCTGGCCATTCCACTACTTCTACGTTCCGAGATGGAAGGAGAGTAGTGATGGATTTAAGCACGTATGCATCCACTTTAATTTCGATATCAGAATTAACTCTGGATTTGATCTTGAGTGTTACCATATATTTAGAGAAGAGTTGTTTACTATCACCAACTCCTACAATTTTTATTTTAATAGGGATCTTTTTTAATTTTAGATCTTGCACCGTTGATTCCGTTATAAAATTAGCCTGAGATCCTTGGTCTAACAACGCTCTCAAAATTTGATTGCCATTATTTTTCGACTCGGCATTGACCAGCGCAGTTGCTAGCAAAACCTGCTTAAAATAGTTTCCTGTCGAAAAACATGTCACGAATGTTGCTGACTCCGGATCGCGAGCTCCTGCCTCTTTAGAAGGCCCCGACGCGACCAACGAATCATTCCTTTGCTCCGCTCCACTCCTAACACCAGTAGTCTCAACAGTATCCGTACTCTTTGGATGTAATAAAGTATGGTGACGTCGGTGACATAGTTTACACTTAGTTTGACTATGACACGCTTTTGCGCTATGATAGTTACCCAGACAATTAAAACATATTTTATGATCTTGGACCCAATTACGACGTTGGTCTACGGTTTCTCTAGCAAAATTCTTACATGCACTTAACTTATGTGCTTCTGTACAAAAAGGACATTCAATTTTAGCCACATGCAAAGTTTTGACTTGAGTAATAGATTTGCTCGGGTTTGACTGAACATAATTGGGATTACTGTGAAACTTATTTCCAGTTGTCTTGGTATCCAGAAACTCAAGGGCTCTGTACCGCTTCGTTAAAAAGTCTTTGAATTGTTCATAAGTTGGCAATTCTTCCGAAGAGTTGCTATTAGTAATTGAAAATTCCCATTGTTTTCTGGATTCCGAGTCAAGTTTCAAAGTAAGGATGTGTATAATAATAATATCCCAATTGCTTACATTTATACCTAGATTAGCCAAACCATGTAGACAGTCGTTAGTAGTGTCCATCAATTCTTTTAGACTATTGGCCGATTCTACCGTTATGTTTCTTTGGCTGAGCAATCGCTTCAGTATGTAATGTGATAAAAATCTTTTGTTGTCATATCTAGATTTTAATTGTGACCAGCAACGCTCATAGTTAGCTTCAGCAATAGGTATTTGGCGAAGTAATTGCTCAGCTTCTCCGGCCAGATAGCTTTTTAAATAATGCATCTTCTGTACATTGCTTAAATTTGGATTATTGTGTATCAAGGAAGTGAAAAGATCACGGAATGTAACCCACTCCGTATACCGACCAAAGAATGAATTAATCACTATTTTTGGTAATTCGATTTGTGAAGTTTTAGAAGGTTGAACTTGAGTTTTATCCCCTGAAGATTCACTATTAAATTTAGCATAATGATTAAGAATAGACTTTAGCTCAGTTTTGTATTCCAGATAAGTTTCCTCAGTTTGATCGTAAATATCTTTTTTAATATACTCTTGATCCCCTAGCTGAGCTCCAAAATGTTCAATAAGATGTTGATGAGTTGTACTAAAATCAATCCACAACTTCTCGAGGGATTCCAATCTAACCTGTATATAAGTTTCATTAATCCGTTCCTTAGGAGACTTTTTAAAATTTCTCCTAGCTTTAATAATTTTGTTATAGTTGTCTGTCTGAAGTAATAACTTAGCTTCCATATTTAAAAATATAAGTAATCAAAAGAAACAATGTAAATACAAAACTAAAATTATGTATCTCTAATTAAGACAGAAACTGTACTAAATGATTCTAAATTGTAAATATTTACTCTACACCTAACATATAAAACCTTCTAATTCTTCAAAAGTCCAATAGTATAAACCAATAAAAACATAAGTCTTTAAACGATAAAAATTTTCTAAGTCCTAAAATTTCTTGAAAATTTTACAAGTGTTTTAAACACATATTATGCTTCTAAGTAAATTTGGCCATAGATTCCTCGTATGAACAACTTTCTTACAAGCTAAATTATTCTAAGTTAGTAAACGCTTTAAAATCAATGTTAAGATCACGAAAAAATTACAAGTCCAAAATTCCCAAATTTTTCTAAGTTAATATCGTCACTAAATTCGGCTAAGTTCAAAATTTCTTGAAATCTTCTAAGTTAATCTTCATTAAGAAATAAAGTTCAAAATCGTATAACAAATGGATTCAACACTCACTATTGCTATCCTTTTCACTCACTACTTATGACGTCACTTCCTGCTTATTGCTGTCCCTGTCTGCAACGGCTGCTCCTGACGTACCGCCTGAGCCGTCTCGAAGTCCAAAGGCCGGATTCACCACCAAACCCTGGCTCCTGCTGCAGCAGCTCCTCCTCTTAGTTGGGGAATCACTCCCCTTTGCAAACCCAAAAATAGTGCACCACCGCCCGGGATGCCTGCCTGAAGTTATATCCGGCTCCGAAGGACCATGTTCAACCTAGGTGGTCTGGTGCACTCCGTGTACTTGGATGTGGGTATTAAAAAGCACAACTGTTCCATAGAGCGATCTTCGGATCGTTCCGAATAAATCGCTCTATGGAACAGTTGTGCTTTTTAATACCCACATCCAAGTACACGGAGTGCACCAGACCACCTAGGTTGAACACTACCTTAATGTCTTTTATGTCTAACACAGTTAAACGCATTCACTACATAAACACCTACTATTCCTATCGTTCTAATGTACCTACCTACTCTACCTTAATAGCTTTTATGTCTAACAGTAAAACGCATTCACTACATAAACACCTAACTATTCCTATCGTTATAATATACCTACCTACTCTACCTTAATAGCTTTTGTGTCCTTGAAATGTTTCTACGTTGTGTATGTAATTTATAGCAATTTGATTCTTAAAGAATATTTGTCGAACTGATTATATTATTTTAGTCCGAATCAAATATCCTGTGGTCAACGGCAGCATGTGTAAAGCAACCCAAAATGACGTGGCCTTGATACTGCTGGAATGCAGCCTGTAGTGACCTAAAATGATCGTCTAGTTTGTTTCGTTTTGTTTAGAATTTTAATTATTAGCGTGAATCTATAAACATTAAGAGCGGTTCAGGGAATTGATAGTTAGTCGGTTGTAGGCACGCTATTATGGCGTGTATAACGGTTCTTTGTGGAATACTTAACAGGAGCGCCTGAACCCTTTACTGACCAGGATAATGCTTAGGTCTTAAACCTTTAGCTAGCCTCAGCGTCTGCGCAGTCTTTAATTGGAGGTCAGGAAAATTTCCTCTGACTTTTGCTATAATCAGCTTACGCGATTAATATAGTGACTTCTGTCATTATACCAATCTCGTAGAATTTTGCATATTTTGATCGCTGCGCAAATAATTATACTTATTTTGAGTATAGTGTACACTATCATTAATTATCCTTACAGGATTATTGTGGTATATTTTATAGGCTGGGCAATTTCACATGTGAGTTTAAATGGTCTGAGTAAACAATTCAGAGCCGCTAGCGAATTCAGTTGAGTCTACAGAAATCGGGCTGTGTGTAATTTTTGCCGCGAATCGGCTCACCTGGAGAGCGGTCTCCAGATGAAATAATAGCATGCACTTATCGAACCCGCGGGCTATGCTAGAATAATACTATAAGCTAAAGGTACTCTGCCGCCACTAAAATTAAAAAAGCGAATATAAATGGTGTCCCTGGCTAACACAAGTGCGCCATTCATATACGCCAACAAATAAAAAAGCCCTTCGCCTCAGCGAGATTGTATGAATGCGTCATCCAGTCCCACTTACACAGAGGTACCTTTCAAGACAAAATTTAACTTAGCCACTATGCCACAGATTTAGGCATAGGCGTATGTATTTTACGTTATTCGCGCACGCGGGTCCTGAAAAAAACACTACACATAAACTGGTATACAATAATGCAAGATTTCAGTATAACTTAAGGCTAAACTTAGCTTCAGCAGGTTAACTTAATTGGGCTAAGCTGCGGTCCCGCGAAGAACTCGTGGTCTCGTACTGTGCAGCGTGGAGTCGGCGACCGTGGGCTGTCCTCGGCGGTGTTGCTACGCTGATCTCGGCGCCTTCGCGTGTCGTGGGGAGTTCGAGTACTCGACCCTTTGTACGCGTATTAGTTTCGACAAGAAGTATCTCTAAACCGATCTCGGCGCCTTCGCGTGTCGTGGGGAGTCCGAGTACTCGACCCTTTGTACGCGTATTAGTTTCGACAAGAAGTATCTCTAAACCGATCTCGGCGCCTTCGCGTGTCGTGGGGAGTCCGAGTACTCGACCCTTTGTACGCGTATTGGTTTCGACAAGAAGTATCTCTAAACCGAATTAATTATTATGATAAAAGCCGCGACGTCGCACGACCGCACCGCGCGAACTCCGGAATCGAATGCCCAATAATTATTATGATACGCGCCACGATGTCGAACGCCCGCTCGCCAGCCCTCCCGAAAACCGAATGGCCTCCAGCCGTGCGCCCGCACACCGCGCCCCCGTCTCCCGCGCTGGGGTGACGCGCACTCTCATTCGTCAACTTAATTATCGCCCGGTAACAGCGGCGGCTTCCCATGCCCAAGCTGGCGACTCATTGTCGCCGTTCTTTCATGCACGTGCAAACCTTTTAGAGCCCCGTTCATGTTTCAATATGATACAATAGATAGGCCGCCTTCCTTTGTCTTCGCCTGTCTTTTGTTATCGATAGCTTTTAAAATTGCTTTGTGCTTAATTTGTAGACGGCCGCTTTCCAATTTTATGACATCCGGACGGCCTAACTAATTGTTTTATTTTCAATGCTCACCATGCAATTTACAAATTCCTGCCACCATGCATAGCATTTGTTTTTTGATATTCATACGACATGCGGTTATAAATGCCCGAAATCACACGTATGAAATGTCCAAAACCCTCCGCTGTCGAAGGGAGACATACAACCCCTCGAAATACATGTATACAAAGCTAAGTTCGCTATCAATTCCACAATATAACTCATCAAAATATAATCTACGTTGTATCATTACAGTATCTTGTTTTTTTGTCTTCTATTATTTTATGTATGTTTTCCGTTTCTATTTTCATTCCTATTCTCATTTGCATCTATTCTCTCTCTTGACTATATACCGGGCACTCCACCACAACATGCAGCACTGTCTCCTCCTCCTCTGGATCACAAATACACGCCGGGCTCTCCTTGCACTTGAACCGTTTCAAATACGCGGAGAACCCGCCGTGGCCAGTAAGCACCTGCACCAGTACGGGGTCCAACTCAATGCTTTTAATTATTTTGCAAGCTATTACTGCATCCGGGAAGAAGACTGTAGTCGTGGACGCCGTAAGTCCGGTTTGGTAGCGCCGGTTCCATTCGTCAAGCGACTCGGAACGGATTTGTCGCTTGACAAATGACACCAGGCACCTATCATAATCCGGTTTTTTCTTCCGAAGAGCGGCACACTTCGCCATTTCGTCCGCTCTCTCATTTCCCTCTAGCCCCGCGTGGGCTTTGATCCAAAATAGCTCTACTATTTTGCCCATCATTCGGATCTTTTTAATTTTGGCTCTAGCTTTCAACGCTAAGGGATGGAGGGAGTTTCCGTTGACTACGGTTTCGAGAGCGGATCTAGAGTCGCAATATATGTGCCCCACTTCGGAAAGCTTGCTCTGTGGCCGCGGATAGAGCCAGAAGCACGGCCTGGTACACCGTGCAGAATGACTCCAGCTTAAGTTTCCGGGTACTCGTTTCTGCACCATCGTTCCACACGGAGAGTGCCGCACCAACTTTCCCCTCAATTTTGCTTCCATCTGTAAAGATGAGCGAGTTGTTCTCGTATCGGTCCATTTCTGCACGGTCCTCCAGACACGTGAAATGCAGCCCCATCAGCTCCGCAGGATGGGGCGTGTCAGTGACTTCCACTGGTAGATCTATATCTCGGTCGGTATAACTTTCGCCGCTGTAGAAAGTTGTTTGTATAGATTGAGTGCCTTTCGGCACACATTGAACACGTGCGAATTAAATATTAACTTATCGTCCACTGTAAGAGCCAGTATCTTAATCTCCCTGAACAGTCCAACGTCCACCCCGCCCATGCTCAGGAATGGAGTGTCATATTTCAGCTTATTTGTTATTACCATAGCTTTGGTTTTATGTGGTGCAAACCTAAGCTTATTTTTGACCCCCCACTCCCCAACACAGGCGTGGGTGGCGACGGTCCGCTCCTGGATCTCAAGCGCTGTGTCCCCCGAGATAATCAGGATCACATCATCCGCAAAAGCCTGACGGCTACCTTAGTTCTACTGCGGATATCCTCGTTTCTGATTTTATCACGCAAACGCAAAGAAACCACGATCATAAACCTTTCCATAGCACGCTGAGTGAGTTTCAGCTTTCTCATACGGACCACGACTCAGGTTCCGTATGCCATCACAACACACCCTGATCGAAACCATTGCTATTCAGGCATTGAGGTATTTTTGGACGAATAGTGTCAAAGTTTTCCGAACACCCACACCATGACTAACAATCATGTTCATACACACATTTGTCCTGTATAGGAGTCAAAGCCTATGCTTGCCGGCGTAGTATAAAAAAATCGGCCAAGTGCGAGTCGGACTCGCGCACGAAGGGTTCCGTACTATTATCTATAAAAACGGCAAAAAAATCACGATTGTTGTATGGGAGCCCCCTTAAATATTTATTTTATTCTATTTTTTAGTATTTGTTGTTATAGCGGCAACAGAAATACATCATCTGTGAAAATTTCAACTGTCTAACTATCACGGTTCATGAGATACAGCCTGGTGACAGACGGACGGACGGACGGACGGACGGACGGACGGACGGACGGACGGACAGCGGAGCCTCAGTAATAGGGTTCCGTTTTACCCTTTGGGTACGGAACCCTAAAAAGCTTTTATAATTTATCTAATATAAATACTCTGTTCAGGTGATAATGCACAAAGGTGGCAAAGACTGCGTGATTCCTGGACTCCACGCGGCCGGTGAAGCAGTCAGCAACTGTCACGGCGCCAACAGACTGGGAGCCAATTCTATTCTGGACATCGTTGTTTTTGGGAGGTCCATAGGCATCAACATTGCAAAGATCGCCAAACCAGGCGATAAACTTCCACAGTTGAAGCCGGTAACTAACCATACTATTCTTGTTATATTTTTTAGGGTTCCGTACCCAAAGGGTAAAACGGAACCCTATTACTGAGGCTCCGCTGTCCGTCCGTCCGTCCGTCTGTCACCAGGCTGTATCTCATGAACCGTGATAGTTAGACAGTTGAAATTTTCACAGATGATGTATTTATGTTGCCGCTATAACAACAAATACTAAAAAATAGAATAAAATAAATATTTAAGGGGGCTCCCATACAACAAACGTGATTTATTTTGCCGTTTTTATGGATAATGGTAAGGAACCCTTCATGTGCGAGTCCGACTCGCACTTGACCGATTTTTTATACCACGTCGAATGGTATGCAAGGATACTGCCAGAAACCATTACACCACTTGACTACGCATGAAGGTACCCCGCGCTCACAAAAACGTTGTTTTTTTTTTTATACTACGTCGGGAGGCATACAAGCATACGGCTCACCTGATGTAAAGCGGGTACCGTAGCCTATTAACGCTTGCGATATATTAAGTATCACTCGCGCGATGCCTCCCCTGCTGCTTATACAGCAACTCCTTGGGAGCTTACTGGTGACCTCACTCACACGGAGGAACACCTCCAGGGAGTTGTTATTTGGCTGCGGTTTTCTGTGCGGTGGAGGTACTTCCCCAGACGAGCTGCTTTGATGCGCCCTACCTCTCTTAAAACATCCAGACCAAGACAAACAGACATGTTCATGCACACAAATGTTAGCCTTGTGTGGGAATCGAACCCACGAGCGTTGGTGTCAAGTCGCGTCATTCACGACTGAGCCACCGAGCTCGTCGTGAATTTTAGCACCTAAATGTCTCGGCCCATTAACCAATGACAGAATATTTTAACAAATAAGCCAATAAGTGTCGCCATGTTGATCCGCCAACTAGCCAATAAGAACTGCGCGTTCTACTTTACCCCACGTAGCTGTGAATTGAGTTACTACATAATGTCGGTCTCACCGGTTCTTCATAGGTTGTTTCCTTCATGGAGACGGCCCACCTCATGTAAACCGGTTACCGTATTACCGTACCGCTGCAATACATGAAATATCGCCGGCCCGTTGCTATCCCTGCTGATAACACAGAAACTCCTCTGGAGCTTACTGGTAACCTCAGTCACATGCAGCAATACAACAACCCCTCAGGGAGTTATTTGGCTGTGATCTTCCGTGAGGTGGAGGTACTTAATAAATCAGGGTGCTTTGATGCGCTGTGCCTCTCTTTCAAACATTCTGACAAAGACAAACAGGCATAATCATGCACACAAATTTTCGTCCATTGTGAGAATCTAACCACACAGCCATTGAAAAAAAATAATTAAGTAGTTACTGCAAAAGATTTCTCCATATTGCAAGTTATTCCAAAAGGCACACCAAACATAACAATAAATACGTGCTAAAAATATGTCTGGGATTGATTCTGCAAAGAAAAGTATATTAAAGATGTATCTTCTCCAATATATCTTTAATTTTACCACTTTACTGGGTTCCGTTCTCCCGTACAACACTTACCACAATATATTGCACCACCAAGCATTGTTCCTATATGAAATCTATATGATTGTCTGCGCGTTTGCCATTAGGAAATTATCAACTGGTTTAGAAAGACACGAAATACCAGTGGATCCAAATTTGACGACACCCCAGATATACAACATTATTTATGTCGGCACAGGAAAAGGTTTACAGTTTTCCGTGGACAAGGTACTTGCCAAATACTTATATATAATCTCAAATGAAAGGCTATGTAACTGCTAGAAACGTGGATATGAATTTAACTTTAATAAAAAAATATTGACTGAAAAAGTAAACATGATGTAGACTGACGAGTGGAAAAAGGTTTGTTTACGATCATGCAATCAAATGTGAGGATGAATATCGAAGAATTCAACACGGTGTAGACGATTACATTGATAGACTAGTGATGAAAACCTACGGCTGATAGTGACAGTGATATTGACCACAATGAGAGCACAGATTGTGAAATAGAAGGAATTGAGATTTTTATTTGATTAAAACAGAACATAAACATATTTTATATTCTTTTTGCATATTTTATTTTTTCCAACCTAAAAACATAGAAATAATTATAGGTATTTCGAAATAATATTCCAGTGCTTCAATTTTCTAAATGTCTCTCGGCAAACTTCATGTTTCGTCAGTCGTCTGATAAATATTCATTTCAATTGCATACCTAAGTGTCAAACATAAGAACCTCCTCTTTTTTAAAGTAGGTTGAAGAAGTATTTTATTTTATTAATATTTTTATTAATTTCGTTGGTATACTATACATGTTGAAAAGGAGTAAATGATATTTAAAAAGGAAATAGTTTTACAGCTCTATATAGTTCATGCGAGAATCAAAAGAAAACAACAATAAAAAACTTAGTTCTGAATTCAAATTTTGATTAACGATAAATCTAATAACTAATCGACATGGAAATTAGCATTCGTTTGTATTCGAAAATGCGATGATTGGCGAAGTGCAATATTTACCGCAGGGCACTGTAGCATGTTTGGGCTCATTCAAATGGTCTGAATAAGTAGTTTTTTTTTGTAAGAACGTCGGGAGGCATACAAGCATACGGCCCACCTGATGGAACCCAATTATAGTAGCCTATGAACGCCCGCAATACATTATCACTCATACGGTGCCACCTCTGATGCTAGTACAGCAGTCACTCCTTAGGAGCTCACTGGTGACCTCAATCACACGCAGGAAAACAACAACAATCTTGTTATTCGGCGGCTGTATTCTGTGATGTGGAGGTACTTCCTCACTACTTACTTTGATGCACCCCACCTCTCTTCATCCAGACCAAGACAAACACACATGTTAATGCACACAAATGTTTGCCTGCGCGGATTCGAACCCACGTGCGTTGGTGTCAAAAGAAGGCAAATCTCGTTTTGCCACTGCACCGACGAGCGCGTCGTTGTTAGACAAATAATGATCATATTGACGTAAAAAATAGTTGATATCGTCAGAAAATGCCGTGAATAAAGATAAAGATAAAAGATAAAAATTCTTTAATTGCCATTGGGCCCTCGCGGGCACTTAGATGCGAGTGCACAACTATGTGTACTAATTATTATTTTTTCTGAAGGACAGTCAATTAAATATTTTTGGCATAGTGTCATCTAGCGGCAAAAGTATAGCATTACAATGTATCTTTGTAGATTTTGCGTGGAGTAAAGTAGCGCAGGGAAATGGTGATTTCTTGAAGCACCATTTCCTCTATACAGTACTCAAAAGAGCGAAGCATTATTACTCCGAGGCAAAGACACTTTTTCACAATACAATATCCGTTATTTGGTTAAAAAAATGGACCTGTAGTCACACTGCTATTTTTAAGTTCTTCGTGATTCCATTGCACCGCGCTAGATGGCGCTATGCGTTACAAATTGTTTTGAAATTTACGAAATACTTTGGCTGTAAATTCCTAGTGTATTACTGGACGCCCGCGGCATAAAAATCTTCAAAAAGAACGTGAAGAGGTTTTGCAAGTCGCCAACGTGCAAATAATATTGCCCTTTCTGTTGGTTATTTGCCACTTCGCTGCTATAAGACAGAATTAAGTATCTGCTTTTATGGGTTACTAATTGATTATACATGTATACATATTCAGGACATCTGCGAGTTCTCTTTGGACAATTTCGAGAAGGTTCGAAACGGTAACGGCTGCGCGCTCCCTCACGAGCTGCGAGAAGCCATGAGACACACGATGCAGAACAAGTGCGGAGTATTCAGAGAACAGAAACTGCTTGATGAGTGTACGCATAGCCATATTACTAATTTACCTATAAAAACCAGAGTTTATGCTCACATAGTATATAGGTACGACTTGTATTTTTTTATTTGCATTTTAAATGAAAATCATTGCATGAAAATTGTGAGGCATTTTTTTAATTGATGGCAAGTAACAAGAGGCACCTTGAAACCTTTTATTAGTGTCCCTAATATGATGAATATCTAGTTGGTATATAATTTGATCTAATTTGCTCTATGTGCTTTTATTCAATTAGCGCATTTGAACTAGCGCCGGCCGACACGCACCCAATGCCATTAGTAGATGTATGCCGTTGCTGCTATGGCTTCTGCAGTCGTCTTGGCGCATGAAGGATATCGTATAACCTATGGATAATCGATACTAGCGATTTAATAGTAACCAAGTTCACCGTTACCGGTCGGGGGGTAAAGAACGCGCAGTTCTTATTGGCTAAGTACTCGTAGTTCCCAGATCAACATTGCGGCACTTGTTGGCTTATTGGTTAAAGTACTCTCCCATTGGTCAGTAGACTCGAATCGCTGAGACATTTAGGTGCTAAAACACAACGTTTTGATGAGCACGGGGTGCTTTCATGCTCAGTCAAGTTTATTACTTTGTTTCTTCGTGATTGCCCGCCATATGAAACAGGAACCGCATGCACCCGCCATCGTTGCTGCCCTGGCTGCTCCGGTCGCCTCTGCGACACGTGTTTCGCCTCTCCACGAGGCATCTTCAGGCGCTGTAGATTTTAGTCGTTGGAGTAACATGCTACCAAATATACATAATATAATATTAACCAGTAATCTGTATCAAATTTATTCGCGAGGAAATTAAATAGGGAATATTATCTATCTTTTTAACTTCTTAAAAAACTTTCACAGCTTACTTGGAAATCCAGAAGTGGTATAAGGCATACGAGGAAATCAAAGTGGTCGATCGACGGCTTAACTGGAACAGCGACTTAATCGAAGCATTGGAGCTACAGAACATGCTGCAGTTGGCTGTCCAGGTCGTGGCCTGCGCGAGGAACAGGGTCGAGAGTAGAGGAGCTCACTTCAGAGATGACTTCCCTAACAGAATCGATGAAATGGATTATAGTAAGGATACTAAAGGCCAAGTGAGTATGTTGCCAGAAAGAAACATACCTAAGTATTTCCAAATATTTCATAACCACAATCCGCCAATAAACATAGACTACTGTTTCTCAAGTATTACTATTTCTCCAGTATGAAGCGGAAAGTGATGACTTTCCTCGGTTTCTTTTCCTTCATACAATTTTTGCTTTGTATAAATCTGTTTCGTCATTATTCTATTCTGCATTTCTCTACTTGTCATTATCCTCTACATAAGTACATTATCAATTGTGAACATTACAAGCAAATCAGCATTTCGCCACAGATTTTGTGCAACGCTCGCCACAGATATCGTGACCGCGTTTATTCTATATTCACGGCTGTCTCTCTGTTATTATAGCCCTCATTTCTTTTTCCGTCCGAAACGTCAGTGCCACAATGGGGATAGCCAGCTGTGACGTTTTTCTTAAGTTATAAACAAAATATGAACAAACGACGACAATTTTTACTTAATTTTTAACAGAATCAAATTTATGAAATATCTTATTCATTGGGTGTTGTCGACCTTGCCAAAAAATATATCATTCTACAGGTTTAAACGAAGTTTTATTTTTTATAAGGAGGAGTTTGGCTACAATAGTGTTTCTGTTGGGATAAGAAGGCATGGTCTGTATGTTCAGGCATGTAGAAGGAATGCGTGATGATAGAATGACGAAACGGGTGTACAATGCAAACGTGGAAGGATGTAGAATCCGAGGAAGGTCAAGGCTCCCTACCACGACAAAACTGGTCATGTTTTATCAGAAGACGATGTCAGGAGCCCTAGGAACCGGCGGTGGCGGCGAGCGAGTATCTAAAAATGATTGGTAAAGAAACGAACGAGTTTTGTAAGGGCTGCGTCTTGTGGTGCCCAGATCTCTCTGCCTACCCCTCCAAGGGATTAAGCATGATGAAATGGATAGGTTACAATATTAACAAATTAAACATACCATTACGTACTGTTCGATTCAGTTCTTTTCTGTGGGATCCTTCACATCAGTCCTTCATTAAAGTTTCGGACTACAAACGTAGTAAATAATTATGTATTTAATTAATAACTTTTCATTATGACATATCAAAATTTAAATAGATCTTTTGTCAAGCTTCATACCACTCTACGCGTAATTAAAATCTTCAGAAATAGAAAGAAACTGCTGGAAGAGATCCTTGAGAGAGACAAGTCTATTGTACTGTTACATTCCAGTTTCAGTATAAGGTCTTATTATTTTGTTCAGTAAAGATATTCCATACATTCACAAAATGTTACGTAATTAACAGACAAAGAAGCCAATCGAGCAGCACTGGCGCAAACACTCCATGTCTACTATAGACCTGGCCACCGGTCAAGCGTCGATCAGCTTCCGGCCTGTCACCGACTGCACGCTGGACGCCAGCGAGGTCGAGACCATACCTCCCGTCCCGAGAGTTTATTAATAACTAAGGTGATTGTTTTTCTACCGTAACTATTGTTACAATGAGAAATATAGTATTATACAACGTAATGAGTATTTATTTTATATTAAAATGTACGTCATAAATAAACGCGTCTATATAAAATCAAAGACTTATAATAATTTCTACAATAGAAAATATATAGTCTCCTATTGCATAGATGAAATCCATCATTATTCTCAATAATCTATTTGCTATCTATATGTAGGCCTTTTTTCCACAATATACGTTAGGGCAGTGTCCCGCGAAAGTGTATGCCACGACACGGGACATCGTTGTATCGCGATTAATTAGCCTTTATTCGGTTAAGGACAAATTAGGTTCACGACAGACTTATTTATACAAACGAGAGAGAAAACATATGGCCCACTAATATGCGTTTTAGAATAAATAAATAAATAAATATTGTCGGACAAATTACACAGCGCCATCTAGCCCCAAAGTAAGCGAAGCTTGTGTTATGGGTACTAGACAACTAATAGACATACGTAAATTCATTTTTTTTTGTAAATACATACTTATTATACATAGAAAATACCCAGACCAAGACAAACAGACATGTTCAAGCACACAAATGTTTGTATTGTGTGGGAATCGAACCCACGAGCGTTGGTGTCAAAGTAGCGTAACAGCGCGTTTCACCACTGCGCCACCGAGCTCGTCAGAATAGGTTTCCTTATAACCCTTATAAGATAATCACTATTATTATTCAATTTTGGTAACCTCCGTTCAATTTCTGCTGTCCTAGTAGTTTATACTTATGTGTATTCATTGCTAAGTAGTTGCCGAGTATTCCATTGATAGATAATTGAGTAGTCAAAACAAGAAATTTTACTTATCCTGTTGCACTAAATTAATTTGAATCCAGTTTGTCATACTGAATAGTAGAACTAATTGGATTTTTTTTACCATATATTCAAAGATCTTGGGTTTGAAATTTTTACTAAATTGTATTTCTGTCTTAAAGCGAATCTGTCCTAAACAGAATCTGTCGTAAATGTAATCTGTCCTTAACCAAAGAATATATACTTTGTAACCGAATCAAGTTTCTTCTTACCGTTATCCCATCTCCTAATCTAATAGGATTGGCGGGATCCGCTGCCTAAGCCTAAGGATTTGGCGAAGATACTGATTTTGATATGGACCGACTGCCGTCAGACCTCCATAGCCCAAGGGGAATACCACACCATTCTTAGGTTAGGTCACAAATCTTTCGAAATATGATTTCCTGGACGTGCTGATTTCCTCATGATGTTTTCCTTCACCGTTGAGCAAGTGATAATTACAAATATGTACATAAATCCGAAAATACGAATTTAGTGGAACATGCCAGGATTTGAACCGAGGACGGTTAATCAATAGGCCGATTTCTTATCCACTGAGCTATCACTACTCCTAATAACCGAATAAAGTGTAATTAAAATTTAGTGTAATTGTGTAAATAAGAGAGGTAAGATTTATAAAACCGGTAGGTAGGTAGGCATCGTAATTGCCCGTCTGGGGAAGTATCCCCAAACACCTCACAAAAAAAAACCGTAGCGAAACTCCCTACATGGTTGTTATCTTCCCGCATGTGAGTGTGGTCACCAGCTCCTAAGGAGTTGCTGTGTTGGCAGCTGAGGAGGCATCGCGTGAGTGATACTTAATGTATTGCAAGCGTTCTTAGGCTACGGTAACCGCTTCATATATCAGGTGGGCCGTATGCTTGTATACCTCCTGACGTTGTATAAAAAAAAGAAAGATCTGAAAATATTAAAATTATTTTAGAGTTATACGAGTAAGGGTCTTTTCTGCACGAGGAGCGGGACGGAGGAAAGAGGAAAAAAAGTAGAATAGGAATGTTCAGGTACACCGTTCCTATCTCTTAAGGAACATGGACAAAATGGCCGACAAATTAAAAAATAAAATTTTGAATTGTTATATAAATGACGAGCCAGGTGTTCCTCTGGCAATGCAAGCTTGCGCATTCTCAACTGGTTTTATATTAGTTCAGCATAGTGGCTCCGCTTCGCCTGCAGGTAAGTGAAAAGAGGAGCCCAAATCGCAGCGGCAACTGACAAAAGACTACAGTGTCCTGTCAGTTGACGCTACCATGCTGGCTCGTGCTTCGTTTGAAGGATCCCATATTGTAGGAAGGAGGGAACACATGCGCCGGTAAGGCGTTCCACTATTTAATGGTACGACAGAGGTAGCAGTTGCCGAATTTTTTAGTACGCGAAGAACAGTTCTCGCGAATACATCACAATGACAATGTGGAATAATGACCTGCCATGCAATTCTGTAAGAGCAAACATACTTACATCCTCGGAAACATCGGCTGTTACAGCCTTGAACACAAAATTGCAATTCTTTGGTGTCGCTTTTCATGGTTGTGCGACACTAGCGCCGCAAGGCTGCTTTTGGAATTGGAATTCTACAAGGCAAACAGCCTCGCGTACGCTTACAGCCTTATAGAATACCAAATAATTTAGCCGTGATCGCAGTAGACGATGTCAAAGCTGTGACATCTGTGATCACAGCGACGCACACAGCCATTACGAGTCGCTTAGAGAATTGCATGGCTGCACGTGTGGTTCTATGACGGAAGGGAGAGGGTGGGATAAGGTATAACAGTTCTTCAGAGCACTCGCCATGGTAAAGGCGGTAAAATACTACAAGCGAGACAACGTCCCTATGAAGTAGAGAAACGAAGAAATTCAAATAACAACTATCTGAAGGTTTGTTGTGTTCCTGCGTGTGAGTGAGGTCTCCAGTAAGTTAAGGAGTTACTGTGTTAGTAGCAGAGGTGACATCGCGCGAGTGATACTTAATGTATTATGCCTCCCGACGTCGCATAAAAAAATTACTACAGTGGCTATCTCACAATTCTTATTATAACTTACAGACGAATTGAGAACCTGCTGCTTTATGTGAAATCGGTAAAAAAGGGTTACAAAATGTTTTCTTCGCGTATTGATATATAGACTTTGTTATAGTTTCTAAAAAGCTGTACTTAGGAACGTCAGGTTATTCTGTAATGTTTAAGTACATAAGTGACTTTTTATCAAGTAAGTGTTAAATTATTTCAGATTATATGCTTTATAAATTTCGGATAGGAATGGTAGGTCCATTATTTACGAGCTTAAACATAAACAATATAGAAACATTCGCACGGGAAATTCGATTTTACTCAACACTACCGTACCGAAACACTACCATAGTGAAAAACGGGATAGAAAAATCTATAGTGACCGCGTCATACTATATGAACTCCTCTATACCTTTTTTAAAAGATTTTGAAAATATTGAGCGGTTATACGCTGTCGATCTTTTAATTAAACCTTTGACATGTAATCATTTCAACGAGTCAGAAAGACACGTAACTATCAATATCAAGTGTTACGTATCTCTCAAATCCGAAAGATTCTATGGTTAGCTCTTAAAATGTCAAATAATATACATATACCTAAGTCTTTGTCAAATAATTGGGAAGAAGGCTTCAATGCGATATGCCATTCATTTTGCTTTCCAGTTTGTTAAACATTGACAACTATATAACGAATACAACTAAAACCAGTTGAGAATGCGCAAGCTTGCATTGCCAGAGGAACACCTGGCTCGTCAATTATATAACAATTTGATTTATTTGTTTTATAATTTGTCGGCCATTTTGACCATGTTCGAGATAGGAACGGTGTTCCTGAACATTGCTATTCTACTTTTTTATGCTGAATCCGAATCTGAAGTCAAAATTCGAATATTCGAAAAAAAGCGACAGACGAAAAAACACACAGACAAACGCACAGACAAACATATAGTGTGTCCCTTTGTGTGTCCTACCGATTGTACAACGGGTTGTGTTCTGAAGAGTTGTTCGAAATGATGCCGACAGCTACTTTTTATAACCGCACCGCTCGCCGACGGCGGGGAGTTCACCCTCACACGCTTGAACCGCAATGGTCGCGTACGGTGCGGTTCCAGAGAAGTTTTCTTCCGAGAACACTCAAGCTGTGGAATGAGCTCCCAGCCGAGGTTTGTCCAAGGGACTACAGCATGGAGTTCTTCATGCGTGAAGAGGTTTTTAGAGAGTCAGCAACGCATGAGTGACGCCCCTGGTATTGCAAATGTCCATAGGCTACGGTGACTGTTTAACATCAGGCAGGCCGTATGCTTGATTTCCACCTTAGTGGTATAAAAAAAAATATAGATTTCATATAAGAACGGTGTACCTGAAAATATAAATCAAAGACGGAAAGAAAAGAGCTCTAAAACGTAGCAAGTACAAATGTTGTGTTTTAAGTAGCACGCCATCTATCAAAATTAACAAGTACTACGTGTACCTTCGTACGCTGGGCAAAGCATCCCTTTTTTGCACCAGGAGAAATACTTTTTGATGGCGTACTTGCGTCGTCAATCACTGCTAAGCTACACGAATGTAGCTATGTATTTTTGTAACTTATCTGACCACAAAAACAAGAAGAGCCGATTTACAATCTACTTGTATATACAAACATTACATTTAAAATGTTTGAAAATAATTAAAATATTTGAAAACTACAAGACACCGAAAAGGCAATACGAACTAAGTGATTTATTGGCTTGCGTAAGCAAGCATTTCGCACCGATGATTTTCATTTCCAGAGAATATGAATATATATTTTTTTATTTAACGTAGGGAGACATGCAATCCTGCGGCCCGTCTTGTAGAAGTGATTTCCGTAGCCTGTGAACTCTTGCGATACAGACATTGCCACTTGCCACGCGTTGCCATGCCACTGCAGTTGATAACACAGCAATTCCTTATGAAATTACTGGTAACTTCACTCTCTCGCAGGAACCCAACAAGGGAGATATTTAGCTGTGGTTTCCTGTGAAGTAATTCTCCAGTCGGATTGCTTTGATACGCCCTACCTACCTCTCTGAAAACGCTCAGACAAGACATGTTTATTCACACAAATGTTTGATTGCGGAGTAATTGATCTTTGTTATCTATCATTGAAGGGATCCGTGTAATGAGAATCTCATTACACGGATCCCTTCAATCACGGATCATTAACGCCTATCCATAACGAAGGGTTTTAAAAGACAAAAGGATCGCTTGTGACACCTCCACTAGTAATAAAGCACCTCATCAGGAGGTTTTTATTCACTCGCAGTTACTCAATTACAATCTACCAGAGAATCGGTGCTACTCGGCCCTAGCTATGGTAGTGGTACATCCCCAAACGGTGTGATTTAATGCGCCCTCAACACTACAAACAGACATATTCATTCACACAAATATTTTTTCTGTGTGGCAATCGAATCCACGAGCCTTGGCGTGCATACAGCGGCATTGCTAACCACTCCGCTACCGCGCACGTCACAAAAGTCAATAAAACTTACGCCAAATTCTGATCATCACACAAAACAACTTGACCTATAACTACCCTCACACAACCCTCTTCCGTAACTTGTACCTTTATTTAGCTTTTAACGTAAGGGGATGATACTAAAACACCATCATAAATTGCACCCTAAACCGACATGTTTTATGTAGAAATCAGTGGTCAAGTCAGTTGGTCGTGAACGAGCGTGTGGCCGCACCTTCGCCAGGTGTTTAGTTTTAACAAATCAATGTGTTATTCTACCGCCAATTTCGATAAACGTATTTTTATACTAGCTTTGATGGCAAACAAACATTCTTCAGCAGGATTATTCACATTGACACGGAAAATTCTCATTCGAATGGAAAAGTTGTTACACTCAATCGGAGTTGTTCCCAATGGAATGTATTTCAATATAATTTGCATTGACATGGTATACAATATTTGTCACGAAATCTTTTCTATACAATTTGAATCCAATCAATCAATCAAAAAATCCAATCAAAGAAGTATTTAATTTATTGTTGTATGTTAAGGAATAAAATTTATTTTACAGAATTTACCGGTTTTCTATTTATTAAGATCTGAACATCAATAACCTACTATATATATATATATATATATATATATATATGATATTGGTAATAGGTCCTATATATATATATATATATATATATATATATATATATATATATATATATATAGGACCTATTACCAATATCATTTCGACGAGCTCGGTGGCGCAGTCGTGAATGACGCGACTTTTTACACCAACGCTCGTGGGTTCAATTCCCACACATGACAAATATTTGTTTGCATGAACATGTCTGTTTGTCGTGGTCTGGATTTTTTAAGAGAGATAGGGCGCATCAAGAAACCCGTTTGGAGAAGTACCTCCACCTCACAGAAAACCGCAGCCAATTAACAACTCCCTAAGAGGGTTGTTGTATTCCTGTGTGTAAGTGAGGTCACCAGTAATCTCCTAAGGAGTTGCTGTGTTCGCAGCATTAGGTGGCATGGCGCGTCGTGATATAAAAATTCATCGACGCTCAATATCTGACTGATGATTTTTCTTTTTAAAAATGTGCAACATTAGATTTTCGAATTTCAATTGTATTTTTTATTCAGCTTACACGGGAAAGATGGATACTTTGAAAATCCGAGTAATTTTTAAATACGAGTTCCGAAGCGGAACTAACATTATTTAGCTATCAAATGGTGCATGTAAACCATAGATATGTTTTGTTATCATCAGTTTTCTAAATTGCCTCCCGCTATAGAAGCAAATTTAAAGAAATATTTACGGCACAAGGTCCAACGGCACTAATGGTAGGGTGACGCAGGAATACTTAGGAATAGAGGATATTTTTGGAGACATCTTTTTTTATATACTAGATATATTACGATTTCGAGTCCCCGAGAATTCCTAAAATTCTATCTATCTATAACTTCACGCCAAATCCTTTGCGGGGTAGGCAGAGAGAACCGAGCGCCACGTGACTCGATCCATACATATCTCACTCTCTTCTTTAACATTCATTGCTCTTCTCATGCATGCTCGCAGGTTTCTAGGGCTCCTGACATCACCTTCGGATAGAACACGACCTATTCGGTCATGGTAGGTAAGTCTTGGCCGTCCTCGGCTCCAACATCCTTCCAATTTTGCATTGTAGGTATATCAGCTTCGTCACTCTTTCAGCCTGCATTCTTTCTACATGTCCGAACCAACGGAGCATGCCTCTTCTTATTTTAATTCCTAAAATTACGCCACGGTATTGATATTCTCGAGAGCTGGTCAAATTTTTATTATTTTTTTCAATATTAATTATATTATGTAAATTGCAATCACATTAACCCTTACTCATCCCACTGCAGGGATACGGGCCTCCCTTCAAACGAAGGGGCATATTTAGAGCATACTCCACCACGCTGCTCAAATGCGGATTGGCGGAGGCCAGTGTTAGTCGTAATCAAGTCAGCGATCCCAAAAACCCCCAATTCTGATGGAATTTTTCAAAAAATGCTGGATGAACAGCAGGCGGGGTTAATTGAAGGGGAGGGTATTTTTGGAATTCTGAAGTCGGGACCGTAATCAGTGACCCAAAACCCCCCGAGTCCACCGTTTCATTCAATTCTCATGGATATTTTCAAAAAATGCTGGATGAACACATGGGGGCTTCATTAGAGAAGGAGGAAAAGGAATTTGGGAAATCTGACGACGAGATCGTGATCAGCGACCCTGAAAACCCCCGAGTTTGACATTTTCAGACCTATTCGGCAGTATATATTATTTTTAATTACAATGTTTACATATTAATCTTTACAACTAATATTTTACAGTATAATATATACTTAAATAAAGTTTTTCCTTATACTGGAGTTCATCGTTGATCATCCACATATTATATTAGCCGAGAGGTAACATCAGATGTACACGTAGCCATAAATTTGTAGTAATTGATTCATAAAAAAAAAAAAAGTCAAGTCGGTAGGCAAATAAAAATATTGGTTAAACCAGTATACCACCGGTGTGTGCTAGTGTGGGGCGTAAACTAGTCGCAAGTAAGGGACAAGCTGTGTGTACAGCGTGTTACTTTATTGTGTTAAGTTAGTAATGTACTATATATTTATAGTAAAAACTATTTTATTAGTTAGGTTTTTTATTACATTTTAATTAGTGTACTTAGATAATACTTTTTAAGTTTAGTGTGTTATTTTTAGATTATTGGGTATTTGGTTTATCAGATATATTTGTGCCATATAAATTAGTGTAACGTGGTAAACACAACTTGGGATTCATTGCGTTCCTAGTCGTTACATTAGGTGTAATACTTTGTTGTAGCGTTTTTTGAATACTTTTGTTATGAAATTGTTCTACCAATAGCGTATACTTAATTTTATCATAAATAGGCATTAATTTGCAATGATAGAACAGAACCCTCATTATTATCTTTATATTTTTGTTTTATTTTTGATGGCACAATCGACTTCAAAATTCTCAGTTGCAATTCGTCTATTCAAATGTGTTTTGAATGTGAGGCCATAAGTACTCAACCCATAAGAAATAATCGACTCACCCAGAGCTTTATATAGGGATAAGGCAGTGTAATAAGGGATTTTATGTTTTATAATAGAAAAATTGGCTAATATTGATCTCAGTTTATCACACACTTGGTTTATATGATCAGTCCATTTCATTCTGTCATCAATAATTAGACCTAAATAGGTATGTTGGCTGACTAGTTCTATGGGTGAGCAATCACATGTACCGATGCTAGTACTATTATGAAAGCATTTATGATCATGAGCAATAAGGTTACATTGACTGATTTGCCTGTTATGGCTTGAACTCACATGCATCAATATGGTTTTATCGGCATTGATTTTTAAACCAGCGTCATGCGGCCATTTAAGCAGATTGTTAAAGTCGTCTTGGAGAAGGCGTACTGCTGAATTTATATCTTTATGTGCTACTAGCTTTTACCCGCGGCTTCGCTCGCATTGATTTAAAATATCTTTTTTTTTATAAAAAGTATCCTATTTTACTTCTGATATCTCCAAGAATATGTGTACAAAGTTTCATGAGGATCGGTTCAGTAGTTTTAGCGTGAAAGTGTAACAAACAAACGAACATTCACATTTATAATATTAGTAGTATTAACAAGCATGTGTCATCCGCATACTGATAGATTTCGCCACGACGTAGTACATTCGGGAGAGTATTCACGTAAGTAAGGCAGTGTAAAGGACCGATGAACGAGCCCTGCGCTGTTCCTTCCGTGACATACATTTGGTCACTCAGGGTACCTTCCACTTTGACTCTATAGGATCTATGGTTTAAATAATCCCGACACCAATTCCATACACTTCCCCGTATACCACACTCATTCAAACCATCCAGCAATACGTCATGGCAACGTGTATCAAATGCCTTGCTATAATCTATAAATACAATAAGTACCTGCATTTTGTTGTTTAGGTGTTGTAATATAGAATCAGTAAATTTAGACTAGACTTTGTTGTGTTTTTACCAGGTTGAAATCCAAATTGTGAATCAGTTAAAATATTATTTGTCTTATAGAAAATTTGAACCTGTCGCGTAATATATTTTTCTACTATTTTATTGATCGTCTATAATATAGTTATAGGCCTATAATTACTATAGTTACATTTACTGCCTTTTTTGTGCACCGGTCTAACTATTCCAGTTTTGAGGTCGTCTGGATATTTACCTGTACATAAATTTGTGAATTTTGCTAATAATGGAGTAATACTATTAAATATAGATTTAATATCTATTGTCCTCATATTGTCCATATCGGGTGATTTTTTATTATTAAGTTCTTGAACAATTTTGTTTGTATTATGGGGAGTTGCATTTTGAAACCGCATAGTGACATTAGCAGGGGTGTCATAATTATTACAATCCAGCAGACGACTGTTACATTTTTTTGTACCATATTTTATACAGTTATTAAATGAATTTGCAAATGTATTCGCTATGTCAAAATTAAATATCCCAGGTTTGCTAAATGAACTAGTAATTACATTATTTATATCTATGGTTGGGTTGCGATATAGTGATCCCCGACTTAGACAACGAGTTAGACTCCACACGCGGGATGCACATAGTAATTACAGACGCAATTCCTTTATGCAGCGTGCTGCACGCGCGTTTAATAATATTGATATGGATGCCGACCTGTTCTGCACCAGCACCACATCTATCAAGAGGCATTTAGCAAATAACTTCTTCTTGAAATAATTAATTAAAGAATAGTCAATACGCTATGGTACTTATCTGTTAAGCGCAAAGTCTTATTATTCACGCCACATATGCATTTTTCTGTTAATGTTCACACTCCATTTATAATTTGCAACTTAATTCACTCATTTGTTATTTGTTTAATATTAATCTGCGGAGACTTGTAATTAGCATAGGCCTATTTATAAGATATCATATACCATTGTTATTTAGCTGTTAGACTCCCAAAAAATAAATAAATTATCAACACTCTGTTTTATTCTACCTGTAATAGAATTCAATATGAGCCACAGGTGCTTAGGATCTTTCTTATTATTTATAATTTCATTTTTAATATACAGATTTTTAGTTTTCTCTATTATTTTATTAGCGTTATTTCTTGCCTTATTATATTTAGTTTTCAATATCAGATTACTAGTTATTATTATTATCATGTAGCCATTCTTTAAATAGCTTGTCTCTATAATTACAAGCATTTATCGTCTGTTTATTAATCCATTTATTTCTAATATATTTAAAATTATGTTTTAAATTTTTTATAAATTCAGGATTTTTATAACACTCATTTATATTATTAGATATATATTGATAGATGTCTAAAGGACACGTTTTATTGCACGCGCTCTGCCAGTCCACTCCGGCAAGTAGCGAGCGCAATTTTGTATTATCGTAATACTCAAAAATATATAGTATTATTCAATTATTTTCTCAATTTTTATTTATTTCTGATCGGATGTTATTGTATGAGATGTAAAAAATACCGTAAAGACTCCACTATTTGTAGCTGTCTCTAAATTTCTAGTAAATAATAGTTCTTGACATATTTTTTCATTTGTAATAAACCTCACGTAAGACAACAACAATTTTTAATTTTTTTTATACTAGTTCAGCATAGTGGCTCCTCTTCGCGAAAGAGGAGCCCAAATCGCAACTGCAACTGCAAAATACTACAAGTATCCTGTCAGTTGACGCTGCCATGCTGACCCGCAAGATCCTGAGAGTGTGATAAGGGAAAACAGTTCTTCAAAGCACTCGCCATGGTAAAGGCGGTAAAATACGCTTAGAGAGCCTATTTCCCCACGGAGTTGAAGAGGTTCTAGATGTTTGGTGACCTCTCCGTCGTCGATTATGCGGATGCTTTAGTTGGCAAAGTGGACTCATCCAACTGAATTGAAAATTGACTAGTCTTCATAATGATTGCACAAGGACTCGTCAATGTTTTCAGCCTTTTCATCAATTCGTCTTTGCACAGAACTATTGCTCAAAGGAATTTTTCGGATAATATCTGCCGCCGGTTTGTAGAGCACAGTGGTTATAACTTCTTTTATTGCCTGCAAAATTAACATTTCTCCGATGGTGTGTGGTTTACCTATTTGAGCAATTATCAATCAAAGAGAAATTTTATGCCGCTCGAAGTCCGTCATCGTCTTGCTTAGCAGCCGCCGAAAAAAGTTTTATTACACTTGGACGAGCATTATGCTTCTTCTCCAGGTTTTGAAATTAAGCTACATTTTTGTCCTTATCTGGATGTATTTTATTCAAATGATCTTCAAGTCTTGAAGGCTTCATCGCTTCGTTTGAAAACATTTTTGAACAAAGAAGGCGCAATGGCAAAAACGGATTTGTGGAATTTTATATAAATGCATATTTAATACCTATATTCTGCATTGTATTTCAGTCTCTTCTTTTTTGCTTCCGACATAGTTTTGTTTTTGAATGACGTAGCAGATATACAATGCAAAAGTGGAAGGATGTAGGAGCCGAGGAAGGCCAAGACTTACCTACCATGACCAAATGACCATAGAAACCGGCGAGCGTGCATGAGAAGAGCAATTAATGTTAAAGAAACGAGTGTAATGTAAGGATCGAGTCGTGTGGCGCTCGGTTCTTTCTGCCTACCCCGCAAGGGCTTTGGCGTGAAGTTATAGATAGATGGAAGATGGATTTTGTTTTTACAGATATGAAAGTAAAGGCTTGACTTAAGTACTTGTATAGCGATTGCGCGCGAAAAAACTAATGAAATCAAAATAAATTTTACGAGCTTTTATATAGAATTGAAATACAGCACTCAACGACAGGAATAAGACAAACATGCACAAACCCGTTTATCTTTTTCGACGCTCAACTGTACCATACTGTACTGAGCAAGTTAGAACAAGTATCGATGAACCAGCCGATTGC
Organism: Pyralis farinalis; assembly: GCA_947507595.1. NCBI lineage: Eukaryota > Metazoa > Arthropoda > Insecta > Lepidoptera > Pyralidae > Pyralis > Pyralis farinalis. The sequence continues at coordinate 35,442,553 of OX382265.1, forward strand.
TACAGGATTGCACAAATCGCGTTATTTAACAAAAGCTTGTTACAACTTGATTGCGTACGGCCTATCCTACGAAAGCTATGTTATTTTTAGTTTCTATGCAATCATACAGGGCAAAAATATAAACTAAATAATCGATATTGTGTAGTAGGCATATCATAGTAAAGTACAAAAAATAGAAAATGTAAGTATTGTAAGAAATAGTACAAAAAAAAAATACAATTTCGGGAGGCCTATTAGCATGCGACCCACCTGATGTAGAATGGTTACCGTAGTCTACAAACGCTTGCAACCCGTTACGTATCTCTCACTTGATGCCACCTCTGCTGCTAACACAGGAACTCCTTAGGAGCATACTGGTGGCCTTACAAGGACACAACAGCCCGCCTGGAAGTTGTTATTTGGCTGCAGTTTTCTGTGAGATGGAGGTACCCCTAACCGAGTTGATTAGATGCGCCCTAGCTCTCTTAAGCAATGTTATTTGCCTGCGGTTTTCTTTGAGGCGGAAGTACTTCCCCAGACGGGATGATTTGAAGACTGCCCTAGAAGGGACTACATTAGATTCAAACATTAGTTAGACAGGGGGTCTATGGAAGTGCCCTGTTGCTGACAGATCCGGGGCACCACACCAACGCGGCCGATGGCATTTCGCGGGGTTGTTTAGTGGGTATACCGTCGGACAGCCGACGGGGAGTCCCACACTACCACCGGAGGCCACCCAGGCACCGGTGGTGTGCGTAACGCATTTTTCCCCGCGTCACAAAAAAAAAAAAAAAAAAAAAAGGGGGTCTATGGAAAACAGAAAATATATAGGCAAGGGTCTACGGGACAAAAGCGATTGGAAATCTCTGCACTAGGCTATCGCCGGGGTTGTATAAAATAAAAGAAACAGTGATGATGGTATAACCTCAAAAAAAAGAAATGAGTCTGTATAGTGGACACGGCCATAAGTTTAACGTGAAGACGTCTTTGTAACGGGAAATGATCTCAAAATGGCTGCTTTTTCCTCCCCGTCACGCGCGATGCACCACGGTTCTCACTCAACGTAACGAATTATTTCATTCTTTAGCTATCAAGTTGTGTAATTAAATTTCGATGTAAATTATATAAATGTAACTACAACACCAAACCGTTTCCCCCGACTTTGTCATCATCAGTTTTCTACATCGATGGTTTCCTGAATCGCCTCCCACTATCGAAGCAAATTTGAAGACCTATTTCACGTCAAATATAAAATTTATTAATGAAACTGTCCTCTTTTTCAACTTGCATCTGAGTAGTAAAATTTATTATAATAAGTATAGTTTGTTTTTTTTTATTAATTGTGCTATTTTTACCTACCAATTTTTTTTTTGTTACCCATCCAACAATGATTTCTTTTGCTGCCTGTGGGGTTGGCTGGAAAAGATCTCTTTTAGAGATAAACTCACCTTTGTACACCTTTAATAAATAAATAAATATTGTCGGACAAATTACACAGCGCCATCTAGCCCCAAAGTAAGCGAAGCTTGTGTTATGGGTACTAGACAACTGATAAACATACGTAAATACATTTTTTTTTGTAAATACATATTATACATAGAAAATACCCAGACCAAGACAAACAGACATGTTCATGCACACAAATGTTTGTATTGTGTGGGAATCGAATCCACGAGCGTTGATGTCAAAGTAGAGTATCAGCGCGCATCACCACTGCGCCACCGAGCTCGTCAAAAGAGTTCGTAACAATGGTATGTGTAATTATATGCAATAAAGAATATAATAATTTATAAGTTTCCAACCTTAAACCTCCTGTTTACTACGTAGCTTTTCCTACTGTACTAGCATTAAAAGTAGGAGCTTATTCCGCGTCGCATATCTCCCGTCTAAAGTTAAGAATTACGAGTGAGTTCACCCGCGTTATCGCAGGGGTGGTGCTGCCCCGCCCCGCCCCGTCACTGAGCGTTCATTGAGCATTACTAATTACCTACCCATAGTATACCTACCATACCCACAACACACATATACGCGTAGGTAAGTAACCTCCCTATGTTTTTTTTTGTGCAATCACGTTTGTCAAATATATATGCTATAGTTAAAGATTTAAAGAAAGAAAGCGTCGGTGTTAAAATAAGAAGAGGCATGCTCGGATGGTTCGGACATGTAGAAAGAATGCAAGATGAAAGAATGACGAAGTAGATATACAATGCAAAAGTGGAAGGATGTAGGAGCCGGGGAAGGCCAAGACTTACCTACCATGATCAAATTGGTCGTGTTCTATCAGAAGGTGATGTCAGGAGCCCTAGAAACCGGCGAGCGTGCATGAGAAGAGCAATGAATGTTAAAGAAGCGAGTGAGATATGTAAGGATCGAGTCGCGTGGCGCTCGGTTCTCACTGCCTACCCCGCAAGGGATTTGGCGTGAAGTTATAGATTATATATATGGTTAAAGATTTAGGCGTCATTTTGCGAAAGTCTGCGCGTTCACCGCTAAGAAAACCCCCATTCGCTGTAGTTCCCTTGCAATTGCCAAGTGCATTGGGATTCTCGGTGTCAAGATCTCCAGCGATGTTCGGTACCGAAGTCACCTGGAGGAGGTCAAGCTGGCGTCCAAGAAACTTAGTGTGCTCAACAGAGGTAAACAGTACTTCAGCTCGGGGCAAAGAATTATGTTAAATAAGTCCCACATCAGGCTGCATATGGAGCATTGTAGTCAGCCTTTGGGCGGGAGCACCTGGATACCAGCTAAGAACTTGTGACTCAGTGAAAAGACGAGCTGTGAAGATTGTTGATGATCCTGACACACAGTATTGAACCCTTGAGTTTGAGAAGAGACTTTGCCTCCCTTTGCGTGTTCTACCGATAGCAAAATGGGTTGTGTTCTGAGGAGTTGCATAATGCCAACAGCCTCGTTTTACAATCGCACAGCTTGCCGACGACAGGAAGTTCATACTCATAGCCGCAATGGTCGCGTACTGTGCGGTTCCAGAGAATTTTCTACCAAGAACTATTAAGTTGTGGTATGAGCTCCTTGCCGAGGTTTTCCCAACTAATGCGCAAAGAGGTTGCAAATGTACATAGGCTGCGGTAACTGCTTACCATCAGGCAGGCCGTACGCTTATTTTCCACCTTCGTAGTATAAAAAAAAATTACATGTAATTTGATCTAACCTGCTTTGTGTACTTTCGCCGCCAATTGATTCATGCGAAATAGCGCCGGCCGGCACCCTCAACCGTTACAAGATGCATGTGGCCGCTGCCGTCATTGCTTTGGCTATTGCGATCGTTTCCGCAATTGTCTACCATCTAGAAAGATGAAATGCGTGTCGCAGAGACGACCGGAGCAGCCATGACAACGACGGCATGATGCATCTACTAACGGTAGCGGATGGGTGCCGGTCGGCGCTAGTTCGCGTAAAGTAATTGATGGCCTAAACACACAAAGTACCTACTCGTAGATTAGATGAAATTGTATGTAAAACTTAAGCTAGGTACTGTACGATTAATTTAAATCGTGTTTTTACCGCTAAGTTAGCAAACAACCACACGACTGGCCTGATGGTAAGCAGTTACCGTCGCCTATGGAGACGAGCTCGATGGCGCATAGGTTTGTAACGCTACTATGACACCAACGCTCGTGATTCCCACGCAGGACAAACATTTGTGTGCACGAACATGTCTGTTCGTCTTTGTCTGGGTGTTCTTAGGAGAGGTAGGGCAAAATCTTTTAATAACCAGACCAACTGGAAAATACCTCCACTTTACAGAAGACCGTATACAAATAAGACAGGACTCACAGAAGAAACATTGTGTAATAATAGACAGGAGAAGAGATAATAGATGGATACGTTTAAACAGTTCTCGCATTGAAAAATAGAGCAAAGGTGTATATTACAGTTAAGATACTATATTTTTTTTTTTTTTTTTTTTTTTAATGTAGCCTATCAAATTGTCCCTATCGCGCCTGATGGAAAGCGTCAATAAGAACCAGATGCGAGAACAGCCATCTCAGTGATTAGCGCTGTGCTGGCTGTCCCCCCCTTGACGGCCCGCTAAGGTGCCTCTTCACGCCACGTCTAAACGACCCGGGGTTATAGGAAGTGGGGAACACATGCGCCGGAAGCGAATTCCACATTTTGATAGCCCGACAAAGAAACGAGTCGCCGAACTTCTTAGTACGGGAGGTAAGCAACCCAACTCTATGTGGATGTGATTTCAGTCCAGCGCGAGTATTCCGGAGGAGAAAAGGAGAAGGAGGGACGAGGTCAAAAAGCTCCTCAGAACATTCCCCATGATAGATACGATAGAGAACACTCAAGCTACCTATATCCCTACGCAGCTGAAGAGGTTCAAGGGAGTTAGTGACCTCAACGCTATCTATAATGCGTATAGCGCGGCGCTGCATTCTATCGAGAGCGTCAAGTAGATATTTGGCAGACCCGTCCCAGAGGTGAGAACAGTACTCCACGCATGGGCGAACTTGCGCTTTGTATAGAAGGCAGCGCTGCTCAGGCGTGAAGAACCGTCTCACCTTGTTCAGGATTCCGAGTTTTTTAGAGGCCACGGAAATAACGCTCTCGATATAGTCTTTGGGGTTGAGGTCGCCTCTAATGTTGATGCCGAGGATGGTAAGACTATCTTGTATCTGCAAAGGGGTGCTCTGAAGAGAGGGAAGAGGATGGAATGGAGAAACTTTGGCACTAATCGCACACGCCTGGGTTTTATTGGCATTAAACTCAACCAAGTTGCTGGAGCCCCATCGAGAAACGCGATCCATCACCCGGTCGAGCTCAACGACAAGTGCACGTCTTTTCTCCTCTACTTCGGCCTGGCCTGCCGCAGGTCGTCCGACATATCGCGCATGAACTGTACTGTCATCTGCATAGCAATGTATGTTACCAAGTGATAACATATCATTGATATGCAGCAGAAACAGTGTGGGCGACATGACTGATCCCTGCGGTACTCCGGCGTTCACACGCAGAAACTGCGATGACTGGCCGTCGCAAAGGACTCGTATGCTGCGTCCCTGGAGAAAGGCAGCAATCCAAGTGCATAATCGAGGTGGTAGACCATATGCCGGAAGTTTGGAGAGAAGCGCGCAAATTCACCAAAGTCGACGGTTGAACTGGGTCCTACCTTTGATTTAAGTTGATTTTACCAATCAAAAAAGGTTAATGAAGTACTAGTAAAAATAATAAAATTTATTATTTAGTATGATAATAAACTGTACCATATTATATGTACAATCCAATTATTAGCGGTAAATTATACATTTAAAATAGTGATAGCTACAAAATACTTTTGTATGAAGACCAACCGTAATATATTTGTAAATTTAACTACAAATTTTTGCATTAATTAACAAAGTTTACTAGTAAAATAGCCTACCTTTGCTTCTTTGGTAAATTCAACAAATCTTTTTTTTCAGTGTAGGCAAAAGCAGCCACTTAACTTCAATCAGGAGGGCAGGAAGCTTCAATGTCTACCAACGTAGTGTAAAATAAATTCAAACAAAGTTACTTTCGCATTAGTACGAGTAAGTTCATCACGATTTGACGAGCACGGTGGCGCAGTGGCGAAACGCGCTGTTACGTTACATTGACACCAACGCTCGTGGGTTCGATTCCCACACAGGACAAACATTTGTGTGCATGAACATGTCTGTTTGTCTTGATCTGGATGTTTTTGAGAGGTAGAGTGCATCAAAGCAGAACTGCAGCCAAATAACGACTCCCTTGAGGGTTGCTGTGTTCCTGCGTGTGAGTGAGCAGTAGAGCTGGCATCGCGCGAGTAATATTTAATGTATTACAAGCGTTTATAGGCTATGGTAACCGCTTTCCATCCGTTTGGCCGTATGCATGTATGCCTCCCGACGTTGTGTAACAAAAGATATCAATTTTACAAAAGGAGCCATCTTCAGCTACACGTGATGCACCCTGCCATCTACCAAACAAAGCTCTGGTAAAAGATGGTCCAAGTGTAAAAAAGAGGCAATTCACAGCTGTAAATAAATTTAAGCAGGCTCTGCTTGTCAGTACATAAACATTACATATATACATATAATCACGCTTACCTTCCAATGGGGTAGGCAGAGACTGTGGAACACTAGGTGCACTGATGCAAATATACCTGTCTCGCTTCTTCCATACCAACCTCATCATGCATGCTCTTCGGTTTTGGGTGCTTTTGATTTGACCCTTTTTGAACACATCACCAATTTTATCTATATGTATCTAGGCCGGCCCCAGCCGATATCTCCGTTCACTATTGCCCGATACACTTCTAAGGATTATTATAATGATTATGATCGAACTTCGATAAATGTAGACCTAGAATGATTACAATGATATAATTATTATTTTAATATGAAACACGGTATTGTGTATTTGTATTAAGGACGTAGAAACATAAAGTTAAGCAAAAAATCAAATTAATAGACTAAGTGCTTAATAAATATTAATAGAAAATATTATCTTAATGTATATGTATATATATTCCGGATTCCTCAGAAAGAAAGAAACAATTAGGGATGAAAGAATGACAAAAGAGATTTACAATGCGAAAGTGGAAGGATGTAGGAGCCGAGGAAGATCAAGACTAACTAAGCGTGCTTGTAAGGAGCTATGAATGTTAAAGAAGCGAGTGAGGTGTGTAAGGACCGCGTATTATGGCGCTCGGTTCTCTCTGCCTACCCCGCAAGGCTGAATACGGCTCTAATTATTTTGATCAAGTTTTGTACTTAGATAGGGTTTTGCTTTTTACATACCTAAGTGTATTTACTGAGAAAAAGCGATTTTATTCATAAAACATAAGCCGAGTAAAACTCAGTCGCCCAATTACTTGTTTTTATAGACAAAGTATTTATAGGTAACATTTCAGTAGCGTCAAAAAAGAGATACCATTTATGACTAAACAATGTCAATGTAACTCTACGTGGGGAGACAGCTGTCTATGCGTTGCTATCTCTTAACAACTATATCTTATAATATATATAATAAAAATAAAATACTCAATGGCACCTTTAACACCAATCCTTGAGGGTTTGTCTGTGTATGCGTTTGTCTGTGTGTTGTGTCGCTTTTTTTTCGAATATTCGAATTTTGACTTCAGATTCGGATTCAGCATAAAAAAGTGAAATAGGATTGTCTGAAAATCAAACCTCCTATCTCTAAAAATTTTGAATTTTTATCTTAAAACCCAATATCATATTTCTTAAGGAACATGGTCAAAATAGCCGAAAAAATTGTTATATAATTGACGAGACAGATGTTCCTCTGCAAATGCAAACTTGCGCATTCTCAACAGGTTTATTATTATGTCAGCCTTTGCCTGGTGTACCTATATGCATTATAAGCTATGTACATATACAGAAAATGTATTTGCGTATGTTTATTAGTCATTTTAAAACCTATGATACAAGCTACAATCATTTTGTTACTACTAGATATCGATGTATTTTTGTCCAGGAATATTTACTTATTATCCGGATAATTGCCGGGATCGAAGCCAACGGCATAAGTCAGTTTGGAAAACTAACCTTCTGTCCGATTGTTTACTATTTAAGACATTCCCTATTAAGTAATCGTAACGAGATCAGGTAAAAAAGGTATTTATTACTGCCACAATAAGATCCACGCGAGGAAAGCCGTCGGTTGAAACTAGTGTACTAACCAATAAAGTGTTGAGTGGCAAGCAACCATAAGCGTTGGTTATTGGATTACGCAGCCTCACCGTACGATTGCTCTACACCTTTGTGGCATAAAATGTCTACCTTTCCGAAAAAGCGATATGCGCTAGATCAAACACTAGTTTAGTATTTAAGTATATGTCGTTAAATATCTGCACATAATACCCTATCTACCTACACATATTATTAACATAAACTTCAGCACTTCATGGAAATTTCATCAGGTTCTGAGATTTACATTGTCGCACGGCCCATAAACAAAATACAACGCACAAAAATACTCATAATGAGAGAGCATACAACCAAGTTGCAGGGGCATCTCTAGCTACCCCGTCCCATCTGATAATCCCACGCATGCGACCCCAAGCCCCGCCCGTAGGCGTTCCCACCCTTCTATACCTCCCGCGCTCCCCCGAGGCTCCCTCTAGCGCTGACGCCGTCTACCGGAGGAAGAACCTCGCTATTATCCCGGTTTCCTGTCCGCGAACGCTCGCCTTCGCCGATAAATCGATTTGTTTATTTTTTTCCCGCGCAAACAAGACAAATAACACGGACGTAGCCCTTCCGAGTGTCGTGTCGTCACAGTGACGTCGTGCCGGGGAAAATGGACGGTGCCTTAGTGTGGTGTGATGGGGATTGAAGGTAAGTGAAGAAATACTGACGTCTGCAGCGACGGGAATATTGTCTAACTATAGGAGGTCTACTGTGCTGGCTTTCTATACGCGAATTTTGTCTTTTTATAAACACTTTGCAGTACATATAGCGTCAGAATCATTTCATTGCATTGTAGAAACTCAAGTGAATATCTGTTTGTTTGTAAAAACTAAGCCTTCTTCACCATGCAACAGATTATCACTGCCCTTCAATTTCTCAAAGGTTCTGAAGTGTTATGCAAAACCGGAACGGATCATTTCGTAATTAATAATATTTTTTACATATTACCCAGTGTGAGAAACAAGTTTACGGCGCGCCTTACGTTAATCGACTACGGTAGCCTATAGCCGCTTGTAACACGAGGAGTATCGCTTGTGTTGTTGCCGCCGCTTGTAATGCTACTGTGTTACTGTGTACATATAATTTAATTATTCTTACCTCCATTTGAAATGGGTTGTATTGATGCAACGTTTGAAAATTGACGCTTTTATGAATATCATCATCGCAGTTGGGTAATAAATCTCCTTACACATATAGTTTAATCAAACCGCTTTTGCTTAAAAACTCGGCTAATAAAATTTAAGTAGATTCATTCAACGTACCATGTTTCCCAAGTTATAAATAAGCCATAATAAAGTTCTAAAGTATGGGTTTAATAACCCATTAACTTCATTTTGTGAAAAAAAAGGACGTCTATGAGAATGCTCTTTAAATATCATTCATCGCGTATTTGTGAAAGAAGTCACCAGCCGCCTTTTCACCGCCTGGTCTTTCTGCGGTCATCATTGACTGATCATGAAACACGACTGAAGCGTGTTGACAGTGGCATTGTATTATTGCACAGCACTCGGCGGTGTCGCGGCAGCAAAGCAATGCGTGATACCAAATATTGTAGTTACGTGTTTTTAAAAAATATACTAAAATAGACATGATATTATCGAAGCAAACACTATAATATGGCTACTATCGCTATTCTTAAAATACGCTATAATGTATTGTTACAGACATGTCCTCTTTTAAAATAGTCAAAATCATGTCTCTCTATTGTTATCGCTCTTAAGAGAGGTAGGGCGCATCGAAGCAGCCCGTCTGGGGAAGTGCCTCCACCTCACAGAAAACCGCAGCCAAATAACAACTCCCTGGAGGGTTGTTGTGTTCCTGCTTGTAATGAGGTCACCAGTAAGCTCCTACTGAGTTGCTGTGTTAGCAGCAGAGGTGGCATCGCGCGAGTGATATTCAGTGTATTTGCAAGCGTTAATAGGCTACGGTAACGGCTTTACATCAGGTGGACCGTATGCTTGCATGCCGTATAAAAAAAAATCTATTAACATAGAAACTCAATCAATATAAAGTATCTGACTATATTAATGATAAAAATGCCTGGGATTGAGTCGATCCAATTATAATGTAATTAATAAATTATGTAAATTTGTTTGGATACCAAAAGAGGGATGCCTGAGTTTTTTGGCAGTATTTTTATCAGTGCTCACCTAGTCATGAACTGCACGGTAGGGAAAAAAATTATGACGATTCCAAACAAATGTAGGTATTTTTACGGAATAAAATGATTTTGACTTTGACTTTGACTTTGAATCGAATAATCTTCTAGATCGCTTGTAAAAAATCTTTCGCAAGTCAACATCAATCACTACCGAATAAATCCGATACTCTTTGGATGTCTGATCTAATACCACGTTAAGGCAGAAATTGTTTCCTTTGCAAACTTGTCTTGCTCCCGAGCCGAGTCCCAAGACCGAGCTAATTTGTTATTTTGTTGTATAATTCTTATCTAACATCCCTACCGTAACAGTTGTGAAACTTTTTGAAAATGGTCTTTTTAGGGTTTCCAAAGGGTAAAACGGACCCTATTACTGAGACACCGCTGTCCGTCCGTCCGCCCGTATGTCACCAGGCTGTATCTCATGAACCTTGATAGTTAGACAGTTGAAATTTTCACAGATAATGGACTTCTGTTGCCGCTATGACAACAAATACTAAAAAACAGAATAAATAAATATTTAAGTGAGGCTCCCATACAATAGAGATGATTTTTTGCCGTTTTTATAGATAATGGTACTGAACCCTTAGTGCGCGAGTCCGACTCGCACTTGGCCGATTTTTTCTTAATTAAGTATCTACTTACAACAAGAAGTGTATCAGGCAAGAGTGCATTGCGATGTCGGGTGGGACCGCCCTAGACGCACACATATCAAATTGGTGACGTGTTGAAAAAAGGGTCAAATCAAAAGTACCCAAAACCGAAGAGCACGCATGAAGAGGTTGATGAGTATGGAAGAAGCTATAGTCTGCCTACCCCAATAGGAGACAGGCGTGATGATATGTATGTAAAGTTTTAAAGATGCTCCATTTATCACTCATCTGGTAGAATCAAATTTATTTTGCGAGTATACAAGGTACAACGGCTTTAAGAAGATAGAAATGCAAGCGTGTTGCGCCGAAACATTGGCATGCAAAAAGATAATTAATATAATTACAATTTAAATGTCAATAAATTAACATAAATAAAATTAACATACATAATTGCTAATTTCACAGAAGAGAGGCATAACGTTTTGAAACGTGTCATATACTCGTACAATAGTTTAAAACTGAAACATTTGATAGTGTAACTGCGATGCTTATAATATTCCTTAGATGTTAAACTTTACATCACTCTTCTGTAGAATCAATAATTATGTAATAGTGATTCGTTCTATCGGATGAGCACTGAAAACATTGGTTTTTAATCTTTTATTGTACTGAAAAGTTTTATCTATCTATAAGTTCACGTCAAATCACTTGCGGGGTAGGCAGAGAGAACCTAGCGCCACGTGACTCGATCCTTACATACCTCACACGCTTCTTTAACATTCATTGCTCTTCTCATGCACACTCGCCGGTTTCTAAGGCTCCTGATATCACCTTCTGATGGAACACGACCAATTTGGTCATGGTAGATAAATCTTGGCCTTCCTCGGCTCCTACATCCTTCCACTTTTGCATTGTATATTTGCTTTGTCATTCTTTCATCCTACATTCTTTGTACATGTCCGAGCATGCCTCTCCTTATTTTAACACCGACGCTCTCTTTCAGAGCAACTCTGTTTCTAACAACATCATTGCGAACACGGTCTACAAACGTTACGACACAAATTTTGCGCAACGCTCGCCTTTCGGCCGAATTTATCCTACTTTCAGGCTCTCTCTGCTATACCCAGTTCTAGCTTCCATAAGTAAGCGATGGAACCAGCACTGCATTGTGTATAGCGAACACAGTGTTCCCAGCACTCATCATCTTTCCATATCAGCGGTGCACCTTCCATCCCTGCTGAAAGCGCATCAAAGATATACAATCTCATCCACTTGTTCCAACACTTTATCATCAACCGTACTCCTTATATTGGTTCTGGTTTCTTTTTAAACAAGATTAATATCGTTTTAGAGTACAGTAAAGTAGCAGATAGTATCCTAATGTTGATAATGTTCCACCTGTTTCTTGTCTTACGCGAGTATATAAAAATTGACCAAATTCACAATTACAAAAAAAATACTCGATGAAGATTACGCACTAACGAAAGAGGTGTGAATTATCTTACTTAAGGCTTTATCAGGCTTGTACGGCACTTAGGCCTACGGAAGGTATGCTTCGAATGTATACTTTCCTTGCTCTAACTACAGGGGCATCCCTAACATAACTAATATATGTAATACCGGAGCATCTATCGAACTGAGACAGCTATCCGGGTTTTGCCCTATCTTCAAGCCAAGTTCCCTGAGGACACCGCCTTCGGTTTGACTGCATTGGACTTGAGTTGTTCACTATCCGCAAAACATTTTTTATCAGACAAAATAAGGAATAAGCACGATATCAGTAGCATTAATTAGAACAATGATAGCCCAGTGGATAAAGAACTGACCAATTATCCGACGGCCAGTGGTTCGAATCCTGGATGTGGGCATGTACCACAAAATTTTATTTATATGTACATTTCTAATTATCACTAGCGGTGAAGGAAATCATCGTGAGAAAACATTTAAGGAGTTATTTATACCCAAGACGTGTGAATAAACCTAAGAAAGATGTGGTTTTCCCCCTGGGTTGTGGGTAGCCGGAAATCTGACGGCTGATGTAAAAATCTGTTGTATCTTCGCCAAATACTTATGCTTTGGTAGCGGACCCCACCAATCCTAACGCCAAGGATAGCGCCAGGAAGAAGAGATCAGTAGTGTTAAATAATATAAACCGCGTTGAAATCTATTTATCAGTTATAGCTACGATGGTATTGATAAACGCACATAACAAACAAAGACTAAATATAAAAAAAAATACATCTCTAGAATAGGCAAGCAGACTTTGCCATAGCGTTGTTTCGGTTTTCAATCAATTTACCCACATACGGTGCATGAGAAGAGTTATGAATGATAAAGAAGCGAGTGAGGCGCGTAAGGACCAAGTCATGTGGCGCTTGGTTCTCTCTGTCTATCTGCAAAGGATTTGGAGTAATATTATACATAGATAGAACCACTAACTCGTGTAAACAACTCTCGTCTATTTGCTTCTCTTACAACATACCATTATCCACTTACCGCACGCCTCCATCTTCCGCTATTTCTTCTTTTCTATCTCATGACTACATGTCAGGTTTCTATTTGTCTTGACTCCTCTGCTATTACCACCTCCCTAAGTAAACCGGTGTCCCCTTGCGCTGCATATTTTGACGAGCTCGGTGGCGCCATCATGAAACGCGCTGTTCATTACTTTGACCAACACTCGTGGGTTCGTTTCACGGACGTCGGTGACAAAGTCCCGTCATTAACCGCTGAGCCGCCTACCTCGTCAAGTCTAGATAATAGCTTCATATCAAACGGAACATAAGCATGTTGCGATCCGACATGACATAAAAAATTGATAGCTATTTACATAATTTCCCCGCAAGTCTTTTTCCGCCGAATTGCATTATTAGGATGCGAATAACATCGTTTGCAGCACTAATGCGGATTGCACTTGGCACTTGCCTCACTATCATGCACCAATTTAATGCAATTGCATGCAATCATATGCCACTGCCTACCGAAAAAGGCTGTTTTAAGGGTTTTGTGCTTCTGCAGCTAAGTTTTAAGGTTTACACATTTTAAGTTTGTACACGGTCAAATTTTGACGTGAATACGTCTTTAAATTTACTTTCGTAGCGGGAGGTAATTCAGAATAATAATGATAACAAAATCGGAGAATACAGTTTAGTGTTGTAGCTACATAGCTATGGTTTACATAAAAAATGTAATAACACCAATTAATAGCTAACTCGCGCCCGGGGGAAAGCGCCGCCGATTTGAGATTATTTCACTGCAATCATATAATTTCCTTATAGTATATCTTACTTCTGTTTACCGTTACGCCGCGAGTTTTACGTGAATACGTAAAACTCGCGGCGCCGAGTCCACGACACAGCCACATTTTTTGTTTGTAATACATACATAGGTAAATATCATGAAAGAAATAATCTCTGGAGAGCCGATGAGACCGCTGTTACGTTGTAATTCTGTTGTATTGTCTTGTAACCGCTACGGCTCGGAGGTAAAGTAGAATGCGCAGTTCTCATTGGCTAGTTCGCGGATGAACATCGCGGCATTTGTTGGCTTATTGGTTAAAATATACTTCCATTGGTCTGTAGGATCTAATTGTTGAGATATTTAGGGGCTAAAACACGTTTTAGTGAGCGCGGGGTGCCTTCATGTTCTGTCAAGTGATTTTTTGGTTTATGGTAAATATACATGTGTTATATTAATTAAGTACTAGTGGTCGCCCAGTGGTCGGAATTCGATCATAATCTATTTAGTTTTTAAGTTTAAATAACCAATATAAAAAGCACAAATATCTATTAGACAAACTATGACTATGACATTATCATAATTATGATTATTTTTAACATTCAGTAAGACTATAGACAAATAATACTAAAGACCAATAATATTTATTACTCTCTTCTCAGTTTGACCACAGACTTCAACAAACATAAACAAAAGTATTTTTTATATTTACTACATATGTATAGACAAATAATATTATAAGCCAATGAAATTAATCTCTTCTCAGTTTGACCATAGACTTCATAACCATAAACAAAAGAGTAGGTATATATTTAGGTACATATGTGTTGAGTGTCAATGGTAGTGTGTGTAATTTTTTTTTATTAATTTAATGTATTTTCCAAGCATTATTTGAAAAAAAGTTTTAGCTTTCTGCACTTCTTATCCATAAAAACTTTAACTGTGCCATATTTCATACTCTTCCGTCCGCGTAATTTTCGTACAAAGTTACAAAGTTTCTACTTCACGTATTAATATATTGATGATATATTACTATTGATAATCGATCAAGCTTGGATCAGCCTAGTTGGCAAATAATTAAATAGTACTCCTTATCAAGTTAATAACCATATTCAGGTCATCCTCATCCGAACGTATATCCTGGCCGCGTCCTAAGGTTTCCCTTGGGAGCCCAGAGTCCGTTATCTAAGGATTTGACGAAGGTACAGACTTTGACATGGAGCGAACGGCGACAGAACTCCACAACCCAGAGGAAAAAACAGACCTGATCGCGTCCTTAGCTTTGACTTCGTAGCCCACGGTCCGCTATCCAAGGATTTGACGGAAATACCGATTTTGATATGGAACGACTACCCTCAGACCGAATTGTCTACCAGACCTTCTCAGAAGGTAAACAGAGTTCCCTTAAGGTCACACATCTTTCGAAATACATTTATTTCTTGGGCGTGCGAATTTCAATCGCTGTTCAATACAATTATTAAATATCCAATTTATATATGTACGAGTATATCTTCACACTAGATCGCTAAAGTGATAAATTGCGCGTACCGAGACGCGGTTCTTACACACCTCGCTCGCTTCTGTAACATTCATAGTTATTTTCATGCGTGCTCGCCGGTTGCCAAGGCTCATGACTCCACTTTCTGATAAAACACGATCACATGCAATTTGATCCAACCCGCTTTGTGTGCTTCCGCCACCAATTAGTTCATGCGGCCTAGCACCCACCCACTACTGTTAGTGCGTGCTACATGCCGACGCTGCCATGGCTGCTCCGGTAGTCTCTGCCTCGGCTGCTGCGGTCGTCCGCCATCTGGAACAGAATCCGCATGCCCCCACCACCACCGTCGCTGCCACGACTGGCCTGGTCGTCGCTGCGACACGTGTTTCGCCTCTCTACGAGGCATCACCAGGCGTTGTAGACGTTAATCGTAAGAATAACATGCTACAAGTGACAAATCCATCGCAGTGATCCTTATATTGAATTGAGGGAGGCGCTAGGCCGCATGAACTAATTGGTGGCGGAAGCACACAAAGCGGGTTGGATCAAATTGCATGTGAATTTTACTATCGCAAAATAACGCCTGAATCTATTAAAAACACGATCAATTTCCTTCTACTCTATCTAGAGTCTGAATAGTTTGACAATCAAAAAGTTTGCCAATATCTAAACTCCTGTATCGACTTGATTTAACAGTAACAGGGGTGACAAATCGCGCATACGATCGATGGCTACGATAACTGCTTTCCATCAGACGTGCCATATGCTTGTTTGCCACCCGAATTGCCATAAACCAGGTCACCTACCTACTCGTCCCATTAGTTACGTGTATGAACTAAGATTAAACACAATAACAAAGAAGCCTACTGTTATACATGCAGGTACAGTCTGCAATAATTAATTCATGGCTGATTTATGCGAATATTATTCAGGTACTTAGAACATACAGCGGCGCTGAGTTGAAGTCACAAGAAATTTATGGCTGTATGTTAATACACGTTGATGCAACCAGGAATAAATTTGCATTTGTAAGCGAGGAGTGTTATCTTTTTATGTAACTGAGTGTATTTTAAAATTATTTTTGTTGTAATCTTTGTATTTATATGCTAAACAAATGCAGTCGCGGCACCTTCTCATTATCCTGGAGGCAATTCTTCTCAGACTGAGTCTTATAATAATAAAGGAGTAGTTTCACTAGTACTCTTAATTTGAACGCTTAAGGGTTCTAGTGATACTAGCCAATCCCATTTTGGTACCACTGGAACCATGGAAATAGTAACAACAATTTCCCCAGACATTGCTTACGTTTACATTCGAAAACGATATTCAACATATTATTTATGACTAGCTACTCGACCCGGCTTCGCACGGGTGATCCAATCGTTACTAAACTTCACAGAATCACCTGCTGGGCTAACCTGAAGATTCACTGAAAATTTCATCAAAATCTGCCCAGCCGTTTTTGAGTCCATAGAGGACATACAGACAAACATTCATTTTTATATACCTACTATTAGAAAGAAGATTATTGGTGAAAAATAATATTTGAAAAATACATATATTAAAGTACGAGTATATTAAAGTCGCTTTTTCTATAAAATATGGAGTTATGTGGTGAATAATAATATTTATTATGTGTATATTGGTACTCAAGGGTTCTAGTGATACAAAATGGTACCATTATAACCCTTGAGGGTTATAGCGGTACAAAATAGGAAATTCTAGTACCGCTAGAAGTCTTGAGGGTTCAAAGCAAGGGTTCTAATGAAACCACTCCATAATAAATGATTTAACGACCTCGGTGGCGCAGTGGTTAGTAACCCTGCTTTGACATTAACGCTCGTGGGCTCGATTCCCACACATGACCAAAATTTGTAAGCAAGGACACGTTTGTTTGTCTTGATCTGGGTGTTTGTAAGAGAGGTAGGACGCATCGTATCGGCCCTTTAGGGGAAGTGCCTCCGCCTCACAAAAAACAGCAGTCAAATAACAACTCCCTGGAGAGTTATTGTGTTCCGGTAAGTAAGTTTATCAGTAAGCTCCTAAACAACTGTTGTGCTCGCAGCAGAGGTGTTATAGAGATACTTCATGTATTACAAACATTTAACTTAGCTTTTGTTGTGTTTTCTAAGCGTGCCAAGCTCATATTGAAGTCTTTCAGTTGCGGCAGTAAGTTCTATGTATGTGGGATGCCTCCCCGACACTTCATACCACTGCTCCCGGACGCTATATATAAATGCGAACATACCTGTATCTGAGGCTGGCAGCAACATTGCCTCTAATGTAATATTTCGTGTTTGGTCTTCACTTTGTTAATTTTTTTCATATAACGTTGGCATACAAACATACGGCACCTGGTGTAAAGTGGTCACCAAAGCCTATGAAAGCTTGCAGTATCTCTTAGTAGAAAATTTTTAAGAGTTCAGAGGAAAAAAAGCTAAAAGAATATCACTTGATATTCTTCCGAAAAGGGGTTGAAATGTTTCAACTGGCACCCCTGGTATTGTAAATGTTCATGTACTATGGTAACTGCTTACCATTAGGTAGACCGTAATCGGTTGCACGTGGTTATGTACATACCGGCAATACCAAACCGAAACCAGCTATAGCCCGTGACTTCGTTCGTTCGTTATCCAAGTACGCCGTCGGAACTGCTTTTTCTACATTCTTTGACTTTTCTCGGCTTCTAAGGGTCGTACCGTGATATTGAACAGCCTAAAACCTACTTCTAGAACGTGTGCTATAAAAAAAATACAAATACGACGGGTTGTTCTAGAGATATGCAGGTTTATAACTCTTCCACGTTAAATATATGCAAAGACTGGAACCGACCCTTAGAGTTGGGCTATCAAATGAAAAAAAATCGCCCAAGTGCGAGTCGGACTCGCCCACGAAGGGTTCCGTACCATTATCTATAAAAACGGCAAAAAAATCACGTTTGTTGTATGGGAGCCCCCCTTAAATATTTGTTTTATTTTAATTTCATTATTTATTCTTAAAGTGAAGTATATAACTAAATATTCTGTGAATATTTCATGCGTCTACCTGTTGCCGTTATCAATATCGAGCAAAGACGAGCAAAAAAAATTACATTTGTTGTATGGGAGCCCGCTTAAATATTTATGTTATTATATTTTTTAGTATTTGTTGTTATAGCGGCAACAGAAATACATCATCTGTGAAAATTTCAACTGTCTAACTATCACGGTTCGTGAGATATAGCCTGGTGACAGACGGATGGACGGACGGACAGCGAAGTCTCAGTAATAGGGTTCCATGCCCAAAGGGTAAATTTGGGTACGGAACCCTAAAAACGAGTGTACTTTAGACCACACGACTGAAGTAAAACTTACAGACAATAGGCAATTTAATATCCTTCGTGCTCGCGACGGACGGACCGACGCACGCACGCACGCACGGACTATGTTGACTGGGAATTTCACTTGGTTCTTCTTCTTCTTCATAAAATTTATTGAACGTCAGCGCTTAGAAGAACTTTTTTCGCATTCACATTATCGAAGTGGTTGCCAAAAATCACTAACTTATATCTCTCTCTCAACTACCGTTCGCCTCACCCGATCACAGTTTTCGTAACGCTCTCGCCACGCATTCATCAGCTTACTCCCCAAGTCAAGCGTGCGTATTATATTATATTATATTATATTATATTATATTATATTATATTATATTATATTATATTATATTATATTATATTATATTATATTATATTATATTATATTATATTATATTATATTATATTATATTATATTATATTATATTATATTATATTATATTATATTATATTATATTATATTATATTATATTATATTATGTTATTGGTTCGGACATGTAGAAAGAAAGCAGGATGAAATAACGACAAAACAGATATACAATGCGAGAGTGGAAGGACGTAGGAGCGGAAGAATGCCAAGACTAAGTGTTGTATCAGAAGGTGATGTCAGGAGCCCAAGAAACCGGCGAGCGTGCATGAAAAGAGCAATGAGTAATAAAGAAGCGAGTGAGGTATGTAAGGATCGAGTCACGTGGCGCTCGATTCTCTCTGCCTACCCCGTAAGGGACTTGGCGTGAAGTTATAGATAGATTATTTAAACTAGCTGCGCCCGGCACCGCTTCGCTGGACGCTTTTTTTTATTTCTAAGCCTTCTCGGTAATGTTTTGAAACTAAACAATCGGATAATAGTTTCAAAGTCTATAACAGCACAATCATTTTTTGTGTTTTACATATTAAGATATGAGCCTTACGCAGCGTAATTCCCTCGAATAAGTTATGAACAAGACGTTTCGAATGGCAGGGTAGATCGGGTCTGTTATGTCCAGAGCACCGGCCGCCGAGCGCGGGCACCGCCGGTCACATATCACGGGCCAAATCGACCGGCAAATGGCGCTCGAACTTACGCGAAAGCCTTGTTCTAACGTATGTATATCGTAGTTATATGTAATAACTTATTATAAACGTTTTTTAGGGTTCCGTACCCAAAGGGGTAACACGGAACCCTATTACTGAGACTTCGCTGTCCGTCCGTCCGTCCGTCTGTCACCAGGCTGTATCTCATGAACCGTGATAGTTAGACAGTTGAAATTTTCACAGATGATGTATTTCTATTGCCGCTATAACAACAAATACTAAAAAATAGAATAAAATAAATATTTAAGGGGGCTCCCATACAATAAACGTGACTTTTTTGCTCATTTTTGCATGATATTGATAACTGCAACAGGTAGACGCTTGAAATATTCACAGAATATTTAGTTATATATTCACTTAAAGAATAAATAATAAAATTAAAATAAAACAAATATTTAAGGGGGGCTCCCATACAACAATGCGATTTTTTTTGCTGTTTTTATAGTTAATGGTACGGAACCCTTCGTGCGTGAGTCCGACTCGCACTTGGCCGATTTTTTTTTAAATATGTCCAACGTCGGGAGGCATAGGAAAAGCGGTTGCCGTCCCCTATGTACGCTTGTAATACATTAAATATCACGCGGTACGATGTCACCTCTGCTGCCGACATAGCATCTCCTTAGGAGCTTAATGGTGACGTCACTTACACGACCCTCCAGAGAGTTATTACTTGGCTGCAGTTTTCTGTGAGGGAGGTACTTCCCCACACGGGCTGCTTTGATGCGCCATGCCTCTCTTAAAACACCCAAACCAAGACAAACAGATACGTTCATGCACACAAATGTTTGTACTGTGTGGGAATCAAACCCACGAGCGTTGGTGTCAAAGTAGCGTAACAGCGCGTTTCACCACTGCTCCGCCGAGCTCATCAATATACTATCTATAGGTACTTATAATGATACTTTGTATACAACGTCAGGTAATCATCCGGCCCGCCTAATGTAAATCGGTTACCGTAGCCTATGCACGCTGTCCAAATATTTAGTATCACGTAGTGCGATGCAATACAGCAACTCCTTAGGAGCGTACTGGGGATCTCGCTCATCCGCAGGCAAGCTTAAAATTTGAATAGTCCAACATTAGCTAATATGCAGTAGAGTAAGAAACTTTTTATTCTGACTAATATGTTCATGTATCCAGTAGCATTTTCTTTGTCATTCCCATTGTTATAAAAGGATACCTAAACGTACATACATCCTACTCGTACTAATATTATAAATGTGAATGTCCGTTTGTTTGTTACGCTTTCATCGTGAAATCATCATGAAACTTTGTACACATATTTTTGGAGGTATCAGAAGTAACATAGGATACTTTTTATTAAATATATATATATATATATATTATCAATGCGAGTGAAGCCGCGGGTAAAGCTAGTATTATATAGACTGATGAATACATTGAAATCGAAGTGAGCGCGTCGGTTAAAAGAAATAAAATCGTTTATTTCCTAAGTTAACAAAAAAATCTAAAACAAATGGAGTGAATGAGTTATCAAAGACATTCCGAAAAAATATAAACTAGACTTGAACTATACTAGCTTGTATGTTCATACCAGTTTAAGCAAATGAAAGCTGCGCGCAACATTCTATGATTATATATATAATAATCGCTACATGCCGAGAATGTTGCGCGAGGCTATTGAAATAAGAAAACACCCCAATTTCAATAGAGAAGATGGTTGGCAAGTACCACCTGCTTGGGATCCAGTCCTAAAAAGAATCAAGTCACAAATCCAAGGATCTACTAAAAAATGTTCGGACAATGTGAGATATTTTTGTGTGAATCGGAACATATATAATTACCTAATCCATCCATGTCGGTAGATGTAATAATTGAATAACTAATGTAAGACAAATACCACCTTAGTCTTTCCTGCGACCACGGACGCTGCAAAGCGTTCGAAACGTCAGGTTTCAACAAAATAAATAAAACACGCGATACTTCCGTTAAAAATAGTTTAATTTCAATGTTAAGAAAATGTAAAAAAAAATACGGATTTATTCATAAGAAGCAAACAGGTCTATATTCGGTACGAGTAACCTGTGATTTTAACATGTTTTTATTGAATTTGATCGCTGATGTGTTTCCAAGCAAAAGCAATCACATGTGCAGTTATTCTATTATAGTATCCTAGTTGCGAAACGACATGATTGGTTTGACCTTTTACAGGCAATTCCTTTGCACGCCGCTGCAGTCACCAGGTCAGGGATATCTTGACAAATTAGAATGGAACAAAGCTGGGATTTTCACATGTTATGTATATTTTTTCAATTTTTTTATATCATCTTTCGTTGAAACATTTATTATGAATACCTGACAAGTATACCTCTCAATATATTTATGAGAACATAATGTATGCTCGTAATAAATTAATTTCTTTTTCAAAATGTACTGAAAATCTTAGGACCAGGAATAGATTGCGTATGCCAGTACATTGGCTTGCTATGACTAATAGATCTTTTGTGGTAAATTGTATTATATAATAAATTACCTGAAACAGTTCTGTCCTTGCCTGACAATATGTTCAAAAGACACATCAAAAATACTCTATGTAAGAAGGGTTATTATAGAATCGATGAATATCTAACTGACAGAGATGTATGGAAATGATTCAGCACATGAATTAATATATATAACTATAATTGTACCACTTGATATCACTATATGTACCTACACTCATTATATTTATTGTAATATGTATAAGATGATTTGAAGAGAAGACCTATATTGGCAAGTTTCTTTTGGCATTTCTTCTTCGCCAATGGTCATTTGAAATGCTGGTAGATTAAAAGAGAGAAAACTTAAAAAAAAGATATAATATTGAAAATGTAAGACGTGTTTAAGTGCCCGTGAGGGTCTAAAGGCAAATAAAGAATTTTTATCTTATCTTTATCTTATCTTTTATAATTAATTTTACAGTATTTGTAGCTATATACATGCAAGTTTCCCTTCTTCTTGGCATTAACCCGTTTCCTAATCAAATAGGATTGGTGGGTTCTACTACCTAAGCCTAAGCGATTTCCATCAGACCTCCGCAATCCAGAGCAAAAACCAGGCCTTTCTCAGGGTAGGTCACACGTCTTTCGAAATATAATTTGTTGAACATCTTGAGGAAACCCGCTGGTTTCCTGTTCATGTTTTACGTCACCGCCACAAGTGATAATCACAAGTACATACGAGTAAAATCGAAAACATGAATTTATTGCCAGGATTTGAACCGGATACCAAGTGTTCAATACGACGCGGCGCCGGTTCCTATCCACTGGGCTATCACTCCATATACATGCAAGTTTCCCGACTGTCAATATTCGCTCACAGTCATTACCTACTTGACACTAGCCAGCCATTTTGTGCCGCGAGTGCTGAACCATTCTATGCTATAAAAACAGACATCCGGAGAGCAATTTTGATAACTACCGCGGCGTAGGCGCACGCCGGCAGAACACCACCGGATTTGATCATTACAGACAGGCGTCCGCTGTGCGCCGCGCTGGCGATGCCCATGCTATCAATGATATTTGACGTGAAAACGTGAATTGTCTGTGCATTAATGCCGTCAGTTTTGAACAAAAGCCTCAGAATTGCTAATCATTATGAAATTAATAACATAATAGCTATGACTGAATTCATCAAAAATAGAACGCGTCTTTACGTATCTATTTTATTGAATTAAATGTCCTTCATTGACAGCTTGATAAATTAGCAAAAAAATGTTCTTAAATCCAAATCAAAAGCACCCAAAACCGCAGAGCATGCCTGAGTGTGGAAGAAGCGAGAGGTATATTTGAATCGTTACACCTGGCGATCCATATTCTCTGCCGACCGCGATGAGAGACAGGCGTGATGATATGTATGTAAAATAATCTTATTACTTTAAGAGGTATGAGGACGGATAATAATAATAAAATATCCCCTGAAGTAGATCACGGTGGGTATAATTCATTATATCATTCTATTCCAAGGGGTCTCTATGCGTTGGATCCATATCCCTGCGCACGCCTATCATATGACCGGGATAATACCCGTGAATAAAAATAATAAATAATAATAACGATAATAACTTGTTAGATTTCTCGTGGAACGATCCAGATGCATAGTTTGTTGTTCATACATAAGTTAGCGAATGGAAGCGCCGATGCCCCGAAATTGTTGCGAACACTTTCATTTTCTGCACGAGACTTCCTCGATCGTCAAATTTAACTTTCTCATTGCTGAGTTTAACAAGTTAACCCCTTGATCAAAGCGCGTTTTATACCGTTTCTTTAGAAAGTATTACAGCTGATCGTTTCCAACCCACCTGTCCAGCGTGTCAACCGATTGGCAAAAAATTCTAGAGAAAACATTACGAAAAATATGAGACTCAGTGTCCGGCATTGCTTCTATTCCGAGGCAATGTGGCAATCTCGATTATGGTGGTGCTAATAGTCCCCGATCGATAGGTTATCACTGAGAACTGACATTTAGACTTCGACTTATGCGTTATATTAAGACATTTAGACTTAATATAACGCATAAGGTTACGGGAGGGTTAGGAGTGGAAAGGTCTCCCAAATCGCTGACTCTGGATTATTCCAGCTGTTACAGGGAGAAGACACCGTGACCCTCGAATCCGATAGCCTCTTCAACTGCAGTCTAATTCCTCATCCAAAAGCCCTCGTCTACGATGTAAACCTTTACTATTGAGAATAATACGTTGTTCTAGAACACCTGTTCTAGAACAACGTATTATTCTCAATAGTTTTCTTCACAATCAACTGCAATGGTATTTTGTGCGAAATATTCGAGTAGCTGGGAGCTACCAGCCTAAGAACCGTCTCGTCTGAAGGCTTGAGACCGTTGTGGATCCTTAAAAAAGTTATGTTAACTAATCGTGCAATGTTTTAGGAAGACTTTGCAACCTTTCTCAAAAATAAGACAGTGATACTCCACAAGACCTGTGTAGTCCAGCCGTGAATGATATAATTTGATAGTTGTAGCAGTCCTCTTAAAACTGGAGTTTAGCGCAGTCAGAATTCAATTATTTTATTGTGATATTACGGCTAACGGTTTTCTATTTTGTCTTCTTGATCCATAGAGACCGAGACAAAGAAAATATAGACTAGATCGAGATTAATTTCAGTGAGATTAACACGATGACAACAATCGAGACGAAAAAAGAAGACTTGCCACAGGTAGATATGTCTTATGTTGTTGTGGATGATGATTATTATATTACGGGTTTGAATCCGTCATTTGATGGGCGTACGCCATGTGCGTGTATGTAAAGGAGAGGTTGTTTGAGAAGATTGATCTCATAGTTAATAGATTCAGGCGTTATTTTGTGAAAGTGAAATTTACATACAATTTGATCTAGCCGGCTTTGTCCGCTTCCGCCACCAATTAGTTCATGCGGCCTTGCGCCGGCCGGCACCCACCCACTACCGTTCGTAGATGCAACATGCCGACGCTGCCATGGCTGTCATCCGTCATCTGGAATGGAAAGCGCATGCCCCCACCACCTGCGCTGCCACGATTGGCCTGGTCATCGCTGCAACACGTGTTTCACCTCTTCACGGGGCATCATCAGGCGCTGTAGACGTTACTCGTTAGAATAACATGTTACAAGTGACCGCACGACCGCAGCAGCTGAAGCAGAGACTACTGGAGCATCCATGGCAGCGTCAGCACCCCACCCACTACCTTTAGTAGATACAACATGTATCTACTAAAGGTAGTGAGTGGGTGGGGGCCGGCCGGCGCTAGACCGCATGAACTAATTAGTGGCAGAAGCAGACAAAGCAGGTTAGATCAAATTGCATGATTGATCTTATGTTATATACCCACCGAGATCCGCTCCTGAGAATATCGATAGAACAATATATCCATGAGCAGGTCACGGCAGTAATTGGAACTATTGCAAATGTGAGGAAAATTATTGGTCTATTGCAATGAGGTCTAACGGGGTTATTGGTACTGGGTTATAACAGGAGAGGGACGGACACCTGCCATAACTATCATATCTGATTGTTACTTTCGGCAGGCGGTGGCTCGCCACTCACTGGATAGACCCCGAAAGAGCCAGAGAAAGTCGGCTGAGGGCGTCACCGGTGTGAGTGACTCAAGAGTTTCGAGAAGTGTGCTGTTCATTCTCCGAAGTCACTCGCGACGTTATTCCCTTTAACACAGCACATCATATAGAGCAATATGCTCTATCGGCTCCTCTCTGAACGGCGGCAGCAAGCCAGAGCTGAGAGTCCAGCATTTGCATTCATGAGTTTCCACTCCAACCGACGAAGACACGCCAATGACGAAGGCCCTGATCGACTCTCTGGAGCACTCGGGTACCCGTGGTGTCATTACGCACCAATAGCTCGCCACAAGCTGCCCTGCGGGCTTATGTATAATCATTACGGCAAGTCCCTTACTGGGTAAAGAGAACCGCATTATAACTCGTTCCTTACATACCTCACTCGCTTCTTTAAAATGCATAGCTTTTCTTATGCACGTTCACCGGTTTCTAGTGCACCTGATATCACCTTCTAATAAATCACGACCACTTTAAACATGATAGGTAAGTCTTGTACTTCCTTCTACATCCTTTGACGAGCTCGGTGGCTCAGTCGTGAATGACGCGACTTTGACGCCAACGCTCGTGGGTTCGATTCCCACACAAGGCAAACATTTGTGTTCATGAACATGTCTGTTTGTCTTGGTCTGGGTGTTTGAAGAGAGGTAGGGCGCATGAAAGCAAGTAAAACGTCTGGGGAAGTACTAACACTTCACAGAAAACCGCAGGCAAATAACAACTCCCTAGAGGGTTGTTGTGTTCCTGCGTGTGAGTGAGGTCATCAGTAAGCTCCCAAGGAGTTGCTGTGTAAGCAGCAGAGGAGGCATCTCGTGAGTGATACTTAATATATTACTAGCGTTATTAGACTACGGTACTCGCTTTACATCAGGTCGGCCGTATGCTTGTATGCCTCTCGACGTAGTATAAAAAAATCCTTTTACTTTCACTACCTTTCTTAACTCATATAATAAATCGTGCTTTCTCTGCTATGTCCAGCTCTCGCATCTAAAGCTATCTTAAGGAAGCGAGAGTTGGGTATGGCTGAGCTGATGTCATAATGTCGATGGCAATATTTTAAAATATATAATTACCTTAAACGAATATCTTATAAGATAAGATAATAAGATAGATAACTTATAAATTAATTGATATATTATTAGGATTTAACAATTAATGTGTTAGTCTAAATGACGTAGTGGTTCAAGCATCAATTTAAATACACACAAATAACATCTAAATCGATCCAGCCATATAGGGGGAATAGCAGTGACTTAAACACACACAGAAAAATTATATATATAAAAAAATAGACAAAGAAACAGTTCAATACCTTTTTCTTTTCTCTTTGGCAACCGATTTTCTTTTTTCTGCTAAACAAAATTCTTTCTTTCTAATAAACAAAATTTGAACACTGAAAAAGAAGTTGGTATTTCGTATGTGTTTTTTACTAAAGAATTTCCACCATTGGGGTGGACGCTAGTTTAAATAGGAAAGGGTGTTATTATCGGTACACAACGTAGGTAAATACATAGTTTGAATTAAATTCTAGTTTGAGTGACATCATATAATTCCCGCAAATAAACAGTATTCAATGGAACTCAATTTCCTTCCTGTCAAGTCTCTCCCTGAATTGAATGTACAGTTGCTGAGCGTTCCACGTGCGCTAGCATTTAAAAAGGTTTTTTTTTTATTGTAGTTATGTCAAGGGACTTTTTCATATACATACATATCATCACGCCTACCTCCCATAGGGGTAGGGTGAGACAATAGAACGCCAGGTGCATAAATCCAAATATTCCTCTCTTGCTACTTCCACATTCATCAACCTCTTCATGCATGCTCTTCGGTTTTGTGTGCTTTTGATTCGGCCCTTTTTCAGAACATCACCAATTTGTATCTCCATTCACCCTTGCTCGATATACTTCTTTCGTAACTCTTTTTAAGAGAGGTAGAGCGCATCAAAATAGCCTGTCTGAGGAAGTACCTGCACCTCACAGAAAACCGCAGCCAAATAACAACTCCCTCGAGGTTTGTTGTATACCTACGTGCGAGTGAGGTCACCAGTATAATATGTAATATTCTTTACATAAGGCGGGTCCAGTGTTTTCATGCCGTGTTGTATAAAAAATACTCTTATATCATTGTATCTATCTCTAAGTTCACGTCAAATCCCGTGCGGAGTAGGCAGAGAGCACAGAGCACCACATAAATCGATACTTACAAACCTCACTCGCTTCGCTTAACATTAATTGCTCTTCTTATACACGCTCAGAAATCGGCGGCCACACTCCAGAAGACTAAGAAGAAGAATAAGAAGACACTGCAGAAGGAAAGAATTACGAAACAGATGTATGACTTGTATATGTGTTGTATGTGTTTATATCAATCACACGGTCAAATAACAGAGTGGTAAAAGATGTTACATTGAAAAGGGTATGTTGAGATGGTTTGGACATTTAGAAAGCATGAATGATATACTTACGACGCGAAAGTAGAAGGATGTAGGAGCCGAGGAAGGCCAATACTTACCTACCATGACCAAATTGGTCGTGTTCTATCAGAAGGTGTAAGTCACGTGGCGCTCGATGCTCTATGCCTACCCTCAAGGGGTTTGGCGTGAAGTTATAGATAGATAGATATATTTTTACAAAACGAAGCTATGTCAACATGCGTAGCGTAGCTCCTTTATGTTGGGTTTGAGACATACGAGTAGGTGGGCATACTACATATATTTCATGATTATGTATGTATGTCAGAGACAGTCAGAGACAATACAGTTTTCCCGATTGAAATTACTTTGCTTCTTTCTTTCAATCGCTTCCCTGACTAGGCGCAACATGAAGCGTTCAGTTGAGAGTTTGATGGTATTATGCAGCTCAATCCAGTGATTGACATCCGTTTGCAGAAGGTGTTCGGCTATGGCGGATTTCTCAATTTGTCTGTACAAACCGCGGCAAGTTCCATATTTACAATAATAGTGTAAACATCAGCGAAAGTTTAAAATTATACATTGAATTAAGAATTTTACCAAATAAGTTAAATAATAATATTATGTCACAAATCTTTATAACTTAAAAATTAAAAAATCATCAACACGGTAGTAAACCTTGTCAGCCAACAATACTTTAAGTCGATTTTTGAAAATCGGAAATGGTAGCTTCTTAACGTGATTTGGTATGTGGTTGTAAATAAATACCGATATTTAGAAATTGCTCTTATTAAGAAACGTTGTGTGTGATGGTCCAATGCCCAACCTCCCCGGATCCCTCAAGCTGCGTGTTTGCATGTGGAGATAATGTATATAAATTTGAATTCTTTTTTATAAACACTGCCTGTGTATATATATATATATATATATATATATATATATGGGAGAGTAAGTATCTTCATACGTACTGACGTGACGTCGTTGTTAATTAAAATTAGAGGCCCTTCTGCCCGCTGACCCACCGTGGAGTAGCTTGGCGGTCCCTGATCAAACTTTAATAATACGTATAAACGAGTACAAGTTTTATAAAATCACGTTTTCTCTGGAGATACACCTATATATAGGTTATAAACATAGAAAGCGAAACTTTGTCTAAATATAAAAGTTGATCTAAATCGTTCGAGCCTTTTCTACAGATCATCATCATCATCATATCAGCCGAAAGACCTCCACTGCTGAACATAGGCCTCCAACCTTTTTTTTACATGCCGTGTGGTGCCGGTATAGAAATGCACCACCCCCTCTCGTCCCGTGGGTGCCGTAGGAGGTGGCTGAGGGAGACACAATCGGATGACAGGCAGCAGCGTCATCTCGTGTCTCGTCACTGACTCAAAGTGCGATCACCAAGCCGCCTGTCAAGGGTGGTGATTATGGCAAAAGCCCTATAATTTCTATAGGTAGATGATAATTACCTATCCATCTATTTAACTTCACGCCAAATCCCTTGCGGATTAGGCACGGAGACCCGAGCATGGCTGGATCGTTGCACACTTCACTCGCTTCTTTAACATTCATTATCATGCGCGCTCGCCGGTTTCTAAATTATGATATGTGAAATATAACTCCAGCCGGAAAATAACTTCCTTAAGGGTTGTTGCGTTGCTTTTCACAGGGTTGGGAACGCACAGATGATGTTTCGGTTCTTCTTTTGACGACCTCCGTGGTGAAGTGATTAGCATTACTCCTTTAACACCTACGCTCGTAGAATGTATTCATTAGCATGTCGGTTTGTCTTGGTCTGGATATTTTTTAGGGTTGTTGTATTGGGAGGGCTGCTTGTTTCCCTCTCGACGTAGCATAATACAGAAGTCAAATATAGAAAAAACATCGGGTCTTCATTGGGCATGCTCACTATCACGTGGTGCATCTCGTTAATTAACAAGCTAGACTCCGAGGAAAGGAGTACCTGCATCTTACTGAAGAACTACTCCCTGATGGGTTGTGTTCTTGCTCATGTAGTTTACCAGTAAACTCCAGAGGAGTTGCTGTATTAACAGTGATGGTGGTAACACACGAATGATATCACTTGAATTTCAAGCGTTAATAGCCTACGGTAACTACTTTACATTAGGCGGGACGTTTACATGTTTGCCTCTCGATGCAAACATGTACCTAAACAAAAAAGTAATTTTTCATTTAAATACTCTAGTATGCCTTCTCGAGGGACTTGGCATGAACATGTAGATACTCGTAGATAGACAAAACCCTAGCTCTACTGGACAGAATACCAGTTAGTTACTTCCGATCAGAATCAATGATTATTCATCATTATCTCTTTTCCTAATCCATTACGATTGGCAAGGTCCGCAACTTACGCTTAAGGATTTGACGAAGATACATTTTTTTACATGTAGCGACTGTCCTCAGACCCCCACAATCCAGACCTTTCTTAAGTTAAGTCGCAACTCTTTGGAAATATACTTACAATTTTCGTCACGATGTTTATGACTTTCTTCCTAGCGAGTGACAATTATGAACTTGTACATAAATCCGAAAATATGAATTCAGTATATGGCACCAGGATTCGAAGCGGTGACCGGCCGATCCGTTACCCACTGAGCTATCACTGCTCATCACTGTTCATTGATTAAAAGTGTGAAAAGATGTATTTTTACATACCGCACACGAACAGCCGTGGTCAAATCGAGCTGTTATAAATTGGTTATGCGACATATTTCCCTTATACCGGATGGAGCCAATTTGAGCATTGTGTGGCGGCGCAGGCGTACAGACCAACAGTTCTCAAAAGGCCACCGTTATATCTACATCACACATACGATAAATACACCATGGCCGATTAATCGATACACGGAGCGATTAATTCAATCGATTCTCGTGTAAAGAGTGACGTCAAAAATGTAGTGACCTAAATTTGTGGGGTTTTTTTTATAGTGTTGTGGTATCACTGATATGTGATACCACCTGTAATCTGTCACCACGGATAAGGATAAGAAAGAGACAAAGCGAGCGAAAAGAAAAAGGATATCCGATATGAGGTACGCGTTCAGTAAACATATATATCCGTTCAAGAGCAGAGTGATAGCCAGACTACTGATGGTCACTGGTTTTAATCCTGGCGTGGGCATGTACGACTGAATTCCTGTTCTAGGACTTATGTACATATCATCAAGTCAGTCTCCCATTGGGGTAGGTAAAGAGAATGGAACGCCAGGTGCGCTGATCCAAACATACCTCTTCATGTATGCTCTTCGATTTTAAGTGCTTTGATTTATGTAGGTAAATATTTGTGATAATGACTTTCTTCGAGAGTGAAAGAAAACATCGCAAGAAAACCCGCTCGTTCAATAAATAATGCTTTCAAAAGACGCGAGTCGCAACCTAAGATTTTGTTTTCTCTCTGGGTTGCGGAAATTCGATGACAATTGCCCCATGTCAAAATCAGTACGTTAGTTCAGGGCTAACCAGACCAGATACGATCGCGGGCTAATACAAATCACTGTATATATTGGAGGGCCGCAAAAACAAATACCTAGCGTTAATTTATTTATTTAGAAAAAATGGCCATAGTGATAAATTTAGTTTCATTAATTCTTTATAGTTTGTAGTTTTATTAATGTTTTATTGATAAATTAATCTTTTACAAATTATATCACTATCGACATTAATATTTGTTATAGCCAAGCGCAGTGCGTGTGTAAGTGAATTACCAGACAGTGAAGACCTATATTTAAATTTTATAAAATTGTCATGGGCCGCATCAATATTAGGCGCGGGCCACATGCGGCCCGCGGGCTGTGCTTTGGACAGCCCTGCGTTAGTTAATTAAATTAATTAAACAGCTAATTCTTAGACTTAAGTTTCTTAGATTAGGCTGATGAGCTCGGTGATGCAGTGGTGAAACGCGCTGTTACGCTACTTTGACACCAACGCTCGTGGGTTCGATTCCCACACAGTACAAACATTTGTGTGCATGAACATGTCTGTTTGTCTTGGTCTGGGTATTTTCTATGTATACTAAGTATGTATTTATAAAAAAAAATAACGTATGTTTATCAGTTGTCTGGTACCCATAACACAAGGGTCGCTTACTTTGGGGCTAGATGGCGCTGTGTAATTTGTAAACGAACATTGCTGTCAAAATAGCGTTGTTAACCATTGCGCTACCGACTTCGTGAAAATAGCAATATCTCATACCAACAATTCACGATACTCAGATGAGGTAGTTCTCTCCTAAACACATTTTGAAAACGTACAGAGCAATCTTGCTGAGAAAGCGCACTTTTTTATACAACTTTAGGAGGCATAAAAGCATACGTACTGATGTAATGCGGTTACCGTTGCCTATGAACGCTTGTAATACGTTAAGTGTCTCCTTAGAAGCTTACCGGTGTCCTCACTCACACGCAGAAACACAACAAGACTCTAGGCAGTTGTTATTTGGCTGCTGTTTTCTGTTAAGTGGGGGCACTTCTCCAGACGGGATGCTTTAATGTGTCCTACCTCTCTTAAAAACACCCAGATCAAACACAACAACATGTATGTACACAAATGTTGGTCTTGTGTGGGAATCGAAGCCACGAGCGTCGGTGACAAGGTCGCGTTATAAACTGCTGCGCCAACAAAAATAAATATTTTTGTTACTGACATAACTGAAAATTGAAATAAAATAAACAAATGTCCATAAGCTACGGTGACTGTTTAACATCAGGCAGGCCGTATGCTTGATTGCCACCTTAGTGGTATAAAAAAAAACTGAATAACGTATATGATATTATAAATAATCATCAATCTGAAATCTCTCTTCAATAGTCACTACGGGAGACAAACTTCAATGTATGATAAAAAGCTTTTACTTCTACAAACGATTTCATGATCATTGTTTGTATAAGAAACAAACGCGATATCATGTTTATAAAATATAATATTCGAATTCAAACAGTTTTATGAACAGGAGCGCAAAGCTTTCAGATTGTTCCGTGTTTTATTTACTGTCTAAAAGCTTAGCATGAGCTTGTTAACGAAGGCTTATATTTCGTATTTTGCGGTGTAGACTACACCGCAAAATACGAAAGCTCAATTTTTGGAAGCTTCCATTACATGTAGCTCACGAAATATGTGTAAATTTTGTGAAGTAGCTTTCATTAAATTCTACCTAGCGTGCTGTATGTGGACAGATATTATGTTTTAATTTTATGCTCTTCTATTTTTAAAACATGTAATTATAATAATAATAGATAAGTAATTATTATTAAATTTACATGTCCTCCTCAAGATCTCGTATAGGCGTTTAATTTCCAATACAATTCGCGATAGAACCAAATTTTTGCCGAGACTGTTAATATATTGTAGGAGCAGTGAAAGCCCAGTGGAGTAGAAACCGGCCTATTGACAAAATGGTCTCCGATTCGAATCGTGGCGAGAGCATGTACCACTAAGTTCGTTCTTGCGGATTTATGTACATATTTATCGCTTGCTCGACGGTGAAGGAATACATCGTGAGGTGAACCCACACGTCCAAGAAATTATATTTCGAAAGACATGGTCTAACCTAAGAAAGATCTGGTTTCCCTATTAGGTATTTGTAGATACTGGCAGCTTACGTAATAGATTCAATTAAAAAATATATGTGCAATGAGAGGTAAATTCTTTGACAAAAGAACCTTAATAACGCTCAAACTCGTTCGCAAAAAAGATCGTATGTAAAAATGTACCATGTAAAACTCAGTATCTTCGCCAAATCCTTAGGCTTGGGCAGCGGACCCCGCCAATTCCAATGAATTAAGAATAGACTGGTAATATATTATTTCATTGACATCAGCGAATCACGATGAGAACTTTGCAATAATCTTCTCAAAGGGGCCTCTGCATATTCCATCCGTGTATCCGAGCACAGCAGGAGCACGGCTATGAATTGTCTAGGATCTTAGGTGAAATTAATTATTATAAAAGACTAGCTACTCGCCCCGGCTTCGCACGAGTGATCTGATCGCTACCAAACTTCAAAGGATCACTCGCTGGACTGATCTGAAGATTCCCTGAAAATTTCATCAAAATCTGCCCAGCCGTTTTTGAGTCCATAGAGAACATACAGACAAACATTCATTTTTTATATACCTATAGATTATATGCAATAGGTTACGTTTTAAAAGAAATCCTTTTTTAAAACGTAATCTATTGCCGATGATCACTTGTCAAGTTAAAAGTCTGAGGTCACAAAAAGCAAGAAACTGGTTTATAAATCAATTAAAGAACATTGTACATTTCTATAACTATCGTAAATGAAGTGCTGTGGAACTTGGCAGCCGTCAGATCTGAACTTTTGTTGGTAACAACGGCTACCCCGGGGGTCGTTTCTAATGAATTTGATCCGCTTCCTATATTTATGCTTTTGTCGCGATGTCGTTAATTATCGAAAAGGTTAATTAAAAGTTAAATCGGCAGTAATATAATTTTTACGAAGTTATTTTTTTTTAATTTTCTATGTTTAATGATCTAAGTCACTTCGAATTGGTCAAATATTTTACTTAGTCAGTTAGCGATAAAAATTAGTTAACTTAATAATTTCATTATTATAAGAGATAATAATGAAATTATTAAATTAAGAATTATTAAGTAAATACGTACATAAAATTTAAGAAGAATTGATTGATTATAAGGGAGCGTTTGACATAAACAATTGCAAGAATGTATTTATAACATACTAGCTTTTACTATGATATATTTTTTTTTTAATGAAAAGTATCCTATTTTACTTCTGATACCTCCAAGAATATGTGTACAAAGTTTCCGTAATTGAACCCACAAGCGGATCGGAACTTTTTATCATACATTGAAGTTTGTCTC
Source organism: Pyralis farinalis (assembly GCA_947507595.1). Taxonomy (NCBI): domain Eukaryota; kingdom Metazoa; phylum Arthropoda; class Insecta; order Lepidoptera; family Pyralidae; genus Pyralis; species Pyralis farinalis. The sequence goes on from OX382265.1 coordinate 35,477,470, forward strand.
CCGTAGTGACTATTGAAGAGAGATTTCAGATTGATGATTATTTATAATATCACATACGTTATTCAGTTATGTCAGTAACAAAAACATTTATTTTTGTTGGCGCAGCAGTTTATAACGCGACTTTGTCACCGACGCTCGTGGCTTCGATTCCCACACAAGACCAACATTTGTGTACATACATGTTGTTGTGTTTGATCTGGGTGTTTTTAAGTCAAAGTCGCGTCATTCAGGACTGAGCCACCGAGCTCGTCAAAAACCTTATGACGAGTGTACCAGTGGCAAATGATGCTACTTCTACTTCATTAATTCACACACAGGAGGAACATTTATGTGCATATGAGCATGTCTTGGTTTGGGTGTTTTAGAGGTGAGGGGGAGGGCACATCAAAGTAAACCCCCTGGGAAATTACGAGTACGTCCACCTCACGGAAAGCCGCAGTCAAATAACAACTGACTGGAGAGATGTTGTACTACTGTGTGTGAGTGAGGTCACCACTAAGCTCCTGAAGGGTAACTGTGTAGCAGAGGTGGCATTGCGCGGGTGATTAATGTAATGCAAGCGTTTTTTATTTTTTATACAACTTCGGGAGGCATTCAAGCATACGGCCCACCTGATGTAAAGCAGTCCCCGTAATCCATGAAGGCTTACATACATTAAGTATCACTTGATAACACAGAAACTCCTTAGGAACTGACTAATGACATCACTCAGACGCAGGTACACAACGACCCTCCAGGGAGTTGTTACTTTACTGCGGTTTTCTGTGAGGTTGAGGTACTTCCTCAGAAAGACAGCTTTGATGCGCCTTACCTCTCACAAAAACAACCAGACGAAGACAAACTGACATGTTCATGCTCACAAATTTTTGTCCTGTGTGGGAATCGAACCCACGAACATTGGTGTCAAACTAACGTAAGAGCTCGTTTCACCACTGCGCCATCGAGGTCGTCGCTGCGAGGGTAGCAGCAGTCTTGTAGTACGATGCACCATCTGCAGAAGCTATGCTAACCGCTTCACATCGAGTCGTACTGTATGCTTATTTGTTAGTTTAAAAATATTCCTTAAGCGTCTATTACATCCAATCTTCGCATCACCCATAAATTGACTAGTAGAGAATGATTGTGCAGAAACACACAAGCACGAAGCAAGTTGTACAAGAATGTATGAAGGCGTCGCTCTGTGGTTTGAACATAAATCCTCGATCTTTAAGTATAAACATTTTTAAGGTTCTTTTGTCAAAATGTACCTCTATTATCACTGCACATATGTTTTTAAATTTAATCTATTACGTAAGCTGCCAGTATCTACAAATATGTCATAGGACTTATTTTTTAAATAAATAATTAAATAAATAAAAAATCAGCTTCTAGTGTAATAAAAATTTGAAAAGTTCCCTCGATTTCTCTAGGATCCCATCATCAGAGCTCGACCTGATGACCATGGGTGGAAATCTGGAAAGTATACACTTTCAAACAAAAACAAAATCCGAATCGGTCCAGGCGTCTTCGAGTAATTGGGGAATATACATAAAAAATAAAAAGTTCCGCCGAATTGAGAACTTCCTCCTTTTTTAAAGTCGGTTAAAAATATGGTATAGCTTGGCTAAGCCCTATTAAAAAAACAATAACGCGCTGTTTGAAATTTTCTTGGGTTTTTATTGCTGTGCCAGCCACATGTTTCGCCAATGTACACAGTTTTTTTTTTTTTTTTTTTTTTTTTTTTTTTTTTTTTTTTTTTTTTTTGACCTGACTATGTAGTTAGCCCCGGTTGGGCTGTCACTACGTCACCGGACTAGAATGTACACAGTTAATTTGTCTATTTTAATACACGTGTAATAGTATATTATTAAGTATACTAACTTTTAGTCAGAGTAAGTCAACACACATTGCATTTCACATTCTCATTCATTCATTCACAAACTGAATGATATATGTACAAAGTAAACTACTCATATTTTATTTCAACAATATTATTTAAAGACTCTTTAGCGATAATCTATAATCTCTGTGCGACTGTTTGATCACAGACTAATTTGTATCTGACATTGACAGATCTTAATTATCAACATTTTGTATTTCACTCTGAAGAGTTTTATTTTGTTTAATTTAGTATATTTTTCACCTGTTTTTAACATATTCTATGCATAATTTTTATATTTCTGAATTTCTTTTCCATGCATGTATGCATGTATACTTTAATTATACCAAATATCCTCGCTCCGTGCGCGCGATAAGCTTAAAAAAGGCTACAAAGCTTTTCATTCACGTATTAATATATATTTGCTATGACTACGTATGACTTTATCATAATTACGATTATTTTTGACAATCTGTAAGACTATAGACAAATAATACCTACTAAAGACCAATAATATTAAATCTCTTCTCAGTTTGACCACAGACTTTAATCACAAACAAAAGTGGAGGTATTTATTTAGATATACATTATGTTTGTGTGTCTAACGCATCGTAGTGTGTGTATTTTTTTTTTATTAATTTAATGTATTTTTCAAGCATTATTATAAAAAAAATTAGCTTTCTGCACTTCTATATGGAGATAAACTATGCCAAATTTCATATCGTTGCGTAATTTTAGCAAAAAGGGGTATAAAGTTTTTGCTTCAAGTATTAATATATTGATAAATATATTTCTTTGGTGTCATATATATTTGAAAGCAAACCATTCAACTTTCATTCAGTATTACCGAGCTGTGTATGACTGCCGGTAACAATGATCTGTCTAAGATGGCGATACCAGCTTTCACGAACACGGTTCTCTTTGTATGTCGTAATGTTGTGTTGAGACGAATAGGAACATTTGATATTCAAATTATGTGAAAAGAAAATCAAAAAAAATCTTCGCTCTATTACATAAAGTATACTGGAAGTACCCGGTGTAAGTGGTTCACCGGATTAACTAGCCTCGCCTGCACGTGGTACATACTGCCATTCGGAAATCGAAGCGTTGGTGAAAGAGAGGCACCTCTTTATGCCTCGTTGCCGCATTGATTTGCTATAGACGTTGTTGATGGTATTAGTGGTATTACCTTCCCCTTTATTTGATATATTCGTGTATTTATATTTCTTATTCATCTCTTTCGTTCACATTTCAGCATTTGAAATGTCACCATTTTTTAATAAACATAATAAATAAACATGTTATAATTCACATAAAAACTAAGTTATATTCTTATTTTTGTTCAAGTGCTATGATTGTGTTTCGTTAGTAGTGCTGATTTAGATAATCAATCGACATAAACCTGAAGACGTAAACTGTTTTCACTCAACTCACTGCAGTCATCTGTTATAAAAGCAAGGGGTCATGCAAGGACTTACAGTTTCATGGCATGCATTAACAGTTCAATGCAGATAAATACAATTGTTTATTAATACATATTAAAAATTTAATGGTGGACTTAAGATATTCTGTTACTAGAATAATAATGAAATTTACAACTACACATATACATAAAAACAGATATTTGTACGTATGTATGTACATCTGCACGCCAGGCCCCTTGCGGGGTAGGCAGAGGGAACCGAGCGCCATAAGACGCGGTCCTTACACCCTTCACACGCTTCGTTCATAGCTCTTTTCATGAAAGCTCGCCGGTTCCTGGGGCTCTTAACATCACCTTCTTAAAAAACACGACCAATTTGGTCATGGTAGGTTAGTCTTGATCTTTCTATTTTTTTTTATAGATCATAGGAAAGTGGAGGGGAGCACAAGCATACGGCCTACCTGATGTAAAGTGGCTACTGTATGCTAAAAGCGCATATAACATAGAAAATAATGCGCGCATTTTGCCACTTTTTCTGCTAACACAACAACTCCAATAACAACTACTGTTGACAAACTATCTCACTGACTAGTAAGATCACAACAACCCTACATAGAGTTGTTACTTGTCTGCGGTTTTCTGTAAGGTGGAGCTTCTCCAAAAAAAAAGCCTCTCCCTCTCCCCAAGAGAGGTAAGCCCTGTATTGAGGCGCCATACCACTCTTAAAATATATTATTTATCTTGAAATAAATGAAACTAACACTGATTAAGCTGACCCTAATTAACAACAAACTTTAATTCCAGGGTTGACTTCCGCGGACTGAAGTGTGCAACGGCACTCCGCAAAGCTGCGATGTACGAAAGCAGTTGCTCTTACGCAGGTGCTCTGGAACTGAAAAGAAGCGCCCTCAAAGAAGAACCATGGCCTACGACAGAATGGCCCCCATACCGCCTACATCAATCCACCTTCGAGCAGCTGAAGCAGAGTGTGGAAAAAGCAAAGGCTGCGCTGCAAGATCGATCAGGGTTATTAGGCACGGCGACAGCATTCGGTGACTTTTATGGAGGGCAGTTGGGTCAGGATGCATCAGGCACGACCCTCGGATTTGGCCGGACGTCTCGAACGGACGATTCAATGCTGGGATCGATTGATAAGAGTAAATCGATAGGTGAGTTAAATACACTACTTTTTGTATATATGTAAATAAACACATGTATCGGTTGTTAGTATAAGCTACCGTGGGCTATTGACACGTGCCATCCAAGGAGTATAAGACTCACGCATAGAGAACTCTCTGCCAACTAATTATCTCCTTTAGAGCGTGTTTACTTCCACATATAGTTAGAATACTTCATCGTCTAAATTGGCTCTGAAAAATCTCTAAAATATATTTATATATGTATATAAATCATCGTTATATATATATTATTTTCTTTGACACGTATTGCTATTGATAATTGTTTATTATGCCAATAATCTATTTCGTTTAGGTTGTACACCTTGCCTCTACACCTTGCCTCTCGCCTATCAAGCTCCAATTAGACACTCAAAGGGTAACTGGAAGGGAATCTTTACATGGAATAATTTATTTAATGTTGCATTTCATTTTTTTTTTTCAATATTTTTTATGTACAATAAAAATATGACAAAAGAAAACAAACAGCATCTCAAGTAAAAAACACAAAAAATATACAAGTAACAGAATGGCATACAGGATAAAAATCCTTTTTTAATTTCATTACAGCCTTATTTTAGTTTAGTATAAACTACACTATATGTTCAATTCAAATAAACATTAGTAATCGGATAATTGGACAAGGGAAGAAAGTGAGCATTGCCCCTGAATAATGTTCAAACATGCAGTGGACGACTTTTTCTTCCAGTTAAACACTCTACTTTATATTTCGACTCTCGGGAAATAATATTTTATTATTTATATCCTACCCGATTTTAAATACATATTGGAACAAGTTTTAGTTACAAATACACAAAGCACTTAACTAATTAATAGATTCAGGCGTTATTACGCGAAAGTCAAATTTACTGGCTATTTAATCTAAACTATTTTGTGTGCTTCCGCTACCGTTTAATCTTTATCTGTAGGATATCTATCTCTAGATTAGAATCTATTAACTATTTAATGGCAGCAAGTATAGTTGATCAGGTGAAAATGTATATAAAACTGACAAACTGTATTGCCATTCAGAAAATGTGGTTTAACCAACAGTGTAAACACATCCACGTGCTTCCCAACTATATTTATATAAAAAAAAATCACAATCAGTAACGGCTAATAAAGCTATAAAAAGTTCAATTCATTCTGCTAAATGAGGAAGTGCACGCATGCACGTACTACGTGCAGAACTAACACGCAAAAAAAGGCTCAAGAACTCGCGTCCAATTTTATACACAAAAAGTACATCTCTCAGACAAAGAAACTTAACACATTTTACAACAACGCCCATCTCCTTTAGTTTCTAACTATACTAATACTGCAGATCACTAGTTCTACCCTCGCGTCAAAATGTATCATCTACACAGTGTACTAATCAAGAAATAAAACTTTTGGAAAAGGGTTTAAAGTATAGTATTCGTCTAAAACGAACACAAAGATACTTTAAAAATATTTTAAGAAATTTTTAAACATTCCATAGCTATAATATCTTAAGTCTATTTCATTTCAAAATTGCGTTAATTATTGAGGTCAAGGCATTGGTTCCTGTCAAACAAAGATTGTCGAGTAATAATATTTAGTAGCCGAAGCACACATACATTTAGATCAAATTGCTTACAATGCACTTACATGCGGTAATACAAATATTTCAAAGCACGCTGTCAAATATTATTATGGAAATGACGTTTTGGGTCAATGAGCAACAGATAATTATTAAACTAATATATAACATTATGATGGCAATCAAACACACTTTGTAGTCAATTAATTTAAGTACGTTTCATTTTTATTCCTCCGCAACCCATAGAAGGAAATTAGTCCTTAAGTTAGGTCACACGTCTTTGGAAATACAATTTCTTTGATGTGCGTGTTTATCACGATGTTTTCCTTTGCCGCCGAGTACACGAATTTAGTAGTATGCTCTTAACAGGCATATTTCATTAAACATGTGAATCGGATGGGAACTGAGTCACAGGGTTTTATGCCATTAAGCCGGCAATTAAACAGTTTATATCTATCATACATTTCCTCATATTTCTGTAAACTATAAAAATAGTACCATTATAGCCGAAAAGGCAACATAAGAACGTTTGAAAATGAATGAAGTGCAACGTGTCATATGAACCCCTTTATATTTTATATGACAACAAAAGATATCGACGCCTTTAAATTTTTACGTTGTCGTCGTTCGCCGATACCGTCGCTTTGGAGGTCATTGTAGTCCTCAATAGCAGATATCTCGACACAAGCTACAAAGAATAATATTTATTCTCCTTCACACTACCGCGCAAACAATAGTGAACCTTAGCGGGGAGCAGTAAACATCAAATTCGTAACACAAAAATGCTGAAGTTGAACCCTTTCAGATTAGGCTTTGTAACGTATAGGTATAAAGAGACGGAAGGTGGGGAGCCCAGCATCTTCCACAGATAACAATCTCAAGGGAGCGAAACGGGGCGTGCAGGATTTTCCTTCCCGTTGCCATGACAACGCGCCCGCCCACACCCCGCCCTCGAGATGATCGCCTCGGCAGGCTCGATAATAATTGGGAATTGTGAGAATAAAATTATATCCTTCTATTAAAATGCACTTGGCTGTGTTTACGGACTAGCATGTAATTATGTATTTACAAAACTTTGTTGAATGCAACCACTGAGCCATTGTTTTATTAGATTTCGTGTTTCCATTTTCAACCTTTCGTTCTGCTTTATAGCAAGCAGTTGCTGAGCTGAATTACCTGTCGATGGCACCGATAATTCACTGTCGATGGCGAGCGGTACGCTTATAGATGAAAGCTGTAGGTGTCATATCAAAGAACTCCTCGGAACACAACCCATTATACAATCGGTAAAGAACACAAGGGAGTCAGTCTATCCTTAGACTTATAAGCTCAAATCGTACCTAAACTTAGCATCGTGAACTCGCGCCACTCGTGTCTGAACCCGCAAGATCAAAGCTAGATTTACTCGTCGAAAGGTGATCATGGTAGCTTTTCCATGTCCATAAAGTCCAGACTAGTTTAGCATTAGCCCTTGCCCCGAGTTGAATTATCGCTTCACTCTGTTGTTGACTACGCCAACTTTGTTTGATGACAGTTTAACCTTCTCCTTTTGTGGAGAAGGTCAAACTGTCATCTCATAAACTAAACTCATTGTAAATAATGTATGTTGAACTTCATGTATATTACAAATCCGCACATTTAGGGTAAACGGAAGAGATTTTGCATATATTTTTAAACAATGAAATTATCGCTGTTAAATTATGAATCTTTTGTTCCTACTGAAGCTACTGTCATAATTATAAATTGAATAATTTTGATACCAGACTAAATAATAGTGACAGATTCATTTAAATTCTACAGCAATTTAAAAATGTCTAAAAGATATAACCTTCTGCGAACTTAGTTAAAAAAAGACTAACAAAAGACAATAACTTTCTGCCATTAAAAAGTCGACAATTCATAAAAAAATGTAAATTGGAGCGAGTCTCGGCGTCATTGTTAGTGGAGGTGCCGACCGGGCCTTCCGCCTTTGACTTAATGAAACGCATTTCGGCCCTCATTTCAATATTCTCTGAAATTTTATTTCGTTTCGTGCTCTCTTTTTGTCTAGTTATTACACAGCTTAACTATTTATTTACCATTCTAGATGGTAACTATGTTTCCCTTCACGTATATCATAAAAAATTCAAAGTCCTGGCTGAGTGATATATCAACGCACAACCTAAACCGCTAATTCCCAGGCAATGAAATTTGAAAGGTGTGTTCTTTCTGAAGTGTCGGTATCCACTAAGAAAGGGTTCTTGCAACATTGCACCCCTAAGAGGTAAAAATGGGTGTAATAGTTGGTTTGAAAAATCGTATTCCCTATGTGTATCAAATTGAAACTTGGTATAAATACTCTCGAAATAAATAATGATACAAATATTTTATGATTCTTCGAAAAAAATTGTATTCCCTGCTTAAACTTTGAAACTAAATACTTTCAAAAACATAAAATAAAACATATTTTTCGAAAATCAACCCCTAAGGGGGTAAATGTGCTGTAAACCTCTAACATCATGCAAACTCCACCAAACCCAATTATTATAATGGTTATACTTCATTGTTGATAGCGAGATACAAAGAAATACTGCGTTAGGTATAGTATTTCATGGGCTTCAATTCGTCGTAGGTCGTAGGATGATGTAGGCCACGCGGGCGATGCCGCGGGCAGAAGCTAGTTATTAATTTGCAAGGATTGATTTGTATCTACGTCAGATTGGATGGAAAAACTGAAAATTCTCACAGGATTATATTTGACGTCTACTGCATTTTTTTTCCCCTTATTAAAATGCATTATTGTTTGAAATAGGAATGTGCCAGTGGAAAAATAAGTAGAACTCCCGGGTCTGAGTGTGGCAGCACTTAATATTACCGTCCTCCTTCGAGAACCCCGGAGGTTAATGCTACATGTATAAGAATACAGTTTTTTCAAATATATTAACTTCAACTGGTTCTGTACAAAATAAATCAAAAAATTTTTACGCGTACGTACTAACTCTCCGGTTGACTTCAACCGTATGTTTATGGTATGTTTGTATGCCCGTCGGTCGACTTCAGCGCAAACGGCCATACACGTACATAGCTATCCTCTCAAAATTCGGATAGACTGTATCAGAGACGCAAGCGCATGGATGGTCTTGTACGTGATGGGGAATACATTTTTACATATTATCTGTGAATATTAACACATTTTACCGATGTCAAAGATGATCTTCGGGTATCGTCATCTATCATTATACCTTAGCTGGCAGTTTTAGACGTAATATATTTCACGTGGTAGCGACATAGTCGTGCGGTCATCGATTTTTTACAAAAGTGTGAACTTTTGTTTGAGCAGTCAGAACCCATTATATACGTTTTCCAATACATTTCGCGGTCGCATTCGACCACCCGGGTCTCGAAGGGTTAAAGAATCATCATCATCCGAGCTTTAGTTCCGCTCGCGTCATAAGTGCCATAAATATACACAGCGCGTGATGGCAAAGTTAGTTCCCAAAAAGCGCGTTTACAGTGCCATTTACTCCAGCGACGTATCCACTATCCATTAATATCGTTTTTCCCAAAATAATGGTAATAAAGTAACCGTTTTTTATTTATTTTATTTCAGTACAATTAAATACAATTCTGTTGAATTTTTATCCTAAATTAATACAGAAAATTTACACTTGGTGGTAGTGATAACAATAATTATGTCAAAGGAAAATATAATAATTAAAATACATTTAGTCAATGGTTATTAGATAATATGTATATTTTGTGTCACTCAAACAAATGAAATCATACAAATACTCCTTCACTCTATTATTGAAACACCTACTATACAAGATTCTTTTCAACTCAATTGGTAGTTTATTGAATAATTTTATAGACTGTAATCGAACACAATGTTCTACGATTGCAGTTTCGATATTACTCGTATGTTTGATACCAAATCTTGCCTTCTAGTATTCTCTATAATTTTCCTTTTGTCTTCAGTTTCATATTGATGGATATGTTTCGACAAATGAGTTAGCAATACATAAATATTCAGGCTTGGAACTGACAAAATTTCCAAAGCCACAAAATGTTCTCGACATGACTCTTGTTGGCGGATGCGAGCGATGATGCTTATGGCCCTTTTTTTCAGGATAAAAGCTTTTTCATATTGTAGTCATAACTCCTGCCCCAGAATAGAATATCATACCGAAGGTTCGAATCAACTAAATCATAGTATACCATTCTGAGATGACTAACATCAACTTCGTTTCGTACGTAGCAAGCGGAAGTAATTTTATTATCTACATCATAAAGTTCGTCCTTTCAGTTCAAAAAAATATCAATCACTGTTGATGGTAAGATCCTCTAACTCCAAAGTTATAAGAGATCACGTCATAACATACCTACCTAGTTTAAAAATGAAAATAAAATATTTACGAGATTAAAAAATTGGATTCAAAGCTTCTAAAACTTGTTTGTGCGGTAGTCCGTAACGAATTTAGTTCCTACAGCAGGACAGTTTCTACCAGCCCTATATTTAGCTCGTCGAAAAACCGCAGTCTTTCGAAGCGGTTTTATAGTTCAATCAAAAAGCTTCCAGGCTTTTGAGTATTTACTGTTAAAGGTCGTAGAGTAGATGATGAGATGCCAGACCTTTCAGTCTGACTTTTATATTTAAAGTACCACTAATCAGACGATGATCGCTACCGGTTTTAGCTCTAGGTGACTGAGACGTCATTGAAATCTCAACATCTTCTGTTGGTCAACATGACGTCTAATTTTTCCTTGTGTAACTGTCAGGGCTTATCCAGGTTCATTTTCTGCATGGTCGCTTTCCGAAAAAAATATTCACCATAAAAAATTCCTTCTTTTTTCCATGAAATCAACTAAAAGGTCAAGACGGTTACCCTTCATTATTCCAAATTGCCTCATTCTTCGCTACTCCCCTCTCCTCAGGCCTTCTTATGCATTGAAATCCCCATAGCAACCGTATAGTGCATCATGAGAAGGTTTGTGTAGCTATGCCGTAAGATATATCCCCATACATTCCCTCTAACTCCTCATCGAGGTGCGTCAAGGTTGGCGCGTAGACCTATGTTACTTCTTATGGAGGGAACTTCGGATGATACACCCAATACCACTTGGGACTGTTTGTCCCCTTTCCGGCAAAACAGTAGATTGCGGGCTCAACGATTATAGAGTGGTCCCCCTTTCTTAGGACTTCAGAAAATCCAATAACGTCTGAGTGTAACTTCTATAATCTCCTTCCAGATCTGTAATTTTGTCATCAGTCCTCATTATAAGCTGCCAGATCTAGACTATAATTATCTAGACTAGACAGGGAACAGGCAAAGAGTTTCAACACACAGTCGCAGTCAATGTTGACGTGTAGTACAAATGACTCTACACATACAAAATAAAATATTACCTGCCCCTTTTAAACCTTTGGAAAAAGCTTAAAGATTAATTTTGCACAATATTTCATTAGCAAAATAGGGAGCTTTTTCTTGGCGTACGCGCGACGACGTCATGCTCATTTGATAAATAGTCGACACGAGCTGAGAATACTAAACAACGAAGTATCTCATTTACATAGTATTCAAATGAGTGCAAAAATCCACGAGGCCTGCAATAATCTTAGTCATTAAGAGAAGCGTATTAAAATTTATAAGCGCCAGGGGACGGGGCTAAAGAGTTGTTAACACGAAAATGATTATGGTACGCCCCTAGCGCCAGTTACAAATGCTATCATACTAAAATATCTACACAGTACACCGTACAATTGTGATCAATTACGACTCCATACTTTAGATCGTATCGCGATAAAATATATATCAATAAATCATTGTACAACTCGCCTGATATGCGTATATTGATTTTTTTAATGTTTATTGCATAAGCGAAAGGGCTGGGGAGGGTTTGTTGTTTTACAATTTATATTCATTAGTAGAGGGGGCGAGGCTGGGGCGATAGGTTGGAGCGAAACTTGCATACTCTCACCTGCGCTCAACTAACTGCTTCGGCGACTTCTGGAAGTTATTGGAAGTTATTACTCTATGATTTAATAGTTGAAATTTTAATCTTCTTCTTTATAGAGTTATGCCGTTTCTTAACACATTAGGACTACCTAAGCCTAAGGATTTGGCGAAGATTCTGATCTATAAATGGAGCTACTGCTGTCAGACATGCACATACCAGAGGGAAATCCAGATCATTTTTAGGTTCACAAGTCACAGTAAATCACAATATAATTTACTGGCCGCGTGAGTTTCTTCGCAATGTTTTCCTTCATCACGGAGATAATTAGAAATGTACACAAATTCGAAACCACGAATTCAGAGGTACAGGGTGGTTTCTTTTTAAAAATAGCTGTAACCTGCATCTTTTTCACCAGGCTCACAAAACTGGTTAAGCGCGAGTCGGGTCTGTTCACGAAATGTTATATACCACCGTGTAGAAGAAATGCCGAAAAAATAATTTTTCTTTTATAGCCGTATATAATTAATACACAACAAGTTATACATCTATGTAAATGTATCAAGTCTGTATCTATTATGATTAAAAAATAGCTATATAACTAATAGGGCTATGACAGATGGACGAAGAGACAGGTGGACGGATAGACGGACAAACAGCGGAGACTTAGTGGTAGGATTAAATACAATGTCGGGAGACATACAATCTGATGTAATGCGGTTACCGTAGCTTATGAATGACTGTAACACATTAAGTATCACTTGCGCGATGCCACTTTAGCTGCTAATACAGCTACTCCTTAGGAGTTCACTGGTGACGTCACTCACTCGTAGGAATACAACAACCCTCCAGGGGTCTGTTATTTAATTGCGGTTTTCTGCTTTGTTGCGCCCTACCTCTCAAAGAAACACTCAGACCAAGGCAAAACAGACATGTTCATGCACACAAATGTTTGTCCTGTGTAGAAATCGAACCCATGAGCTCTGGTGACCAAGCAGCGTTACTAATCATTGCGCCACCGAGCGCGTAGAAATAGTATGGCATTTATAAACGCCGTGATGAATGTAAAATATACATCATCAGAAGGGAACAAACCTGTCTATGGATTATAAATTCATTATTATTATTACTAGCTACTCGACCCAGCTTCGCACGAGTGATCCAATCGTTACTAAACTTCACAGGATCACCTGCTGGGCTAACCTGAAGATTCACTGAAAATTTCATCAAAATCTGCCCAGCCGCTTTTGAGTCCTTAGAGGACATACAGACAAACATTCATTTTTATATATATAGAAGATGGATCTTGAAGAAAACGTACATTATCTAAAGAATTATGAGAATATAGACATCTATGGATTATATATATAATCTCGAGTTCCTCCGTGTTCGGAGGGCACGTCGACATCAGCTCTTTCTGATGGATGTCAATTATTAAGCTAAGTTAGAGAGGTATAATAAACCTCACCATAATAACTACTCTTCGGAGGATCCTTGTGTTCTTGGGAGAGAATGACTTTACCAGTAACAGAAGAGTTTGACGGATCGGTGGCGCAGTGGTGAAACGCGCTGTTACGTTACTTTGACACCAACACGAGATTCGATTCCCACACAGGACACACATTTGTGTGCATGAACATGTCTGTTTGTCTTGGTCTATGTGTTTTCATGAGAGGTAGGGCGCATCAAAGCAGTCCTTCTAGAGAAGTACCTCACAGAAAACCGCGGCCAAATAACAACTCCCTAGAGGGTTGTTGTGTTCCTGGGTGAGTGAGGTCCCCAGTACGCTCCCAAGCAAGGGGTGGCATCGCGATACTTAATGTATTGCAAGCGATTGTATGCTACGGTAACCGCTTCAGATTAGGTTGTCCGAGTACTTGTATTACTCCAGAGGTTGTGTAAAAAAGAAGTCCGAAGCTGTGTTAGTAGCGACAGCGTTAATGCACGAGCTATACTCCTCGTATTGTTCGTTCATAGGCTACATCGGTAATATGCTAAGTGAGGTAGGGCGCATCAAAGCAGCCCGTCTGGGGAAGTACCTCCATCTCACAGAAAACCGCAGCCAAATAACAACTCCCTAGAGGGTTGTTGTGTTCCTGTGTGTAGGCAGCAGAGGGGGTATCATGCGAGTGATACTTAATATATTACAAGCATTAATAAGCTCTGGTAATTGCTTTACATCAGGTGGGCCGTATGCTTGTATGCCTCCCGACGTTGTATAAAAAAAAACATTTAATACCAGTTGAGAATGCGCAAGCTTGCATTGCCAGAGGAACACCTGGTTCGTCAATTATATAACAATTAAATTCTTTTTTTATTTGTCGGCCATTTTGTCCATGTTCCTTAAGAGATAGGAACGGTGTTCCTGAACATTCCTATTCTAATTTTTTATGCTGAATCCGAATTTTAAGTCATAATTCGAATATTCGAAAAAAAAGCGACAGACAAACATAGATTTCATATACCTAGGAACGGTGTTCCTGAACATATGGGTATTGGGCTTATATTAAAAAATAGGAAAGATCTAATTTTGAACGGATCTAGCAGGAAAACTGAAGTTGCAAAACACAACATCCCCTACTGACGGACATTACAAAGTGTCTGTGATGACATTAGAGGGCTCCCCTGGCATGACTCATCAGGGACGCCCCGCTGTCTGCTATGAAGAGTGTTATCGCATCACCGTTTAGAGAATGATTTATTTGTTTCGTCTTTCTTTATAATTGAAATTGTTACCACGCTAAAATATATATATATAATTATTTTCCCATAGGTACAGTAATAGCTTAGTGAGAAAGTATAGACGTATTAATCAACTGAACCCTTTGAATAATGGTATGGCCAAAAAATAATGGCCTAACATAAGATATGTTAAATTTTTCCATTGTGTTGCGGAGGTCTTATCATAACACAGTGGTAAACGACAATCGCTCTATGTCAAAATCAATATCTTTGAAAATTGGAAGGATGTAGGAGCCGGGAAAGGCTAAGACTTACCTACCATGATCAAATTGGTCGTGTTCTATCAGAAGGTGATGTTAGGAGCTCTAGAAACCGGCGAGCGTGCATGAGAAGAGCAATGAATGTTAAAGAAGCGAGTGAGATATGTAAGGATCGAGCCACGTGGCGCTCGGTTCTCTCTGCCTACCCCGCAAGGGATTTGGCGGGAAGTTATAGATAGATAGTATCTTTACCAAATCCTTAAGATTAGGTAGGAAACTTCGCCAATCCTAACTGATTAGGAAACTTGGTAACACTAAAAAGAGGACAAATATTCTTGGTCTGGAAGTTTCAAGCGAGGTAGGGCGCATCAAAGCAGCTCGTCTCGGAAAATAACTCACTGAATGGTTGTTGCGTTCCTGCGAGTGAGTGAGGTTACCAGTAAGCTCCATAAGTGTTGCTGTTTGAGCAGCAGAAGTAGCATCGCGCAAGTGATACTTGATATATTGAATACGTACATAGGCTACGGAAACAACTTCATGTCACATAAAACGCGTATATAACCAGCGGGGGTGGCAACGCGCGAATATACTCCATTGTATTACAATTATAACGCTTCACATAAGGCGAACAGTAAACTTGTTTTTACCCAGCAATGTATGAAAAAATACGTAAAACTGCCGGGTACTCAGTTTTAAGATGAATGAACAACAAACAAACACTCAATCATTTATAATATTAGTCAGTATTACATTTAATTAATTGTAAACCAAACACAATGACACCCTTTCACACTCACCCGGCCTATAATCAACACCACTAAGCCAATAATCTAAACCAGCACTCGAAATTCGCACACTGTCAACCCCCGGATCATCCCCTTCGCAAACAAACAATTATTGCACAATCAGAGACCATTCACCCGAGTATAAATTATAAATAGCCAGACAACTCAATAGATGGCGCTATACGTGATGCGCGTGCGCACCATATCGGCGTTTGTTATTGCGAATTTCATGGGAACCACCCCGCAGACAATATATAGTTAATTGCCTAGAAGCGAGTCCCCTCTCCATATTTATGGTATGCCATGACCATCCAAAGTGCCCCGGCACTGGTCCCAACATATTTATTTTCAACAATTGTCATTAACATATTGTGATATCAGTGATAAATGTTTTTTTTAGCGTGGGAGATGGGGAGTTCTGTTTAATAAAAGGCTGATATTATTTTTACATTTTGACTAAGGGTTGTAAGACAATTAATTTAATCTCTGTCAGTACTCGTAGCGACCAGCGTTCGACATACCAGAGCCAAATTAAGGGCTACCTTCGCGTACCAATGTAAACCTAGACCGTATTTAGTTTTAGGATGAAGTGGATAGCTATCATCTTCAGGGATCTAGTCACTCTTACTTGAATGCACAATATCAATAAATATATTTCGAGAGTAGCACACTAATCCGATCAAAAAAAAGACTTCAATATGTCAAGACGAAAGTCTTCGAGCAGTGTGTTTTAACTGTATTCACGCCATAGTGACGTTCTGTATTTATACTATATCTACAAGAGTGATTTGAATAACACAGGGTCTATTATGTATGAAAATTAGAAAGCCAGCAAAAGCTCACAGATTAGCGATTAAGCATTCGTAAATCATATTCACTGTACTGTCAATAATATACAGAATGACTAGATAAGATAGAAAACCCATGCATATTCTGTACTACTCAACTAGTCCCAAGCTACTTAAGTCTCGGCTGATGGCTGATGGATGTTACAATGACTGATGTACAGCTTAAAGATAACAATACAGCAGTTGAACAGCTATTGTAGAGCTATTGATGTGAATATAAAGCTTGTGTGCTAGTCGGGTATTGTCACTTAATCTACTAGCCCTATTTTTCAACGACAAAGCTAGTGCTACTGCAAACAGTTACTTAAAAATAAGTTTTTAATGTAGTTATCAATGAAAAAAGTTTTGCGTGGATCTGTGCATATATGCATTATTTCGTAGATTGAAAAATCTCTTAATTGTACGATTGAAAAAATCGAAAATAGATCGAAAAAATGTACGATTATATAATAGATTTTATTCAGAGGAGTTGTTATATCTTCGTCAAGTTAATGGACAGAAAATTTATAGTCACATATTGAAATCAAAACGGAAAAATACTGTGCGATTCCAGAGAGGCTATATTCCGCGATATGTTTTGTATTACTATACTTATATAAAAAATAGAGATATTGTCTAAGGCATAGCTGTACCCAAGTAAGTAGCGTATATAACTTTTTTTACAGGAACAGACAAATTATCAGCCGGTCTCGGAAAAGGATACTCTACACCGTCATTGTCAGACACGCTAAGGGCAACAAAATGTACAGGTAAGTACCTACATTCATATCTCTGTGATATATACATCATGAACTACTTCGTAGTCTACATCAAGTAATTTGATACTCGAGTACCTTGATACTGACGAATTTTCTAAATTTTGGAATGTAAACTAAAATAACAACAGGTATAAAAAATAATAATGTGAGGTTTGAAAGTGGTCTTAAATATAATATGTATATATACAGATAAAGTATAAAAAAATTGTTAAAAACGGCAGCACTGCACCGGATAGCTGAAACTATTGAGATAATGTAGATTTCCTTACTTACCCCAAACCTTACCCATCCCACTGCAAGGATACAGATCTCCCTTCAACCGAAGACTTTTAGAGCATATTCCGTCACGCTACTCAACTGCGAATTGACGGACTCCAATATTTAAAGCTGCCCGAAGGCTACTAACATGGCTTAACGACTGTCACCTCTCGACAATAACCGGGACCGACAGCTTAACGTGCCCTCCGAAGCGGAGAAGCTCGAAGTAGATAATATTTCCTCTTAAGAGTACTCTACTATCCATCTCTACGTTTTTCTTTGTAGCATACGTCCTTATACTCCTTTGCCACGTGTCGTATTACAAAAAATCTATATATACATAAACAACATAATATTTATGAATCTGTAAACACTTCAACAACATCGAACATCTAATGTCCAATCCAATTTTCAACAATTATAGTGCACTAAATACGACTGTCCGATAGCCAACAAGAGCCGCATTTAACCGCGTCACCAGTTCAAATAAATGCTCCTTTGATGGCTCAAAGGTAACTTTTAATTGTGCTTGAACCCCCGGCCTTTGAGTTCACGGTTCGTCGGAGCCACTTTGCCGACTAGATCGGTGGCGTGTTAAGTGGAGTAACTATCAAGTGGAATCTGTCCGGTTTATTGTTTGGAAAATCTGACAAACGATTCATGTATGGCGTTATCTCTATTAGGTTTAAATTACCTACACTTCAGTATTATTGGTTCAATTGATTCGGGTATGTAGAAAGAGTGCGGAATAAAATAATGGAAAAACAGATGTATAACGCTAAAGTGAAAGGATATAGGAGCCGAGAAACGCTGAGATTGACTTACTATGACCAAATTAGTCGTGTTCCATCCAAAGGCTATGTTAGGAATCGGCGAGCGTGCATGAAAAATGACTCTCGGTTCTCTCTGCCTACCCCGAAAGGGACCTGACGTGAAGATATAGATATTCCTAATATATAAAAATTATTTCTAATTCAGATAAAACCTTATTTTTATGTTTTTCGCAATTGCCAACACTTTTGGGATTACAGCGTTAATAATGCCTAGCATGTTTTTATCTGAAAATCTCTCTTAATCCAATTTTAAATTTTCGCAACTTTACGTCATTCTTATAGCTTTCTCATAGCTACTATACTAGCGATCTGGCACTACTTCGCAGACAGATTTGCCAGTCACACCATCTTTCCAGTTAATAATGTCTTACAATTGAGTGAGAATGTCGCACAAGGATAAATATAAAATATGGTTTTTCCATCGTCACTCACCTACAATTTCGATTTTTATCACTTTGTAATTAGCTTTATCCATTTTTGGAAGTATAGTGGATACATAGCGCCTGTTAACATTCAAGACCAAGACTTATAATCTTAATTTTTTTTATACTACGTCGGCAGGCATACAAGCATACGGCCCACCTGATGCAAAGCGGCTACCGTAGCCTATTATGTTTAAAGAATTTATTCTCATAAAAGATTGCAACAATCCACTTACATGAGAACAGAATTACTAAAAAGGTACTTAACTAGAAAGCCGTCACCTTATTTAAATATAGGTAGATCATATATATATATTAATTTCTGAAATTAGTTATATAAGATTTTTACATATTTGCTAATATGGGTAACAATAGCAAATATGATGACAAGTACAAAAAAATATTTAAAACATAACAAAATAGAGGAAAATAGATATTAACGCTGTAATATATTAAGTATCCTTCGCGCAATGCCTCCTCTGCTACTTACACAGCAACTGCTTGGGAGCATACTGGTGACCTCACTCATACGCAGGAACACAAAAACCCTTTCGAAGGTAACTAAATATTGCACTATACGGAGACGTCTTGAAACCTGGGAACAAAAATATTCGCGTGTTATTCACTGCCAGACAGGTTTTCGCCTGCGCACTGTCATTTTGTGGAACAAAAATATTTTTTAACCTTAAATTGACCATTGAACTAATTAAATTTTTGAATTGACACAATGCTTAGATGTCCTTCGTATCAAGCGTGTCGCTTGTTGGTTATCCAATAAAATACATGAGCTGAAACCCCCACTACATATTACTAAAGTTTTCTAAAAACAATATCAAATTATTCCCAAGTGCTCCTTAACCAATGTCCAACACGTGCCGTGGGGTCGTAATAATGAAGAGACCTCGAGATTCTTTGTTCAGATTCCTTTGTCTCTTCCACGACCATGATCAATATTCTATTATAAATCATTACAAAACTTACAATGCCCGCCGAACCTCTTGGATTAGTAATATAATTCAGAAATTAACACCCAAATTGCAATGTCACATTTCAGATATTTTATGACAAAATAATTCAAGACTCAAACAAATTTCTTATATAGACTTGATTAACACCCAAATTGCAGCACGGGGCGACCATACCTATCAGTTTTATGAAAGTAATATTTCAAACATTGAATGGTAAAATAATTCAAGAATTTATTAATATATATTATTCCAGTATAGATTTGATTAACAGGTCATGGTAGGTAAGTCTTGGCCTTCCTCGGCTCCTACATCCACCTTTTCCACTTTTGCATTGTATATCTGCTTCGTCATTCTTTCATATATATATATTTTTTTATTTTCGCCGCTACACATATCAGTTTAATAAAAGTAACGCTTCAAACATTTAATTTATGCATAAACACTTTTCAAAGTCAAAGTTGTTCATCTGGACATTCGCACAACAACAATCTTAATTTCTATGACTTCTGATAGACGTTCATTTCTAACATTATAATTTTTGTACTGCAAAAACGCAAATGTAAACTTGCGAATCGCATAAATATCTCTAACACAAGTTTCTCACTGACCTCGTACCTCGGACCCTTTTTGGTAACACGTAGTCACCAGACGATGGTCTTGTATGTATGTTAATATGTAATAATTATCTCGTTGCTGTATATTTACATCCCAAATGGGAGAGCGAATATTCGATACGCGCGGTGATGTAGTATCTCCCATTAACAGCACCACGCGTATCGAATGCTCGCGCGTGCGACATCTCATTTTGTACGCAACAATACTTGACAATACGACCGCTAGAATCGCGGCGTTGATGACTTCATTAAGTCGCGGCTTCACACACTCGTGGTCATTGGATTCTCTAGTTGCATTTTGAGGTCTTTGAAAGTTCTTTATAATGTCCACTATAACTGTGTTCTGGGCAGAAGGGTAGGTAAAGGAAAGTTGTTAGAAAGTTCACTGTTTATTCCAACTTCACGAAATGTCATTTACAATTACACAATGTTATTCAATATTTATATTAACATATTTTGGGGAACCTAGCTCGAGCGGGCGACAAGGGACGACTGGAGCCGCGTGCGCATGGCAACCGGCTCGCTGTGTCGAAAGCGCTGAGCATGCACCTTTCGTACCGAGTCGCCAGCCCGCTACATGCATGTAGGAAGTCTTAAATAGTCTTAAATATATCCGGGATTAAGGTAGCATACATGTTAATTCGAGAGGAAAATCCTTTAAAATAGATCGCAATAACATAAAAAAATCCGTGTATAAATTTGATTCTACTACACATCTTTGACTGGAATAAAGAGTTTAACATTATATTACAACAATTCTATCTTAAAAATCACTTTTTTTATATTTATATATGTATTTATTGGAGCCAAGCTTAGCTAAATTCGAATGTCCAATTGTCTACTTCAAATATTAAACACATTAATTAGCTCCAGATCCAATTAGGGTATTAGTTCCCTAATAATTTCTTTTAGCTGCAGTATCTGTGAATGAGCAAGTTAACTAGAGTTCTCTAAGAATTGTAATTATTATTAGCCTCTGCCACTGTATCCGAGTGAAATTATGCGGCCGTATACTTGTTGTTGTAGAGTTAAGACACTGACAGCTCGTGTATTACCCATCGCCGAAGCAGTAGGAAGTCACTGCCTAGTTGACTAGAAATAACACACAACAAGACTCTATATAGTTGACAAATAGACTCCGTGGCTGCGGTTCTCTCTTAAGCACGAAATTCTCCATTACTTCACTTTTACCATTTCCTCATCCGCTAGTACGGGTGATATTGGCACCAATGACGATGTGGAGTTTAATGGCCTATTGTAATTACAACGCAAAGTCTCTACTCGATGAGAGTGCGTATCGAACGTGCGCGTACGTCGCCATACAAGCGCCCCGACCACTCCCGATTTGACCCGACAACCGTGACCCGAAGTGATTTTTTCTCATGATAAAGTGATGATGTTATTTTAGGGTTGAATTCATACGATAATTGCTACCGTACCACATCTTCATGCACTTAAAAATCGAATACAACCCCTTCCAATTGTATCATTATAAAACTTGCAAATTGATTGCAAATCTGATAATAATACCATAACGTTTCAATCGAGCTGGTCTGTTTGCATTATTAATAAACTTTATTGTATAACAATAAAAATAACGGAGAAGTCCATAAATTGAATTATATAACGACGGACTTATACCAATAGGGATCTGTTACAGGCAATGAAAGTGTTTCAGTTAAAATACGTCCAGAATACTTGAAAGGAAACCACCTTGTAATTTAAAGGAGTTGGGCGATTGGTATAACTTCACACTGGCCGGCGGACTGAGGATGGACGGATAGCCTATTAGGTATTTTACACAATACACATTTTTTTAATATAATGCACGAATATCATACTTATAGCTAAACTGTACCGTATTTTAGTAGAAAAAAAAACACATTAGATATTGATTTTTTACGCGGCTGCCACTAAAAGGCGTGTTATTTCAGATTCAGAGTTTGTTTATTCCGCCGTAACTTCTAAACGCCTGAACCGTTTCAGATATATGACGTATGGTTAGAATCCTTACTTTATCCCGGACAGCGTAAGCTATGTGACGTCATATTAATTTTTTTTTATTTTCTCTATTCATTTATTGACAGAACCACTGAAAGGTAATCTGAAGCTACTTTTTAATTTAAAAATGTAATCTATTGAAACCATACTCCATTGTTTAATCATTAATCCTAGGTCCGAAGGCAGGCATGGCCATTTTTTGACAAATTTACTTGTTGCAGTAAATGTATTCATGCCACAAATTTTAGCATTATAAGTTATATTTCAAAATCCGGCGACGTCAAAACCTTAAATTTTAAAGTTTTTTTAGTTTACTTTCTGTAACCATTTTATACAGAATGAAATAATCCGTAAGCGCATAAAATTAATTTTATGCTCATTTATCAGATTTCCAGAACTGCTGCAACAATTGAACTGATTCTAACTTAGTCCTAATTATAATTTCAGCTAAATTGAACCACTATCTAGGGCCAAATTTTACGGCCTAAGACTCCTTAGAATGTAAAGTCCGTATCCTTGTATGCCTTCCAACGTAGTATAAAAAAAATAAAATTAAAAAGTCCCACGCCGCGTCTGTCTGTCTGTTCGCGATAAACTCAAAAACTGAACCGATTTTCATACAGATTTCACCACAGAGTAGACAGAGTGATTCTTGAGGAAGGTTTAGGTGTATAATTTGTTAAGGTTTTGTGAAATACAACGATAATTGTTGAAAACATCGGAAAAAGTCAAGCCACCTGGGAGGTTTAATCGGATATTATACGGATATACAGTATTAATTCTTACGGCTAGTATAAAAGTGCGCAGCCGGGGCGGATCGCTAGTAACTATATAAATAAATATATTGTGGTGGATCTCGGAAACGGCTCTAATAATTTCGATAAAATTTTGCATATTACATACATCTATAATCTTACGCCAAATCTCTTGCGAGGTAGACAGAGGTGAACAACATGTTGTATGTAAAATGGCGGGGCGAAATTTGTTTGCTTACGTACTATAGACATAATGAAGCAGAGAATCAAAATTCAATCTGACTGTTGTATAAAAATTAATAATAAATCCAGCAGCCGGTCACTGGCTTATTTACAATCGGCCTCTGTAATCTCTCATTACCCACGCCCAATGATCCCGGTCCCCTGAGTCTATTAGGCAGTCAATCATTCTGCCATTTAGTTCCGGGTCGTCTTCGGGCCACGGCGGCAGTAAACGGGTGGGTGGCGCGGACCCGTGCCGTAACTAATCTGACGCATTAACGGATCCATTGTGGAAAAACTCGTGTGAATATGTACTTTGATGTTTGCATCTTCAATACATTTTTTTATACAACGTCGGGAGGTATATTATGCCCCACCTGATGGATAGTACAAAATAAAACAATATTCAAATCGGCCGAAACATTTTTTGCAATACTAATAATATTGCAAAAAAATAAACTAAACATCGGGAGATATACAAGAATACTGCCCACATATGTAAAGCAACTACAGTAGCCTATGAACGCGTATACTAAGTATCACTCGCGTGATGCGAAAAAACATGAACCTCGGTGGTTCATGTTTTTTTTTTCAGGATTTTCTTTTTTTCGCTTCACCGTTTATTTGACTGGTAGGGAATGAGAACGTACATTTTTGGGCAGAAACTTTACCTGAGCCCCATCTGAGCGTGATGCATCTTCTTTATTAACTTTCACGGCTCTGGGTGGTAGAGCCAGATATGCATGGGGTTATTAGTCGCTCACTATCATTTTTAGAGTAAAAGTGTCGATGTCAAAATGAACCTGACGCAGTGTATTCATTCAATTAACAAACGAGACTCTGGAGAAACAAAGATAAGACGTATCATGCAGACTTGGAAAGGTACCTCCGCGTAGAATGCTCATCGTATTTTAAGCGTTGCGTTCATAGTCTATGATTACCACTTAACATCGGCGTGGTGGGATTTTATGTTTGTTGGCATCGATATTTAATTCAATATCTCCAGCAACAATCGATTTTCCTTATGCCTGCGACAGGCGTTCATAAGCCGTGGTAGGTACTTCATGTATGCTTCCATATCGAAAAATCAAATACGCGCTTTCAAGTCCTCATTTCTGGAATCTTTCTTGTTACTATGAATCATCAATTCCATAAATAATAGCTTAACTTTTTATGGAATTGAGGATTCCATAAAAACCTGTACTACTTTTTAAGTAAAATATTTTTTTATACAAATTAATACGTAAAGCGTAAATGAGCAAATATTATGTCTGTTTACTCACACTATCTTTAGTAGTGTTGTCATTAATTCATGTTGATAGTCAGTGCTAATAAATAATCAGTATCAATACAAACATTAAGATCACAAACTATCGGCGTCCCGTAATCGGGCTAATGTCACCCTCCACAAACTTTATGGGCCGAGACAGAGTTAACAAAATAAATGGCTTAAATTTCTACACCCGTAATGAATACATAGGAGGGTTACTGAATAAATCATTGTTACGTTGCATTTTGGACTACGCCACTGGTGCGTGGCGCAAACAGAAAGCGGTAGCGTATCTTTACAGATAACTAAAGTTCTTGTACAAAATTATCCAAAAAAAGATTTTCAGGAACACCGTTCCTATATGAAATCTATATGTTTGTCTGTGCGTGCGTTTTTTTCGAATATTCGAATTTTGACATCAGATTCGGATTCAGCATAAAAAAGTAGAAAGGAATGTTCAGGAACACCGTTCCTATCTTTTAAGGAACATGGTCAAATTAGCCTACAAATTAAAAAAAATGCATTGTTATATAATTGAGGATCCAGGTATTCCTCTGGCAATGCAAGCTTGCGCATTCTCAACTGGTTTTTCCTGATAACTTATAGTTGTCAATTGTCCCTTAAATCAGATATACTTATATTAGGTATTGATTGAATATGACCCAATTTTTTAGGTTTATGGTTGATACAAAAATAAAATTGAGGACTTAAAATAAATAAGTTGCTTTCTATTTCGACTAAAGCTGGGTCATATCAATAATATAACCAGTGATATTGAAATAGTAAGAAGTAAAATAAATCAAAGATAAAAGTATAAGGAGTATCTTTGTATGTCAAGTAAAAGACTTACGAACGTGAATCTTCCCGACTCAAATGTAGACGATTGCTGGAATGTTTAAATTTAGTGGTGAGCCCAGTGGTCATCAACTGGGGGTCACCACTAAAATTTAACACTTCTAGCATGGCTCGCAATCATTACTTTAACACCAAATGTTATGGTTGCGATTCCCGTGCAACTTATAAATCTATATGTATGAACAAATATGTTTGTATTTCTCTGGATTTTTTGAATAAGTATACGAAAAAAATGTATTTAAATATGTTTATCAGTTGTCTAGTATCTACACGAGTAGCAGGAGTTTTGCTTAGTTTAGGAAAAATTTTCCAAAAGTATTAAAAATATATATTAAATCCACAATGTGATAAATTACTGCGTTATTTTCGCTCTGTATAAAGGTCAGAGTACATATGAAAGGAAGTACAATTTTCAGAGCAACAACAGTTCCGCCCGCCACTTCCCGTCACTTGCACCGCCGCGACAGAAAGCGGCACGCGTCGCGATTCCGGATGTAGATGACGAGCGCGTGCGCTGTCGATTCGAACGCTCAATGGAACGTACGGAGGCGCACTTAAAACATTTTTATTGTAACCAAACGAGGGCGACGATCATTGTGGAAGATCCCCCTTTAAGATGTGCTAGCTATGTCTATATATTATCAAACTGTCTCTTTACTTTTTAGCGTTCCGTACCCAAAAAAAAAACGGATCCCTATGAGGCCACTAACGTCTTTCTTCGTCGGTATGTATTTGTATGTATGTATTTATTTCAGATAGACGGACGAACTTAAAATTATTGCATAGATGCATAACATGTTCTAATACTATTTTGTCATTTGATTACACCTTATATTTAGGTCCAGCTTACAAGAAAAATCTTTGGTTTCAGTAAGATAAATTTGAAATGTTTGTATTTCTCATTGAACTTTATGTAATCTCTCTTCATGGTCCCCTTTTCCCTGCAGGGTTTCTGTTGCAACCTATGCCTATTGATTGTCATAGGAATTAAACTATTACTATATACAGCTTACAAGAAAAATCTTTGGTTTCAGTAAGATAAATTTGAAATGTTTGTATTTCTCATTGAAATTTATGTAATCATTCTTCATGATCCCCTTTTCTCTGCAGGGTTTGTGTTGCAACATATTCCTATTGATTGTCATAGAAATTAAACTATTACTATATACAGCTTACAAGAAAAATCTTTGGTTTCAGTAAGATAAATTTGAAATGTTTGTATTTCTCATTGAAATTTATGTAATCATTCTTCATGATCCCCTTTTCTCTGCAGGGTTTGTGTTGCAACATATTCCTATTGATTGTCATAGGAATTAAACTATTACTATATACAGCTTACAAGAAAAATCTTTGGTTTCAGTAAGATAAATTTGAAATGTTTGTATTTCTCATTGAACTTTATGTAATCATTTCATTCATTCTTCATGATCCCTTTTCCCTGCAGGGTTTCTGTTGCAACCTATTGCTATTGATTGTCATAGGAATTAAACTATTAAAACAGAGTAACGCCATATTTTGATAAGCGATGTTGGAGCAGTTGTGGCTACTTTAACATCAAAGCTCACAAATTCGATTCCCGCACAAGTCAAACATTTGTGTGCAGAAACTTTGTCTTGGCCTGGATCATTTTAAGAGAAGCAGGGTGCACCAGTGCAGACAGACTGGGGAAATACCTCTACCTTCAACAGTTAGCACTTTACATCAGGTGGGCGCTATGCTTCTATGTCTCCCGACGTTGTATAAAAAATGATTCATTTTTGTGATGAATTTTAGAACAGAAACACTATTTTTAATATTAATTATTAAAATTATTAAAATATTATTAATAATAATAAATCGTTTATTTCGGACATAACCCCTAAGTTGTGTTAGTGTACATATTTGCTTGAATTGTACATTAGTAAGAATAGGGCGGGCGAATATTTAATGAAATTCAACTCCATCTTAGCAAAATTATGTTCGGTTTTATTAGACTCTACTAAATATTTGGAATTGGATTTAGATTCACCAGTGGTAACACCAGCCCAAATCAATTGAAGTAGGGACTTCTTCCCGCGCTTTTGACGAGTGACATTGTTGTTATACTTGAATTTTTTACAATTCAGTATAAAATTAGTGTTATGTGACAATTTTGATAGTATTTTGTAACATAAGTGCTAGTGAAATTATACAGTAATGAAAAAACTCAAATATAACACGTTTATGCACTTTTTGGAAGACGTGAATAAGTTCATCAAGAAAACCTTGTAAAAATCACTATCGTTTTACGGGTGGTATTTAAACTGGGTTGATTGGGTCGAGGTACCCTTCCCAAGTATTTTTTCAGCACAGTTCCTGAAGCTGGAACATAGAATTAGGATTTTCAAACGGTTCTAAACTGATGACTTGGCTGTATGGGCTAGATCCCTTTGCCTTTCCCCTCGGGGATAAAAAGAACCAACCAACCAATCAATTGAAGTATGCGCCAGTTGTATGGATTTGTTAATCGTATATCAATGCATGTAATTTTTTTGTTTTTTTAGGTATACAATTATGGGAAGCATACAAGCATACGGCCCGTCTGATGTAAAGCGGTTACCGTAGCCTATGTACTCTTGCAATACATTAAGAGGGCGTATAAAGCTATGTGGCGCCCTCATTTTGTTTTTATTAACAAAGCTGAATTTAAGACCTATTCAAAAAAAAAACGCTCAATACCGGCACTGTAGAACAATATTTATGTTCTTTGAGACATATTCTGTATTTATTATTTACGGTACCATTAGTCATAATTTTGAATATTACTGCAAGTGGCCACAATAAGCAATAATAAAAATTTTGGTTACTTGTATATAGATAATAAATATAAGATATGTTTCAGAACATAAATACGGTTCTACAGTGCCAGTATAGAGAGTACTTTTTTAGGGTTTCGTACCCAAAGGGTAAACCGGAACCATATTACTGAGGCTCCGCTGTCCATCCGTCCGTCCATCCGTCTGTTACCAGGCTGTATCTCATGAACCGTGATAGTTAAACAGTTGAAATTTCACAGATGATGTATTTCTATTGCCGCTATAATAACAAATACTAAAAAATAGAATAAAATAAATATTTAAGGGGGCTCCCATACAACAAACGTGATTTCTTTGCTTAATTTTGGTCGATATTGATAACGGCAACAGGTAGACGCTTGAAATATTCACAGAATATTTAGTTATATATTCACTTTAAGAATAAATAATTAAATCAAAATAAAACAAATATTTAAGAGGGGCTCCCATACAACAAACCTGATGACCTATAGATAATGGTACGGAACCCTTCGTGCGCGAGTCCGACTCGCACTTGGCCGATTTTTATTTTAAATTAGTCTAATTTCAGCGTTGTCAATAAAAACAAAATGAGGTTGCCACTAAGCTTTACACGCCCTCTATCACTCGCGGGATGCCATCTCTGCTGCTAACACAGCAACTCTTTAGATGCGGACCGGTGACCTCACTCACACACAGCAACACAACAAACTGCCCTGCCTCTCTTAAAAACAGCCAGACCAAGAAAAACAGCCATGTTTAGCACACAAATGTTTGTCCTGTGTGGGAATCGAACTCACGAGCGTTGGTGTCAAAGTAATGTAACAGCGTGTTTCACCACTGCGCCACTGAGCTCGTCAATAAAATAATAAATAATATCTCGTAATGAAACGCAAATATCAATGCATATAAAAAGTGAAAATTCATTACGACACTTAACTTTCTTCTGTGTGTATTACACAGAAGAAAGTTAAGTGTATCTAACCTATTATTGGGTTATATATTCAGGTCTTCATAGTTTTTGCGCGCTTATGTACATGAAGTATCGAGGTGAAGATATACATACATACATGTTTCCATCAGATTTTCAATAGACATTAACAAGACATAATCTGACCTCAGAGTGACTTATTCTTGCCATAAAGTTACAGAACCACTTAATTTTATAAACTTGACTCGAAGTAATACTCTGTTGACGTTTGTATTAAATTGTCAGTTTACAACAGTTAATTTTTTGTACTTTTTACATTAATTACTTACAATTATATTAAAGATTTAACCAAACATGTCAAACAAACAGTACTATGAACGTTGGTTAAAAATAAAGGAACAGATAGCAAAAACTGTCGCCGACGATGAAATGATTCAAAGCTTAGCGGTGGGTATGGTTGGAGTCAAACCTCAGAGCACCTGCGTAGAAATTGTTGCAAGAGTGTATTGCAAGTATTGCGACCTCTATAATAAGATATGTGAATGCTATGATCAAATGCAGCAAGTACAAAGGAGACCTTACATCAAAAAAATTATTGACGCGATTACGTGTAGATTATTAGAACTAAAATACACCTTGGAAGAAGTAGAAGTCTTCGAATTCACTTATCCAGATAACGCACTACAGCAAATGCTTATGATTCCCCATGATATAACAGTAATGTGTCCCTTCTTTTACCCTTTCGAGACACGTCAGCAAGAAATGCAATATATTATAGACCAAATATTTGAGGGAAATAGAATTGGTGACCCTACACCCACACCGTCTGAAATAGAATGCTTAGAAGAAGAACGGCGCATACATGAGTCAAAAGAAGCAGAAATGAAAAGAAAATTAGCAATGGATGAAGATATAGAACTTTCGAATACTTCTGTTGTTCTATCTCCACAAGAAGTAGAAGAACTTAAATTGCGGGATGAATACAATACGCATATTAATAATATACAACGAATGGAAAGATCTCGGAAAGTAACGAGAGCAATTGTTCACAAAACAAATCAGGACCTAAATTTATACTTAGAATTATCAGGAACAAAAAAGCCGCCTGCTTCAGAAGAACTTAGAATTAAAGCTGCAAAACTAATCCAAATGGCTTACCGACGATTTATGGATATCAAAAGAGCAAATTTAAGAGATTATAATATGAGGCAAAAACTTGGAATGACAATGCCGTCTTGGTCTCCTCCATCAGCCACAATCCAGTTAGAAAAGGTAAGAGAAATACGTCGTGAATTTAGGCGAAAATATTACGAGAATTGGTTACACCAAAATATGAAAGAAAATGCGCGAATATTGAGGTTACGGGAGGGAGACATTATGGAAGACATAACTGCCGAAATTAAACAATGGATTGAAGAGTGGTATAAAGCCGTAAAACTTTTTGATGAGTTTCCGTATCCTGAAGAAGGAGGCTCTATATTAATAGTACAAGGGGAGACGTTTACAATAGAGGAGTATGTTGAATGGCGTATTGCAGAAGACAAACGGCTTAAAGCTGAGGCTGATGCGCCAAAGTCTAAAGAGCAAATCAAAGCAGAAAAGGTAGCTGCACGTGCAGAAAAAAGACGTTTGGAACTAGAGACAAGAGAAAAAGAGAAAAGACGTCTCCTTGATTATTATAAACAACGTCTTAATCCTGAAAATGATCCTGGTATCTACTTAAATATCGGTAAGATGTTAAACGGAGTACAGGATGCGTGGTTTCTTTATGAAAATCAGTGGAAAGCTATTGATGAAATTAATCCTCCCGTAAATGCTATGAAAGGATATATAATGCAATTGGTAACTGAAAGTGCGTATCAGAATGCGCAATTACAACTTCGGCCTATTGTAGACGAAATGATAAAGATAGAATTGACTTTATTAAGGAATTCACTTAAGGCAGATTACACGGCTGCTGGAGCAACTGTTCCGCAAAGCAAAAAAAGAAAAAGAGCCAAGAAAATGAAACCGGCTAAGCCTGACAAAATAAGTCCAGCTTTTATGTTTCAGGAATTAGTAGATGAAGGTATTATAAGAAAATATCCACGTATATTTCTTAATGAGTATTGGGGAGATGTAAACTATGCAGCTGCTGACTTCAGAGCAATTCCCTGGTCCCCGAAATTTCCTCCACCCTGCATAGGTGATGTAAGAGAACAAGTGAGACAAAGATGTATGTTGACATTAGGCTCCTCCTGCAGTAACGCAGTTAGAACTCAATTGCTTGTAGGTGCAAAAGGCGCAGGAAAAAGGACATTGGTATACGCAGTTGCAACAGAAACCAACTCGATTCTTATAGATCTTTCACCAATGAATGTTTACAATAAATATCCTGGCCCTAAAAAATTAAAGCGATTATTTTATTTGGTGAATCGTATCAGTAAATTAATGCAGCCTACAATAATTATGGTAGATAATGCTGACAAATTATTTTACAAAAAGGTTCCTAAGGAAGAAAAAATGTTTGATCCAACGAGATTACAAAAAGATTTTTTTAAAGAAGTCATAAAACCTATTACGGCCCATGATAAAGTATTAGTTATAGGAACTGCAACGGTACCTTGGTTAGCTAAAGCTGCTGCTATGTACAAAGCTTTTCCGTCCCTGATCATGATTCCGAGAAGTGATTATGGAAGTATATCGTTCATTTTGACAAATATATTGATGAAGTACCATGGAATTAAACGTGATTTTAATGTTCATTCTGTTGCTCAAGTACTACGAGGTTATGATATAAATACGATAAAGAAAGCTATCAATTCTTTGCTAAATCCGAATCGTATTGCTCAATTATACAATCGACCCCTACAACCTTTAGAAGTGGTGTCTGCGGTCATGAATTATGAAGGTGGGTCCTATATAACTACAGAGGATTATGAAATGTTCAATGAATGGTACATGGGATACTCACCTTGGGGTAAAAAATATTTGGATTATAAATTTATGCTCGAGTCTCAGCTAACGTATAAAATGAAAGCTGATAAGAAAAAGAAATAAGAATTGACAAGTAAATTTTTATTCTAGAAATGTTATTCTAAATTGTGACCGATTATCTACGACGTTTTTAGGTTGCTTTATGACTATAAAGTTAGTATACCGCTTCCATTATATTACAAAAAACAATTTTTTGTCAAATATATTCCTTTATGACTGTAGCTTGTAGCTTTTTCGGGCTTAAAATATCAAATGTTCATTATGTAGTTCATAACACGAATAAAAAGACAAACGGGGTTCCCAAGGTTTTTACAAGTACTGCGCGGATGATACTTCTAATATTTAAGTTTCCATAGGCTATCTATATGTATATGTAACTGCTTAGGTATGCATATTTTTATACCACTGAAATGATTAAATGCCGTCAAGTTTACCATATCAGTGATATAAAAAACTCGTTTGAAGTCGAACCCTCTAATCTCATTAAAACAATACAAATTATCAAGTAAACTACAAAGGTATCGGAATAAAATCAATAATTGCAACAGTTCTACGGCAGCACCATCGCAAGGGTACATCCGAGAAGTGCTTCGTGGAAGGGTGTCAAACTAATACATTATTCAACCTCCCGTTTTAGTGGTTCATACATTTGTAATCAGATGGCGCTTTACTAAGTTATTTATTTCATATTAATTTTATAGTTATTTGATAGATGGCGTTGATATTTTAATATAATAATAGGTATTTTCTGGGTAATTATATAATACAAAGCCGTTGGCTATAAAACAAGACGATAGAGGTTGTGCGAATCGGTCATGTTCCTTCGCTTCAAAAATTATGTAGTATCTAGTTTATGAATTTCACAACTATCACTAGTTGTAGCTACATAATTTATAAATAAAGTAAAATTAACTATAATGTATTTCAGGAGCCCTTGTGGTTGTGTGCTAAGGGTTGTGGGTTCGATAGACATGTTTATGCATGGACATGTTTGTTCGAATCTGTGTGTTTATATATATGTATTTAGTGGGCAGGGTGCTGTTTGCTGTGGCAGCTTCTGTACTAAATTTATGGGGTTACGGTTTCTGCGTTAGTCTTAAGATTTAACCAATAAATTACATATTTAATAGTCACATCACAAAAAATGTTGTGCACTTTCATTTGGATGCCAAAAGCAGCGGATAGTCTAAAAATATTACATACATACATATCATCACGCCTGACTCCCATTGGGGTAGGCTGAGACTAGAACGCCAGGTGCACCGATCCAAACATACCGCTCTCGCTTCTTCCACACTCATCAACCTCTTCATGCACGCTCTTCGGTTTTGGGTACTTTTGATTTGGCCCTTTGTCAACAATAAAAAAGAAAGAAAAAAATATATAAAAAATATGTATGTATATCTTCACGCATATTTCCCTTGTGGGGTAGGCAGAGAGAACCGAGCGCCACAAGACGCGGTCCTTGCATACTTCACTCGCTTCTGTGACATTCATAGCTCTTTTCATGCACGCTCGCCGGTTCCTGGGCTCCTGACATCACCTTCTGATAAAACACGACCAATTTGGTCATGGTAGATTAGTTAAAAAAAATATTAAAAAATATTCTACTACAAAACCTTTTCTGAACCAATCACGTTAAATTATGGTAATGCTATACGTATATAAAAAAGCCATAATTTTAAATCTAAATATATCCTATCTAAAAAAACTGAATGTGATATGAATGAATGAAAATACTCGTAATTTATAGCGTTCTGGGTCAAAATGAAGAAATAGGAACTCTTTTGGTACGAGTATTTCCGTTTGTCTGTCTTAATGGTATGTTTTAGCAATTACTACATAATGCTAGCGTTTCGATTTTTGGAATAATTTTAAATGGAAAATTTTGGTCTATAGAAAAATATATTCGCTCAATAAATACGCCCAATTCGACGGGATTGTGTTCTCATTAAAAAGTTAAACAATTGGTTAAGTTTGTTTTTCGGTTAGTCGGATTGTCTTGTGATCTCCAATCAGAAATAGAAATATGTTCTGTCATGGACATGGAATATTTACTTACCAAATATATTTTTCAACTGACCAAAACGTAAAAATATTTTACTAACCATTGAAATGTAGCCAATTTTTAATTTTACTTATACATCGATATTGCAAATGATAAACTAGAAAGAAATATATGTTTCCTTTCTGAAAAGAGGTAAATACGGTGGCTAAATGTCAAAATATAGCTAGTAGTTCAAGTGGGCTATTATATGATATATTATATACTTATATATTTATAACAATACGTCGAGAAAACGAAAAAATAAAACTTACACCCCAAAACTGAGCACTAATTTCGATATATATTTTTTAAATATTACACAAGGAGACAATGATGGTTTGGTCATTTAGAAAGAATGAATGGCAAAAGAGTTACGAAAGAAGTGTATCAAGCAAGAGTGAATGGTGATGTCGGGAGGGGCCGCCCTAGACGGACACATATAGATCAAATTGGTGATGTGTTGAAAAAGGGCCAAATCAAAAGTACCCAAAACCGAAGAGCATGCATGAAGAGGTTGATGAGTGTGGAAGAAGCGAGAGCGGTATGTTTGAATCGGTGCACCTGGCGTTCTATAGTCTCTGCCTACCCCAATGGGAGACGGGCGTGATGATATGTATGTATGTACAAGGAGACAATTTTTTTATATTGTTTTTTATTGTGCTTGTTAGTAATTTAAATAGCACGAATCTAATCTCTATATAAAATTATTTCTAATTTTTACGTGAAACTTCTGTGGCAAAAGAATATTATTAATAAGTAGCCGAAACTGATTCATTCACACAGACCAAAATCATTATTAAAATTTGTGGCAAATATATCATTTTCTTTACTTATATAATAATTTACTATATTATATATATTAATAAGTAATAGTAATATATAATAAGTTAAAAAAAGGCCCTTAAATGTTTTGTCTTTGCCTATACGTATAGGTACGCTAAAAAATACACATAGATTAAATAAATATATACGAGTATATACAAAATTTCCTCAAAGTTATGTCATTGATTTAGCTGTCAACGCTAACAACGCGCATACACACGGACAGACATGTTTATCAAGATTGTTGTACCTACTCTTTGACCTATATCGTTGCACTTCATCAACGCATCTAAACACTCCTTTATAAATAAATAGTAGAACTTGATAATCCTTTGTATAATTGATGATAAACTACCTTTATACCTTTTTTCATTCTTAAAGGTAGTTCATGAATAGACTTCATTACTAAATCGAGCTGCGACTTTAACTGTCTGCGCGTCATAAACTCCCTGCTCCTGTAGAACAAACTACCCTCAGCAAGTGAGACAACAAACTAATGCCAATAGCTAGACAAAGACGCAAACTAAACGTACGCACACGATTTACATATGAAGAGCCTCGAACTAATCATATTATCAGCGAGTAGATTAGCGGTAGGAAGATATAAAGGGGCCATTGTGAGTCGGAACTGCCTCCCACCCTGGTGCGGAAATGGCGGCGGGTAGCGGAGACAGCGGCGTCCGGAGAGGTGAGCTCGGGGACAAACGGCACAGTTATTGTGTCAAATAGTAAGTAAAGTTGAACTAAATGCAGTACTGCTGGCAGGTCAAACTAACAACTACGACACGGGATAGTAGGTTATTTTTTAAATAGGAATATATATATATATATCAACATTGGTAAAGGCTCCCCTAGATTAAAGATTTCCTTGGTGAACATTTAGTTTGAATCAGAAGAAACTTCCCGGAGACTTTTTCCCAAGAGACACAGCATTGAGATCTTTACAAAACACCTGATCATTGTTCAAGGATCGACGACGTGCGATTATTGTTTATAGGTTGCAAGTACTTTGGTTTCTATGAATCGGTTGTGCAGAGACATAGATGTTTTACAAAATCCATGTGTTGGAAATTGTAAGCTGGTCTGGATTTGGAGCTTCTCAATGGGAGATATAGACCAGAAAAATCGACTGTTAACCAAAGTTAACGATAAGCTTTCAAAGTCAGCAACTGAACCACGTAGCTTTCGAAATCAGCTAGAAGACATGACAGTGGACCATATCTACTTATTTGGAATAGGAAAATTGGGAAAAAGCAGACTTAAGGTCGCGCATATGACGACGAAGCATTGCGTCACCCCTCGTGATGAATTGATAACTTAAGCGTAAACAGGATCGTATATAGTCGAAGGTGAAGCTTACACTGGAGTAGATATATGATATATGATGAATGTAAAATGCTATTAACTACCTATTTACATAATCGAAATCTCATATTATTTTTCGTATCATAACAAGGGAGTTTATGAAGACGTTTTTACAGAATCGACAATGTTCACTACTATTTATGCATCCTTGATTGCCACCATAAATACGAGTATATGCAACATAATGAATGATTCGTAGTAAGTGGAGTGACAAAGGGTCGCCTTCATCTTTAGAGATAAAGCCAATCATTCACTAGAGCACTACCCTTTTGATGAAATACTGCCGCTAGCGAGATAGATCTTAAACCACTAAGTCTAGTGAGTGTCTAGTAGTCACTCCGTGTACTACGCTGGATACTACTGGCATATGTCTGTGGACTATTGAAACCATTTTACATGAAGCAGGTAGTATGCTTACTTTGACCCAAGTTCTATAACAAAAAGTTGCTG
Source organism: Pyralis farinalis (assembly GCA_947507595.1). NCBI lineage: Eukaryota > Metazoa > Arthropoda > Insecta > Lepidoptera > Pyralidae > Pyralis > Pyralis farinalis. Next base: position 35,514,335 of record OX382265.1, read on the forward strand.
TCTCGTATGTTCGTATGTATTTACATGTCTAAAGTACCCTCAGAACTACACATATATATGATCAATGTGAAATATTATCATTATGTAGTGAAATACAGAAACATTGTTGACTTAAAACCTCATCTAACATAGGGCCTTCTTAGCAGCGAGAAACGAGAAAGTGTCGGACTAAGTTTTGTACACTACATTGGGAGGTATGGACCCACCGTATGCAAAGTCCTTAGGAGCTTAACAAATATCACTGATTCACATGAATACAAAAATCCTCCAGAAAGTTACTATTTAGCTTTTGATGTGGAGATACTTTTGCTTTCGGGCTGCTTTGATGCGCCCTGCTTATCTTAAAATACTCAACATCAAACATCAAGCTACTGCTTAATATATTTGCTGTACACGACATCCAGGCTTTGTTCAGCGACCCACTTACGAAATTTGTGCTATTGGTTGCGCCGTCGTCGGAGCGGTTGACGAATTGCGTCTTCCGAGCCCCAAGTATCTACGTGATTTGCCGTGTTTTTGAAAAATGTCACCAGTTTTCCTTGTTAATCAGTCATATTCATATACACAATAGGGGATGCTTTGCTTCCTAATTATCTATTGTATATGTTATTACTAAAAATATTCTGTTTACTAGTTATCTGACACATATCGCTTTGCATAGTTTGAGAGTGCATACGTTGTGTTCATTTCCACGAATATATTTGTTATAATTATTCATATCTCTTTATCTCTATTATAATTTATGTCTTTCTCAAATTGCGAGCAGACTATCCGGTCAATTGATAGGCATATGCGAAGATATGGATAGAATGCGTAGATGTCCCTTTAAGAGGATTAATTTAACCCGACGCGTTGTCTGAGCTCAATGAAATGGTAGGTTTCCCCAGTTCTATTCTTAGTATGGGTTAAAAATTGAATGATTAATATGATATAGGGATTATGCTACTACAGAACAGTGGCGTATGCCTGCTACAACTATCACTTCCGATCGCTACTACTGGTTGATGGTGAATCGCGACTCACTTTATGCGGCAACACATCTATGAGTGACTTAAGAATGTCGAGAGATGAGCTGCGCTTTCTTCTAAGCTACTCATAACAGCTCTAGCGACTCCTCTCTGGATGGCCACTCATTTTACTATAAATAAATGTAAATGTAAGTAATACTAAAAATATACACTCCGCAAGTCTTACATACCTAGTCAGGTCATAAGTTCTGTCAAAAACTATTGATGTAATTAATGATACACTTTTTGATAATTATGTAAAAGTTATATATGAAATGAAAGGTAATTAAATATACAATAAAATTTTATTTACATTATTCGAATTGCCCTCCTCCATTTTGAATACATGCCCTTTAATCACGGCCAGTCATCGATCGCAACACGCACCACATTTATATCTATTTCTGTCGCTGTTTTAACCAGAGTTGCTCGGAAGGACTCCAAATTCTTAGAAAATAAACAAAACGGACGCTGCAAAGCGTTCGAAACGTCAGGTTCAACAAAATAAATGAAACACGCGATACTTCCGTTAAAAATTGTTTAATTTCAATGTGTAACAATCGCGAAAACCTAAGACAATACTCCAAATTCTGATGAGGGTTAGCGCAGACTTTCTCCTCCAAATGTTGCCATATCTTGTAGTCCAGGTGGTTTAAATCTGGACTAGAAGAGGGCCAGTCTTCATGCCCGATGAAGCCAATTTCACGGGTGGTAAACCAATTTTGAGTGCTTTGTGCCTTATGAGCTTGTGCAGAGTCCTGTTGGAATATCCAGTGTCTGTTTTTGAACATTGTTTAAGAAAGAGGTTCTACTATGTTTGCTAGGACGGTATTTTGGTAAGCCACGGCAGTGGTTATCACACTTTTTCACAGTAAAACACCTCAGTTAAGCCTGAATATGAGACTCTTAGCCAAACCATGATTGATATAGGATAATGCTCTCGGTGGACCCTCGGAATACGTGCGCTCGCTTCTTCATAACTGTGGGCGTACACATTATCATTTTGTTTGTTGTAACTTTCTTCGATGGTAAAAACTTTTTCATCCGAAAATAAAATTTCTCTGTGTCCCTTTGCATACCGCTTCAGTAGTTGTTACGATTTAACCAACCTATTCTTTTTTAAATTATCAGTTAAGAAATGACCAGTACGTCTCTTATAGGCTGCAAGTCCTAAGTTATCTTTTTAAATACGCGACATGGTTCTAGGTGCTATCTTCATCTCCCGAGATAAAATCTTTTGCTTTCGGACAGGATTTCTTCGAATTCTTTCCCTTACTGCTTTGACCACCTTTTTCGTACGAACACTACGTAGACGGCCAGATCGTTTTCTGTCACAAACAGAGGAGGTCTCATTGTACCTATTAATAGCCCGGTACACAAACATTTTATTAATACCAAGCGTATGGAGTTTTAAAAATTGCATTTGGCTCCATACCTACTTTGTGTAATGCAATCACAGCGATTCGGTTCTCTTTATCACCCCACTCCATTTTAATATCGCAAAATATTGTACAATGTATTGGCGCCAAAATGAGAAAACCCAATGAACAATCATATAAAAATAACAGATTCCAAATTCAAATGTAATATTTTGTTTATTTTTAATTCTAACATTATTTATGGCCAAGCTAAGTAAATATAAAGCATTCTGTCTTACATAAATATAAACACAAAAGCTCCCATTGTGATAACCCACAATGGTTCCATTGTTTCATTATTAATTTTTTTTAATTGGTTCATATTTTCGTCATATATATAGCCCATCAAATGGAGTACAATATTTTTCCCAAAAATTGTAACAATGTATTACATGATAGAGCAATATCTCTATATCGTAAGAGTTTTAAAAATGTCCAAGAAATACATTGAAAGTAGATATTTTGAGTGTTTAAATATATATATATATATTTAAACATGTATATATAATAAACGAAACACAAGCGAAATAGCCACAATTGTCGAAACACCTGAGGAAAATATACGATTGTCTTCTCCAATCTACGCTTTAGGACGAAAACGCTCCGAATATAATGGTGAGATCAGAATCTACAAATGTGTTTCACAGAATTGAACAGCGTTCACACTGTTCCGTATTAGTGTATTAGGGTCGCCGCGCTTCCTATTAATTTTCAATCTGTAATACACTTACTTAAACTTTACAGCGTATGGGATGAAGGGATGAAACTCTACAATATATAATTTAAAAAATATGAAAAGAAAGGGGCAACCGCCGGTACCGGAGCGAAAGCTCAAGCTACCAATGGTTAAACCTCCAGCGTGAGGAGCCTCCTTATATTGCGGGCCATGTCCAGAAGAACTGTCTTCAATATCTGGTTCTTGACACTATTGCCGAACGAGAGCCTCTCAAGATAACGGTCAATGCTCTTTGCTATAAGTCCGTTTGCTGTCACGACTATCGGAACAATAATCGTTAAGTCCACATACCAAATGGAGGTAACCTCGTGAGCCAAGTCTAAGTACTTAGAAAGTTTCCCTTTCTCAACCTTCACGAGGTTCTCGTCATGGGGAATAGTGACATCAACAAGCATTGCACGGCGCGTCCCCTGTTCTATTAGCATGACATCGGGCCTATTAGCGACAACACACCTATCAGTGATAATAGACCGTTCCCCGTAGCGTGTGACACTACCGTCATAGTAAAATCAAATAAGTAGGTTATCTTCATAGATGCGCACCGCGTTCGGTTTGTATGTGAGCGCGCCCGTGCCATCCCGTACGTATGCGTCGTCGCACGCACACACTGACAGAATTTATCGCTGCTAAAGGTACGCCAGTCGTGGCTACGCCATGCTTAATATCGTACGCGCCCACGCACGCACCGCCCCGCACCGCTGCTCTCCCACTCGTAATAATTTTGTACCTACCTACTTTAACTTCAAATTCGTAAAGATGGTTAAAAAGAAAAAGTTATTTTTTTGTATCAAATGTGTAATTTTGTTATAAAATCACAAATTTCCTACAGAAAAAGTACTTTTAATGTCTATCATTTTAGGCTACTGTAAAAATATTTAATTTCCGAATGTAAAGATTATAATTTTGATAAGTGTAGTAAATGAAAAAGTAAAAAATAGTTTAGTGTAAAAAAAAAATGGGTGCGTGTACTTATGTACGCGCGTAAGAAGTTATACTTCTCTGGCATCATTAAATAACAAATCCCTGGAGGGATGTTGTGTTCATTTGAGTGACGTCACGAGTAAGCTCCTAAGGAGTTGCTGTGTTAGCGGCAGAGGTGGCAATACGCGAGGCATACTTAATGTATTGCAAGCGTAAACAGCTACAGTGACTGCTTTAAATTGGGTGTATCGTATGCTTGTTTGTTCATGCGCGTGAGTGACGTTACCACCCCATAGAAATCTGCAGCCAAATAACAATTCCCTGGACGGTTGTTGTGTTCAGGCGAGTGAGTGACGTTACTACCTCACGGAAAACTGCAGCAAAATAACAATTCGCTGGACAGATGTTGCGTTCAAGCGAGTGAGTGACGTTACTACCTCACGAAAAATATGCTCAAAACTGCAGCCGAATAACAATTCCCTGGAGGATTGTTGTGTTCATGCGAGTGAGTGACGTTAACACCTCACAGAAATCTGCAGCCAAATAACAATTCCCTGGACCGTTGTTGTGTTCAGGCGAGTGAGTGACGTTACATGACGTTATATGGCTGCAATTTTCCGTGAGGTAATAAGGTCAATCACTTGCATGAACACAAAAATCCTCCAGGGAGTTGTTATTTGGTTGCAGCTTTGAGCATATTTTCGTGACTTAATGAGCGGTTTAGCGGGCAGCTTCAACCTGTTACTTTTGTGTTACAATATCTTAAAATTTCACTCATCATTTCTCATAACGCGCCTAAAGGAGTATATAACTTCAATACAATAGTCAGCTCCTGATCTATGTACAAAAAATAATTAAGAAGGGGAACAGGGGAAAATTGTTTTGTATATAGATAGACTATGCATTTTTGACGATTGTATTAATAAACTATAAGCGACATCCCTACGTGTTTAGGCTATTATCCTTCGCTCAGGGATCGAGTCGGCCTACTTGTTTGATTTTACTATGCTACCGTTCTCCAGAACTGGCGCTGGCGCATATTTACGATACGGTACCTCAGAGCTCACAAGGCCGTATGAGTATTTATCATTATTATTATCATCTCTCTCATTCATGGGTGTTAGTTCCGGTATTTGTTTGGCGTGCGCGGGGATACGGATCCAACGCATAGAGACCCTTTTATTATTGCGTTTTGCTGAACTCACTGGTAAAAACCCTGGTCATTTGATAGGCGATGGCTGAAATGCTGCGTCTTCCTCTATCGCAATTTCATATCGTTTAATTTATACATTTCAAAAGCTTACAATCCTGACTCATTAATGTTTTTTTGCAAGAGACTTTATTTTTATTACCTATTTTATTTTCTTGGCGGGTGAATTACGGCTTGAAAAATATTTCTCACCGTAAATTGTCTATGAAAATTTCAGATGATACCTCATTTGTTATTCTACGGTGAATCATTTAGAACTAGCGCAGTAACAGATCAAGATACTAACATATACACATTCATACTTAGCCTGCTAAAATTATGACTAGTCGCATAGTAGTCGCTTGAATATAACACACAAATTTTTGCCTGCGACTTCCTCAACATGGGCCAAATTTTATATCGGCAAATAAAAGTATAAAAGAGAGTTAATTTGGTCCATGTTCTGCGTGCTTTTAAAATAGGAAACTCATATATTCTTGAATGTAATTCTCAAAAGTAATGCGTAAGACAATAGAGGTCGGTAAAAGTATTGTAAAAAATCGGCCAAGTGCGAGTCGAACTCGCGCACGAAGGGTTCCGTACCATTATCTAAAAAAACGGCAAAAAATCACGTTTGTTGTATGGGAGCCCCCTTAAATATTTATTATATTCTATTTTTTAGTATTTGTTGTTATAGCGGCAGCAGAAATACATCATCTGTGAAAATTTCAACTGTCTAACTATCACGGTTCAAGAGATACAGCCTGGTGACAGACGGACGGACGGACGGACGGACGGACGGACGGACGGACGGACGGACGGACGGACGGACAGCGGAGCCTCAGTAATAGGGTTCCGTTTTACCCTTTGGGTACGGAACCCTAAAAAGACTGTATTTTCGTTATTAATAGTCTGATGTAATAGGATTCAAAGAAAAGAAATGACAAAATATCTAAAAACAAAACTTTCCAAACCACAAAATGGATAAAGTGTTTTACACTTATTCTCTATTCGTTCAGTTAATGGTATTACTATTTTTTCCCTTCCAAGTAAGTAATTAAGTGCATAAATCAATGTGCTTTATTAATATATAATTTACATGGGGAACTCTCGAAATGCGTGTCTGATATGTACGCGTATTTAGAATCTACAAGATGCCACTTAATAGCTTGTAGAACAGTAGCTACGTGTCGTAGCAGCTATCTACGCGACGATCGGTGCGTGTAGGCATGTCAGCTACAGAACAGGTAAATAGCGTAGAAACGTAGAGCCTCTACACTACATATCGATATTCACACAATTATGGATAACACCGAATTATGGACATCAAATAATATTTGGCGATATTGTCGGAAACGGAATTTGGTATTGAGGACGTACATTCGACCAAAATTTTTAACCTTGGCAAGTACACTGGACTGCTTAATGAATGCGTTCCCAAGTTGGCCAATTAGGTCTAGTTGAGATTACGAAATATTACCCAATTTTTTTTATAATATTTTTCCAAAATAATTTTCGCCTGCTGCTTTCCCGTATCGGATGTCACATTGCGATGTAGAAAGTTAGTCATAAAAAGAAAAACACAGATAATTAGACAATTTTGCATAAACTTTTATACTAGCATAGAGAGTGCTAAACGCTCTTTAAACTCGCATACCTTATTTATTTCTTAAACATTCATCTTGTAAATGATTCAAACCAAGGCCAAGCCTAACTCGATTGATCACTTACAGTACTGTTCTAGATTCTGTTTACGGCTTCGCATGCGTATCAATGCAATTATTGTGATAAAAAATGCTTTTGTACCAAGTGCTGTCATGAGTTTTTCAAAAATTTTGCCATGATAAGTTAAGAAAAATCAAAATCTCAGACAATTGTCTTTTAAGAAAGATATACTGTGTTTAAAATTTTAGACGGAATTTATATTGATCTATTGTAAATATTATTCACGACAACAATCAAAACAGATGAAACCACGTTTAAAATCCCAATAACCGGCAGTTATCAAATTGTAGCCACGGTTCTACTAATTTGTAGATTGCTGGAGCATCCACCCCTACCGATCCTCCTACAACTCCTCCTCGCGCCCCCCCCCCCATCTCGCTCCCTGCCAACTCTAAGCTCATTTCCGGTGTGCCGGCTGGTTGTATTAATTTTAAATTAACTACGAATTTGAACGCTGTCTGTCGAATTCGAAGTAAACAAACAGATTCGTATGCCTCGATGTGGATACGCGAACATAATGCAATATGTTGTATGAAGTGGCGTGTACTTTGACATATATTATAAGAAAGGTGTAAGGAAGGAAGTTGAAGTCTTTAATTAAAATTAATTGAAAATGTCACCTGGTAAAGTAAAAGCATTTGGCTTTTAAAGTTACATGTGAAAACAATGTATACACGAGAGTCGAATAAAACAGTTAATAGAAGAAAAAGTAAAACAAGTATCAATACCAAAAATTACTAACATGTGACTGTGACCTTTCTTTGCATATGCCATTCATACATGATTCAAACGTAAAATTTTTAGTGTAGCCCGTTATTTCCCTAGTTCATAACTTCAGACTTCTCTGAGGCTGTCAATGTACAAAATGGCATAAAACATATTTTCAAAAAGTGACACAGTGTTCACATTTTTAAGGATTTTTTTATACGCTTTTCCCACATTCACAGGAATATTTTGAAGTGAAAACTGTTTTAGGCACGTTGTGCACTTTTGGGTCACACTCTTTCTTAACAACCCAAAAATAATGTTTACAAATTTGTGAAGCTTAGAAGTTTTCTATTGACGTGCAGTCCTACGACTGACAGTTTTTTTATATACCACTAAGGTGACAAACAATCATACGGTCTGCTTGATGGCAAACAGCTACCCTAGCTAATGGGCACAACACCAGTGCCTTCACTCGTGCGTTGCCAACCCAGTAAAAAGCTCTTCATGCAACAACCTTTCAAAGTATTCGTCGCAGTGGCGCTATTTCATATTAAAATTAATTTAATTTAATATTATGCTATTCTATTATATTATCTGTTTTATAGAAAAAGGCACCCAAATAACAGCTACTTTTTGTGTTCCTGCGCGTGAGGAGTTTACAGTATGCACTTGAGGAGCTACTACGTTAGCAGCGAGGGAAATAACGTGCGAGCGACCCTCCTTGCATAGCAAGTGTTGGCTATAATAACCACTTCACGTCAGGTGTGCCGCATCCTCATTTACCTCTCGATATTGAATAAAAAAAAAACACCCCTTATCGTTGATTTTGATGACAAATATCAGTTCATTACTACTACCAAAAATATGTATGTATGTTATAAAGACAGGTCCTTAGTGGTGTACGCAGAGAGATTCGGGCGCCATAACAGGTAGTTCTTACAAACCTCGCTAGCTTCTTTAACATTCATAGTTTCCCACAACAAAATTCAAATACATACATAATGCCTATTTTTGCGATTTTTTTTTGATACTAGATTGGCAAATAAGCATGCGGCTCGCATTAGATGGTAAGCGGTCACCGCAGCCTATTGACGCTCGGATGGACGGCAACACCACGGGGTTACTCGCGCGCTGCCCATCTTGTGACCTAAGACTGTTTCGTCACAGTACCCAGTAATTTCTCTGCCATATCTCACCATTCAAACCGGAACACAGCTTATATAGCTGCTTGGCGGTAGAAATAAGTGAGACAGAGGTACCCACGCAGACGACTTTCGTACAAAGTCTCCATGGTAAAATGATCGTACCTAGCTCCAAGTCTCGCAGTCTCTAGGACTAAATACAACGAAAACGGAAACAAAACAGTACGCCTTTGCTGTTATTCTGAAACACTTCTGAGCGGCTGAATGAATTTCAATTACATTTGGAACGGTGTAAATGAATGCTCATAGTTATCTGGAACCAATTGTATTTTACACCACGATGTAGCTACGTACGAGTAGTACATAGATTGATAGACAGATAGAGCTCGGTGGTATTTCCGCACAGGACAAACATTTATGTGCATGAACACGTCTGTTTGTCTTAGTCTGGCTGTTTTTCAGAGAGGTAGGGTGCATCAAAGCGGTTCGCCTGAGGAAGTAGTCCATCTCACAGAAAACCACAGCGAAATAACTACTCTCTGAAGGATTGTTGTGTTCCTGCGTGTGAGTGAGGTCACCAGTAAGCTCCTAAGGAGTTGCTATGGAAGCAGCAGAGGAGGCATCGCACGAGTGATGCTTAATATATTACAAACGTTAATAGGCTACGGTAACTGTTTAACATTAGGTGGGCCGTATGCTTGAATGCTCGTATGCCCGACGTAGTATAAAAAAAACTAAATTGGACTTAAAATCGAATTTGTACCTGATATCAAACAATACCAAAACTGAATCAAAAGCGAACCTGAAACCGATTTAAAATGACCTTAATCGTACTCAAACTGGCCCTGCCCTGAGCTGGATCAAACTATACGTCATCATCAGAACATCAGATCTTTCTTAGATTTGTACACACATCTTTCGAAATATAATTTCTAGGAGGCTATATAAATCTGAACATACAAATTTTACGATACATGTTCACATCAATATTCGAACCAAGGACCGATTGGTTAAAAAGCTAGCTTTTATCACTGCTTCACTATATTAGAATATTAACCATATAAATTTAAATTAATTTATAAATAATTTATGGTATTATAATCTGAAAATGAATTAACAAACCATAAAAACCTTTGGTAAATAACGAGCAGGCATTATATACAACAAACATAAAACTTCCTTTACATAAGTTCATAATTTAACTTCATTCCTTTATCTTCCTCAGTCTTTCATCTTTCTTTAATAACGGTAAACTGGAAAAATCTGAAAAATAGAATGGAGAAGGCTTTAATCGCAGCTCAGTTTAACACCGCCTAGGTAAAAGCGGCAACGTCGCACGACCGGAAGCGCGCGGAGCGGCAACATCGCTGCGCATCGATCATGTCGGAATACGCACACATACGCAGCACCCTCTGTATACACGCGCCACTTTTCAACTACAGTGAATTTATCATACAGTAGGCCAACATGCTATGAACCGATGATTAAAACTTTATACATTCATAAATCAGTGGAGGTGCAAAGTGAAGTAAACGGTGACAGATACTTGAAATAGCTAACATTTTAATATGTGTGAGTGATTTAAGTTATTGCAAAGCCTCCCATTCGTCTCTCAACGAAGCATCCTCAGGCGCCGTAGATATTATTCGTTAGATCAACATGCTACGAATGAAAATGACAACTCATTCCCAGCATGTTATACATCTACTATGGTAATGGGTGGGTGCCGGCCGGCGCTAGTTCGCGTGAACTAATATTCCATATTCTCGACGTAAAATAAATGTGAAATTTGCAAAACATAATGTATACAAACACTGTAAAACTTTAGTTTAAATTGATCAATCTCGTGGTTTTTAAACGTTGTGCGTGTACACGGCAGTTTCTAACTGTTCATCAGTGATTCCATACGTGTATCAAACGATACTAAGTAAAATAACACGCTATTAGATAATGTACATGCATTTCTATGATTAGGCACTTTTAAACATTCTTTAAGGAAACAATCAAAGGTATGCCCCCGACCATTGAACTGCATTAGTCTATTTGGAAATCCCTTAACGATCTCTAGGCCACATAAATAATTTAGTTAAATGAGTAGGTATTCAGGTTTCTATTGCTTAAGAATATGGAGTATGATTACTAAGTCCTTGGTATATAAAAACCAGTAAATAAATCTCGTTAAAGTGCTCCTAAGCACAAGATACGTAGGCGTATATTATAGAACCTATTGACGAAAAGTAGCTAAGATTACCCCAAATCTGTTTAAATTGTATGTATGTATATATACATATATATATATATATATATATATGTATATTTTTACATCAAGTCCCTTGCGGCGTAGGCATAGAAAACCGAGCGCCATAAGACGCGGTCCTTACATACTTCACTCGCTTTTATGACATTCATAGCTCGATATGCACGCTCGCCGGTTCCTGAGGCTCCTGACATCACCTTCTGAAAAAACACGACCAATTTGGTCATTATAGGTTAGTCTCGGTCTTCCTCGGCTCCTACATCCTTCCACTTTTGTATTGTATATCTGTTTCGTCATTATTTCGTCCCGCATTCGTTCTACATATCCGAACCAACAGTGCATGCCTTTTCTTATCTTAACACCGGCACTCTCTTTCAGACCAACTCTTTCTCTCACGTCTTCATTACGAACGCGGTCAGCAAGCGTTATGCCACAATTTTTGCGTAATGCTCTCGACCGCATTTATTCTACTTTCATGCTCTCTCTGCCATACCCAGCTTTCACTTCCATAAGTTACCGTTGGGATTAGCACCGCGTTGTGTACAGCGAGCGGTGCCTTCTGGCTTAGATTTCGGCTGCCTTGAAGTTTACATTCACCCTATTCCCTGCACTCACTCGTCTCTCCACATCAGCGGTGTACCTTTCATTGCTGCTAAAAGCACTTCCAAGATATACAATCTCATTCACTTGCTCCAACACTACATCATCAACCGTAATCCTAGTGTTCGTTTTGGTTGTCTCTCTTTCTAATACCATTATCATGGTTTTCTTCGCATTCAATTATAAGCCTTTCTTCATACAATCATCTTTTATTATCGTAACTAGTATTTGCAGTTCGGATGGTGATTCTGCTATTAATACCGCGTTGTCTGCATAAAGCAGGCAGTTGACCACTGAGCCACCCATTCGCATTCCCACATTCATATTTTTTATTCTCTGAAGACAACTGTCCAGATACAGGATGAATAGCCGAGCCGAGAGCACGCCTCCATGTCTGACACCAATGTTGACATCAAACCAGGGCGGCAAGCTGCCGTCCACCCGCACACATGCTGTACAATCCTCATAAGTGGATTGCACAGCACTGTTTAAAGTGCGTTTAAAGAAAAAGGCATCGTATCGCTAAACTAATTTTAATTAGATAAAATGTAACATAGATTGCTTGCAATTGTATATACGAATATAATTGAAATCAATCAGTAACTTCAAACCAGTTAGCATACTGACAGATAGATATACTATGCAGCACCGCCTTAGGTGTTTCAAGATTATTTAAATGAAAATAAGGTTTACACGGGATCCAGTGTGCAAATAATAACTTATTTGTTTTGATGTTTTTGTTAAGCGTTAATTGAATTTATTGTCTTCGCATTAATTTTTGTTCCGCAGTCAAGGATATTTTCCTTTCTTACCCCTATTACTACCAATGCTACTATCAGTAGTAATACTGTTAATATGATCTCCTTTCTTACTAATGTAGTAGTAAGACGTTAGAAGGGTAATTACAATTTGCCTTTTTTTACTTACCTTTGATAAAAGATAAATAAAGGTAATATCTTAAATAAAAAAAACAATATTTAAAATGGATAATGTCACAATATTTTTAAATTAAAGACACTGATTTTAATTTTATCTTTTTTATTGCATACATGGGCAAATCCTCGTTCAAAGGTAAACTTTTCTAGTAATATTCACAAAATTATTATAGCCAGATTTTCAAAAGGCAAAAGATGTGTGCACAGCCCTATATTGACACTCTCTGCTCATAACCAGTGATTCAAACAGCCAGTTTCATTTGCAGCTCTTATTGCTTTCATTTAAAGGAAACTGTCGTCGAGATTAAACCTCGTATTTGTTTAGTTTGCTGTAACTGTAGTTTTAAAGTTCTGTTCGTTCATTGCAGGTACTCTCAGTCCAATGTGAACTTTATGTAAATTAATTAAATAGCAAATATCTCGTTACACTTTCCGTGAGTAAATTTTACGAGTATGTAAATGGTACATACAAATAAACGTTAAACTCGCGTTTATTTGAATGTTGTGCATGGAGAACGGAATTTCGAATATCATCCGCAATCTTTTTTTTTTTGCTTAATATTATTTATTATGGCTTTGATATGATTTCCAAAATGCTCGTTTTCGAAATACTGGTAGATAAAAAAGGAAAAATGAATAGTGAAAATATAATAAGGAGAACACAGCGCCGTATGACTGGGTCCTTACACACCTCACTCGCTTCTTTAACATTGATAATCCTTCTCATACACGCTCGCCGGTTTCTAAGACACCGACGTCACCTTCTGATGAAACTTGGCCAATTTGGTCATGGTAGTAGTACCATTAAGTGATTGAAACCAAATGTGCTAAAAAGAATCATACTTATTTAGTATCATATAAATTGACGAGCTCGGTGGCGAAGTGGTTAGTAATGCCACCTTGATGCCAACACTCGTAGGTTCGATTATCACACAGTGCAAACATTTGTATCATCATCATCATCTCAGCCTGTATTCGTCCACTGCTGAACATAGGCCTCCCCTCTAGAGTGCCACTCGTATCGATCCTATGCCATCTGCATCCATCGACTCCCTGCAAACTTCTTCAGGTCGTCGCTCCATCTAGTGGGGGGTCGTCCCACACTGCGTGTACCAGTACAGGAGGGCCATTCGAGAACCTTTCTTACCCAACGGTTGTCGGTTCTACAAACTATGTTGCCGGCCCGCTGCCACTTCAGCTTGCTTATCCTGTGTACGTCGGTTACCTTAGTTCTACTGCCAATATGATATCCTCATCACTGATTCGCAGAGAAACCCCAAGCATAGCTCTTTCCATAGCACGCTGAGCGACCTTGAGCTTCTCCATACGGCCCGCAGTGAAAACATTTGTGTGCATGAACATATCACCAGTAAACTCCTAAGAAGTTGCTGTGTTAGCAGCAGAAGTGGCATCGTGTGAGTAATACTTAATGTAATGCAATTGCAGTGATTGCCTTGCACAAAGTGGGTATGGAGCCGTCGGTCATATTCAAGACACTTCCAAAGATTGGTATAAGCAAATTTCGTGTTAAGTATTTCGTGTACCAGCTATGTTCGTATATCCTACTATCGATAGATCTGTTGAAGACATAAAAGATCGGGGTGATCGCGTGCTGTTAGAACTGCAAAGTCTGTTAGTACTGTTAAAGCCAGAGTTCGCCGAAACCCAACAAAAAATCTTATCGTGAAAAATGAAGATTCCCACTAAAGCCAAGACCTGAAGGTGGTGAAGCTCGGCGCTTATCGTCGATATACAGAACATGCGTTATTATGATTACATGAAGATATATGTATATACTTTTATTAAGATTACATTTAGTCCAGTCAATAAAGCGGGGCAATCGACCGAATAGAAAAGTTTCTTCTAGGAAGATGGATCAAAAAAATTATTTTTGCATTACCTTCTATGAGTCCTCTAGGTCATTCGTGACTAGCCCCCCCCCCCCCCCCATCACCCCAAAACTCAAAATAAAACCCTTTCTCACCCCCCATTTAAAAAAAAATGCAAAATATAGTAAAAGTGAAAATGAAGGACTAAAAATGCCCCCTAGTAGGCTTTCGGGATCGCTGATCACGAATCCGGAAAATTCATACGGGTAGCGGGAAATCGGAAAATTAGGTTAATTTTCCTACTTTTTACTGCTTACTTCGGTGTTGTCAAATTGGGCTCGCACCTGAACATTGATAATGATTTTTCTGATGTTAAGACGTAAATTTAGTAAAACTGTGGAAAATCTTCGGAAAACTGTGGAAAATCTGGTATAAGAAAATTTTAAATTTGGGCGATATGATGATGATTTTCTGGGTCGCTGATCACGAATATGCTATCAGTTTCCTGGAAAATCCCCCATGTTACTGATAATAAAGTGCTCCAAATTAATGTTTAGTGTTACGAACGAGTTAAACGAAATAAGATTATCAAAAAAGTCGGGATACATACAGATTATATGGGCCCGTATATACTATAGGACTTTTTTGTGGATGTCCAAGACAGATGTTTTTTTTTTTAACTGGAATTTTATTTCAGGGGGTCAGTGAACCACATTAGACTACGTTCCTATAACTACATATACAGATATTATAATACTTACATACATTAATAAATAAATATATGTCTTGATGAAAATATTCTTATTCTATTCATTATATGGGTTTTTTGGGTCGCTGATCATGAATGTGCCATTAGTTATCCGGAAAATCCATATGGAAAGCGGGAAATGGTTTTGATATGCCCATGATATATATGATCAACCCGAAAACCTACTAGGGGACATTTTCAGTCCTTAATTTGCACTTTTACTATATTTTGCAATTTTTTTGAAAATGGGGGGTGAGAAAGGGGTTAAGTTTGCGTTTTGGGGGTGTTGGGGGGGGGGGGGCTAGTCACTAATGACCTAAAGGAATCATAGAAGGTTATATTTTTTTTGTTCCATCTTCCTATAAGAAACTTTTTTATTTCCCCGCTTTATTGACTGGATTAATTACTTCATAAAAAAATAAATGCACATTCATTTGTAACAGAACTAATAGCCGGACTAGGTAGAATGCTAGAAATGCGTGAAGAGGTTTTTAGAGGGTCGGCAACGCATGTGACATGTGAGACCCCTGGTGTTGCAAATGTCCATAGGCTACAGTGACTGTTTACCATCAGGCAGGTCGTATGATGGATTTTCACCTTGGTGATATAAAAAAAATATATAAAGATAGTATGTTTCGTCAATTTTATGATATTTTTTTAATTTGCACGGTTTTAAAGATCATGTAATTAATTCTGTCAATCAATTATATATGATACTAGTTTCACCCTGCGATTTCGTTCGCGCGTATCCCAGTATCCCGCGGGGACGGGTTTTTTATGGCTTCAGTGGTGGTGGTGGATCTGTTGGGAGACTTGTAGAGTTCAGAATAGAAACGATCTATTATCATTAAAAAAAAACATATACAAAGACAACCCTGTTACTATTTTATTATTATTCGACGAGCTCGGTGGCGCAGTGGTGAAACGCGCTGTTACGCTACTTTTACACCAACGCTCGTGGGTTCGATTCCCACACAGTACAAACATTTGTGTGCAGGAACATGTCTGTTTGTATTGGTCTGGGTATTTTCTATGTACAATAAGTATGTATTTACAAAAAAAATGTATTTACGTATGTTTATCAGTTGTCTAGTACCCGTAACACAAGCTTCGCTTACTTTGGGGTTAGATGGCGCTGTGTAATTTGTCCGACAATATTTATTTATTTATTTTATTTATTTATTTTATTCATTTATTTTTCTTTCCACTCACGGGTATTAATCCCGGTCATTTGATAGGCGTGCGCGGGGATAAGGATCCAACGCGTAGAGGCCCCTTTGTAAAGGCTATGTAATGTTGTACACCCGCCGTGACCCGCTCCAGGGGATATTAATGGGACAATATACCAATGAACAGGTCACGGCAGGTATTGGGGCTATTGGAAATATGTCGGAAAAAAGTGGGCTATTAAAATGAGATTTGTTGGTATTATTAGAACCGGGCTATTGCATAAGAGGGACGGACGCCTGCCATAACTATCATATCTGACGTTACTTTCGGCAGGCGGTGGCTCGCCACTTACTAGAAGGACCCCCGAAATGCCAGAGAAAGTCGGCCGGGGGCAACACCGGTGTGAGTGACTCAGGGGTGTCGAGAGGTGTGCTGCGCTTTCTCCGAAGTTACTCGCGGCGTTATGCCCTTTAACACTTCCACCCCTGGAGCATATCACCTGCTAGAGCAATATACTCTATCGACTCCTCTCTGGACGGCCAATGAAGGCAAGCCAGAGCTGAGAGTCCTGCGGGCCTTCTTGGATTTCCACTCCGACCGATGAAGACACGCCGGAGACGAAGGCCCTGATCGACTCTCTGGAGCACTCGGGTACCCGTGGTGTCGTTACGCACCAACAGCTCGCCACAAGCTGCCCTGCGGGCTCATTTATTTTATTATTATGTTTATCATAATTATCACTTGCTCAGCGGTGAAGGACAACATCATGAGGAAATCCCCACGTCTGAGAATTTATATGACGAAAGCCGTGTGAACTAACCGTGTATAGTTTTTCCTCTAAGTTGTGGAGGTCTGACGACTGTCGCTTTATTTTGAAATCAGTATGTTCGCAAAATCTTTAGACTTAGGTAGCGGACCCCGCCAATCCTAATAGATTAGACAACGCTAGGAAAATGACTGTTTTCAAGTTGGTATGTTGCTGCCAGACCCAATAAGGTCTCTCGAAATCAGGGTGTGCGGTTATAAGGTTGCAAGAGTTCATTGGCTAAGATAAGCACTTCGCATCAACATATGGTGATTTAAGGCCCGATATAGTACAAAAAGAACAGATAGACGTCGAACAGTTTCGGCGAGTTTGATGGCGCAGCGGTTAATAACACGACTTTGTCACCGACGCTCGTGGGTTCGATTCCCACACAGGACAAACATTTGGTTGCATGAACATGTCAGTTTCTCTTGGTCTGGATGTTTTAAGAGAGGTAGGGTGCATCAAAGCAATCGTATGAGGAAGTATCTACCTCCACCTCACAGAAAGCCGCAGCCAAATAACAACTCCCTAGAAGGTTGTTGTATTCCTACGTGTCAGTGATGTCAACAGTAAGATACTAAGAAATTACTGTGTTAACTTATTGCAATCGTTCGTATCTTAATGTATTGCAATCGTTCGTAGGCTACGGTAACCGCTTCACAACAAGTGAGCAGTATGCGTTATGCCTATTGCAGTTGTATAAAAAACACAACTGTTTCTTGTGCACCCAAACAAATGTTTATTGAGTTGTCTGGTTCATAGTAAAATGTATTTTTTTACTTTACCTAAATACATTGTAGCAATTACATGCATTGACCTGTAGGTGACCCCGAGTTGGCAACATTGCATGCAGACCTGCGTACACCAACAGTAATAATAGAAATGTGAAAGTGTGTTGTTATATATATATATCGTATACATACATTACGACTTGTATTTTATGTCCAAATGTCGCTACATTTCCACATTATTCTTTCTCGCGTATAGTGTGAGAATCACAACGGTACGGTCACGGCGGTATAGTGATGAATGGCGACGTTAACACCAAGGTCCGTGGTTTCGATTCCCACACAAGGCAAATATGTTCGAGCATATCTGTTGTTGTGTTGTGTTTTCTACTAAGTATGTCTTTAAAAAAAAAGTTTTGAATTGATGGCGCTGTGTCGTTTGTTCGACAATATTTATTTATCACTTCAAAGGAACAAACTTCAAAGAACAACTGTTGTGTATACATACATTTGATGTACCTATTACGGAAATTACTCTAAAAATTTGCATCAAATTTTGTGTTTAGATAAGATTTTGCATTTTAAGTTTATTTTGCAAAATCAATGTATTTTATTTCGGGTATTACTCATTTTTTTTTAAACAACGTCAAGAGACTCGGGAGCCATGTAAGTATACGGTTCATCTGATCTAAAACGGTCACCGTACCCTATGAATGCTTGCCGTGCAGGTAATAGCAACACAGCAACTCCTTTAGGACCTTATCAGTAACTCGTAGAAACACAAGAGCGTCTCTCGTTGATTAGGGTATTAAGATATTTTGAAATTTGCATGCATCAGAAGCCCAAAAAGGTCAATCATAAAGATTTTTGTCTGTCTGCACATTATGCATGGGTAACGCAAAAAGTACTGAACGAATTTTATTGAACTTTCGCACAGCGATTCTTTGCACCCTGGGTGATTAATTAATAGTATTTTAAATCGGAGTTATTTGAGGATTCTGATTCTGACAAAAACCCGAGACTGGTAACTAACATTGTTTTCGAATAAGCCAAAAATATAAAGTTAGTTACCAGCATAAAGTTGGTATTGTCCATTTTAACCGAGGCGCAAAAAAAAAAAAAAAAATATTGTCGGACAGATTACAGAGCGCCATCTAGCCCCAAAGTAAGCGAAGCTTGTGTTATGGGTACTAGACAACTGATAAACATACGTAAATACATTTTTATTGTAAATTCATACTTATTATACATAGAAAATACCCTAAATAATAATAGACAATAGACAACAAAATGTATTGACTTATATATTTTTTTTTATATTATTGGACAAATTACACAATGCCATCTAACCCCAAAGTAAGTGAAGCTTGTGTTATGGGTACTAGACAACTGATAAACATACGTAAATACATTTTTTTTGTAAATACATACTTATTATATATAGAAAATACCCAGACCAAGACAAACAAACATGTTCATGCATACAAATTTTTGTACTGTGTGGGATTCGAACCCACGAGCGTTGGTGTCATAGCAGCGTAATAGCGCGTTACACCACTGCGACACCGAGCTCGTCAAAAGTAAGATTTTACGTAAACTAGAAACTTGTCATCTTCACTAGGAGTTCAGATGGCGTTGATCCGTGTGGATATCCTCCAGCATCAAGTAAGCGAGCGATCATAGGCTACGGTCACTTAGAGGTGATTCGTATACTTGTAAATTTCCGGAAGTTGTATAAAAAATATAACCACATGAATTACCGAACCACATTATGCTTAACGGAATCCAATGCAGGATTATATATTTTACGTCATTCTCAATTTTTATTATCAATGGTGAGTTGTACTAGGTGGTAACAAGCGATAACATATCGAGCAAAACTCGCCTTGCTATCATTAAGGGTGTATTAACGCCAACATTGATACGGCAGTGAAGCATGAGTATGGCAGAAGAAGCATGAAAGTAGGGTGACCGCGGTGGAACCGAGAGCGATGAGGAGTACGTGTGAAGTTTGTAATAGGTAGAGTAAAAAATAGCACGATACGAGAACTATGTGGAATGTAAGATGATGTAGTGGTAGAAATGAATAGGGTATGCTGAGATGGTTTGGTCATTTAGAAAGAATGAATGGTAAATGTCGAGCTCGGTGGCGCAGTGCTGTAACGCGCTGTTACGCTACTTTGACACCAACGCTCGTGGGTACGATTCCCACACGATACAAACATTTGTGTGCATGAACATGTCTGTTTGTCTTCGTCAGGGTATTTTCTATGTATAATAAGTATGTATTTACAAAAAAAAAATGTATTTATGTATGTTTATCAGTTGTCTAGTACCCATAACACAAGCTTCGCTTACTTTGGGGCTAGATGGCGCTGTATAATTTGTCCGACAATATTAAAAAAAAATTAAATGGAGATATCGGCAGGGGCCGCCCTAGACGCACACATATAGATCAAAATGGTGATGTGTTGGAAAACGGCCAAATCAATATCACCCAGAACCGAAGAGCATGCATGACGAGGTTGTTACGAAAATAATTATTTCTGTTTTTTTTTTCATCTGAAATATAATACAGTGATTAAATCTAAAATTCTTGGCCACATATTGTAGGCCCCTTCGGTCACCCGACTGAAGGGGCGAGCGGCTACATAAATCAGAATTAATCGGCCGCCGCGACTGTCAGACATTATAGATAATAGCCGGACAGAGTACGTAAATTCGAGATATTGTTGGCATTTTCTACATACTCTTGTTCGGTATGCGGAAAAATATAGGCGGAAAACATACTATTTTGTACCGCCATAAAAAAGTTCAGAATTTGCATGTTAGCCGCGTCGACATATCGAATCATTTTGCAAATTGCATTGATTAATGTCAAAAAAAGATTCGAAAAACAAAACTTGTTAACAGAAATGTAAAAAAAATAACTTTATAATAACATTAACATTTATGTGTCTTTGGTCTTTTCAGCGGGCACCGCCATATGTTGTTCTTTCATTTCTCATTTGAATTCAAAAAGCTGAATATAGGGATACATCTTAACTCGCTCATTTCTGTAACACTCATAGCTCTTTGTATTTTGTTCCTTAGGCATTAGGGGTGAAATATGCGAGTTAGGGCATATAACGGCTAATGACTATTAATTGATGCAAGAAATTAGTTATTTTTCAGGAGGATCAAGAGAAGAATTCATCAAAAACTATAAAAAATAAATAAAATTTGTGAGATGTTCCATCCACCTTGCATACGCATTTCGTTTTATATGCCAGAAAAAATGTAAAAAAAATAAACCACATTAAAAAGTTACAATAATGCCAAGAGATGTAGTTGATGTAGGTACCATAATTTCACAGATCTCTTCGTTCCATACAACAGCGATGCCAACTGGAAGCTTATTATTATTAAATTACTTTATAGTTGCATGACTTCTTTTGCCATTGTAATCTAAGGGCATGCACTAGCACACCAATCTGAACTCATCCCACTGCAAGGTACGGGTCTCCCTACAACCAAAGGGGTTTAGAGCATACACTATACTGCTCAACTGCGGATACGCAGCCAGTCTTTTCAAGACGCCCAAAGACAACTAACTAAGCTTAATGGTTGTCATTTATCGACAACAGCCGAGATCGACAGCTTAACACGGAGGGCACTCCGAATCACGTAGAAGCTGGACATGAGCTCACTGTTATTTTTAAAGCTAAAGCCAACCTTACCTGCTCAAAGAGTACCGTGCTAATTAACAAGAGAAGGGGTGCAACATAGCAGCCCGACTAGGAAAGTGGCTTCATCATACGAAAAATCACAGCCAAATTCCAAGTCTATAGATGGTTGTTGGGTTCTTTCGAGCCAGTGAGGTCCCTAGCAAACTTCATGCATACACAACGGCAAAGTGTACCTCGCGATAACTTGTATGATTTTCGCCAACCGACGTATTATAAAAAAAAAGGCGACAACTACTATAAAGTCACTAAAAGATGAGAAAACTTTGAAATTAATGATATCACCAACTCGAAAACTTATTTGCATATTGGCAGATAATTACTCAGCTCTCTCTGTATAGTTCAGCTCTCTTATAACCATATGCACGCCATATCGTTTGAGCTATGATATATGCTCTACTATATTGCTGGGAGAGATGGATGAACTTTGTTGGATTAAAATTAAATAAGTCGTTCACATTGTAGGTGCCGTGATGTTTAATGGAATGTAATATAGACAAGAGAAATGTTAAATACAAAAACTATAGACGTCGTGACAGATGTGAGTACTGCTGTACATTTTATTTTGGCAATACCATTAGACATTTAACATCTAACATCAAAGTCCACAGTAGGATTTGAAGTGCGAATTTTGCCCTTCATTGTACCTTTTTTTTATACTACGTCGGGAGATATACGGCCCACCTAATGTAAAGAGGGTACAGTAACCTATTAACGCTTGTGATATATTAAGTATCACTAGCGCGATGCCTCCTCTGCTGCTTACACAGCAACTCCTTGGGAGCTTACTGGTGACCTCACTCACACGCAGGAACACAACAACCCTCTAGGGAGTTGTTATTTGGCTGCGGTTTTCTGTGCGGTGCGGGTACTACCTCTCTTAAAACATCCAGACCAAGACAAACAGACATGATCATGAACACAAATGTTTGCCTTGTGTGGAAATCAAACCTACGAGCGTTGGTATCAATGTCGTGTCATTTACGACTCAGCCACCGAGCTCGTCTACCTACATGATTGCAATCTAAAGTGGTCGCCGAATATAACGACCACTTTATATTACCTATATTTATATATTACTCTTCTTCTTTCTAGCGTTATGCCGTTTTCTAATCCATTAGGATTGACGCGGTCCGCTACCTAAGTCTGGCGTTAGGAGAAGATACTGATTTTTAAATAGAGTGACAGCCGTCAGACCTCTCCGACCCAAATAGGAAACCAGGCCTTTCTTAGGTAAGGTCACACGTCTTTCGAAATATATTTCCTTGGACGCGCGGGTTTCCCCACTATGTTTTCCTTCACCGAGCAAGTGATAATTATACCTAAATACGTACATAGGTAAATGAGGATACACGAATTTAGTAGTACTCGTGCTCACTACAGAATTCGATAC
Organism: Pyralis farinalis; assembly: GCA_947507595.1. Taxonomy (NCBI): domain Eukaryota; kingdom Metazoa; phylum Arthropoda; class Insecta; order Lepidoptera; family Pyralidae; genus Pyralis; species Pyralis farinalis. Next base: position 35,537,374 of record OX382265.1, read on the forward strand.
AGAACCATCACCATAATATTGTATTATAGTCAGTATAGTATTGTCTTAGGTTTTCGCGATTTTTACACATTGAATTAAACAATTTTTAACGGAAGTATCGCGTGTTTTATTTATTTTGTTGAACCTGACGTTTCGAACGCTTTGCAGCGTCTATGGTCGCAGGAAGACTAAGGTGGTATTTGTCTTACATTAGTTATTCAATTATTACATCTACCGACATGGATGGATTAATTATATATGTTCCGATTTACACAAAAATCGCTCACAGTGTCCGAACATTTTTTAGATCTTTGGGTTTGGGACTTGATTATTTTTAGGACTGGATCCCAAGCAGGTGGTACTTGCCAACCATCTTCTCAGATGTAATAATTGAATAACTAATGTAAGACAAATACCACCTTAGTCTTCCTGCGACCACGGACGCTGCAAAGCGTTCGAAACGTCAGGTTCAACAAAATAAATAAAATACGCGATACTTCCGTTAAAAATTGTTTAATATTGTATTATATTACAACACATTGTAAATAGGTATATTTTATTATCGATAAGTACCTATATATAGATATACCTATTTAAAGAAGAGTGATCGTTTTAGATCTCTAACATATTTCGCTATTCGATTATTCTGTTAATTACAAAGTAAATTTCTTTAATATTGTACAGATACTTCTAACGAGTCTCTTCCAACCCGTATGTGTACATGCCGTATTACAAATAGGTATTATTTGGACAGAAAAATCAGAAATATGAATAGAGGTTACAATCTGATTTTGATTACAAAAATGTAATTCTATACACGTTAATGCAAATGAACTCGTACAAAACGCATTGTTTCGTAGCGTATCGTTGAATAAATTCCGCGCCCGCAATTCACGGGACAATATGACTAAATTCAGCCAATTATATGGACAATTATCAAGATAGGAACCAGCGGCCAATTTATAAAAAAAAAAGTACGAAATAAAACGACAACAAAGGCCGGCCGGCAGCTACATTGTTTCCGAAATACGGGTCGGCGCTGAAAATAAAAACAATATGGATGGCATGACAAACGAGCGATCGAAGCGGCGCTACGGCCAATATAATGAAAACGCCTTTCGAGAGGACCTGAAAAGACGCTATATCGAAAAGTCGACCGATTTTGGCAAACTGTCGGCCTAGAATCGACTGCGAGAACTGCGACCCACAAAGCGCTCTGATTACCGGCGCCGCCGAAGCACCTCGCTATTATCTACCGCCCTGTTTATTTTTCTCAGATAAAGATTAGCCGGAGTGTTGTGCGATTGGCGGGGAGGTGTCGTGGGGTGAGAGGGGTGGGTACTGGGCGTGGCCCGTAGCCGCCCCGCCCCTACAGCCCTCTAGTAACCAAGTGAAGAGCCGGCGTAAGGCTCGCCGCACGCACGATATGCCGTAAGCACGCGCCATGATAGATATCAAAAGCTCCGCCGACTACCTGAGTCGGTCGGGCACTTTCACCAACTTCTCTATGCTGTTTGCGGGTGAATATCATTTTTTTTCTTATTGAGTGATGTGTCGTGAAGTGTTGTGTTGTGATGTGATTATTTTAATGTATCCGACGGTATTTGTCATGTGTTTTTAGCGTCGGTCGTAAGTACGGGTGGGCTGTTTGAATATCGTTGAAATATTTCTTACCTTTGATAGCATATTCGTAGTGTTAAAATAGTTGCTAGGTAGGACATGAAATAGGCTAATTTAGAAATTATTTTCATCGGTTTCTTGTTATTTTCGTGCCTGTAATGGAATAATTTAATTATAAATGTACAGACTATACCTACTTAACTATGGATATCGTAGCAATCTTGACTAATTATAGGTACCCATGAAATTAACTCCACGGTTGGATATTAAGATAAACAAATAGGTAATGCTTTATCTATATATATCTAAGTTCTCACGCCAGATCCCTTGCGGGGTAGGCAGTGACGACCGAACGTAACAAGATGCAGAACTAAAAAATATTTTTTATTTTTTACAAAATCGAACTTTTTGAGAGTAAATAATCTAAATGGTAGTTTTAATTATCCGAAGTAAAAATGCCTTGAAATAATTTAAAACTTTCACATTCTTGTCTTTATGCGGTTTAATTAAAAAAATTTGGTTAAAAATTATTTGAAGGCATAATAATTACTAAAACCGTCTTCAATGATATCAAACTATTATATAGTATTATTGTAACTTCAACAACTAATTCGCATATGTTTTTTTAATTGTCGTCAGGTAAACAACATAACGTCTATTTTGACACACTTGGTTTCAAGATGTAAAAGCTTTCACTTTGTTGTTTTGTTTGATGTTAAACAGGTCGTATTATATATATAGTACACTATGTCAAAATTTCTAGTTTCTACCCTTTAGGTTCAAAACATGCAGCCCTGACATAGACGAATGACCAGATAGACAAGTGCCATGTGTGTATTGAACCCTAAAACAAGAGTGTTTAAACAATTGTATATTTACTTTGTTAATTGTATAATTAGAGATCAATTAATTAAATAACTAGGTATGGCTATACTATTGATATATCTTGGTCAAATTAAATAATCTTTCGATAAAATTCCATATCTTAGAATTTGATAAAACAGAAGCAGCGTATATTTGCTGTTTCCATCTTGTATGCTGTAATCCAATTTAAGATGATCTCCCATTTAGTTCAATTTGTATGTATACGCGTTAAGAGTTAAGTTTTCAATACATAATTGGTTAAGTCGATGGTTATTGTGTACTTGCGACGAATGATTACCAATAAACTCTTGTGAATTTGCTGTGTGGCGGGAGCTATATTGCAAGCAAACAAATGGGCCCAACATTGTATAAAAAAATGTTCATGTGTCTAATCTGCGAAACCTTAATAAAAGTATTTTTAGTTAATAAATTCTGGCGTTATTTTAGATAAACAGCATGGAAAGCTAGAGAAGGAAGTAAGATATGTTAAGAACCAAGTCATGTGACGCTCTCGTTACCTACACCGCAAGGGACCTGGCGTGAAGATAGAGAGAAATAGTTTTTAGATAATTGGAGGTGAACCAACATTCTCGGTTTTATGTTATTTTCTTTAACCTTATTTCTCTGTCATTCCTAATATTTGCTATTTTTCTGATTTACCTAACTCTTTAGCTACAAACTTATTGCTGCGTGTTGCTGCGATTGAATTTGAGAACACCAGGAAGCCCCTGAGGTGTGCCCCTTACTTTACTAACAGCGAAACTAAACAAATGCTTGTTACATTCAAATAGGCGTCTTTGCCCGGACGATAAAAACATTTTGGACAGTATTCTTTTGTATTATTGAAGTAGCAAATATGCCTTAGGTATGGTAAGCAGTTAACGAAGCCTATGGATATATGCAATACCAAAGGTGTAACACGTGCGTTGCCGCCTCCATAAAAATCTCTAAATAGATACAAAAAATATACGCCGCCTTTATAATGAGCCATCTCTACCGGCACCCTCACTATGTTTTCAAAGAAAAACGGCTGAAATTTCCCTCTAAGTGACATAATCTTCTCGTTCAAGGAGTGGGGAAAGCTTCAATGTGTAGTAATCCGCCTTCACGCCAGTACACTGACACCTGCACAATAGGGTAGCGCGCAAGATTGGCATCCCCTTGGTGGCACATTAGAACGATAATCCGTACCTTGAACGCTAACAGCTTATTAAAAATATACCGATATATAAAAACTTTTTTTTTATACTACGTCGGGAGGCATACAAGCATACGGCCCACCTAACGTGAAGCGGTTACCGTAGCCTATTAACGCTTGCGATACCTATATTAAGTATCACTCGTGCGATGCCCCCTCTGCTGCTTACACAGCAACTCCATGGGAGCTTACTGGTGACCTCACTCACACGCTGGAACACAACAACCCTCTAGGGAGTTGTTATTTGGCTGCGGTTTTCTGTGAGGTGGAGATTCTTCCCCAGACGGGCAGCTTTGATGCGCCCTACCTCTCTTAAAACATCCAGGCCAAGAAAAACAGACATGTTCATGCACACAAATGTTTGCCTTGTGTGGGAATCGAACCCACGATGTGTTGGTGTCAAAGTCGCGTAATTCACGACTGAGACACCGAGCTCGTCAAAACTCGTCACTGCTCAACGGTTGTTCCTTTTTTGAATATACTGTGTTCAAAATTACCGCTAAACTTCGTCAATCGTCATGGGTAGGTATTATGTACTAGCTTCGGCTTCACACAGGTGATCGCTACCAAGCTACATAGGATCACCCGCTGGTATAATCTGGAGATTGCCTAAAAGTTTTATCAAAGTAGGTCCAGTCGTTTTTGAGTACATAAGGAACGCACATACACACATCAATTTTTACATCTTTGATGATTAGTGTTGCATACTAATAGAAACATTCAATAGTTTCAAGATCTCAGATTTGATTGATGGCAGATTGTTTATCTGTCACAAGGTTACAGTCCCAACACGGCAGAGATTTAAGGTTGGTTGTAAGTAGGTACGTCACAATTATTATAGACGGGCTCAGTGGTGAAACGCGCTGTTAAGCTACTTTGACACCTACGCTCGTGGGTTCGATTCCAACACAGTACAAACATTTGTGTGCATCAACATGTTTGTTTGTCTTGGTCTGGGTATTTTCTGTATATAATAAGTATGTATTTACAAAAAAAATGTATTTACGTATGTTTATCAGTTGTCTAGTACCCATACCACAAGCTTCGCTTACTTTGGGGTTAGATGGCACTGTGTAATTTGTCCGACAATATAAAAAAAATATATAAGTCAATACATTTCTATAAATAAAAGTACATAATAAATATTTCGGTAAAGTTCAGGTTTTTTTTAATGTAAAATGAAAGGACTTACGAAGATAATAAAACGTTATTTTAATATACCTACATTCTCTCTGCCTAGCCCGCAAGGGATTTGGCGTGATGTTATAGATAGATAGAGCCCACTCAATTTCAAGTCGGACTTTCTATCAGTTGTACAACTGCAAATTAATAGGAAATATTTATCGCACATTTGTTAGGAGATTAAACATACGTGTCTAAAAATGAGCGTAGAAAGGTATTTCGGTACGAAGCGCCGGCCGCCGCTATCACTGCCGCACACGCCGAATGTCTTATCTATCTACAACTAACAAATCCCTTGCGGAGTAGGCAGAGAGAACCGAGCGCCACGTGACTCGATTCTAACATACCTCACTCGCTTCTTTAACATTCATTGCTCTTCTCATATACCTACGCTTCGCGGTTTCTAATAGGACTTTTGAGTTTTAAGTGGTCTTATGAGACCAAAAAAGCGGTGATACCTAATTCTTTATACTCGTGCTAGTTGAAAAACCATAGAGATTTTATCGATAGTTTTCAATTGAATCAAAATACAATTAACTACATCAGCGTAAGGACCAACTGAGGCAGCTGCGACTTTTGTTTTGTTTGGGAAAAACTATATTGTAACTAATTTAGACTGGAATAATAATGCTTCCAAGCATTTTTTAGTTGGCTGAAATCTTATCTTTTGTATGTTTTTATATAGAAAAAATAATCAAAGAAATTACGTTCAAGATATTTGAAATAAAATATTGAAATAAAGAAATTGAGACAGAATTCATTAAAGTCGCAGTCTATTCATGTCGTTACTTCGTTTTTACTAACAGGGATTTAAATTAAGTGTGTTTTATTCAATGATTATTTAGTATATCACCAATTTTTAATTAAATGTTTTCTAATATTAGGAAGGATCATCGACGGAAAGAAAAATAATAATAATATCCATCTATAACTTCACGGCGAATCCCTTGCAGGGTTGGCAGAGAGAACCGAGCACCACGTGACTCGATCCTTACAAACCTCACTCGCTTCTTTAACATTCATTGCTCTACTTATACGCGCTCGCCGGTTTCTGAGGCTTCTGATATCACCTTCTGAAAAAAACACGATCAATGTGGTCATATTAGGCAAGTCTTGGCCTTCCGCAATCTCTACTTCCTTCTACTTTCGCGTTGTATATCTGTTTCGTCATTCATTCTTCCTACATTCTTTCTACATGCCCGAACTAACGGAGGATAATTATAACGGTTTTCAAAATTTCATGCTAACAACTTTGATACAACTATGAGCGAAAAAAAACTTTAGTTGGTACTTGATTGAACCATTCACTTAATTTTTGTGTCATCTGTTAGTTTGTGGTTCTAATTTGCTATTTTAACCTATGTGACTTTTTGCCCAAATTATTTTGGGCTTTTTTAAATTAATTATTTTCTCACTTCCCCCTATCTACAGCTTTTAATGTTCTCCCTAACTATCCTGAGGATTCAATTAAATAACACTCTTTAGAGCCTATTTAATGCAATCTGATACTCATGTCATATGCATATAATGCTCAGTCATGTGGTTCAGTTCGTTCTGGCTACTTAGCGTAAAGATATGTGGATAGATGTGTCAACTATCTTCTTCCTTCATCTGTCTACAGTTTTAATTTCTCTCCTACCACCCTACTAAGTTTGATGTTTTAAATTACAGCTTTTCCTCCTTCTTTCTTTTCCTTCACGGTCCCCTTCTCCTTCCACCTTACTTTCATGCTAGCCATATTTAATATTCCAATTTTCTTTATCTCTTTGAATTCCGTCTTTTATTATCTCTAGACCACTTTCTGATCTAGCCCTCCCCTTGCTTACCCTATGTTTTTGTCATTATCTTAATAGTTGCAATGCTCATGATGTTCCCCCTTGAAATAAATTTTACACAGTGATTTAGCAGTACAGTTATACCAAGTTTCGTTTCAGTTAACCAATACACGAATGTATGGCAATAACAGACAAATTCAACACTAATCTACATTCTATATCACACCGATTTTATAATTAACAAAGATGCCGTATAATCTAACGTTTCTTCCACGAAAGAAAATTTAAAATCAATTTTATTTTATATATTTTAAACGCATGCTGTCATTAGAAAATATGTGGAAAGTAGAAGACAGACAGAACAGCAGTTTACGTAGTCTGCTCTTTAAACTATAAAATACTGTTGGTTTTGTTTGAATCCATGCGGTTCCTACGATATTACGCTTTGAACTGAGCTACTATGGCTACCCTACGACTTTACATTGTCAGGCTACACGTACGCGAGTTATTAGCAGTCTCATCTTCATTTGTAAGCATTGCAATGGATGGTTAAAAACAAAAATGGCAGGTAAATGTCGGACTGTTGCAGCTAGGTAATCTATTGTAGATTCGATCAATATATAGCTTGCTCTTTGATTTATAAAAAATACAGTTAGTTAGAGAAAAAACGTGATATTTGGACTATTGGCGCTATTTGCTTTTTTGTATCCTCGATAAATTTTAAACCAAAATATATTTCGCTCTCAAATCAATTCAGTTTATTTTCTTTAAACCTATGAAAATGAAAAAATTGATATGATCTTAGAACGGAGCAGCAAACACGTTATATTAATCGATTTGGATACCTACCGGATAATATTTCATGGAGATACTGACACCACGTCAAATACACTAAATGGTGTATACATCATCATATCATGATGTATACAAAAAAATATCTCTTTTGGTAGCTTAAAACACAGTGTTTATTCCTATAAAATATGTTTATATTTTATTGAGACTGCACTTGTATTGAAGGAAATATGTCTTCAGGGGATCACGCCGTGGTCATATATATTCTGCTGTCCGATATGTTTGTCAGGCATAGCGTACACAGGATAGTTGAACGCCGCAATCGTATTTTCAAAAGTTCACCACGACGATAGCTGGATGATTGATTGAAGATAATCGGACATTTCTAGTAGCCACAAAAATAAACAAAACATTGGTACTTCGCTGGTGGTGGTATCATACGAATACTCTGTCATATTTGGGTACTACATTCATTTGAAAACGAGCAATCAAATAGTTAATACGAAGGAGGAGATATATACTAAATATGAATCGTTATCAAGTACCTCTACCTGAAAATATCCATCAAAGACATACATGTCAAGGTAGTGGAAACATTAAATTGCTGTACTCCTCCATATTGTACAGAAGCCCACAGAAAGCGAGCAGCGCGAAGGACCACCATCCATCAAGTGAAAGGCACAAAAATATCCCCTTTAATGATGAAAAAAATTTTCACGATTGAAGAACACTACAACAAGCAAAATGACAAAGTGTACGCACACAATTCTAAAGAAGCCACTCAAGTGGTCGGAAAGGTAGTCATCATCCTGGGTCTGTAATGGTTTGGTGTCTTATCGAGGAGATGCAAAGCTTCATTTTTGTGAAAAAGGAGTGAAGCTTCAGCCAAAGTGTATAAAGAGACTACCTTGGATCGTGTTGTGAAACCTTTCAGCAATACGCTTTTCAAAAATGTACCGTGGACTTTTCAGCAGGACTCTGCATCTGGTCACAAGGCACGAACTATCAAAGCCTGGCTCGAAACCAACGTTACGGATTTTATAAGAGATGAAGACTGGCCCTCGCCTAGCCCAGATCTGAACCCCTTAGACTACAAATTATGGTCAGTTTTAGCGGATGGCCTGCTCGAAACAAAACGCTGACATTGTGTCTCTTAAAAATCTCTAGAGCAAGTAAGTAGTGGTATGTAAATGGCAAGTAGCCCCATGGAAACAGTGCGTAAATCTATAGATTCATGGCCAGTCATATTAAAGGCCTGTATCAAAGCCAAAGGTGGATTTCAAATACAATATTTTCTTAATCCTACTAATATTATAAATGCGAAAGTTTGTATGTATGGATGGATGTTTGTTGCTCTTTCACGCTTAAACGTTTGAACGGATTTGAATAAAATTTGGCACGTAGATTATGATCTGCATTAACACATAGGCTACGTTATTTGACTCCACGCGGGCAGAGCCGCAGGCAGCAGCTAGTATGTACACATAAGTTTTATTAAGATCACATTACATCATTAAAAAATAAATGCATATTTATTTGTAACATAACTTATGGTTAGATATTTATGCCAGCTCCCTTACGGGGTAGGAGAGAGTAACGAGCGCTACAAGACGTGGTCCTTGCACACCTCGCCGCTTCTCTAACCTTCGTTCTTCTTCTCTGTTCTTCTCATGTACGTGCGGCGGTCCCTGGAGCTATATTCATATATAATGTTAAATTCATCTACGTCATGTTCAGTCATGACCAATGTATGAAAATATATTTGGCATCGCTTGCAAATACTTCCTCACAAAACAGTATTTATACCTACTGAATTTGGTTCTGCTATACTAGTATGTTACAAAATAATTTATTTTATTTTTATACCACTGATGGTAAACAGTTACCGTAGCCTTTGCAACACCAGGGATGTAAATCTTGGCGGTCAATAGCCAAAAAAACTAACATTTTGCTTAAGTTTGCTAATTCGAGAGTATTTGTGTATATCGGGACATATTATAAGGCTGCACTGTTAATCCGTCTATCACAGTGATAAACATTTCTAACCGTAATTTATAAACACTTGAACGTTAACCAGTTGAGAATGCGCAAGCTTGCATTGCCAGAGGAACACCTGGCTCGTCAATTATATAACAATTCAATTTTTTTTTTATTAGTCGGCCATTTGGACCATGTTACGTAAGATATAGGAACGGTGTTCCTGATTCTACTGTTTTATGCTGAATCCGAATCTGAAGTCAAAATTCGAATGTTCGAAAAAAGCGACAGACAAACACACAGACAAACATATAGATTTCATATAGGAACGGTGTTCCTGAAAAGAGATTCTGTCTGGCCGCTATAACAACAAAAAAAAACTCATTTCATTTCATGAGAGCTTACAGTAAATTATGCTGAAACGGTTTAATATTCTTTATACCATTATGTTGGCCAAGAACCGTAGGATTTGCCTGATGATAAGCAGTTACCATCAGCAAGGAAAACTTCTCTTTATACTTAAGTACTTCACACCTACATGAAGTATCTTTTTCTTGGTATATAAGCGTATTCAATAAAAAAATATAAATGCATAATTAGTCGCAATTTTTGATAATGTTGACAAAGACTAAGCAATATTTGAAGTTGCGTTAAGTGAAGTTTGAATTTTTTAGTTTTACATTTGTTTGTCTAATTCAACGTAGGAAGTTAATTCCTGCAAACTATAGAACATATTTTGGATTAACTGCACGTGACGCACCCCGATCGAAAAGGAAGCGAGAGAACAATGGCTGATGATGATATTTAATAAAGAGCAGTAGAGCACAGAGAACCTACAGACGTTCATAGTCAAATGACAGGTCTGGATGTATTTTATGTTCCTGCGCATATCTCACAGAGACTTCTAAGCATTTATCTACATTTTTTGAAGTGAAAACTACTTTAGCATCGTTGTGATTTGAAACTCGATGAAACGAAGGAGCGACAGTAAAAAGAGATATATCCATAGGATTTAATGTGCGAGGGAATGAGATAGAAGTATCTACAAGATTTAACGTGCGAGAGCATGAGATAGGAGGCATTATACTGTGTTCATTGAGAGCTCGATGGCGTCGTTGCGCGTGTCATTCTAACCAAACATGCAGGTTAAGCAACGTCGACCGTAGCCTGTCTATAGATGGGTTTTTATCTATCTCCAGTTTCTCCGTGCTTCGCAGGGCACGTTAAGCCGTCGGTCCCGGTTGTTGTCGATAGATGACAGTCGTTAAGCTAAGTCGGTGGCCCTCGGGCGGCATAAAAAATATGTATACATATTGACCATTATTAAGTTACTAAATTTAGTAGCTTATTTGAATAATACTGGCAATAAAATTCAATTTCTACTAGCTGGTAGTTAATTTTCAATTTTCTTTTCAGATGCGTCCTACAAAAGTACTTGGTCTTCACATGCAACGTCACAGGGTTCACAAGGTATGTCTTTTTTATATTTTTTAACAAAGAAATGGCGTTATAAGGACGGTATAAATATATTATGCGATATACATAAATAAAAATAAAACTCACAACAGGACTACTTTTAACACGAGTACCTACTACAATTTTCTTGTTTAGATAAAAATACACATTTTATTTAAAGATTTCTTTACTAGTGTATATATATATATATATATATATATATAGTTTCTTTTGGCACTTCTTCCTCGCCAAAGCCTTTTCTATAATGGTGGTAGAATAAAAAAATAATAATGAAAATTATATTGAAATGAATAAGATAGCATAATATATTTTAAACAATTTAAGACATATCTAAGTGCTCCCGAGAGCCCAATAACAAATAAAGAATATTATCTTATTTCTTGCTAGGACCAATATAATTTTGATCAAAATAAACCCCGCTTAGACAGAACAAGTAATCTCTGATTATTCAAATTTATTGTTAAAATAAAGAAATATTCTTTGGGTGGGTGGAAGCAAATACCTGACACCGCCAGCACCGTGAGCAACAGCCATAAAAAAATTACGTCACTTTCGTATGCGTAAAACCCGTAAAACGAAAACAAAGGGCGTTAAAATGACGCACGCGGCGTGAAGCGATCCGAAATGGCGCGCGGCCGCCACGCGCCGGGACCAAGTACAATGTACACTTAATTCCTTGATTGACACTTACAATATTTCGGTAAGTGATGCAATATTTTGATGATTATCATCACATAGCTAGGGTGTCACGCTATTATCGTTGTTACGCTTCGCTCGTCCTATTGTCGACTTCTCTCAAAATTTGCGAATATGTTATGGCCAGAATTTGCCAATTAAAATTCTGAACCTTTTTCTCAAATGAGAAAGTTCCCTGAAACCGGTCAAGCAACAGCTCGAATAACATTTACTTTAATGATATTTGTTCAAGCGTAACTTGCTATTTTGATCATTTGATCCTTTTTTGGTAATAAGATAATGCAAAAGAAGTCCTTAATAGTGTTCGGTCTTATAGATAAAGATATCTATCTATCGTTAATACCGTAATAAAGTACCTTCACATAATACTTTTCCGATTATCAAAATTTTATATATCTAAAGTAAAATTAAAAAGAATACGAAAATTACCAAGTTAATAGGACTCGAAAAAGATAGGTAGGACCCAGCAAGTGGGGTCGTGCTGTGCTCCGCCCTCTCAAGCATGCTGCAGTGACGGGGCATGGCAAGATCTCTTGCTCTAAGTATACGTCTGGGGAAGCACCTCCACCTTACAGAAGACCGCAGCTAAATAACAACTCCGGAAGGATTGTGTTCCTGGTGTGTGAGTAAGGTTGCCAGTCACTTGGGTGGTCGTTGTGCAGGCAGCGGGAGGACCGGCGGATATCGAACCACCGCGAACAGTGGGGGCGCGGAAGGCAGGCGCGGCGGTCAGGGAGACCCGGTGAAACGGCTGATCGCTGGCCGCCCGCGGGTCAGTAGGGTTCCCGAACCCGGGATTACATAATCTCCGCCCCGGGAGGCTGAACCGCCAACCCGCGAAAAATCCCTGTTGTAGTGGTCGTACCGGAGAAGGAGACCGTAGTGGACCCGGCTGCTGCAGCAGGGGGGGACCGGGCTTTTGTCCTCTAGTCAGCCGGCTCAGTGACTTCTCTTTTTGGAACCTCAATCGATTTTAAAAATGGCACCGATAAGAAAAGGAAAACGGAAAATCCCAGCGGCTACCCCTTCCACAATAAATGTGGATTTTTGCAATATCAGGGGACTACACTCCAACATTAACGCGGTTCACTACCACCTCGAGACCGCCCGGCTGACCCTTCTTTTCCTCACGTAGACACAAATATCCTCACCGGCCGACACCTCTTACTTACATTACCCCGGATACAAACTTGAACACTTATTTGTACGTTGTGCCGGGGTATGTATGTTCGTTCGGGAGGATATTTGTTGTCGCCGTCTTCGTAGCCTGGAAGACAAGGACCTGGCATACTATGGGTGCGCGTGGATCATGGCGGCCACACCCGAATCTACGCGTGCCTTTACAGGTCCTATAGCAGTGATACATACACAGCTCGTTTATTTGAGCACCTGCAAATGGCGACTGACAGAACAGAGTTATCGAGCAGTATCCCTCCGCGGAATAAGTGATTTTGGGAGACTTTAATGCCCATCACACTGAATGGCTTGGCTCTCGGTGCACTGATTCCGCGAGGAGATCTGCTCATGACTTTGCTCTGGCCTATGGTTTCTCCCAACAGGTACATTCGCCCACGAGAATACCAGATATAGAGGACCATACAAGCTCCTTACTGGACCTTCTGCTGACAACACGTCCGTATGAGTGCAACATCTCAGTGGATGCGCTGCTTGGCTCATCGGACCACTGTCTCATCCGAACCCAAGCGCCTTGTGCCGGGCGTGACCCACCTCAGCCTACCGGATGGCGTCGCGTTTGGCACTATAAGTCGGCAGACTGGGACGGACTGTGTGAATTCTACGTGTCGTACCCGTGGTGGCAGCTTTGTTTCAAAACAGACGATATCGAATCCTGTGCGACTGCGGTAGCTACGGTGATATTGGATGGCATGGAATGCTCCATTCCCAGTCGTTTAGTGGCTGCTGTGGGAGCTAAAAAGCGACCGTGGTTTAATCGGCCTTGTAGAGAAGCCAAACTTCTCAAACAGGCTGCATTTGAGGCTTGGACCGTGGTCCAATGAACGCGTGCTAATGGATATCCTGATGTCCTTGTTTTGAAACGCAAACTGAACGCTGCCTCGAGGTTCAGTAAGAGGGTTGGGCCAAAGCAAAGTTTGATTTCGTCGGTAGAGTAGGCGAGCGGCTTGCAGGCCGTCTGTCTGGGAGCCGTGCTTTCTGGTCGCTCGCTAAAGCTGCTGAGGGTAGCTTTTGTCGGTCGTGCATGCCACCATTGCAAAAACCGGATGGCAGTCTGGCCTATAGTGCTAAAGAGAAAGCCGATTTACTTGGTAATCTCTTTGCCTCTAACTCGACTTTGAATGACGGGGGAGCTGTGCCACCTACCATCCAGAGGTGCAGTAGCTCAATGCCGGAAATCTCAATTACCCAGCGAGATATCCGGCGGGCGTTGCTCTCCCTCGACATTCATAAGTCGAGTGGGCCAGATGGCATACCAGCAGTGGTGCTAAAGCAGTGTGCTCCTGAGTTTTGTTCTGTGCTAACGCGCCTTTTCGTACATTCCTACAGCACTCGGCAAATCCCGTTTTCGTGAAAGACCGCCAATGTGCACCCAGTGCCCAAAAAGGGCGATAGATCAGATCCATCGAATTATACGCCTATTGCCAGAACCCCCTTTCTCTCCATGGTGATGGAGCGTGTGATAAACACACGACTCCTAGCATACCTAGAAGATCACGACCTAATCAGCGACCGTCAATACGGCTTTCGCCACGGTCGTTCGACTGGTGACCTTCTAGTGTATCTTACACACCGCTGGGCTTCGGCGATTGAGAGTCAAGGTGATTATGTTTTTTTGGCTTTTAGCCTAAAAACATACTTCACTTCGCTTCACGAGAAGTTTTCCACCGAGAACTATTAAGTTGTGAAATGAGCTCCCTGCCGAGGTTTTCCCAAGGGACTACACTATGGGGTTCTTCAAGAAGGCGTGAAGAAGTTCTTACAGAGTCCGCAACGCAAGAGTGGCACCCCTGGTGTTGCAAATGCCCATAGGCTACGGTAACTGCTTACTATCAGGTAGGCCGTAGACTTGTTTACTACCCTAGCGGTATACAACATGAACCGACAACATGAATTGAGCGTTTTTTTAATTTAAATTATTTTTTGAAGTGATACTTCTAGGCAACTTTTATCTGGCGGCAACAGAATATTTTTCTACGTAGTTAAGGTAATAAATTAATAGGTTTATCTGGTAACATTACACTTTTAATTCGGTTAATGGCGAGGAAACCCAATTTAACTGAGCGAGATTCAAGCAGACGGTTATAAATATTGATGAATAGTCTGAATTAGTCTGCTAACGCGTACCTAGCGAGGTTCTCCTAAAACAGTAATAACTATTAGTGATGCAAAAACAGTGATACCTATATTTTTATCCAAAAAGCAATGGTGGCTACAGCCACCCTATTGCACCAATTCTATACGATAACTGTTACTTGTAAGGCAGGTTGGATACTTGTTTGTCACCCTACGTAGTATGTATAAAATAAACTAACCTATGTTCTTTTCCTATACAATATCGTGAGGCACACAAGCTCACGGCCCACAGTGCTCACGGCACACTCCGCTGCTAACACAGCTACTACTTAGGAGCTTACAGGTGATCTCACTCATTCGCATGAACACAACAACCCTCCAAGGAGATGTTAGACGGCGGTTTCTGTGAGGTCCACTTCACAGAAACCGCCGCCAAACATCTTCTAAAAACCTCAGTAAAACACCCAGACCTAGACAGACATATTCACACACGTTTTAGTCTTGTGTGGGAATCGAACTAATCACTACCACCGGTCTCATCAAAAATACTCTCGATTATTTCATTTAATGGAGAGAATAGTGCAAAATAAACTGACTTTTAAAATTTCCTAGTTATTGACGTAAATTTTACATTATTTTTGTGTAGATAAGTGTCAAGGGAGCATACAACTAAAGGCAAGCAATTGCAATGCTCGTGTAACCGGCATGAGTACATTGAAACTCATGAAAGTTTTTAAATTTTCACGTTGCGTAATTACATAAATTTATATAAAATTCTGAACTGAATTTATAGATAAAATTGGAATATTTTTACCTAAATTACGCGTTAAGTCCCGTATTATATAAATTTATTGAAAATCATTTCACGTTTTTTCTTAATATGCCATGCTTTAATTTCCTGAATGTAGGTTGTACTTCCATCCAGCTGAGACTACATCCAGAGATTTCACGAGAGCACGCATACGCATGTTGTAAACAAGTTTTTTAATCATGAAGGTGCACTTTTTGTATATATATAAGCAGATATTTCGCACGAACGAAGTCAAGGGTACAGCTAGTAAGTTAAATAAACTTGTAAAAAGAAGAAATATCATCGACCTGAAGCAATTAGCATTCCATAAATTATCATCGCGTTGCAAATATGAAATATAGTGCACAGTGATGACTCGCCCCCCGGAGTCACTCGTCGCGTCGGCCCGTGACGACTTCATACCCCCAGACAATCGTTATAGACGATTTCGTCGCCGCACCCTAGGGAGCGATTATGTGGGGGCTTATCATTAAAGCATTCGCCATTACATGTAATGTTTCATAGTTGCAGCCTTACTTTTCTTTAGGGAAACAAAATTTATTCTATACATAAAAATTTTAATTTACAAAAAAAATTGGTACCTTAGTATTATTGACAAAGATGCGCAATATATTTCTAACGCCAAGCAAAACTCCGTGAATTGTTTTTTAAAGACGTCATATGCTAGCCAGGCATACAGATTCGGGTTCCATTTTTACTGCTACTAATGAACATCGTACTCGTAAAAAGATAATTAAGTACATTAATTAATGAATTAGTTTATTTATCTTAGCGTATGTCTACCATTACAGTTTAACACCAATACGATAGAAAAGAATTGAGTACAAAATATTTAAGTATTATAACATAAAATAAACAACGCTATCCTTGTGAATTCGTTCAAAGAACAGGAAAAAGGGCTGTTCTTCAGACATTTGGTTGAGAGTGCGCAGTGTGCGCGTCAGCGGAGCATTGTACTGTATACCCCGGTTCGAGATCTGGGCACAGACAGTAACGGTGGTCGGCGGCAGCAGCGCCCTATGTATCCATCAGGAATAGATATCCTAATCAATCTAAGCAATTCTGGTTTGTGATTTTTTTTCACGAATCAACTTGCAAATGTGTAAAGCTAGGGCTAAGTCTCTCCGCATTGAAACGTACTTTCATGTATTATGTCAATGTATACATTACAGTACATCTTGATCGATCAAAAATATCCTGTAAATCGAATGTAGGCGATATCAATTTAAAGATTTTGATATTAAAGTAGAAATATCATAGTATACTAGGGTCTACCATTCCAAACTACTTGGTACTCCAAATTTGAAAACTGCTCGCACCTTCAATATTGAAAGTCAAAGCTCGCCCTACTAAAATAAAAGAATATAAGTAAATAAAACGAATGAAATGTTTCCATTCGTAAACTTCTCGAACGACATCTGAATAAGAGCCGACAGTTTGGCCCCCCAGTCGCCCAACCGCTGCCCCTGCTCTAAACGGACTTTTAATAACTCTGACTCTATAAAATAAATGTTATTCATTAGCTGAGATTTAGAAGGTGACGTAATAATGAATTTGTTACACTGTAACTTTATGTTTTTATGACTATACATAACTAATTAGCTACGTCATTCAAACAAATTGCATCAAATCTACGATGCCTCAGCGAATAACAAATGCATGTCGCTGTTTTTGTTTTTAATATGCTTATATTTCGCCGTTTCTGAGCATCGTTGTCATGCCATGCTACAACTCAACATTTCTATCTCGCGGTTTATATGTATGTTGAAATTTATGAAGTAAAAGAATCCAATACCTCCATAATAGATATATTGAAATATTTCTATAACAAACTAACGTATTTGGATTCATTTTCATGAATTGGTCTCTACGGCCTACTCGAGTCCCATTGGTAATGTATGTAGAATTGTCATTTATTAATATACCCTATTTACTCGAATAATATACCTATTTTAGCAAATACAAGCTCATCGATTGTTAGATAGGCACTCGTAGCTTCACGCTATACTTTTCTTTCCAAAGAATTATAGGTGTTATTATTAATTCATATTATTGACATTTAAAATTTGCTAAGTTAGAAATCCGATATCAAAGAAACAACAAACTGTTTTTAAATTAATTCAAAATCATATATTCCTACAGCTATGATTAGGCAAACTGCTATGAAACTTGATATCCATTATACATTTTGTTAGATCTCAAGTATTTTATTGGTGGCTCCAACTATGCCCAAGTTAGTTTCTAAAAAGTTTAAAAATAAAATTCTATTTGGTTGGAAATGGGAACAAAATAGATGTTCGCATTTAAGAAATTACTATTAATTATAGATAAATCGTTGAGATAAACTCAAATTGCCAAAAGCTTTCTCCTACTAATACCACATATACAGTTTCTAGTTAATTTTTTCATAGAACATAATTTTCAATGCAAACTTGAACCTTTAATATATATAACCCTTAAGTAACTAATAATCAATATATAATCTATTAAATAGAATACGCAATTTACTGTCAACTCTATATATATATATGCACCGAGTTATAAGAAAGCTAGACAGTAGATGGCAAAAAAGAAAAAGGAAAAGATAAATCATAAAATGTAGCTCGGTCTCAAAAAATAAACCAATTGTTAATCCTGAGTTCGGTCTCATGGACGAAGTTAGCGGCTGCAAAAATTAGCCAAAAGTGGCTTTTGTCGTTTACTCGCCTCTCTTTCCGCCCGTGATATCTCTATTATGAGCAACAGAGACGGGAATAAAGGAAAAACCGCTTCAGGCGTCAGGAGGGAAACCGTAAGCACCCTATTGTTTTGCACCCTGTAGAGAGGGAACGAGACACGTATAGCTATATATAGAGAGACAGACAGAGACAATTGTAATTTTTAAATGAAAGTCTGAATGTTTTTATACGTTTAGGTACAAGGGAGATTCAGTGTGATTTATGTACGTAGGTGTCTTATTATTATTGGAAGTTTTATTGTATAATGAAACTGGTTTTTCAGACAGGCTCTTGTAAACCTAGATAGTTTACTCGTACGGGCAAGTATTACAACAATAATTCGCGTAGAGTAGAATGTATGATGATTTACTAAAACTTCAGAGGCTAATTCATATACCAGATCCCTTACGAGGTAGGCATAGAGAATCAAACGTCACAAGACGTGGTCCTTACATACCTCGATCGCTTCTTTTACATTCATAGCTCTTTCCAAGAATACTCACCAATTTCCGGGGTTGTGACATCACGTTTTTTAAGACACGACCAATTTGAACTGATCTTGGGCTTCGTCTGCTCCTAAATCCGTTCACGTTTGCATTATACTCGTATGTATGTTTGGTCATTCTTTTATCTCGGATTCTTTCTACGTGTCTAAACCTACGGATTATACTTTTTCTTATCTTATCGGCACACTCTTTCAGGCCAATTCTCTTTCTTACATCATGATTGCGAGATAACAGCGGATTTTTATCATATATGTAGGAAAAATCATATGTAGGTATTACATATTTGTTATTCGCGTTGTGTTTGTGTATAGATATTTACTATGCGCTATAATAATTATTATATTCGATTGCTTTCTTGATTAGTGTATGCGAACCTCCGAACGTTTACTCCCAAAGATTGTACGGTGGAAAATGATATTATAAATTCATCTTTTTACCTTATCATAGGGTAAATGACATGCGAATATTGAATAAGTATCTACTTAGTTAAATATATTCTAATAACTTAATTACTACAAAAACGATAAACAAACACGTGGCCGGAATCAAGATAAGAAGTTACCTTAGCTTATATACGCTTGCTACAAAAGGGGTATCATCATTACCCTCCCTCCAAAAACCTCTTCATGCTCGTTTTTCCCATCGGCATCTGTTTCACAACTTAATAGTTCGAAGGTGTAAACCTCTCTATGCCACCAAATACGCGATCGGTAAGATTAATTTGTATGATTTCCATGCCGATGGTGAGTTGTACGATTGTAGAGACCAGTAATATCAACCAGTGCATCAACATATCTGTTTGTCTTGGTCTGAATGTTTTTAGTTAGTGACGTCACCAGTAAGCTCCTAAGGAGTCGTTATGTTAACAGCACCGTAGAGTTTTCTTGTATAGATGAGCTTATAATAATTCCAAACAACAAGCTGACAGTTAGAAACATTTAGAATATCAGCAAGGGTATTCACATTGACACGGAAAATTCTCATTCGATACGAAAAGTCGTCACAACGACTAAAGTAAAATACATTTTGTTTTGTTCTTTATAGTCATGAGGGATACAGGCAAAGGGTCTATACCCATAAATACTAGTATTAACAGCAATACGTACGTAAATCGAAATTACAAGAGTAAAATAGTTAATAGATTCAGGCGTTATTTTGCGAAAGTCAAATTTACATGCAATTTGATCTAACCTGCTTTGTGTGCTTCCGCCACCAATTAGTTCATGCGGCCTAGCGCCGGCCGGCACCCACCCACTACTGTTAGTAAGTGCAACATGCCGACGCTGAATGTTATGTGACTGTGAATGTTATAAAATAGCCTTGCCCACGGCAGGGGTGCTAGAAAAAAAAAAAAAAGAAAAAAAAAAAAACATGCCGACGCTGCCATGGCTGCTCCGGTAGTTTCTGTCTCGGCTGCTGCGGTCGTCCGCCATCTGGAACAGAATCCGTATGCCCCCACCACCACCGTCGCAGCCACGACTAGCCTGGTCGTCGCTGCGACACGTGTTTCGTGGAGAGGCTAACAGTAGTGGGTGGGTGCCGGTCGGCGCTAGACCGCATGAACTAATTGGTGGCGGAAGCACACAAAGCAGGTTAGATCAACTTGCAAGTAAATTTATAAATTCATTTTTTTTGCGTTTTTGAAACAAACCACCGATAATCATTTCATTTTCATCAAATTTATATCACATCACTATTCATCATTACTAGGAATTAACCTTACAAAATATATTTGGAATAATTTCATGATATCGTACGTATTTACTAGGAATTTTTAAAATACAACATATTGTCGTTAAATAACTTATTAACTAAAAGTATTTGTCAATGTCAGAAAGTCGATATGCACGCATGTATATCTTCATGCCAATTCCTTAGCGACGTAGACAGAGAGATCCGAGCGTCATCCGACGCGGTTCTTACACACATCGCTCACTTCGTTAACATTCATAGCTCCTATCAGCTTCTGACAAAGCACTGTAACAAGTCAGTTACGTACGAAATTATACATATAGATCGCAGAATACAATTTTTAGGATTTACACTGGGCGACTCATACTATGATGTTTTGGTTTTAGAGTCAATTTTGTGAACGTACTAGTTTCTGTGAAAATATTTGTCTGTTTCACTATGAATTTATCTTGGATTGACTGTTTTTAAGAGAGGTAAAGCGTATTAAATGTCCCAAGGGGGCATTACAGCCACCTCTACACTCTAAAATAACAACTACTTCGGGGGTTGTGTTCCTGCGAATCTGTGAAGTTACTAGAAAGCTCCTGGGGAGACGCTATGTTAGTAGCAGCTGTAGCAACGCATAAGTGACACTTACTGTAATGCCAACGTTCAAAAACTACGGTGAACGCTTTACATACGGTGAGTTCTTGTATGCCTCTCAACATTTGAATTTATAAGAAAAATCACTTCTTTTTACTCTCTCTTTCTTTTTCTCTTTACATTCCAAAAAGAGTACTAAAGTAATTCATCTTCAATCATCAGCTAACATACTAGTTTCAGAAATTTTAACCCCAGCTCTCTATTTTACCTCTGTAAGAGACGGATTACAATTTCTTGTTAAAGATGTGTTACAATTTGTACATTTATACATAGGCTAATAAATATACATATAGACTATAGTCGGAAAGGTTAATTGTTTTCTTTTCTCCAACTAAAATGTCTGGTGGCGGTGTGTTAAAGAAAAAATAAGATTTTTTCTATCCACATTTTAGCGTCCTAGCAGTCGCTTCCATCGCTCCAACGCTTCCACCGTTTTTGGTTGTGAGTCAGTCGGAGAGTTTCTGCTCTTAACTTCTTCCTAGCGATATTCCGTTTCGCAATCCATTAGGATCAGCGGGGTCCGCTGCCTTAGGTTTTGGCGAAGACGCTGATTGTCACATGGAGTGGTTGCCGTCAGACCTCCATAATTCAGAAAGAAATCAGCTTCTAGTTAGATCACATGCCTTTCGCATTAGAATTTCTAGGACATACGGGTTTTCTCAAGAAGTTATCCCTCACTACCGGGCAAGTGATAATTACAAATATGTACATGAATCCGGAAGCACTAATTTACTAGTACATACCCATGTTAGGTATCGAACCACTGACCAGTTGGTCAATAGACTGCTTATCTAGGCTATCACTGAAGTAAGGTTATTTGCTCTACTGAACACTAACTATGCACCTGAATATCTGCATTGTTTCCATATCAGCTGTTTATGAAATTGGATGCCTATAAACAGATTATATTAATATATTAAGTTGAACTATAGCCAGCAAGTCAAGAACTGGATCTAACAAAGATCTGTAACTAGATAATGTTTCGTATTTACTGACCTGTAAGCGAAGTTGACCCCGAAAACGCGCTGTACTTTGTTTATAGTTGGAGCTGACTCTGATGTTTGTCATCGATCATACGATATCTGATATCATTGCGATAGCGGACAACTATCAAATAACCGAGACAGGGTAAACAAGAAGAACGACGGCCATAGACAACCTTTAAGATGGGACTATAGTAGATTATTCTGAGCAAACAAAACGAAAATGTTAAATAAACAGTACTATTTTCAATAAATGACACAACATTGAAATAAATAAAATTTATCCATTTCTATATATCGACTATCTATATATCCCTTATTGTTTTTTTATAATCATTGTTAATTATCACATAGTATCTGTCATTGTTAACAAGCTAGATACAATTGCATCTTTTATACCCGTTATGTATTTTCAATTTGTATGTGAAGCTATAATATTAATGAAATTGACGAAAAACATTTGTCAATCATTTTGCTAATAGTGCATGGTTTCACAGCTGTACTTATTTTCGCCTTTAATAAATAACACTGAGCTATAATAAGACACCATACATTGGATTATACGCACCATGTTTCCAAAAAATATTCTGTTTATAAAAAACAGCCCACTATAATAGGATCGAAACGGTTCAAAGTGTGCTGGCTAAATATATTTGTATAAGCCCCTGTCAAAATTTAAATTAAACCGTGCCGCCGGGACCGCAAATTAGATATTTCATTGCCCAGGATCAAAGAAAATACACGTCTACTGTTTGGTGGGTGTCAAGCGGACGGGGCGCCGCAATAACACGTTGTGTGAAGGGCGCCAAGTCGCCGAAGGCGCGTATCCAGGACTGCGAAAATTATGCAAGCACTAACTCACTTTGGTGTATTTGTCTCACGTATTTTGATAACTAGTAAATAACAGCAAGCTGTGTAGGCAGAGCTGATATTTTTTAAATTTAAAAAATATTTAAATATTTTATTTTTATTTTTTTTTAAATATATGAACCCTGTACGACATCTAGCGACGAGTGCTGTTACTTTTTCTGTGGATGGGAGTGCAGTGCAGACTCTGCACTGCAGAGTGGCCGGCCATACGTTTTCCCATATGTTTTTTTTTTCTAATTGGAACGATTTTGGACCGTTCTTCCTCACCAACGAACATTTAAATTTTAAATTAAAGGATACAAAACTACAATATGTTAGCTATTAGTGTGTCGATTTTGGAGTTTCTCACTATTACCGTCTAAACGCTAGCTGGATGACATCAGTCTACCCCAAACGGCAATTTTGAGGGTAATGTGGCTCCGCTGGCTATCGCAGCTCTGCCAAATATTGAATATGGAATCAGCCCCTTAACTAACTGGTTCCTGGCTCAAATCTTAGTGTGGGTATGTGCCACTTAATTCGTGTTATCGATTTTATGTACATATTTCTAGTTATTATTTGCTCTGCGGTGAAGGAAAAATATCGTGAGGAAATGTACAGGTCCAAGAATTTATATTTCGGCAGACTTGTGACCTAACCGAGGACAGGTCTAGTTTTCCACTCTATTGTGCAGGTTACGACTGCTGCCGTTCAATGTCAAAATCAGTATCATTGCCAAGGCTTAGGTAGCGGATCCTAATGGATTAGGAAACAGGACGTTAGGAAGGCACTCTTATAAAATTGGTGAAGTAATTAATTCGCAGTTCAGGAAACGAAACGAATTCATATTGAAATCGCTATTTGTCCACCAAAAATTGCCATTAATATCCATTAAGACCTCGCGCGTTTTCGCTCACCGCCCACAAAATTAACAAATCAATTCACAGCGTAAAGGTGCTGTTTCAACAATGAAGTGCGATGAGACTAGGCAAGAATTAATATAATTGATGGTTAATATTAACATTTATTTCTTTGTAAATAGAGTGCATTCCGTCAATGGAACTCGATACCCGGCGCTAACCCTTGTCTCAATCAATTTTCACTTCGAACATCTTCGCCTAGTCAAACCATTTGTTACTGAGGATAGAAGATGACTGAAGATCATGGCAAGAAATTAACATGTCTGCCAAATAGAGCATTTATGGGATCAGCTGTTTAGTATGTGCCCTACCAGTCAACGTGACCTCTCAATCACAATGATAGACGTAGCTACATAGACTAAAATGATAATCATTATCTTGTATAACGATTCAACACTAATACTTTTTTAGGGTTCCGTATCCAAAGGGTAAAATGGACCCTATTACTGAGACTCCGCTGTCCGGCCGCCCGTCCGTCCGTCCGTCCGTCTGTCACCAGGCTGTACATGAACCGTGATAGTTAAACAGTTGAAATTTTCACAGATGATGTATTTCTATTGCCGCTATAAGAACAAATACTAAAAAAACAGAATAAATAAATATTTATGGGGGATCCCATACCACAAACGTGATTTTCTTGGTCGTTTTTGCTCGATATTCATAACGGCAACAGGTAGACGCTTGAAATATTCACAGAATATTTAGTTGTATATTCACTTTAAAAATAAATAATTAAATTAAAATAAAACAAATATTTAAGGGGGGCTCCCATACAACAAACGTGATTTTTTGCCGTTTTTATAGATAATGGTACGGAACCCTTCGTGCGCGAGTCCGGCTCGCACTTGGTCGGTTTTTGTACAACCCCTGAAACCTTAACAAATGTTGGGTGCTATGGTACCCAAGAAATTTTGGTACATTTCCGTCGTCTCCGGTAGTCGGTGTCCGGGTTCTTAACTTCAAACCGGAACATATTATTACATCGCTGTTTGGGAAAGGACGAAATAGCGTCAGGTTATTTCGTATTTTACGATATTCATCGAATATAACTTGTAATTTCGAGTTAGATTTTTCACATTTTATTCGGGATATTAGAGACTTTACAAATTTAAAGTCTTTCAAAAAGCGATGATCTCAAGAGCGGATAGTGGCGTATTATCCGCTCGTATAGGCTTAGTTTCTTACGTTCGTATGTAGAAAAATACATACAAACATGTTTTCAGCTCTTGGTACTCAAACTTGACACCGTAAGAGTATAAATAATAACACAATGCTACACTCTTAATGGTAGATCAGAACCCGGCGTTATCCAGTATTTTTTACTTACAATATCCAAAACAAAATAGTTTCGCATTGAAGAGAACAATCACTACCCCTGAACCAAACGAGCGTAAGACATGAAATCAAAAATATACCAGAATCAAAAGAGTTTCCACAATGTTACTGCAACTTAACGACGCGTGAAACCTGATTGCAGCATCAAAGAGCTCCTAATGCCGACTGTGCCAAATGAAATCTAAATCACTGATCACCGCATAGGGTAGAAATTCAAATGGCAAAGATCCCCTGTTCAGCCTCAGGCAATCGTCGCCCCAACAAAGAAATGGCCAATATTGTAAGCCGAGAGATGTCGACGCTCCGGAACTAACGAGTCCTATGTTAATTATTTTTGGAGAAATCCAACAATTCTGTGAGGCTGGATTTGTGCGACACTATTACCTATATACCAAAGGGTATTAAGTAGTAACTAGCTACTACCAGCAGCTGACCCGCATCGAGATTGTTTTCGATTTTTACGCATACATAGTATTTTTATTATAATTTTTTTCATGAAAATGTTTTATTTGTTCTACCTAAAACGAAAATTTTATTCGCATGATCCTAAAGACGAGCTTACAAATAACAGTACCGTACTCTAAGCCGTCCTAATAATACCTACGCGTATCGTTTACCTTAAAAATATAATTTATCTGATAATTCGTACAAATACTTGCGTCTTGATTCCATCTAATTACACCATTTATACATCTTCAACAAGAACATCAGATGAAAGCAACGAAAAAACATAATATGTTTATTAAAAATGAACTGAGAGAAACTGCTGGTCCAACAAGGTCAAAAATATATCTATATATCTACAACTTCACGCCGATTCCTAGGCAGAGAGAAACGAGTGACACTTGACTAACACACCTCACTCGATATTTTAATATTCATAGCTCTTCTTATGCACTCACGCCATTTTCTAGGGCTCCTAACGTCACCTACTGATAAAACACGATCAATTTGGTCATGATTGATTTGTCTTGACCTTCCTCGGCTTCTACATCCTTCTACTTTCGCATTGTAAGTATATCTGTTTCGTAATTCTTTGAAATAGATATATCTATTAATGTAAAATAAAAATATCTGTTACCGATCACCACCGTGACCGTATTCACATTTCCACGGAAACTTCTTATTCGATTTTTTTATTTGGTTTATTTTATATCCCCGAGGGTAAAGACAAAGGGATCTAGCCCATACAGCCAAGTCTTCAGTTTAGAACCATTTTAAAATCTTAATTCTATGTTCCAGCTTCAGGAACTCTACTGCAAAAATACTTGGGAAGAGTATCTAAACCCAATCAACACAGTTTAAATACCACCTGTAAAACGATAGTGATTTTTGTAAGGTTTTCTTGGCGAACTTATTCACGTTTTCTAAAAAGTGCATAAACGTGTTATATTTGTGTTGTTTCATTACTGTACAATTTCACTAGTACTTTACAAAATACTATCGAAATTGTCACATAAAACTAATTTTATACTGAATTGTAAAAATTTCAAGTATAACAACAATGTCACTCATCAAAAGCGCGGGAAGAAACTCGTCACACCATGTACAGCAAAATTTTTCAATGTTCTTTATTACTTAAAATTTATATAATATACACGCTTCAAACCATACATACAACATAATGGTTAAAATTACTTAATGTTTGCAATTTACATGTAATACCTACATATACACGTCGGAAAAATTTCACGACAGGCTCTCGAGAATATTTCGAGTCAAAATGGTGTAATTTTTGAAAAAGAAGAAATCACTTTGACCTGAAATTGTAATTTACATGGATTAAAATTGCATTCAAAAAAATTCTATTTCGTGTGCGAATATTGCATACCGTGCCAATGTGAATGAATTTTAAATACATTTCACTCGATACAACTCCGATTGAGTGTAGCAACCTTTCTGAATGAGAATTTTCCGTGTCAACGTGAATACCCTTGCTAATAGCTAATTTACTACTCTGCTTGCTACGTACGTACTTATTAGTATGTTAATTTATTGCGATGATCGATGTATATGCGGAAATAATGTCAATACTTAACTGAAACATCCGAGTGTACGATGAGAATTTAAATATCAAACTTATATCCTGCGAGGATAATAATGCAGTCACAGGTTGCAGATGGTGCAAGTCTACCTACAACTGAAGGAGTTAAGAGCGTACTCAGCCGCGCAGCTCAACAGCGGATTGGAAGAGGCTCATGTTTTCAACCCACGCGAATGTCATTGACTAAGCTTAACTATCGTCGTCTATCGACCCTATCAACATGCCCTTCGAAGCACTGATAGCTCGCGATAGATAAACCCATCCCTAGATAGGCTGCGGCCGACGTTACTTAACCTACGTGTTCGATTAGAGTGACAACCGAAACGACGCCATCGAGCTCCTCTTATTTCTTAATCTTTATCTATTTATCTTAGTCGAGACTGTGATTAAAAACGGTTCATTTACATTACATTTACAGTCTGTGTAAGCATACGATCAGTACAAGCAATTATTTATTTATTTCGGCACATCAACAATATAAACCCAAACATTTAATTGATACATTGTAAAAGATCTCAATCTAGAGTTTACATCAATTATAGATATGCACAACATGATATCTAAAATTCTTAATAATAATTCATAATTTTAGGCAGTTAATACTACAAACAGAATCAACATAATTTGTTTGATTATCATTTTGACAGAATTTTGTCTTTCAATAATTTGGGTCGGTCGTGAAATATATCCAAATCAAGAACTTTATGCCAATCATTGTAAGTGGATATCATCCTAGATAACGGCGCTTGCAAACCCAGGTTAGTCCTATGATGAGGGACCGTGAAGAAATGACGATTAGCTCTACGGCAACCCAATTTAGGCACGCATATCGTGATCCTGTCCAGTACACCCTCACACATTGACTCGCCTTGTACAATTAGTATCACTATCACCTCACCAAATTGTTATACTGTTTTTTTTTTTGTAAAACATACTTAAATTCGAACACCCAGACCACTAGACAACAGATATCTACTGACACTACCGTGTCTGTATATCTATGAGACGGCAGTATTTGTAAAAAAAAATCTTCAGTTGTTTAAGAACATAAAAAGTTGTCGTCATGGACATAAACTCTGTAACATGGCAGGCAAGACGACACTTTTATGCAAAAGCATCATTGGTATGGCGCCTTTAATATATAATAAATTGCCTAAATGTATTACAGATAGTGCTAGTCGACATATCTTTAAGCAAAGACTATACAAGCTGCTAATAAAAAAGGCATAATATAGCATAAAAGATTACTTAGAAGATAATTGTGACTTGTAAATTATATGACATAATGCGTATTATGGACCATGACATTGACTTATTTCTTGTATATGTATATGTATGTATGTATATCTTCACGCCAAGTCCCTTGCGGGGTAGGCAGAGAGAACCGAGCGCCATAAGACGCGGTCCTTACATATTATTACTTATTTCTTAATACTAACATTTAATTCTGTTTTTTTATAACACATTTTAATATGTACTATTATTTGTAAAAATTTGCATGCCGTAAGGTAAAATATAGTAGCACAAATATGTTTATCAATCCATCTAATTCAGTTAATTTGTATGCAACGAAAGTCTTTGGCGTAAGCGCTTAAACGACTGTTTTTGGCACTTTCCCTTATAACTTACTAGCTGCAGCCCGCGTCTTCGTCCGATATTCCCTTGAGGACCACTTTTTCGAATTTCTTTCTCTTTCCTCGGTTCCTAAGAGATGTTGAACAGCCTATAACTTTCCAAAAGAATGTATTTTTATCACTTACTCGGCGGTGAAGGAAAACATCGTGAGGAAACACACAGCAAGAACTTATATTTCAAATGACGTGCTACCTTACCTAAGAATGATCTAGTTTCCCTTTGGGTTGCGGAGAAAGAAAAAATCAGTATCTTCCCCAAATCCTTAGGCTAAAGTAGCGGACCCTACCAATCCTAATGGATTAGGAAAACGGGATAACGGAATAAAGAAGGAAAGAAGTTTTTTTAAGCAGACCGATAGTTCCAGGGATTTGAAACAAACAAACATAAAAGCTCTTCTGCTTTATACTAGTAGTATAGATAAAGTACAATATTTCCGTAATTTTAGGGTTCCGTACCCAAAGGGTATAACGGAACCCTATTACTGAGACTCCGCTGTCCGTCCGTCCGTCTGTCACCAGGCTGTATCTCATGAACCGTAATAGTTAGACAGTTGAATTTTTCACAGATGATGTATTTCTATTTTCGCTATAACAACAAATACTAAAAATTAGAATAAAATAAATATTTAAGGGGCTCCCATACAACAAACGTGATTTTTTTGCTCGTTTTTGCTCGAAATTGATAACGGCAACCGGTAGACGCTTGAAATATTCACAGAATATTTAGTTATATATTCACTTTAAGAATAAATAATTAAATTAAAATAAAACAAATATTTAAGGGGGGCTCCCATACAACAAACGTGCCGTTTTTATAGATAATGGTACGGAACCCTTCGTTCGCGAGTCGGACTCGCACTTGGCCGATTTTTGTTTTATTAACGAACAATAATTTCTTTCAAAGATGACTCTTAATGTGTGACTAATCACCTTAACTAATATAAACATACGTACAGCTAAGTGTCAAGCTTAACACTTTGATGTTTGTATCGTTCTTATATCGTACACAATAA
This sequence comes from Pyralis farinalis, assembly GCA_947507595.1. NCBI lineage: Eukaryota > Metazoa > Arthropoda > Insecta > Lepidoptera > Pyralidae > Pyralis > Pyralis farinalis. The sequence continues at coordinate 35,567,349 of OX382265.1, forward strand.
TAAGAGTTCAAATCACACCTCGAGTGTGAAGCGTGATCTCTCTCAGCTATATTTCCAAAGTGATTATTAACAGCGTGCGACTGGTATGCGTAAAAACGTGGAAAGTGAGAAGCATCAATGCAATATACAATCGATTTACAATCTATGACGACAGTCTACAGTTACAAAAAGTATCTGAAAAAATATGATAGAAGAAAAATCGAACCTAATAAAAAAACATTGAAAATAATCTCACAAAAATGGCAATACCGAAGACAAAAAATCATAAACCGTCCGTCATTTTTAATCGCGTCGCGAGTCCCCAATCTACCATACAAAGGATTCCGTACGTTGAATACATAAAAATACGCACACAATACGATCGAAAATCGTTTACTGAGAAAAATTACTGTTTTGCCCTACAATAATAGCATTATTCGAGCCGGGAGATTGGAAAAAATCAGTAATTTGCCGTTTCTTTGTCCTTGCTCATTGAATGTTGACGAGTGATTGTTTTATACAATCTTTGTACAATTCGAACAATTTATACTGTATCGGCTCCCATTAGATCTTTATTGAAAATGATGGACATCAAAAGTCGATAGGGTGTTCGTATTTCTAATATAAATGGTTTCAAACTTGATCTTGATCTGTTCAAGATTTCTTTAAAAGTTACGTTAAGAATTCGTTTTAAGGGGATGTTTATACATGTTTGAATAAACATCTGATTCTAGGCAAATAGAAAATGTAATGTTTCCAAGTAGCGAATACTTCTTGATTGATGTAAATAACGTTGATTTGTTTCAGGCTATGGCACCAATTCATTATCGGCAATGTCGAAAACGACACTTGATGCCCACACGCATCTACGTCAACCAGGTAAGTGTATAAAGTGATTTTTAAATATACACTATTCCTTTATAGTGTAATTAATATTTTAAGAGAGGTAGGGTGCATCGAAGCAGCCCGTATGGGGAAGTATCTCCATCTCACACAAAACCGCAGCCAATAACAACTCCTAGAGGGTTGTTGTATTCCTGCGTATGAGTGAGTTCACCATTAAGCTCCTAAGGAGTCGCTATATTGAGGAGGAGTGATACTTAATGTATTACAAGCTTTCTATTTATGAAATTAAGATTTGTTTGGTAGTGAAGGAAAACATTGTAAGATAAATCGGACGTCTAAGAAATTATATTTCGAAAGGCACGTGGTCACGTGTCGATGCTACGATCATAGCACTTTACGTACATTTGTATTACAAAGTTCATCGGGGCGAAGACTTCAGCCACTTGTTCAGAATTTATGATTACCTTAGTTTCTCGCATTAAAATACGTAAAGTGAATGGTGTGCTTTCTGCCCGGATGGTTCACGAAAACAAATCTAACGAACTATAAAGCTTCGTCCAGACGTAGCCGGCGATATCGTGTTTGTTGTCTACGGTCAGTTACACACGCACATAAACTATGTTTGCTCGTACCCCATTGTTCCCAAACATATTCTTTTCGAACCCCCGAGTAAAGTGTCCGGGTGTTTGAGATTGGAAATAAGCCGTGTATTCAAGATGCCTTTTGAATGCTGGAATTTATTCCTGACCTAATGTTTACAATGATGCAAGAAATCTCTAACATGAGTTCATTTATAATTAAAGCTCAAATTTACTTCTGTCCCAATGTAAAGAACGGAAACAAAGACGCAAAAATACCCTATAATGAGTAAATTTATAAATCTTAAATTTTCTACTGACTATAGAACAAAGACGCACGAATAAGCTAACAAGAGTTAATTAACAAAATAAAGCTGAAAAATCGGCTGAATGAATATGATAAATATGAACAAAAAGCTATAACAGTCTTCATATATTTTCGTAACGCTAATGGAATGTCTACTAATGATAAATACTACTACCGGATTGTAGTTTATTCAAATGCAAATTAATAAAATAAAATAAAAAGATATATAGACATATTTTTATAAACTTCAAGTTCTTCTTTTCAATAGCTCACTGTGCTATATTAGATTCATTCAGAAGCACATACTTTGAAGATAGCTTGGAAATTCTAGCTCAAATATTATTCGTAGCGATACTGCATTTTATCGTGCTGGCGCGCTCCAGTGCTCGGGCTGCTACTTCGGGAAGCAAATTCCTTTGCTGAGAATCCCGCTTTGTTATATAAAATGGTGTTTTATTTTTCTAGTTGGAACATTTTGTAGTGGACTTTTTGAGAAGCCCTGTTGATTTGTTTACATGGATTATTCTGCTTTCTTTCTTTTATAATGGGATAGCAGACAAAATACCGTCAGCCGTCAGCCGTCAGAGGTAGGGCGCATCAAAGCAAAGTCTGGGGAAGTACCTCCACCTCGTACAAAACCGCAGCCAAATAACAACTCCCTAGAGGGTAGTTGTGTTCCTGCGTGTGAGTGAGGTCACCAGTAAGCTCCCAAGGAGTTGCTGTGTAAGCAGCAGAGGAGGCATCGCGCGAGTGATACATAATATATCTAAAGCGTTACGGCTACGGTACCCGTTTTACATCAGGCGGGCCGTATTCTTGTATGCCTCCTGACATAGTATTAAAAAAAAGCCATTTATATAAAAGAACTCTCAACCTACAGACGCAATACAAGCATTTAAGATGAGATGTTTATTAAGGGTTCTTGTACACTATAACTGCTTTTCATTTTAGTTCACGTAAATCTATCAGCAAGTCATGAAAAAGAATAGTTTAGAAAATAATTATTTCACATGTAATGGATGCCTGAAATCATCGATCACTAATATGCCTGAAATCTATTATGGTTATAACAACTATTTACACATTGATACAGATAAATTAATTTCTTGCTTATATTTTCTACATTATGTTACAAGATATTTATCACATCGGCTCTCCTTCTTGATCAGTTTGCAGCGATTTACTTGACAACATAGAATAAATAACTTATTGTAAAAAAATACCAATCTATTGTTAATTCAGATAAAATAAGTGAAAACAATCAATGCTTCTACTTTACTTCTACATTCCTTATTCAAAGCAGAGTAACAACACTGGTTGTCTTGAATATACGTAACAGTCATTCAATAAGATCTTCACCGGAAGATAGAATCCCTTCAGTTCCGCGCTCAGCAATGAAAACAGTATTACTTCTTCCCCCTTTCATTTTTCACTGTCTGATTGCATTACTTTTTGTTGTTTAGAAATTGAATTGCAATGAAAATGTTTTCTAAAGCTCGCCATAAATTATGTTGTCACTAGGTATTCACGGCTGCTTCACTGGCATGGGATATAGTTCTAGAACTTCTGTAAATGCCTTTTGTCTTGTGCCTAGACTTACGTCGACCATTATACGCCGAACTTCAAAAACTATGTCGTATGTTACATAATCATCATCGGTATTTCAGAAGGACGTCTACTGCTGAACACAGGCCTCCCTACACTTTCACGACGATCGGTCTTGGATTACTTGCATCCATCAACTCTATCCAATCTTAACCGAATCGTCGGTCCATACTGAGGGGGCGTCCTACTTTCATATGTTTGCATATAATACAGTAGTCTCTCTAGGTCTCAATTTTAAGTGGCCTATATCACTCTTCAGTTATCAAGCTACCACTATAGAAAATACATCTAGTCACTAAATATATATAAATAACTCTATCAATAAACAGGTTTAAAAATTGGAAAAAAGTATTTTTTTAAATTACTTGGCCTACAATTGACTAAAGAAATTGGAATACGAACCGCTACTCAGTGCGTCTCTACTACGTAGAGTGTACGAAGAAGACTTTACACATTTAAAATATGATTCCGTACCTCAAAAGATGAAAACCCTTATAAGATCAACGTCATTTTCTATCACTACTCCATTGGTTCGGACATGTAGAAAGAATGCAGGATGAAAGAATGACGAAACAGATATACAATGCAAAAGTGGAAGGATGTAGGAGCCGAGGAAGGCTAAGACTTACCTATCATGATCAAATTGGTCGTGTTCTATCAGAACATGCATGAAAAGAGCAATGAATGTTAAAGAAGCGAGTGAGGTATGTAGGGATCGAGTCGCGTGGCGCTCGGTTCTCTCTGCCTACCCCGTAAGGGATTTGGCGTGAAGTTATAGTAGTAATAGTAGTCGTAACCTTGTTTACCATCCGTAGTACTGATAACTTCTATCCATTATCACTTTGGTAGCTGGCGCTGTTAATTGTATCTCGTATGTAGCTAGTTCTGGACATATAGCCATGATAATATAGGATAGTCCTACGTCCGTAATGATCTGTAACAAATTGGTTCTTTCTACCGCAATCAGTAACGCCGTCACGTAGGCCTTGAGTAGGGCTATTCAGAATGGCTGTTACTTAATGAAACACTCTTCATTAGTAAGATCCTCGACTGCTTGCGTAAACATGTCGCAATATATGAGAATAGTATGTTACCGTGATTTTTATACGTCTTTAGACATAAAGCCTCTGCTGGCAACTAGCAACTGTTTAAGAGATACTATTTTTTGTTTAATAACTGGTAACGTCACTCACTCGCATGAATACTACAACCCTCCAGAGAGTTGTTATTTGGCCGCGGTTTTCTTTGAAGTGGAGGACTGTTTTGTTGCGCCCTATCTTTCTTGTAAACATCCAGACCAAGACAAGCAGACATATTCGTGCACAAAATGTTTGAATTTTGAATCGAACCCACGAGCGTTGGTGTTAAAATAGCATAACAATATACATCACATAATATATACACATCATATATATATATATATATATATATAGTGTTAACAATGACCAAATAATGCGTATAATGCAATTTGACTTTCGCAAAAGCATGCCTGAATCTATTAACTATTTAATGCGTACACTGTGTAATGTGAACCTTGAATGTGCATTTATGTACTTCTTTTTCTTTATATGGCGCTTTATATATTCAATTGGAACCATTTATATCCCTCTTCTCAATTGGAACGTAACCGTTACTCCGTGGAAGTGATGTAACTGTCCATTGTTTTTCACGCTGGATGCGTGGTAAAGATACTGATTTTTACATGAAGCGACTACCGGCAAACAAAACAAATATAATGGTATTTGAAAGAGAAGAATCCAGAACTAATGTAAGGATTACGATTGATGATGAAGTATTGGAACAAGTGGATGAGTTTGTATATCTTGGACGCGCTTTCAGCAGGGATGGAAGGTACACCGCAGATGTGGAAAGACGAGTGAGTGCTAGGAATAGTGTGAATGGAGCGTTGGGAAAACTTCTTGGCAGTAAAATCCTGAGCCAGAAAGCACAACTCGCTATACACAATGCAGTGTTGGTCCCAACGCTAACTTATGGCGAGAGCTGGGTATGGCAGAAAGAGCATGAAAGTAGAATAAACGCGGTCGAAATGCAAGCGCTGCGCAAAATTTGTGGCGTAAGGCTTGTAGACCGTATTCGCAATGAAGATGTTAGAAACAGAGTTGGTCTGAAAGAGAGCGTCGGTGTTAAAATAAGAAGAGGCGTGCTCCGATGGTTCGGACATGTAGAAAGAATGCAAGAAGAACGCATGACGCAGCAGATATACAATGCAAAAGTGGAAGGATGTAGGAGCCGGGGAAGGCCAAGACTTACCTACCATGACCAAATTGGTCGTGTTCTATCAGAAGGTGATGTCAGGAGCCCTAGAAACCGGCGAGCGTGCATGAGAAGAGCAATGAATGTTAAAGAAACGAGTGAGATATGTAAGGATCGAGTCACGTGGCGCTCGGTTCTCTCTGCCTACCCCGCAAGGGATTTGGCGTGAAGTTATAGACTACCGGCAAACCTCCACAACCCAGAGGGAAAACCAGACCTTTCGCAAGTGATAATTCCAAAACACGAATTTAGTAGTACACGCCAGGATTGGAACCAGGGACCAGTCGATCAGTTGGTTCTTTATATACTGGGCTATCACTGTTCTGTACACATAAACTTTCATGTATAAGAAGATTATTTTGAGCCCGACTGATGCAATGTATGCGATGATAATGCCGTATCTCGAACAAACTGAAGTGTCATTGTGTTCAATTTAAAAAGTGCATTGCTCGCAATCACACATGACAGGCGAAATAATAATATAATACAAGAGGATCTGAACTTGAAGAACATGTTCTAATAATACAGCATCTTTCTCATTTTACTGAACGAGGCTCAGGATTGATATTAACCAAAGTTTTAGTTCGGTAGCGGAATTGGCGACACCAAGACGCATTCCAAATTCAAAGGTTCAACTGCTACACAGGTCGAATATCTACGAGTATGTGCAGGAACGTGCCTATTTGTTATGGTCTGAGTATTTTGAAGAGAGGTGCAGAGGTGCACTATGCAGGCCTTCTGGGGAAGTACCTCCTCCACCTTATAGAAAATTGCAATGAAGAATAACTCCCAGGAGGGTGTTGTTGCGTTGAGTGAAAGAGGTTACCAGTAAGCTCCTAAGGAGTTACTGTATTCACAGCAGAAGTGACATCACGCGGACGATACTTAATGTTTTAGTAATGAAATGAGTTGACTTCAACTATGTTACTCGCTGATATTCATTACCAACTTTCCTACTACTGTTCCTTTGTCGACAGCGTAAACTGTACGTTATCGCAAACGTACCGTGAGTTTCTGACCAACTTTCCCTTTATTTTGAATCTGACCAACTTTCCCTTTATTTTGAATCTAGTTTCATTATTTCCAAGAGCGAATAGATTCAGTTTAGTCCACTTTAGCATAGAATATGTTTTTATTTGCATAGTAATTTCAATTAAAGTGAAGCATAAGTTCCATCACGTTTGCCAATAATAATTTAATATGTTTTTCAAATTGATAGTAAAATACTGGTCAATAGACACGACAGACGTCCTACTCAAAAATAGAAATAAATCATAGATTGCAGCACCAATCTATACAGATAAATAAAATTGGAGTATCTGTTTGTAATATTAAAATAACCTCTTTTTACTAAATGCATATGGATGTATACACGGTAGGTACATATACCAAAATATGTTTTTTACAATTTTTGTCTGTCTGTCTGTTTGTTCCGGGTAACCTCTGAAACGGTTGGACGGATTTTGACGGGACTGTCACTGGCAGATAGCTGTTGTAATAAGGAGTAACTTAGGCTACTTTTATTTTTGAAATTATATTTATTTTTATTAATATAAATAAATAATAAAAAAATAACTATTCCGCGCGGACGAAGTCGCGGGCACAGCTCGTTCAATTATAAATCTAAACAATCCAGCGACACACTCTTACCCAAAGACTATATATATAGAGAATTTTTTTTAAATCATATTTTTTATAAAGAAAATCGGATAATGAAAAAAAAGAGAGTGTGCTTTAGACCACACGACTGAAGTAAAACTACTTTAGCTCCATAGTGTGATACAGACAATAGGCATGCACTGTGTCTTAGATATGCGGAACTTAACTCGCTATGAGAGTATGAGAGAGAGAAAATGTGTGCTCGCACCTCTCTCTCTTGCCCCTACAAACGACGTAACGTAACTCTCTCTCTTTCTATCTTCACTAAATTATATCTCCCTCTCGACTTCCGTTCGCCTCGCCTGATCACACTTTTCGTAACGTTCTCATCACACATCAACCAGCTTACTCCCCAAGTCAAGCGTGCGTAAAGAAGATTTCTTCAAAAAATTTAAAATGCGAAACAATGCATTTGGACAAATAACAAATAGTCACATTATTGCTCTTATCTCATTCTATTCATAAATTACGCAATCCTTTCTTAGCTGTCTATGTTAAATTTCAATATGGCGCACGGATGAACAGGCGATCACATCTAGTATCACTTTAAAATTAAACCATGAAGAACCAGCACCCAACCACCAACACGCAGACGAAGTCGCGAGCACAGCTACTAGTCAATATTCAACAAAACATAATCACAATATATTTTCGGAATACACAGTATGTAAGAGTATGACAGCGCGAGCGATCTATTTCATTAGAAAATATTGTCCTTCCGTGTTTGCACTCGTGGCCGGCGCGTGTCCTCGGTTTCAAATTACATAGGGACAGTTTTGATTTGGGATTTTTGTGGTAAATCGTAACGCGCTGTATGAACCTTGAAACACTGTGTGAAACTAAAATTCATAGTTTCACACAGTGTTCCAAGATTCACTCATTCTGATTTCAATTTTCAACACAGTATTAATCGTACTAATCACTATAAAATGAAATTTCATACATGGATAACATTCTATGGTACCATACGTTTACCAATGAAAATTTGGATCATCATATTTGGAGCCTATGTCATACACACATCCCGTGCATGTGCCGTGCATATCTACTTACATCCTACTAAACATAAGTTGCAAGCAATTTGAGTGAAATTAAGAGAACAGGAGAAGATAATAAATAATATTTGACGAGCTCGGTGGCGCAGTGGTGAAACACGCTGTTACGCTACTTTGACACCAACGCTCGTGGGTTCGATTCCCACACAGTACAAACATTTGTGTGCATGAACATGTCTGTTTGTATTGGTCTGGGTATTTTCTATGTAGGTATAATAAGTATGTATTTACAAAAAAAAAAAATGTATTTACGTATGTTTATCAGTTGTCTAGTACCCATAACATAAGCTTCGCTTACTTTGGGGCTAGGTGGCGCTGTGTAATTTGTCCGACAATATTTATATTTATTTTATTTATAATATTAATAGTGAATTCGTGACTTGATGTAGTTGTTGTTTTACCTACCGCTCTCATATTTAATTTAGTAGCAATGATCTATTTAAACTTATGAAAATGGCAAACAAGCATACCGCCCGCCTGATAAGTTGTTTTCTAACATGAGGTTAAAAAACGTGAAGTGATGGAAAGAGCGAGTCATTTGTTTACACTAAACCTGTTCGAAGAACGGTAGTGATATAATAAATAATCGCATATTTGTAACTATCACTTGCTCTTCGATGAAGGAAAACATCGTAGGGAAACGCGCACGTCCAAGAAATGATATTTGGAAAGACGTGTGACCTGACTTCTGAAAGGTCTGGTTTTCCCTCTGAGTTGTGAAGGTCTGACGGCATTCGCTCCATGTCACAATCAGTATCGCCAAATCTTTAGGCTTAGGCTAATCCTAATGGATTAGGATACAGGAAAACGGTAAGAAGAAGAAAAAGAGATGAAAGAAAATGAAGGTCAATTAATCGCAAAATCAATATGAAAATCACACAAGCTCTTATTTGAAATGTGGACAATATAAAGCAGCATGAGCTCGAAGAAGAAGAAGATTAGTGAAGAATGTTTCGAATTTTGTGGGAATAATGTCGAGAAAAATCTCAAACAGCTCCTAAAAATAACTCGGGTATCGTTGATCTCTATAAATAAATAAATATTGTCGGACAAATTACACAGCGCCATCTAGCCCCATAGTAAGCGAAGCTTGTGTTATGGGTACTAGACAACTGATAAACATACGTAAATACATTTTTTTTGTAAATACATAAGTACTTATTATACATAGAAAATACCCAGACCAAGACAAACAGACATGTTCATGCACACAAATGTTTGTACTGTGTGGGAATCGAACCCACGAGCGTTGGTGTCAAAGTAGCGTTACAACGCGTTTCACCACTGCGCCACCGAGCTCGTCAAATCTATGCAAAGAGTGCTTCTTCAAACATGCAGTAAAAAAAACTTAAACACTGTGGACAGGCTGATCCTCACATGCAGTTTCCAGGATAAGAAGAGTTGGGGTCGTACGCCAGAAAGTTGAGAATGTAGGACAATAGGATCACAAAAACTTCCCTGCACCAGTCGTTAACATAACGCAAAATCGCTCAGTACGTAGAGTCCGTCGATAAAAAGCTACCCCTCCGGTATTTGAATTGGCTATTTAACCAATTTTAAAAGAAAGTATAAACAAAAACACAATTTCCTTTTTTGCAACTGCAGATTACATAACCCATATATTTTCGTTCGTGATCACAGCCGCTTGGAGAATGTGTCGCGCGTCGCAAAAGGCGCCTCGATACACAGATTCCTGTATTTGAATTTTACGCGTCTATTTATACCGATGGGCTACAAACATGCGATCGGAATAATCCTTAGTAAATTGTATATATTTTCGAATATATGCCAGGTGGATTGAACACGTGGGATATGGATAATTTTTATTTCCCGTGACTTACCCTACCGTCATCAGAAAGAACTGATGAAACTCTTAAATACGTACACCGTTTATCAACTAACCACAAAACTTACATCTCTATAAAAAAAAGTCTGTGTGTACTTATGTATGTACGTAAGAAGTTATACTTCTTTCGCGTAACAAATAGTAGGTATAACTCCAAAAATCTCATCCCGCGTGCCAGTACTATAAATTTGTAAAACAAAACGATAATATAGAGGTATAACTTCAAAAATTTGTCAGCTGATCGACAAAATGTCTATGGAAACGTTGAACGTTGAGTTTGGTTGGTACGATCATGTTCTTATCCGTGATTCTATTAGTCAAACTGACATTTTGAATATGCTAACTTTTATAACATATTTTATAAACAATTTAATTCATGGTACTACTTCAGCTATGCAATTTATACCTGGCTCCTTTGTTCACTCAGTAGAATCCACTTTGGTATACATAATATAACCGACCCCTAAGTCTACAGTAAATAAGAACGGTTTACAATAACTGTATGTTACAATTATAATTTCAAGCGACAAACCTTATAAAGATCATTAAAATGAATCATTGCTTGGATAGCGTAATCTTACAACTTAAAATACATAATATTATTTTGAATTTCCTTTGCAACTAGATAATTTCAATAACAGATTTCCTAATGTTAAAGAAGATATATATTTAATATTGTTTTTTTTTTGGTTCTTTTTATCCCATACAGCCAAGTCATCAGTTTAGAACCATTTGAAAATCTTAATTCTATGTTCCAGCTTCAGGAACTGTGCTCAAAAAATACTTGGGAAGGGTACTTCGACCCAATCAACCCAGTTTAAATACCACCCGTAAAACGATAGGAATTTTACAAGGTTTCCTTGATGAACTTATTCACGTCTTCCAAAAAGTGCATAAACGTGTTATATTTGAGTTTTTTCATTATTGTATAATTGCACTAGCACTTATGTTACAAAACACTATCGAAATTGTCAAACAAAACTAATTTTATACTGAATTGTAAAAAATTCAAGTAAAACAACAATGTCACTCGTCAAAAGCGCGGGAAGAAGTCCTTTAATATGGTATTGAAAGCATTCGTTTCGTCGAATTTGGATATAATGTTGTCACATATATACAATATTTAAAAAATAAAAGTATCTTGAAAACCCTATAAAACTATCGCAACTTTTCTCTATTATCCTATTTATAATTAATGAAAGCATATTATAATGTAAAACCCTTTTTTAGGGTTCCGTACCCAAAGGGTAAAACGGAACGCTATTACTGAGGCTCCGCTGTCCGTCCGTCCGTCCGTCCGTCTGTCACCAGGCTGTATCTCATGAACCGTGATAGATAGACAGTTGAAATTTTCACAGATGATGTATTTCTGTTGCCGCTATAACAACAAATACTAAAAAATAGAATAAAATAAATATTTAAGGGGGCTCCCATACAACAAACGTGATTTATTTTGCCGTTTTTATAGATAATGGTACGGAACCCTTCGTGCGCGAGTCCGACTCGCACTTGGCCGATTTTTCTTCATGGAATCGAGTCGTTTTACGGGTACGAATAGATTTTATAACATTTGTTTTTGCATTTAATGTATATTGTATGCGGATTACGCTGATAATTGGGTGAAATATCCGAACGCATCAGAATTGACATTTTGGCAAGGAATTGCGGACTCAGGGCTCCAATAGTTTGCCTGCTGGTTACGGGACAGTAAGACTGAGTGCGTTTAGTGTAAATATAAAACAGATTCTACCAATTTTCTCTCAAACAAAAGCAAGTATTGACTACGCGTCGCGTCTGTACATTGCCTTCGTTTTTCACTATCCCCTGTTTACTTAACTTTGTTTGTGCGGCCGTGCTTTGGGCGCGACGATCAAACGCTTCGCAAACAACTTTCCTAACATTGTTTTTTTTGGAAGGTTGCTCTATACTATAGCGTGTGGTAATTGATTGGGTGTCAGTCAGGAATTTGTTAAGTTAGAAATAATAGCGCGCAGTGTACTTTGTATTTTAGCAGGGGAGTGATATCAAAGCCATAACTAATGTTTATTTGTTGATAAAAGTCAAGCTAGATTTTTGATATGATGTCAATTACTTTTGTAAGATTTTAGATTTTCCTCTTAAAAGACAAAGGATATCTCGGACAACTTTTACCCGGTCAGAATATTTTATTTTTTAATTTTTTTTTTTTAGTAGGTATATTTGGAAAACCAACAGCATAAAACTATATTATAAATCCAGTTTAACAATATCAATTCAAACGGTGTTCTGTCATATTAATCCATTTTCTTTACCGTACACACATGAAAATGGGCCGAATATTTTTTTCTTTACCCGGACATGAATCCTACACCTCTTTGAATAAAGTACGAATTTATTTCTTTCTATAATTGTATTTTTTTTCCTGTCAAATGTAAAAAAATTGTTGCGTCGAAAGTCGATCATTCTTTTTTTTTATTAAAGATTAAATTTACGATAACGGCAGTCAATGCAAGTGCGAGGCCCGACTTGCGCTTAACTGATTTCATGTTATCTGAAATAAAAAAGCATATTTAATTTTATAGTCTCCGCTGATGTAACTAACTCGTAGTAAAACAATAACTCACCAACTTACTGGTGCATTATTATTACGCCCTCACCGAAGAGGGCCTATTACATTCGCTAGGATATACGAAATAAATGGAATTATGATTCGCGAAAGCTATTACCAGTCTATTTGAATATTTTGCAAGTTTTTCGATAGTTAGAGGTGCTGTATTATTATTAAGTACATATGACGAGCTGTGCGTTCGATTCCCATACAGGACAAACACTTGTGTGCATGAATGTGTCTGCTTGACTTGGTCTGGATGTTCTTAAGAGAGGTAGAAGTTCCTATGTGTGAGTGACATCACCAGTAAACTCCTCCTAAAAGTAGTAGCTGTGTTAACAACAAATATGTTGAGTGATACTTAATGTATTCCAAGCGTTCATAAGCTATGGTAACCGGTTTACATCTGGTGGGCTGTATGTATGTATACCTCCCGTAAAAATATGTGTTTGCGTAATTAAATTTTGCCGAAATCAAACCATCCGTCGTATTGGTGAAAGGGTGTATTAGACTAGATTCATCAGGATAAAAGTTTATTACACATATGATACACACAAACTCACAAAAAATAGCTGAGTAGTAACAGCCCAGTGGATAAGAAACCGGCCTATTAACTATACTTTTTTTTTTATCTACCACATACTACATCAACCCATACTCATCCCACTGCAGGGATACGGGTCTCCCTTCAACTGAAGGGGTTTAGAGCATACTCCACCACGCTGCTCAAATGCGGATTGGCAGAGGCGAGTGTTTTCAAGCCGCCCAGGGCCACCGACTTAGCTTAACGACTTTCATCTATCGACAACAGCTGGATCGACGGTTTATCATGCCCTCCGAAGCACGGAGAAACTCGAGATAGATAAACCCACCCATAGACAGACTGCGGTTGCTTAACCTGCGTGTTTGGTTAGAATGACACACGCAACGACGCCACAGCTCTATTATCTATATAGGTGTATTTCTTGAAAAATAATATCGAGTAATGTAAGGACCGCGTCTCATGTAGCTCGGTTCCCCTGTCTACCTCGCAAGGGCCCGGGTCTGAACATGTAGTAATAATTGTTTATGGTGTATTATATAAATAATAACTTAAAAATAAATTAACAATTTGAAACAATCGTAACTCGAAAGCCTAATTTAAATAACAAAGCAGATAAGTGGTAACCCTAACGAATTTAGATTTTTGCGATCTAAACTAAACCATAAACAAATAATAAAACAATTACTATATAATAATCATGTGTCTTAACAAATACGCACGTCACAACATATCTGCGGGGCTGGCTTTATTGAATCGAGTCGCAGTAGGGCCATGGCAATCAAATAGCTAATGCTGGGGGGACAAATTGCACTAACGAGCGGGGAACTCTCCGTAATGCACTGAAATCGATTAATTATGCTTTTATTATTATTTTATGGCCTCTACTGGCATTTCTTCATTGTTCGGTAGATATATTTTTTGTTTTATAATTTGGGATAAGTTTTTTTGACGGATTGTAGAGTTTTGTTTCGACATTGCGACCACTGCCACACAGCAACTTCTTACGAGCTTACTGGTAAGCTTACTTATTTTGCTTACTGCTCACTCGCTGCAAGGACGACGATTTGACGAGCTCGGTGGCGCAGTCGTGAATGACGCGACTTTGATACCAACGCTTGTAGGTTCGATTCCCACACCAGGCAAACATTTGTGTGTATGAACATGTCTGTCTTAGTCTGGATATTTTAAGAGAGGTAGGGCGCATCAAAGCAGCTCGTCTGGGGAAGTACATCTCCACCTCACAGAAAACTGCAGCCAAATAAGAACTCCCTAGAGGGTTGTTGTGTTCCTGCGTGTGAGTGAGGTCACAAGTGAGCTCCTAAGGAGATGCTGAGTAAGCAGCAGAGGAGACATCGCGCGAGTGATACTTAATATATCGCAAGCGTTAATAGGCTACAGTACTCGCTTTACATCAGGTGGGCCGTATATTTGTATGTCCCGACGTAGTATAAAAAAAAGACCAGGGAGTTGTTATTTGACTGCGGTTTTCTGTGAGGTGTTATTCTGCCTACTCAGCCTGCTTTGATGCAGCCTACCACCTCTAAAAATACCCAGACCAAGCTAACCGACATATTCTTACATACTAATGTTTCTCTTGCTGGGAATTGAATCTACGACCATTGGTGTTAAAGTAACAATGTTAACCACTCCGACACTAAACTTTTGATGCCGTATCAAAAGTTTAGTGCTCTATACTTAACCTCACCTTCTTCTTAGCGGTATTTCGTTTCCCAATCCATTAGAATTAGCGGGGTCCGCTACCTAAGCCTAAGGATTTGGTAAAGATATTGATTTTTATACGGAGAGACTGTCGCCTGCCCTCCACAACCCAGAGGGAAAACGTGAGGGTTTCTTCACAATGTTTTCCTTCACTACCGAGCAAGTGATATTTACAAATATGTACATAAATCTGAAAACACAAATTTAGTGGTACTTACATGTCAGCCTCTCCTTTATAGCTAAATACAGCTTCAATGCAATATTAAATCAATGTAAAAAAACGTGTTCGTACTTACTATCTCCTTCTCGCAACATGAGTCAACTATGCATATACCACTCTCTCTATATAACCTACCGATAAACGGCTACCGAGTATGAATGTTCTGTTTTTTATCTCATCTTAAACGGCGGGACTGATTTAATAAATTTTTTGGTGCTTTAGAGTGGGTTATTGAATGGTTTTGAATCAGAATTTGATCCGGTAGATGACGCTACTTGATTTGTTGACTTGACTAGTTGATTCTGTTAGTATGATGTAAGAAATATTATGCCCATTTCTACTTTTAAACTTAAGCGTCTCAGTCACTGTGACAAGAATGTAGAAGCCAACGGTATGATGAGATTTAATCTATCGTGGTGCTTGAATGCTTAGCAATGTCCGGTTTATCACAAAGGGTCTCCGGCTAGGTTCAAGACATCCCGTGTCGCATACAACATTACGTAACAAACAAATTTTGTTTATCTTATTTATTTATTAAGGTACACCAACAGGTTACATGGTTACATGGTTACATTCAATATAAGTAATTGTATAAATCTGGGCCCAGCATGCAACACAATTGCAGGTGAACACAATTTTACAAGAAATTAACAAAAAAAAAATTAAAAATTTTAAAAGTAATCCTACTAATATAACAGTATCAATTGTCAACAAATCACGACAATCTAATAACAATTAACAAGCGCCATGAAACAACTGAACCTTTCGCTTAAACTTTAAAAGCGAGTCATGATTAATGTCTAGATCACATGAGTTGTTGATTTTATTATAGCTAGAAAGCATCCGTGGCAAAGGTGCATTTCTACCCAGGGTCGTCCGTGCCTGAGGTATGTAGGTACGGAGGAGGTACGTAGGTTTTTGTGAGCTACCGCCTTGAGTCGAATTAATCTTAGTCGAGATGTCATCTGAGTGTTATAAGTTTCTCTGAAAACAGTGCGTATGTTTATTAGTAACTACATCCCGCAACTTCGTGCGCACATATCCTGCTATCTTGTGGGAACCTCTGTTTTTACATTCTTCCTTTTTTCTCGACTTCTAAGAATCGTATCGTGATGTTAAATAGTATATAACCTTCCTCAAGAATTGGGCTATCAAATGCAAAAATATTTTTTCAAATCCGACTTGTAGTTCCAGAGATTATCACGTTCAAACATACCGACTCTTCCGATTTATACCTTAGTATAGATTTAACACATTGAATACAAGCTTTACTTTGTTTGGGATTAGACAGCGTTTTAAATTTTGTAAAGATAGTTAATAGATTTAGGCGTTATTTTGCGAAAGTCAAATGTACATGCAATTTGATCTAACCTGCCTGCTGCTTCCGCCACCAATTAGTTCATGCGGCCACGGAGGTTCTACTAACGGTAGTGGGTGGGTGCCGGCCGGCGCTAGGCCGCATGAACTTATTGTTGGCGGAAGCACACAAAGCAGGTTAGATCAAATTGCGTTCTGTAAAGATTTTAATGATCGATTATATCAAAATGTTGTTGCATTTACATTTTATGTTAATCCTAACATGGACGTTGCAAACTCTTTTTCATGTAAAAATAAAAGTTTAGATAACAAATGTTCAATCCCACTGCATGGTAACATCCAACTTGTGAAACTCCATAAACATAAAGGCAAGCCATTGTATCTGCACGAAGCTGAGTCAGGTTTGCGAGTTTACAATATAGACCAACGATATTGATCGCCGACACAACCGCGTCATAATTGGAGTACAAATTCGGTCTTTGACGCCGAGGTCTCACGTCAGAGGGCAGTGATTTGGCCTTTTGTGCCTCATGCGCCACGCATTAACTCCTTCAATCTTCACCCCCACTCTATAACCGTACAATCTAAAGAACACTTTCGCAAAACGAATTACGACGCATTTTCGCACAACCGATCATGCTTCGTCCTCGGCCAGCGATTTTAGCTTTACAGTTAACGTTATAAGAATGCTTTCGGAAAATACACCCCGTATAACCTCTTATAGTATGATAATGAATAAAGAGCTCTATGTCGTGCAAATAAGTATGATTTTCGTATCGCGTGTTAAAGTTTGCTTCCAGCGAGATTAGTGTCGGTAATGGGTATGTAATTACTAGAGAAAAGGCTAACATCGTAAGGTTCATTTGGTACCGGCAATCCGGTGTCCGAAGGGTCTGGGTTCGAGTGCCGCTCTGGGCAGATCAGATTCACTTAGCAACAAACACGGCGAGGGTACTGTTGCGGTTTTATTTTAACTTTGGCTAACGGCTAAAGGGTGATCTTTATCCGTAGATAGTTAATACACGAAAATAGTTTACTATCAACTTACTAGTGTTTACTGTTGTGTGATTGATTAAAGAAAATATTATGATAATGACTATACTAAAGAATTGTTTTTAGTAATAAGACGGTTCTTGCGAATGTTTTTAAGCCTTTGTGCAGCTGAGTATCGCTGATATTCAAAAAAGAAACTAATAATTAAAAAAAATGAGAGAGATATATTAAACATGCCCTAAGAATGAGAATTGTTTCATAATTGTCTGTAAAAAAATGAGAGAGATATATTAAACATGCCCTAAGAAAAAGAGCAATATGTGGATTAAGACAAATTGATTCTTGTAAATCTTACTTTAAGTCTTTGAAAATACTAACTCTTTCCTGTGTGTATATATATGAGATAGCGGTGTTTACAAAAAAGAATATACATTTATATACATTATCGTCACAAGTGCAAACGCGCAGCTTGAGAAATCCGGACAAGTTATGTCTAGGTCCATCACACACAACGCTTCTTAATAAGAGCGTTTTCCAAATGTCGGTATTTATTTACAACCATATACCAAACTATATAAAGGAGCTACCATTACCAATTTTCAAAAATCGACTTAAAGCATTGTTGGCAGACAAAGTTTACTACCGTGTCGATGATTTTTTAAATGATAGAGATTTGTGACATGGTGTTATTATTTGACTCAATTATTATAGACATTTTAATGACATTTTAATTCAAGTGAAGTAATTTGACTAATTCCTTTTTCATTATGGCCTCTTGTGACATTTTTTTTTTTTGTAGTCGTGTAAAATTATGGAATATTGTAAGCCATGTGGCAGGACATAGCTGATCCCATTGTAAGTCTGTAACACCTTTATTTATACCTATGTACCACAATAAAGAACGATTATGATTATTATGATTATGAGAATTGTTTCATAATTGTGTAGTCTGGAAAAGGTTTGTTTTCTTTTAATTGTGGATAGACTTACGATTCTTTTTTTCCTATTGAGCAGTGATAGGCTTAGGCTTAGGTAGCGGACCCCGCCTATTCTAATGGCTTAGGAAATAAGATAATGCTAAGAAGAAAAAGAACCAAAGGTGAACTATTACGCTAGTAGATTTCGGCGAGTTCATATTTGATTAATATTGTAATAAAATTATTAAATTATTCTACATACACAAAAATAAAAACGCTAAACGAGATCAATTTGAAGACGAACCACCTACATCTACGATAAGCATTAAACATTTTTATGAAAAATGAGCTGAAAACCGAACAAATATTATGATAATAGTAGCATACTAAATGCTAATTCCTTCTTCATACACCGTCAATATCAAATTCAACAACTATTAAAATTGCACTGTTGACTATTATATAACATATACTAAATAATAATTTGTAATCATGTTTTTAACCTCATATCAAAATGGCAAAAAAGATTCTCTTACGGTGCGACTTTGTTTGACATTATCAGTCTGTCTGGCCATCTGTAACAGTGACATAAGTAGCATATTTCAAAAAATGCTAACGATATTCTTTTGAAATAATATAGTTTAAATCCTTATCCAACCTTCTTGCTTATAACCTTATGACAAATGAAAAAAGGAATTATTTAAAAAAAGATTTTGATTTGAAAATGGAAGTGTGAAATTTCAAAACGCGGTTATTAGTTCAAGTGGAGTATCTGTGAAAGGTCTCCACAGGCACATTCCAAACCAAGCTTCACTTCTTTTATGCCGTGGTTTAATTAAATATGTAAATATTACAAGAAAATTAGCTCTAACTGGTACAGGTTTCTGAGAATCCTAAAAATATTTACGTTCATTTCCCTATATTCTTTCCACATGTCCGAAACAACAGGGCATACCCTTCTTATGTTAACACCGTTACTCTTTTACAAATCAACCTGACCGATTTTTATATAGTAAAGTATGATATCATAGCATCCGATAAAATATAAATGTGAGAGATTAAACAAAACAAAAAAGCACAATCCTGTTTATGATCTTTACTGAAATTTTTTAAACAGTTCAAAGAACAATCAACTTAACCCAAGCAATTCTTTTTAAATTGAGACGACTTCCTTCCCAATTTAAAAAAGAAATAGTCTGAAGGGCGACCGAGTGTAAACATGACTCCATCAAGCTGTCACGAAAACGCGAGTAGTGGCGAAATAAAATTCACAGAGCGAATGTTTGCCAACAGATCCCTATTGACCGAGTCGGGGTGCCTTTTACGACATGTACCTTTCTTATTGATCAGCCGTGTAGGATAGTGAGTATCCATTGTACACATGCACTATACTTGTTCAGCTAAAAAAATATCTCACTAATCTTTTAACATGAATAATGCTATATTAGGGTAAGTTAGTCATTTTTCTAAGGGATTCTGATATACTTTCATGCTCTCTCTGCCTAACCCAGCTTTCGCTTCCATTAATTAGCGTTGCGATCAGCATGCCATCGACTATGCTGATCCTAACTCTAATGTATGCAATGCTTAATTGATGCGTGCGTTGCGCAAAATCTATAATCATGTCCGTTCCGTTCATTCTGTAATGCACTCTGTGATGTCTGTGAGTTCGCAATGAAGGTTTTTTGCATTAATAATAACTTTATTGAGCAAAAAATTTTGATACTAGCTTATAATGTATTGCATCTGTGCTTGAACTAGATAAGATACCTGTGTCTCGGGCAACAGTGCTCCTCGTCCAAAGTGTTCTGAATACATACCTAATACTTATAAGGTATTATTATACATTTATCCTTTAATAACCTAATAGGAAAGTCAACGGTAGGTGTACCTCTCGGTGTGTGAAATTGTACCTAAATATGTTTGTGTGTGTGTCAGAGGATGAGTTGATTGCATGTTTCTCCTGTAAAACATACGTTAGTCAGTACACAGCATCGATTACAATATCGTTTTAATGATTTAGTTGTGTTGTTTTGTTTAAGAAGCCAGTCAAATAAAATTTTCTTACAGTGGTGTTTATTGATGGTGGTTGGAAGGTGTAAGAAAGAGAGTTGGTCTGTAAGAGAGTGTTGATTTTAATTGAGATGAGGTGTGGTCCGTTGCTACTAACATGTAGAAAGAATGCACTAGGAAAGAATGACGAGACAGATATACAAGGGGAAAGTAGAAGGTTGTAGGTGCCAAGGAATGTCAACACTCACCTATCACGACCAAATGTTAGTGTGAGTGTTATTTGAGAGCGGTGTCAGGAGCCCTGGGAATCAACGAGCGTTCATGAAAAGAGATATGAATGTTAAGGACGCGAGTGAGGTATATAAGAACGGACGGAACGAAGTCATGTAGCGTACTATTCTCCCTGCCTACCCCGTAAGGTATATTCATATAGGCGAGATATATTATGTCGTCTGAGTTACAATACCCTTATTTTGGAAGATGGCTATGTGTGTAATTTTGTCCGTCCGGGTGTGTGTATACGGTGTTGAGATTCTTGATGCCGAGATGTTAAGGGTTCAGTTTTGAATTCACCTGGAGGAGAAAGATTAACCTGGCGTCCATTAAACATGGTGTATAGGAAGCAGTATTTTAGTTCGGGATAAAACTAATGTGTTACAAGACTCAAATCAGACCGCATATGGAGTACTATGTTCACACTTAGACAGGAGCACCTGGATTCTAGCTAGGATCATATGTATCGGTACAGAGATAAGCCGGGGAATTGTCAACGATCCTCAGCTTATACTCTCTCTTGGGTTCAGGTGGAGACTTTACCTCTCTTTGTGTGTTCTACCGATGATTGGACAACGGATTCTGTATCGTGAAAATGTACGACATAACCTTCTGCAGTTATGGTTCTAAAGAAATTATCTTCCGAGAACTTTTGTGTTGTACAATTAAATCTCTGCCGAGGTTTGCCTAAGAGCCAGCAGCATAAAGTCCTTAAAAATACGTGAATTCATTTTTACAAAGTATGAGTGACGCCTCCTGTCCCTGATGTTGCAAGTATCCATCGGCTACGGTAACTGGTTACCATCCGACAGGCCGTACGCTTGTTTAGCACCTTAATAGGACAAAAAAAATCACAAGAACCATCTAGTTTTTGTGGTTACTTTTCCGCAGAACTGCCGAACAAATTTAAGTATTTTTATATTATACCAAGTATGTAAGCAGTGGGGTAAGTGCAAAGTAACGTTTGAAATTGTCTCGCAATGAGCTGGAGCGGTCTCCGCTTCACATCAAGCTGGCCGTATGCCTGTTTGTTTCACGGTGTAATATAAAACAAAATATAACTACAGTGATTTCGAAATTGCGCCGAAGTGTTTCTAATACCAAGCAGATGCTATTAAAATGAAAACAATATTTTGACGGCGGTGCACGAGCGGCGAACGAGATGGGCGGGCGGCGGGCGCCCATCAATTTGGGACCAAATCGAAACGTAATCACTTTAACCAATTCTATTTTCCGATCAAGGTGCGTCCCTGTGAGCTAGATACTAAGGGACGGGAAGTTACGCATTTTGCTTTATTTACGAAACTAATACGACCGATGTTGTATTCTCATTACGGTACAAAAAATGTTAGTAACAACAATTAGAATTTACTCTCCTTCCTAGCGTTTAGTTTCCTAATCCTTTGGTAACCTAAAACTAATGATTAAAATACTGATTTTAACATGGAGCGACTACTGTCCGATTTCCATAACCCAGAAGGAAAATCAAATCATTCGTAAGCCTTCAGAACCCGTTATATACCTTTTCCCATACATTTCGCGGTCATATATGACCACACGGGTTTCGAAGGGGATAGGTCACACGTCTTTCGAAATAGAATTTCTTAGTCGTGCCGATGTACTCATGATATTTTCCTTCACAGCCGAACAGTGATAGGTGCAAATATATACATAAATCCGAAAACATGAATTTAGCGGTACATTCGCATGGAATTCGAACCAAGGACCGTCAGTTTATATGTGGGGTTCTTTATTCACTGGGCTATCACTGCTATAAAAGCAGATTGTTTAATATATACAATATCCTACGTGGGGATCAAGTACAAATGGGCTTATGTACTATTTATTGATCTACTATGATGATCTCAAGATAAATAAAATCCCATTTAATAGAACTTTCAACAACAAGCAAGTCATATTCAGAATTTAAGCTTTTCCGAATCTGAACAGTGTTTGCAGTCATTTCGCTTCATTTTTCTTGCTCCGTCAACTATTTTTCTCCATTTCTCAAAGAAGATCGATAGCGTCGTCTCGCATATCACTCTAATCGGAACTATATATTAAGCAACGTTGACAGCAGTCTTTCCATGGATGGGTTTATGTATTTCTAGGTACTCCCGTTTCCGTCGTCTTACTAAGGTCCCGGCTGTTGTCGATAGATGACAATCGCTGAGCTTAGGCAGCGGCCTTCGGGCGGCTTGTAAACGCTGACCACTGCCAATCTCCTGTTGAGCAGCGTGGCAAATCTAAATCTCTCGGTTAAAAGAAAACCCGTATACCTACAGAGTCTAACGAGTGGTGTGGTATTCTTTTTAACATTTTTCCAAGTGCGAATTTTGCTTCAAATGTAAGTCTCTCTCTCTAAAAGAAATGTTCTATTTAATTTATTATTAGTTAAAACTAACAAGCTTACAACTATTCCACCAATTACATGGGTATAACACTGTATTGATCATCGGTGAAAAATTAGAATGTTTAATAATAAACTTAAAAATATATTTATAATACAGTTCACACCACACTCAAAAGAATAGTTCCTTACGGGGTAGGCAGAGAGAACCAAGCACCACATGACGCGCTTCTTACACACCACGCTCTCTTCTTTGACATTCATAGCTCTTTTCATGTTCGCTCTCTGATTACTAGGGCTCCTACCATCATCGCCTTATCAGAGGAAGGCTAAAACTCACCTACCATGACCAAATTGGTAGTCAGTAGGTGAGTGTCAGCCTCCCTCTGCTTCTAAATCGTTCCACTTTCGTTTTATACATCTGTTTCATCATTCTTTAATTTAATTTTTATGATGATATCTACGTAGATGAATCCGTGTAGCTGTGGCAGACGGACAAATGAATAAATGAACATTGAAGTGAGGATGTAAGGTCATATTTGTTTTTTTTTACCGAAGCGAACACTAGAAAAAAGCTCAAAGCATAACTTATTCGGTAAGAACGAGCTCATCCAACCGTCTCCAGATTAGTTTAGGGGGAGCTCGCTCAAATTGCAGCCTCGTGCCTATTGCCAACCTTATAAATATAATCATTTCGCTCATCCGTCCGTATGGTAATCCTAATCGAAGAACACAATGACACTTTTAGATCGGGCAACACTGCCAGCGGGGAGACGATACTTCCTTACACCATTAAAGTGGGAACAAGTCTGATGGTAAGCAGAATAGGTCGTAAAGTATATTTCAATTAAAAATAATTAGAAAAAATATAATAAGAAATAATTTATATGGCAGAACAGCGTTTGCCGAGTCAGCTAGTAATCTTATAAAAATCTACGAAAGTTAATATAAACTAAGTTGATTTCTTTTTTAATTTGAACATATATTTTGAATTCGCTACTTGTTCCCAAAGTAGCCGAGACTTGTTCATAGAATTTTATCGAGTGTAATTATTTCAGGTTTTCCACATTACAAACTTCAGATAAGGGACAAATTTATATTTTGTTTTTTTTTTGTCATTTTTACATCAGTCGAAAACGAAAAGAAATAAGTCTGTTGGAATGGCGATTTGAGTCATTTCGCATGTAGAGATGAATAAATTTTTAAATTTCAACCGCATTTCTACCTCTAAAAATACGTTTTTTCTGTAATTTGCAGTAAAATTAGTAAAGCACCAGTTAGATTGAAAAAATATTTTTACCTTCGATAGCCCAATTCTTAACGAAGGCGAATAAGCTATTCAACACATCACGACGACAAGCCGAGGAAAAAACGTGTGCGCCTCGGGACGCCCGACAGAAGTTAACTTAAACAAAATCCTCTGCCGTGTGCGTGAGAAAAAGGGAAGCCAGACAGACTGGCGCCGTAACGCGTTACGTAACGAAGCGGTTTACCCTCCCGTAAGAAGTTATCACTTCAATAACGGCTCCTACGGGATACCGGATGAACGCAGTCGCGGGGTATGGCTAGTTTAGGTTTAAAGAAATTTTATTCCCAAAAAGACAAAAAGTCACTTACATGAGAATATTAATAATAGCTTAATGATGTATTCGTCGTTCACACACACTAATTTTATAACCATTTATCGCATCAAGAGTGTTCAAATTATTAGAAATGTTCAACAATACGTTGAGCTAGTTTTAACTTAAATGCATTAAATGATTTTATATTTTTTATATTAGACGGTATTTTGTTGTAAAGCTGTGCGCCTTCAAAAGTTAACATTTTTTGCCGTAGTTCGTTCGAACCTTGGGTAGTACCAGAAAACTAGCTCGACGCGTGCTTCTTTTCGTTACTTGTTTGATTGTAGTGAATGCAAAATTAGTATGGAGAGAGTTGTTTATTATCTTCCCAATGAGAATACAAGATTTGTAGACATATAATTGATATACATTCATTAATTTTGTTTCGGCGTATATTTTCGAAGTAGGTGTTAAAAAAGGATATTGAAAAAGTAGTTTTATTATTTTATTTTGTGTAATTTGTAGATTAGCTAATATTGTGTTACTGTATAGCTAGTTTAAAATAAAAAAGTACGTGTCCACTTGAGAACATCGTATGTTTAGAAGTGGTATATAGACGGTCAGTGTTCGCTTAACCTGAATCACCATTTTAATTCCAGAGCGAATTACCGCCAAAACTCATTTCGCGACTATTCCCGCTGTCACTCGGGCCCCATACCCATAGAATTGTCATTTATCATAATCGTCGATTAGATCGCGCCTCGCCCTTCAGCCTGCCAGTTAGCCACCCTCGATTTAGCCGTTGTTGCTGCATTTTTGAACTCTTTTGTTGCTTGAATCACTGAGTAACTATGAATTGCAATATTGCTCCTATTATTTGTGAATAAAATATTAAATGGATCTAAGATTACCATTTAGATGGTGTTGACGGTCCCTTCTTTCACATAACGATGACAGTCTCTGGATTGTCCATGGTCACTTCACACACTAAATCGATGTGGACGACACTGTTTCGGGACTTATTTATCGATATTCAACGACAGAAATAGCACAACACCATGGCTCCTCGCTGAAGGAATCGACAGCATAAGTTAAGAACAGTATATATTTTCCTCAACGCAACTAAATCATCTGAGAAGATGAAAATGGAGAATGAAAAGTGGAAATCTGCTTTTCTAAACAAAACTAGTCTATTTTATACGAGTATTTGTTCGAGCGGCAAACAAGCATTCAGCCCGTATAATATTAGGCGGTCATCGTTATCTATGGTCGAACGTTGATCAGCTTCCTTGTGATAGTGCACACTCGCAGAAACTCAGCTACCAGGGAATTGTTATTTACCGGTGCCCTTCGGTAGGATCTTCTATAAAAAATTGCCAAGTCTGGTCTCAAATCCTAACTATGTCTATCTAAACATTTAAAAGAAATAATCAATACATATAACATTAATGAAGGTTAAGTTTTTATGTAGTACATTTTGTTGAAATTTTTTTTATACAACGCCGGGAGGCGTACCAGCGCGCGACCCACCTGATGTAAAGCGGTTACCGTAGCCTATGAATGCTTGCAATACATTAAGTATCACTCGCGCGAGGCTACCTCTGCTGCTGACACAGCAACTCCATAGGAGCTTACTGGTGACCTCACTCACATGCAAGAACACAACAACCATCTAGAATTATAGGGAGTTGTTATTTCGCTGCGGTTTTCTGTGAGGTGGGGATGCGCCCTACCTCTCTTAAAACATCCTGACCAAGACAAACAGACATGTTCACGCACACAAATGTTTGCCCTGTGTGGGAATCGAACCCACGAGCGTTGGTGTCAAAGACGCGTCATTCACGACTGAGCCACCTAACTCGTCAAAACTCATCTGGTAACCTACTGTACCTATGTACGATTTGCAGATAAAGTAAGATTTGACACATAAGTTCAAGGTACCTTGATCTGTTGATCCAGATTTTAATGTTTTCCCAGGGGCATTTTTTATACCAGGAGGTGGAAAATAAACGTACAGTCTGACGATAAGCAGTCACCATGGCCCATGGCCTATAAACACATGTAACTCATGCGTTGCCAACCCTGTGAAAGTCTCTTCACATTAGAGAAGTTTATGCTGTACCTTGGAAAAGCATCGGCAGCAAGTTCATTCCGCTTATAAGAGTTCTCGCAAGAAAACTTCTCTGAATCCGCACAGTACGCGACCATTGAAGTTCCATTGTGTGAATATGGATTCCCGGTCAGCGTGCTGTGAGTTGTAGTAGAAGAAGCCTCATACCAAACAATTCCTCACAACCATTATACAGTGGTTAGAACATAAAATCGGCCAAGTGCGAGTCGGACTCGCGCACGAAGGGTTCCGTACCATTATCTATAAAAATGAGCAAATAAATCACGTTTGTTGTATGGGAGCCCCCTTAAATATTTATTTTATTCTATTTTTTAGTATTTGTTGTTATAGCGGCAACAGGAATACATCATCTGTGAAAATTTCAACTGTCTAACTATCACCGTTCATGAGATACAGCCTGGTGACAGACGGACGGACGGACGGACGGACAGCGGAGCCTCAGTAATAGGGTTCCGTTTTACCCTTTGGGTACGGAACCCTAATAAAGCTATCTACCAGAGGGAGACTTTGTACAAAAGTCGCCTGCGTGGGTACCTCTGTCTCACCTATTTCTACCGCCAGCTATTTTTATATAGCTGTGTTCCAGTTTAAAGGGTGAGATATGGCAGAGAAATGACTGGGTACTGTGACGAAACATCTTTAAGTCACAAGATTGGCAGCGCGCGAGTAACAGCCCCGTAGTGTTGCGAGCGTCATTAGGCTGCGGTGACCGCTTACCATCTTATGCGGGTCGCATGCTTGTTTGCCAATCTAGTTGTATAAAAAAAACAAAGAGACCCAAAGTCTCTCCTTGAACTCAAGTGTTCTATAATAAGTAAACTAATGTGAGATTATGTGAAAATTTATAAAGTATTTTTATAATACGGCGGCGGAAGACACCTTCACCTGATGTAAAGTAGTTACCGTAGCCTATGAACGCTTGCAATGCAGGATGTATTGCTCGCGCGTGGCCACATCTACTGCTAACAAAGTAACGCCTTCGGAGCTTACTGGTAACCCCACTCATTAATAGGAACTTGACAACCCTCCAGGAATTGTTATTTGGCCGCCGTTTTCTATGCGTTCTACTAACCACCCAGAACAAGACAAACACACATGTTCGTGCACTCAAATTTTGACTCTGTGTGGGAGACGAACCCTTGGTGATAGTAACTTTACTAATAACTGCGCCACCGGGCTTGACATCAATCACAAAATGAAACTACCACGAAACGAATAAAACCATCCTTAGACAGGCTACAATCGACTCTGCCTAACTTACTTATTCGATTAGACTGACATGCGCATCGACGCTACCAAGCGTTTAAATGCCAGTCAGTTTAAGTCGATGGTCAACGTAATGCTACCAAACTAGAATTTTTACCAACTGCAGTTTCCAAAATGCTAGCATTACATACAAAATAATTCGTAGGTGCATTATTACGTAAAGGAACGTGTAACTTCCCAACTCCATTACCTTTTTCAGCGAAACATTTCGACGCGAAAACATCTGCTTTTGATATACAGTAAGTACGTATATAATGACTAAATTATACGTAAACGAAAACGTTGAAATCCTAACAAATTCACTCGTCGAAGCAATTCAACTTACTCCCGAAAAGGAATAGCGAGTTTGAATTATTCACTTAAGTCGGAAAGTATGAACGTATTATTACCTACTTGTTTCGTATGGCCCAATCTATAAGAGCTGCATACTGTTTGCAATGTATACCTTATTTTTAGATCAGTACTTTCTGTTTTTTTTTTATACAACGGCAGGAATACAAGCATATGGCCCTCGTGATGTAAAGTGGTCACCGTAGCCAATGATCGCTAAGTATCACTTGCGCGATGCCACTTCTGCTGCTAACACAGCAACCCCTTAGGAACTTACTGGGGACCTCACTCACATGCAGGAACACAACAACCCTCTAGGGAGTTGTTATTTGGCTACGGTTTTCTGTGAGGGGTAGGTATTTCCTCAGACGGGATACTTTGATGTACCCTACCTCTCTTAAAAATAGTTTTTTATATGTCTTTTTGGTTTATCATCAAATCCAACATAAGATTTTTAGAGGGTCGGGAACGCATGAGTGACACCCCCCGCTGCAAATGTCCGTAGGCTACGGTGAATTTTTACCATCAGACAGGCCGTATGCTTCTTACCTTAGTGCTGTAAAAAAATATCGATGGTGAGTCAAATCCATCGTCAGCTGCACATGGTATACACAGTTAAAACACAAACGTATGAAAGGTCAATGGGTAACAGCCTATTTGATCTTCCAGCAATCTATCATTTCAACAGAACAGGCCTCTTCAGTGCTGCAATCTTATCTGCTAGGGAGAATTGACGGTAGATTAGATCTATTAATTAATATTACTTCTTCTTTTTAGCTGTTTCTTAATGCATTAGATTCGTGGGGTTCGTTACCTAAGCCTAAGGATTTGGCGGAAATACCTATTTTTACATTGAGCTACTGGACCTTCATGGCCTTGAAAGAGACTTAGGGTGAGTGTTGAGAGGTATTCATCTAGCTCACAGAAGACCACAGACAAATTACAACTGATTAGTAGGCCAGCTCCCAAGGAGATGCTTTGTTCGCAGCGAAACTCGAGTAATATTGTTTTCACAGACTATGGTAACCACTTTACTCCAGGTGGGCCGTATCCTTGTATGTCTCTGACGTTACGTAAACATATAAAACCAGTTGAGAATACGCAAGCTTGCATTGCCAGAGGAACACCTGGCTCGTCAATTATATAACTTTTTTTTTTAAACTTTGTCGGCCATTTTGACCATGTTCCTTAAGAAATATGATATTGGTTTTTAAGACATTCCTATTCTACTTTTTAAATTACTTTTCGAATCTGTAATAAAAATTCTTTTTTTTTTTTTGTACTTGTCGGCCATTTTGACCGTGTTCCTTAAGAGGTAGGAGGTTGGTTTTTCAGACGTCCCATTTCTACTTTTTTATGCTGAATCCGAATCTAAAGTCAAAATTCGAAAAAAAGCGACAGACACACACACGCAGAAAACGCACACACAGGCAAACATATAGATTGCACATAGGAACGGTGTTCCTGAAAATGAGTATAA
This sequence comes from Pyralis farinalis, assembly GCA_947507595.1. NCBI lineage: Eukaryota > Metazoa > Arthropoda > Insecta > Lepidoptera > Pyralidae > Pyralis > Pyralis farinalis. Next base: position 35,597,200 of record OX382265.1, read on the forward strand.
TCATGAAAGAATGAACAGCTTTATGCACAAGGCTATTAAGATTTTCTTCATACATAAATTACAAGATCATATTGTCGTTACCTTAATACTTGTATATTGTTCAATTGCATGTTTCATAACATTTCAATGAATGTATAGAAACATATCACGCAATATGTTTGCAACTTACCCGTACCCGTATTGCATGATGCAATTTTCTCATTTGCAAAGAAAACGTACCTTACCAGAAACACGTAGCGGATATTTCCTGTAAAATTCTACAAATGTATTACCTCGTTTGACTTTGTGTTAAGGCGATTATAACAACTAACTAGCGCCACCGTTAAAACATAGCATAATTCATGAGCAAAATTGTTATTCAGTTTTCTTTATCACAAAACAAACAAATCGAACCAAATTTTGATTTGTGAAAACATTTCTACCAACTGGCCTACAAATATGGATAAATCAAAATCGTTATTGAATGAACATAATATGTGTGTGTATGTACCTCTAAGGGCAGATTCATTTTGTCCTTGTATTGTTCAAAAACTTCATTGTTGATTATTGCATTTGGGACATATGTATGTATAACGCAGTTAGACGTTGTAAGAGCCTTAAATTCCTAATGGGACTTCCGTATGGCGGCGGTGCGAGGCGAAAGCATGTTTTTCTTTTTTTCTGTTAGCATTTCTTACACTGTTTGTTCTAATTATCTCTCAATTGTTACAAACAATATAACATATTATAATATTACCTTGGATTGTTAATTGTTTGCGTTTACGGCGAAAATGTATTCTCTCTTTTATATCCTACTTTATTCTATAACAGTTTTTATGTTTTCGAAGATGCCTATGAAAGTATTTCGATTCATACTACATCATTTTTTTTTATATAACGTCGAGAGGCATACAAGCATACGGCCCCTTCGATTTAGTAATTACCTGAAATGTTACCGTAGTCTATGAACGCTTGTAATACGTTAAGTATCGGTTTTACAATGCCTCCTCTCTACTATCGTCAGACCTACACAACCCAGGAGGATAACCTTTCTTAGGTTAGGTCAACATCTTTCCAAAATATTATTTATTGGACTTGTGTGCATTTCTTACTACGGTTTCCTCCATAGTAATTATAACTATTTGTAATTGTAAATAAGTCCGAAAACGTGAATTTAGATATATGTGCCTCAAAGAGAAGTAAGGCGCATCCACGCAGCCTGTTTGGAGAAGTACTACCACCTCACAGAAAACTGCAGCTAGATAAGAACTCCCTGACGGGTTGTTGAGTTCCTGCGAGGAAAGATAGTTACCAATAAGCTTCTAAGAGTTGCTGTGTTAGCAGCAATGGTGGCAACGCGCGAGTGAGTAAGCTTTCATAGGCCGTAGCTTACATCAGGTAGGCCGTATGCTTTCCGACGTTGTGTAAAAAAGTAACCACCAAGTGAATTGTTACCGAGGCAACAAATAAACATTACGACCTGTTATTGCAATCAGTTCCGGCAGACTATGGTAGATTGGAACACCAGGTTCACGCATCGCAGAGGAAAGAAAATTTTTATCAGAGATCTCTGAGAGGCGACAAGGGCTTCACGGGAGAAATCCACTCTTAAACCGCACGAAACGGAGTGAGGTCACCAGTAAGCTCCTAAGTAGTCGCTGTGTTTGCAGACTTTGCAGCAGAGGTGGCATGGCTCAAGCGATACTTTATATATGGCTACGGTAACCTCTTTAGATCAGCTGAACCGTATGCTTGCTCCAGTGGTTGTATAAAAAAACCAGTTGAGAATGCGCAAGCTTGCATTGCCAGAGGAACACCTGGCTCGTCAATTATATAACAATTGAATTTTTTTTTGTCAGCCATTTTGACCATGTTCCTGAACATGAGATAGGAACGGTGTCCCTGAACATTCCTATTCTACTTTTTTATGCTGAATCCGAATCCGAAGTAAAAATTCGAATATTCGAAAAAAACGACAGACAAACGCACAGACAAACATATAGAATTCATATAGGAACTGTGTTCCTGAACAAATGGTTTAGAACCAGTCTGTTAATGGGTTGGTCTAGTACGCTACCACTGCATGCATTTATAAACGAAAATAATATTTGAAATTACACATTGTGCCTAATTTATACAGAGGGATAAAAATCCCTCCCTGCACCCTTCTCAGTATAAAATCTAAAGTGTTATTAATAACTACTTTATAACATTACAACAAAGGCGCGAACAGTCGTTAGAGGGCGCTATTGTTTCAATTTGAATGTGCTATGAGAATTATTACTACGATTTGCATACTTACCAAGCCATGTGTAACGTGTAAAATTATACGGGTTTTTATAGTACGAGTGTCGGTGTAGGGCAGTACGTCTTACAACACGCAGTTCTGCGACTCTATGGCATCTAATTTTTATTATAATAAATTTATATTAGATCGTACTCCACTACTCGCAGAGATGTTAGACAGAGAGTCTCGATGTAAAACTAAGAAGAGGCACGCTCCGTGGTTTCGCACATGTAGAGACTTCTTCCCGCGCTTTTGACGAGTGACATAGTTTTTATACTTGAAATTTTTACAATTCAGTATAAAAATAGTTTTATGTGACAATTTTGATCGTACTTTGTATATAAGTGCTAGTGAAATTATACAGTAATGAAAATACCCAAATATAACACGTTTATGCACTTTTTGGAAGACGTGAATAAGTTCATCAAGAAAACCTTGTAAAAATCACTATCGTTTTACGGGTGTGTGGTAAACTGGGTTGATTGGGTCGAGGTACCCTTCCCAAGTATTTTTTCAGCACAGTTCCTGAAGCTGGAACATAGAATTAAGATTTTCAAATGGTTCTAAACTGATGACTTGGCTGTATGGGCTAGATCCCTTTGCCTTTCCCCTCGGGGATAAAAAGAACCAAAAAAAAAAGCACATGTAGAAAAAATAAAGCAGGTCATTAAAAGTCAGAATTTGCTATGTAGTCAAATGACAGAAATGGTTTTGCTATGTTGTTTCTACTGCAGTAGGTACCAATGAACTGATCTTTTGATTCTGATATATATATATATAAATTTAATTATTTTATTTTATAATTGTTCGGAAAATTTATAGTATTGTTCATCACTACTTAATTTAATATAAACGTACCTATGTACTATTACAGTGTTCGCATATGGGTATCAATATATACTTATCATTCATTAGTTTATTTGTGTGAATGCGCTAATCTTTAGAATAAGCAGTTGTATTTAAGAAAATCTTTTTACATTTGATAACACAATACTTGAGGATGGTTACAGGCTATTCACCATTTTGATATGACTCTTAAAAGCCGAGGAAAAAGAAAGAAAGTGGAAAAAGCAATTCCTACGGTATAAAGGGCAAACGCGCGGATAAAGTCGCGGGGTTCAGCTAGCTTTCTTATAAAACTATGTCTAAGTACAACAGCAATTTTGCTGCAAGAGACTAATGAGGTAATTAGTTAAAACAAGATGTAGTGAGGCATGATCCTAGATTAGTTTAAGGAGTCACGTTAATCTATTGTTTAGCAAAAGCAAGTATAAAAGTGTTCGGTTTGATATTAAATAAATTAAATTCGGGAAAGTCAATCAATTTGTTATATTAGTTTGGGGATCGTACAACTAACTAGTTTTTTCTATAATTAGTGCTACTAATAGTAAACGTAAGTAAAGGGCCACTATTGTAGATATAGAGCCACTGAGAACGCTAAAATTCACTCGCGCGGAAAAAGACCTCATTAGAAAACAGGATTTGCACGACACTACTCGTTCTACTAATAGACACTCTCTAATCCTATCTCATCCCGCTGCAGAGGACCATGTCTCCCTTCAACCGAAAGGATTTTGACTATCTATCTATAACTTCACGCCAAATCCCTTGCGGGGTAGGCAGAGAGAACCGAGCGCCACGTGACTCGATCCTTACATATCTCACTCGCTTCTTTAACATTCATTGCTCTTCTCATGCACGCACGCCGGTTTCTAGGGCTCCTGACATCACCTTCTGATAGAACATGACCAATTTGGTCATGATAGGTAAGTATTGGCCTTCCCCGGCTGCTACATCCTTCCACTTTTGCATTGTATATCTGCTTCGTCATTCTTTCGTCTTGCATTCTTTCTACATGCCCGAACCATCGGAGCATGCCTCTTCTTATTTTAACACCGACGCTCTCTTTTAGACCAACTCTATTTCTAACATCATCATTGCGAATACGGTCTACAAGCCTTACGCCACAAATTTTGCGCAGCGCTCGCATTTCAACCGCGTTTATTCTACTTTCATGCTCTTTCTGCCATACCCAACTCTCGCTTCCATAAGTTAGCGTTGGGACCAACTCTGCATTTTGTATAGCGAGTTGTGCCTTCTGGCTCAGGATTTTACTGCCAAGAAGTTTTCCCAACGCTCCATTCACACTATTCCCAGCACTCACTCGTCTTTCCACATCTGCGGTGTACCTTCCATCCCCGCTGAAAGCGCATCCAAGATTAACAAACTCATCCACTTATTCCAACACTTCATCATCAATTGTAATCCTTACATTAGTTCTGGATTCTTCTCTTTCAGATTTTGACTAGTTCAGAGCATAACGATTATCATCTATCGACAACCGTCGGGACATACGGCTTAATACGCCCTCCGAAGAACGGAGAAGCTCGAGATAGATAAACCTATAGACAGGCTGCGGTCAACGTTGCTTAACCTGCGCATTAGGTTAGAACGACACGCGCAACGATATCATCGAACTCCTACTGCTTCACATACAATTAAAATCCTCGTGTTCTGTGCGGTTTAAGAGTGGATTTCTCCCGTGAAGTCCTGGTCGCTCAGAGGTCTTTGAAAAAGGAAGTAAAGAGGTTCTTTCCTCTGCGATGCATGAACCTGGTGTTCCAATGTATCATAGTTGACTTGACGAGCTCGGTGGCGCAGTGGTGAAACGCGATGCTACGCTACTTTGGCACCAACGCTCGTGGGTTCGATTCCCACACGGTACAAACATTTGTGTGCATGAACATGTCTGTATGTATTGGTCTGGGTATTTTCTATGTATAATAAGTATGTATTTAAAAAAAAAATGTATTTATGTATGTTTATCAGTTGTCTAGTACCCATAACACAAGCTTCGCTTACATTGGGGCTAGATGGCGCTGTGTCATTTGTCCGACAATATAAATAAAAAATAAAATAAAAAAATAGTCTGCTAGAACTGATTGCAATACAGGTAGTAATGTTTATTTGTTGCCTCAGTAACAAATCACTTGGTGCTTAAGCTACGGCCTATGAAAGCTCACTCCTCGCAAGAACACAACAACCCTGCAGAAAGTTGTTATTTAGCTGCAGTTTTCAACCCAGTCCAACTGCAATTAAGGGGTACATCTCCTTAACCCAGTAAATACAAACAAATATGTTCATGCATACAAATATAGTACAACTTAATGCATAGGTATAGTTCTATTCATTACCATGGCTATAATGTAATAATCTATAGAGATAAATAAAAGTAGAGTATCTGTTTGTAATATTAAAATAACCCCTTTTTACTAAATGCAAGTGGATGTATACACGGTACATATACCAAAATGATTTTTTTTACAATTTTTGTCTGTCTGTCTGTTTGTTGCGGCTAATCTCTGAAACGGCTGGACCGATTTTACCAGGACTTTCATTGGCAGATAGCTGATGTAATAAGGACTAACTTAGGGTACTTTTATTTTAGAAATTTTATTTATTTTTATTAATATAAATAAATAATAAAAAAATAACTATTCCGCGCGGACGAAGTACATAATACCTATCTATTATTTTTTGCTGTTCGCTATTTTACTCTACTTATTCATTACCATGACTATAATGTAATAATGTATACAGATAAATAAAATTAGAGTGTCTGTTTGTAATATTAAAATAACCCCTTTTTACTAAATGCACATAGATGTATACACGGTATATATACCAAAATGTTTCTTTTTACAATTTTTGTCTGTCTGTCTGTCTGTTTGTTCCGGCTAATCTCTGAAACGGTTGGACCGATTTTAACGGGACTTTCACTGGCAGATAGCTGATGTAATAAGGACTAACTTAGGGTACTTTTATTTTAGAAATTTTATTTATTTTTATTAATATAAATAATATAATAAATAATATAATAAAAAATAACTATTCCGCGCGGACGAAGTACATAATACCTATCTATTATTTTTTTGCTGCTCGCTATTTTACTCTGCTTATTTAGGTACTTATAATCAAATCAAATAAATAAAATTATAACTGAACAATAACATTTTTGTTAAATTCCGCGCGGACGAAGTGGCGGGCACAGCTAGTAAATATATAAATCTCTATAATGCCTTTTGGACTTTTGAAATAATGTCACCGGTTGGGTAGATATGTTCCTGAATGACTTCAGAGGGTGCTTAAAATGCCGCCGACCCGACAATGGTAGGGCTATCTACTTGTATGCAAATCGGAGCGGTTGCAAGGCCCTATTCTAATTACGCCTATTTGAAATGCAATCTATGCAGTGTATCAGTTTTTTCGGTCGGTGTTGGTGCCCTGTTGGCATGGCAACTGTTATCTTTTATGGTGTCTTGGTTATCTAGAGCAAGAACGATTAACCGCGAAAAACTTGTGGTCTCAGAATTGAAGAGCTGTAACGCCTTGCGAACCCAAAAGCGGGCAATTTTAACTTGGTACTCTCACTTGTAATGAAACAAAAATCTTCCAAGGAGTTGTCATTTGTCTGCGTCTTTTGGAATGTAATTTCTTATTGTATGTTAGGTAAATATGCTTGTGTGCTGTGCCTACCTTCTTTTGTCAGAGACTTGTTTGATATTTGGCTGAGCGTAACGTGTCTTTGGATCTTAGAATAATGGAGAATCGTTTACATGTCGAGAATTCGCGATTATCAGGATATTCATTTTGTTTACACGAATCAGTAGTTTTTTTAAAATAAAACTTCTTTACGCATGCTTGACTTGGGGAGTAAGCTGGTGAATGCGAGAGGAGAGCGTTACGAAAAGTGTGATCGGGCGAGGCCAACGGAAGTTGAGAGGGAAATATAAGTTAGTGAAGATAGAAAGAGAGAGAGTTACGTTTCGTATATCTACACACAGTTCAGGCCTATTGTCTGTATCACACTGTGGAGCTAAAGAAGTTTTACTTCAGTCGTGTGGTCTAAAGCACACTCGTTTTTTTTTTTACTTTGCAGTAAAATTGAAAAGTATGAGCAGTGGTAGCCTAGAACAAATATCCAGCCTTTTAACCAATTCGTTCCTGGTTCGAACGATGTGTGTAGGTTTCTACGCATTGATCTTCACGCATATGAAAATCGTGTTCACGGTTTTATTTATATAGTTTTAATTATCGCTTGGTACCACATTCAAGAAATTATATTTCGAAAGACGTGACATCTGGTTTTCTCTCTGGGTTGTGGGCACTTGCTCCATATCAAAATCTGTAACCATATCTAAATTAGGTCAAGGTAGTGGCTCCGGCTAATCCTAATGGATTAGGAAACAGGACATGGCTAGAAAGAGAAAAAATATAAAGTATCTAATGAACTCAATGGCGAAATGAAGAGAGATTTAAGTATTCACACGTGGAGCCATGCTGAGCATTCAAGTGGTAGCTTCTATTTGAAATTTAAGGCTACTTCTTAAAATTTCAAAACCAATACTCCAGAGTAATTCCGCGGACACCAACTTCTTCAAAATCTTTGCAAGTATATCACTCAATCATTCTGCAGCAATTCATAAAAAATAACAATCAGCTGGTAGCCGTATCGCGAGAGGCCCACCAGCCAGCATTAACAGCGGTGACCACCAAGGCATTGAACAGTGAAGTTCATTGCTGTCCCGGGGGTTAAACTGCAGCTGCATTGGAACTCGCAACGAATTTAATCAGAAGAAATTTGTAAGAGTAGGAAGTTTTGGAATTGACTTCCCCTATTGGCAAAGTGAGAGACAGCAATATAACAAAGAAGGCATTTACAAGCTCAAAGAGATGGCTAGTCAAGTGATGCTCAACTGCCGTGCACCACGGTTTATCAAATATCTAGCCGTATCGTGGGTCTGCTCACCGTAGGTATTTATTTCAACGGGACAGAACGGGAGAGCGGTAATAAGTACTAGTTTACCTGACTTAATAACCCCCTGTAATCTTTAAGTGACTAATTTGGTATATTTTGTTACAGATCCATATCAGATGTTTGGTCCTACGAGCAGTCGTTTAGCGAATTCAGGTAATATATATATATTTTTTTTTATACAACGACGGAAGGTATTCAAGCATACGGCCACGTATTCGTAAATAAAAATCGTATTCCCTATATGTATCAACCTGAAACTTGGTATCTCTTGAAAACAAATAACGAAACGCATATTTTATGAATTTTAAAAAATTGAGCCCTGAAGGGGCGAAATGCGGTGTACAAGTTTGTATGAAAAAATTTATTCCCTTTTGAAATTTGATATAAATACTTTTAAAAACATAAAATAAAACATATTTTTCGAAAATCAACCCCTACGGGGATAAATGTGGTGTACACCTCTACAACATGAAAACTCAACCAAAACCCATTTTTATATGGTTGTTAATAACGAGATACAAAGAAATACTGCGTTAGGTATAGTATGTCATGGGCTTCAAGTCGTCGTAGGTCGTAGGATGATGTAGGCCATACGAGCGAAGCCGCTTGCAGAATCTATTTAATATATTTGATATATAAGAGAATCTTATTAAACATACGAAATTACATGTGTGAGATTGTCTCTTTGTTAAAACATAATGCTGTCTTTGTCTGACCCAAATGACTGACCTGATAAGGTCTATTTTATCACTTATTTTCGTTGATGCTGTTGAGTTCTTCCTCAAAAACTTGGCTTGATTGTTGTGCAACAACAAATAAAAGAAAGCTAGGCAAGTATGTAGCGCATAGTATATATATGCATATATATATATATATATACAGTTTTAGTTTGTTTGGAAATTTTACACGTATATTTATTAACTCTGCTGGCATTTTAATTAATTGTGTTAATTTCTCACGCTTCCTTATCACTGACTACTGTTATCAGAACTAATTGTACATGAACGTACTGTTATTATGCAAAATTAATCAAGATTAGGTGAATAATCACTACGAAACCTAGTCGGCCGTAATTGCCTAATTCAGTAATGGTTGTCAACAACATTTACATGCAAATATGTCTATTCTATGTTTTTAATCGAATTTAAGTCAGATATTTGACTGATTGTCACCCTATTTATATCTGGAAGCTATTCGGGATTTAGTACTTTGTATAGGTACATGAAGGAGGAGACCCATAAAGAATAATGACACGATGTTTCGAAGTAAAAATATCTAACGGCTACGGGTCGGTGGTAAAATTACGAAAGCACAGCTCTTATTGGCTAGTTCATGGATAGACATCGCGTCCTATCGGCTTATTGATTAAAATATTCTCCCATTGGTCAGTGGATTCGAATCACTGAGATACTTAGGCGCTGAAACACAACGTTTTTATGAGCGCGGGGTGCTTTCATGCGCAGTGAAACAGTTTATTAGTTTGTACACAAGTCATTGCAGAATAACAGTACTTACATACAAGCAAGCCTATCGGTGTCTATGTTAAGTTAAATGAATGAAAAGGAATGGTACTCGTCAATTACGTACGAGTCAAGAGGAAAAACTTACAATAGCTTTAACCACATTCTAAACTGCATTCTCCTAATTCCATGCAGCACACGTCCTTACTGTACCGTCCAATATTTTGTCCTTGGTCGAAAGAACTATGAAAATAATATATAGCCATTGTTAGCACGAAGTTAAAAGTGCAATGAACTTTTTTCCCACAACTCTATCGATATTCTTGCAGGTGAAAGTGGTCAGGGGTGGCTTGTGACCCCTGAGAAAATGGGGTGACCAAGACGCGTGCGTGACACGAACGCAAGATCAAGATAAAAAACTTATGGTTTTTTTCCCATTTGAGTCATAGAAGAGTAACTGATTTTGCACAAAGTACATATTTTTTTAATGTTAAAGAAACTTACTCATATCATCATCATCAGATTATATAGATATCAAATGATATAAAACCCTAATGTTTCATCTACTTTAGGTTAATTTCAAACTTTCTCACTTTATTAAGGACATAAGGTAGGATATCAGAAAAAAATATGCTAGTTAGAAGCATCTATCTATTTTCCGTCTAATATTTATGTCACTATCTCTATACCTATTGACGAGCTCGGTGGCGCAGTGGTGAAACGCGTTGTTATGCTACTTTGACACCAACGCTCGTGGGTTCGATTCCCACACACTACAAACATTTGTGTGCATGAACATGGCTGTTTGTCTTGGTCTGGGTATTTTCTATGTATAATAAGTATGTATTTACAAAAAAAAATGTATTTACATATGTTTATCAGTTGTCTAGTACCCATAACACAAGCTTCGCTTACTTTGGGGCTAGATGGCGCGGTGTAATTTGTCCGACAATATTTATTTATATTATTTATACCTTCACACATGTCCCTTGCATCGTAGGCATTTCAGAGTTTCGTTATGCAAAGGTATTAATGAAGATAAATGGTTTTTTTATAGTACAGAACCCAAAAAGAGCAGTTTAGTTAATAAAATAATTTCAATAGCACCTATATAAACAGAGGTTTCGACTAACGCCTTTATTACAATCACGTGACAGAATCAATCTTCCGTTCTGGACGTACACGACACTTTGACGCAAAATCTCGTGAGTTCTTTCCCGCGCAGGAGAACATATGTGTGAACGAACGACCTGTTTGGACAGGGTATTTAAAAGAGGTAGAGCATATTAAAGTAGTCCTGCAGAACTATAGAAGTGCCTGCACCTCACAGCAAAAGTGAGATTGCCAGTAAGCTCCTAAGAAGTTGCTGTGTAAGCAGCAGGTGTAACAACACGAGAGAGACACTTCCGGTGTTGCAATCGTACATAATAATAAATAAATAAATAAATATTGTCGGACAAATTACACAGCGCCATCTAGCCCCAAAGTAAGCGAAGCTTGTGTTATGGGTACTAGACAACTGATAAACATACGTAAATATATATTTTTTTGTAAATACATACTTATTATACATAGAAAAATACCCAGACCAAGACAAACAGATATGTTCATGCACGCAAATGTTTGCCATGTGTGGGAATCGAACCCACGAGCGTTGGTGTCAAAGTCGCGTCATTCGCGACAGAGCCACCGAGCTCGTCAATAATAATAATAACCCCCGCAGGGCAGCTGTTGGTGCGTAACGACACCACGGGTACCCGAGTGCTCCAGAGACACAATCATGGCCTTTGTCTCCGGCGTGTCTTCATCGGTCGGAGTGAAAAGTCAAGAAGGCCCGCAGGACTCTCAGCTCTGGCTTGCCTTCATTGGCCGTTCAGAGAGGAGTCGATAGAGTATATTACTCTAGCAGGGGATATGCTCCAGGGGTGGAAGTGTTAAAGGGCATAACGCCGCGAGTAACTTCAGAGAAAGCGCAGCACACCTCTCGACACCCCTGAGTCACTCACATCGGTGTTGCCCCCGGCCGACTTTCTCTGGCATTTCGGGGGTCCATCTAGTGAATGGTGAGCCACCGCCTGCCGAAAGTAACATCACATATGATAGTTATGGCAGGCGTCCGTCCCTCTTCTGTAATAGCCCAGTACTTATAATCCCTCCAGATATCATTTTAATAGCCCAATATTTTCCAACACATTTGCAATAGTCCCTATACCTGCCGTGACCTGGTTCAAGGATATATTGTCTCATTGATATCCCCTGGAGAAGGTCACGGCGGCTATACAACATTACATCAAGCTTCTCAAAGGGGCCTCTACGCATTGGATCCATATCCCCGCGCACGCCTATCAAATGACCGGGATAATACCCGTGAATAAAAATAAAATAATAATAAGTTTATTTAATTATGTTTTCAACACAGTTACCATTTTTCAAAAAAATAAGAGAAAAAATTGCACGAAAAAAAAATTACAATAATGATGCTAATTGAACATAAAATTAATTATTTGTGATAACTTGTGAAAAACATTATTTACGGGAAGGTCATAGGATTTCTATTGGACCCACACTAGACAATGCCTGTCCTGTGGCGACCGGATTTTAAATTACAATGATAATCACTGAATGGAGGAAATATTTCCAAAATGACGCACGCAAAAGAAGAAGACACCTCACACGCATAAGTAACTACTTTTCCTCGAGTGGGCCGCTTGTACGGTGGCGTTGTATACAAAATACATTTACAATACAGTTCGCGTAGGGTTGTCAATCCTGGCTTTATATTGCACCAATATACGGTTAAGTCACACGCAACGTCGATGCTAAAGATAAAGCCTCACTTGGTGTGGGAACAGCAGCTACGTCACGAACACGTTACGTTTTATCTGTCTATGATCGACCCTTATGAAAATCAAAATGTTAATGGGCTAACTGCTTTACATCAGAAGAGGGCACGCCACTCACTTATTATCACGGTAGAATTTATGTAGATTGCCGATATTATATCGTTAAATATATATCAGTTATGCGTTAGAAATTCATATCGCGGCTATAAAACAAATTACGGTGTTATTAGTAGCCGATGTAATGTTAAAGTTGTGAGTTAGAATGTTTTGGAATAGTAATTATCTAGTTTAGTTAATTGTATGTATTAATAATCAAACGTATTTATAGCGTTATATATTTAAACACGTAACAATGGTATTTAATTAATATTATCGTTTCGTGTCTATTTCTTTTAAATTCGTAAAATATAATTTAGTATACGAGGTAGTATTTTGCCTACAGATGAGTTACAATTACAACACATTTAAATGTGTCAAAATTTTCATGTTATTTAAATATTAAAAACAACCGAGTGTAGTCGTTGTAGTCAGTGTCAGTAATGGGATACGCAAATTAAACAACGTCGACCGCAGCCAGGCTATGGATGGATTTCTATTTCGAGCTTCGGAGGGCTAACGTGCCCTGTCCGTCCCGGTTTTTTATGAGAGATGATGTCTTCCGCCAATCTGCAGTTGAGCAGCGTGTTGGAGTGCGCTAAACCGCTTCGGTTGAAGGGAGACCGGTATCCCAGCAGTGCTAAGAGTAAGGTATAGATTTTTTTATTTTTTTATACCACTAAGGTGGCAATCAAGCATACGGTAAACAGTCTGCCTGATGGTAAACAGTCACCGTAGCCTATGGACATTTGCAACACCAGGGGTGACACTCATGCGTTGCCGACCCTCTAAAAACCTCTTTACGCATTTCATGAAGAATTCCATATAATATTACTGAATATATTTAGCTAAAAATGTAATAATGGCTAAGTTAATCAAAGTCCAAAATGTAATAAAAATCTACTTAATTGTTTCAGTGGTTTAGATGAGCATTTAGCGTAAACTTTTGGTTTCGTACTCTCGGATATATACACACACAACACTCACACACGCATGCCTACATTCAATAACTCAGCCTGTCAGCCATTTTCTCAAAAATGGTCCAGAACAATTCAAGTAGCTTTCAAATATATATACATATATTGGTTGTCAGTCTCATGCAAGTGTGTTTATATTGTAAATTATAAAAAACATTATTCCAATTGTCTATTTCTATATTTTGTATCTTTAGTATTGTAAACAGAACAATAGGTATAGTAATCTTAGCATCCATGGAAACATAACGGAAGGTCTGTAATATTTCCAGATATTTAATAAAAAATCTATGCCTTAATAAAACTGTAACGATGGCGTATTTAAAAATATTTTTAGGAAATTAAAATTGCCATACTAACAATATAAAGACTAGAAACACTGTGTGTCTATATATCAGACGTACTGCTATCCGTCTAAAGGCATCAGATGAAACTTCTGGACTTAGTTACATGAAATTTAATATTCCGGTTTAACATATTGGGTACTTTTTAATCGAAAAACAAATCGATTCCCATAGAATCACCAAACCTGTCTCTCAGAACTAACAATTAACATTGAAACTTCACTTTTGGATAGGTCTTACTAACGAAACTCTATTCCGAACACTTTCTTCTCCCAATCCCTTTCCTCTTGTCAGTAATGTACATCAATTGTTATCGTATATGTGTTTATTGTTTGAAATAAATTCTTTAACTCTTTTCCTAGTGAAATAAAATGATTCATATCAAACTTTTAGTCCTTATGATCGAAGCATGTGATAATATGAAGTCAGTTGCCCTCATTTATAATTGACGATCAAGTAAATGTGCCTAAAACTGAGATAATCGCAGTAAAATATTTCGGTTGATGGAGTTGGCACTCCATAGTCATGTATAAGTCAAGTCAAAAAACTTTTGCTCGTGCTGTGTTTCGATTTTTTACATTATAATAACTCCTTCACTTACTTAATTCAATTTTGTAGTACATTACTGACATTTCAACATTCGAATCTATGTATATATTCGATTTTAAAAAGTAACTTATTCTTGTCAATATCCTACCTATATGAATTATTAGTCTCTGCTTTACCTCGTACTGCAGTACTGCGTAAACAAATAATTAATCTATGATTTGCATTTATGTCGTGTACGATGTTTTTGCATTTTTTCATACTGTTTCCCCCACATTTTTCCCTCTTTCTGCAATGACAACTCGCCGTTAATGTGGCCGACGATGTGCAAATTTCCTTTGGTATATATGAGCATTATAATAATAATGCGTATATTTTCCTTCTTTAAACTACCTACTATGTATGAATAACATACTAATCCATAACTCCAGATAAAAATAAAAAGAGGGGAGAAATTGAAAATATATATTCATTAATGTTAATTATTGAAATTAACGTACATTATGATTGACCCCACCGCTTTACCTTTGAATCGAACCGTGTAATTTTATACTAATAAATCTTTGGCGTGACGCAAGCATGTGTGCTGTGAACTACGAACGTGCGTCTGCAATTTCAACGCAAAGACAATTACAGACACGTGGCTACCCTAATTATTACGAATGGTTCACACGGGTGCGCCGCAATCATTACCTGCCCTTTCAATCAGTGTTATGTTATGGGAAGTTAACATTATAACTATAAAATCATTTTTACGCGCAAACACGTACTTAGGCGGCGAGTATACTTAATTCTCGCTTGAATATTTTTATGTCTCCTGTAGTCTCCACAATCGTATTGCTTTATTCGTGTACAATTTGTTTGGTTCCGTTGCGTTTTCTGCTCCCAAGATGAAAGGAATACAGGAATACCGTGTATTCACTTAAGTTATCAGGAGATCAACGTTTCGTCTCCGGCCTTTTGCCATCATTACCGCTTATTATATAAGGTAGGGTATTATATAAGGTAGGGCACTAGGGATATTAATACTGGCAAGAGGTCTTCTGAAGAGGTAATTGAGAGAACTATGGCCGGATAACTTACTAGTACTTGGGAGACAATGTAATCCATGAATACTGATCGACATCAGAGACGCGTTAGCGTCGATGCGTACAGAGATTCTAAAACTCTCGATACCAAACAGTGTGCCGCGATTTATCGGAAGGAATAGGACGGAATGGGCTGAGATTACACCATACTGGTAAAGTACCAATATAAATATACCTGACGTCCGTGAAATTTACAATTAAGTGATGTAGTTGCAGTAGTGTATACCCATATACCAGATCTAAAAAAAACAGCTAAGCGGATTACCTTGTATATTGCAGATAAAATGATGTTATTATTATGGTATAATTCTGAAGGTGAGGAGACGATGATACTTTATACTTAAAGTATCATCGTCTCCTCACCTTCAGACAAGGCAATCCTGACGATGGAATCAAATGCGTTCCTCAAGTTGATTTTTAGCGAAACGTCAACCCGGCCAGTTTTCAGAAAGGTACCGCCGGAATATAGTGTGCTAACAACCTCCTTTGTGATCAAGTCCCAGTGAACAGAATTTACTTTTAGATAAAGAATATGGGCTATGTACGAACAAGCTTGCTTGAATGTTAAGCGAAAAAGAGCGAAAACCAATGGCTATTTATTGTCTTGAGCGCACCTAGAAGATGGACTTGAGAATAACAACACTTACCGATCTTTTTGACTTTAACTAACTATGCAAATTTCTCCTAAAAGAGAGAAATTTCAGCGTCTATTATTCGTAAATTGCATATAATCATCAAAATGCAGAACTTTGTCCGACCTGGATTTCTCATTCGTTAACGTAAACAAATATAATCTCACGTGATATGATGTAGGGAAATAATTGTAAAATTTGAGAATGATAAAACAAAGAAAACATATAGATAAGAGTTAGTTTTATAAACATGACTTGAAGCATCGGTGTTTGGATTTAGTGTTTATAAGAAAGGTCAAATGGACGCAGTGTGGACAAAGCAGGCGCATTGTTATCAGTGGATGGCCGTTTAGGAACAATTTGTTTAATATTCAGAATGTCTGATTCCAGTTTAAATATATTTTGAACATCTCAAGAGTTTTCTAATCGCCTAAGGTTCGACACCCATATATTTCCGAAACGTAATATTACAAGTTCTATTTATATCATTCACCCATTGTTGGACTAAGTCCAATTATATCTCTACGAGTATATCTTTGCGCCTCGGGGCACAATATTTTGCCGATCAGGGCAATCGCAATTCATGTAACCAATTACCCTCGAGTTTTGCTCACCCTATTATAAATCACTTGTTCGTTATATCTGGAGAAAATTCTCGAAGTCCGATGTAAACATATTTAGAGAACTATAATTTATATTATTTCTTCTCTTTAATACCTTTTTTATTATTTACATTAACCCCGGTCTTTTGATAGGCGTGTGCAGGGATATGGATGCAACGCGTAGAGGCCCCTTACAAAAGATTGTTGTAATGTATTATACCCGCTATGACCTGCTCTAGGAGATATCAATGGGAGGACATACCCACGAACAGGTCACAGGCAGGTATTGGGGCTATTGGAAATATGTCGGAAAAATGTGGGCTGTTAAAATGCGATTTTGAGGTATTATTAGAACCGGCCTATTGCAGAAGAAGGACGGAATAATTTATATTATTTATAGTTATTCGAAATAATCGGCGATATGTACGGAATTTAAGATTGAGTTTAAAAGTATCGAGTGAGTAGTTTTTTTTATTGCTAGCGCCACACAAGCACACTTCCCTCGATGCATTAAATGCCTCCAGGCGCAGTATTTTCCCGATCAAGGATTAATTGCGAGTCATAAAATCGATGAGCCATGTGTACAATAGATCACCGAGCCGAGATGCGCCGCGCAAACGTTGTGACGTGAAACAGTCGATTCTCGTATAAATCACGGCAGGCCACGCTCGTGTGCACTTACCCTCACTATCGTGGGGATAGGGTCCGCACAATTTATAGATTTTTTTAGTGGGTACTTCGCTTTTGTTTTGCCACAAGCATTGTTAGGAATACTTTATTTAGTTTTATTTTTTCATTGGTTTCTTTTATATATTTTCTTTTATTTTTGTATATTAAGAGAGGTATGGCGCATCACAGCAGACCGTCTGGGCAAGTACCTCCACCTTACAGAAAACCGCAGCCAAATAACAATTTCCTCGAGGATTGTTGTGTTCCTGCGTGTGAGTGATGTCACACAGTAAGCTCCTAAGTAGTTTCTGTGCTAGTAGCAGAGGTGGCATCGCATCGCGAGAGATACTTAATGTATTGCGAGCGTGCATAGGCTACGGTAACTGCTTTCCATCAGGTGGGGCCGTAAGCTTGTATGCTTCCAGCCGTTGAATAAAAAAACCCCTCATTCACACGAGGACGATTCCTGTGTCGGCTTTTTCACGATTCAGATTTTTTTTTAATGGCGGCAATGGTTTTTAAATAAACATCTATTCGTATAATTTGACCAATCGAGAAAAAACACGATTTCACATGGAATGTAAGTATGCATCTGATATTCATGACGTATTGTCGAATCGTGTGAACGCACCGTAAGGTGACAAACAAGCGTCGTGTCATGTGGTAAGCAGTTACCGTAGCCTGTGCGAACTTGCAAAACCAGGGGCGTCACTCGCGTTTTTGCGTGCGCTATAAGAACCTACTTACGCTCTTTTAGGAAGTACCCTAGGCTTTAATCTCTTAGGAAAAAATTCGATTAAGGTCTTATTCAACTATGTAAAGTACACATTACTTATCCATACTTCAAGTATTGAAATGGTCCATAGACTTTTGTACCTCCGTCATTTCAGGCCGGATGCTACGTAGTATATATATATATAATATATAAAATAATTTAACCAGCGTCATGTCTCTAAATGAATTTACTCGAGTGCCTCCATTCTTCGGAGGACATATTAAGCACTCGGCCCCGGCTATTTTCGACAGATGATACTCCTTATATTAACCCAAGGAGGTAGGGCGCATCGAAGCTCGCCTGGGAAATAACCTTCATCTCATAGAAAACTGCAGCCAAATTACAACCCCCTGAAGATTTTTTTTATTCCTGTGACTGAGTGAGGTTACCTGAGGCTCATGAGAAGTTGCTGCATTCTCAATAGGGGAGACAACCTACAACTACGTTAACCTCTTTAAATCAGATGATACGTATGCTTGCATGCCTTCTGACTTTAATAAAAAAAAGATGTTTTGCACAAATTTAGAGAAATATACAAACACTTATCTCTAAACAACTGTAGTTATGAAATAAGTACTAGTATATTCAAAAACTATTTTAGCTTTATACTATAGCTTTATACTGTAGCTTTGAAATATTTTTTTGTATATTTTCGTTAAGTTTGCAAACGGTACCTACACGTCTGTTTCCACACGAGCGCGCTCCAGTCGTGCGAGCGGGGACATAGCCAACCAATATCTTTACAAGTAGGGATCGCAGTACATTAGCCGAACTACACACGACACCCGGCCGGGGTTGACTTGTAAACCAAACGGGGAAGGGACGAGGTTCCGTAAAGGTCAAAAATATATTAAGGAACACTTACGTCCATTAAAAGACTTAAAAAATAGCGAGCTTCACAGATAAGATTTTTAAAAGAAGAATGAGGTTGTTAATTAAGAGGTCGTATAAAGCTAAGCGGCGCCCTCATTTTGTTTTTATTAACAAAGCTGATTTTAAGACCTATTGCCAAAAAAACGCTCAATACCGGCACTGTAGAACTATATTTATGTTTTTTGAGACATATTATATATCTATTATTTATGTACAATAATATTGATTATTAAAATAAGCAATAATTAAAATTTTGGTATTATTTGTACATAGATAATAAATACAAGATGTGTTTCTAAAATACATAAATATGGCTACACATCTACAGTATTGAACGATTTTTTGGAATTAGTTTTCGATTCAGCGTTGTTAATAAAAACAAAATGAAGACGCCACTTAGCTTTATACGCCCTCTTAATGGTGGCCTGTAGGCCGATTCTACTAAAGAGCTGCAACTGCAACTGCACTGCAGCGCGGCGTGTATCAAATTTGACATTTCGTTAAGCGATCTCACAGCAGCGACTGATATACACACAACAATCAAACATAACTTAGTAGGTAGATGGCGTTAATGCAGTAGGCCTATTCTACTAAAAAACTGCAACTGCACTGCAGCACGGCGTGTGTCAAAATGCGTACATTTTGATGTTTCGTTAAGCGATCTGACAGCAGCGATGTTTAACGAAATGTCAAAATGTACGCATTTTGACACACGCCGCGCTGCAGTGCAGTTGCAGTTTTTTAGTAGAATTGGCCTACAGCTTTACAGCGATGTTTTAAATGGAAAAACCTTCACCAACCCTTTCGGTAGCTCGTATCTTACATAACTGCATAACATATAAAAATCGTGTAGGAGCATAAGTGTAGATGTATAGGCTGTTATCTTCTCCCTGTTTGTTGAAGCTAGAGAAAGCTGTTTTTTTTTTTAAAGTTACCTTATATTTTTTTTAATAGAGGTAGAGCGCATCAAGGCACTCCGTCTGGAAAAGTCCCTCCACCTCAAAGAAAACCACAGCCAAATAACAACTGTCTGAAAGGTTGTTGTGTTCCTACGTGTGTGTGAGGTCATCAGTAAGCTCCTTAGGAGTTGCTGTATAAGAAGCAGCGGTGGTATCACGCGAGTGATACTTATTGTATTACAAGCGTTCATCGGCAACGGTAGCCACTTTAAATCTGGTGGGCCGTATGCTTGTATTCCTCTCGATGTTGTATAAAAAAAATACCACATAACGCATAGAAATTTTTCTTTTTTATTTATTAATCAGATATATGACAGGAAAAAGATTTGAAAGAAATTTGCTTTCGGCGTTTCTTTTCGTCTGTGGTTATTTCATAAATAGTAGCAGATTGAAAAAAGATAAACGATATTATTAAGATACTAAGATTTAATTTAAAAGATATTAGACGCGTGTTAGCGCAAGGCCCATTGCCAAGTAAAGGATTTTAATTTTAAATGTTTATGATTTTCCATATATTTATTTTAAATTCCTTTAATTCTATTGGTAACATGAAACACAAAACACTGTTACTACTAAGCTGTGTTAAAAGAGAAAATAAGGAAAATTTGTATACAAAAGCTTTTTCCATCTCTTTGGATTCGAGATGTTCAAAATAACAACATGATTGTTATGTTCCCGCTCCTTATTAGTAACTTACCATCAGGCGGACTGGTCTGTCGTCTTAGTGATATAAAGAAATATATGGTTTTACCAATCGAAATGAAATCACAGGTTTGCCTTCCATGGCCGCTCAGAGAGGAGTCTTCGAAAATATATGCTCCAGGAGTGGAACTGAATATATCACCGAAATAAAAAAAAATAAAAAAAAGTAAAAAAAAAAAAAAATAAAATTACTAGTAATAGAAATGGCAGGATATATAGTTATGGGTGGCGTTCGTTTTCTATAATAGCCGAATATTTCGCACTTTGGATATATTTCGTAATGGTCCCAGTACCTATCAAGATCTGATCTAGGGATTGTTCTATTGATCCTGTGCGCCGAATTACATCAAGCTCTATGGTAACTCTACATGTCGGATCCATAACCCCGCACTCGCCTATCAAATGACCGGGTATCGCTATCCCTCATTTTTGAAATACTTAATTGTAAAAGATGGACTCTAATATTAATTCATAAAAATAACGGTTTATAAATATTGCCTGTAGAAGATTTTCAGGAATACATACATACATATCATCACACCTGTCTCCCATTGGAGTAGGCAGAGACTATAGAACGTCAGGTGTACCGATCCAAACATACCTCTCCCGCCTCTTCCACACTCATCAACCCCTTCACGCATGCTCTTCGATTTCGGGTTGTTCTAATTTGACCCATTTCCAGCACATCAACTATTTGATCCATATGTGTGCGTCTAGGACGGCCCTATTAATATTGGCAGAAATAAATATACAATAACAAATTCGACGATCATACGAATATATTTTTCTATCGCACACTATCCACCTAATGGCACTTTGCCTCATTTCCACTATAAGATATTAGCGCGCCCGGTCACTGTATCGCAATAATGGCATAATTGTCGTATCTACAAGAGTCCTCAGCATGTCGTAGTGTGGGAGTCTGCTAGTTACCCACTTCGTCCCTTCAAACCACTAATTGTTGCTTTATGTGGACATATTCAGTGTCAATTGTAGTATAGAGCCGCATCCTCTCCACATTTCAAAGCATATATCAAAAGAAACTATAGCGTGACACTTTGAAAAAAGAAATTAATAATGATTATTGTGTCAATGTTTTTTTTATATTTTAATCGAATATTTCAAAGGATTTAATGTATTTTTGTAAACGAACGTTTTAAAGTAGCCCGTCTGGGAAAGTAACTCCATCTCAAATGAAATCGCAGAAAAATTACAATTCCCTGCACAGTTGTTGTGTTCCTGCGGAGTGAGGTTACCAGTAAGCTCCTAAGGAATTGTTGTATTAGCAGTAAAGGTGGCATCGCACGAGCGATGTATTGCAAGCATTCATAGGCTACGATTTTACGGTACTTTACATCAGGTGAGTCGAATGCTTGTATCCCCCAAGACGTTGAATAAGTATTGCAATGTGTTATTTGTTGCTAGGTAGGTAAGATGTATGTACCAATATTAATCAGTCCACGAAAATCGCGGTTTGTTTGCAGGTTCAGGCCAAATACAGTTATGGCAATTCCTGTTGGAACTTCTAAGCGACTCGAGCAATGCAGGCTGCATCACCTGGGAAGGCACGAATGGGGAGTTCAAGCTGACTGATCCGGACGAAGTGGCTCGGAGGTGGGGCGAGCGCAAGTCCAAACCCAACATGAACTACGATAAACTTAGCAGGGCGTTAAGGTAACACAGTTTGTACCAACTGAGTGCATAAGCGATTGTCGGGTACCCGTTTATGCTGTGCGATTTGTCTTGCGACTATTTCTTGCTAACGATATTTTAAATATTATGTTGTATTCTCGCATTGAACTTGAGTAATTCCAACTTCCTGACTATTACTTTTTTAATCTAGTTCTCTAGTTTTGTACTTGTGAAAGGAACTAGAGGTTTTGTACTTGTGCAAATAAATACTTGCACGCTGTAAGATTTTATAAGTGATGGATCAGGGAGATAAAGAGAAGTCTTCTTTTGGTTATGAAAGTCTTTTCTATTAAACTGGTATTACTCAAGTTTATAAAATCTGAGTATATTCTCGAATAATCCGTTTACTCTTTGCACAGATATTACTACGACAAAAACATAATGACGAAAGTGCATGGGAAAAGGTATGCGTACAAGTTCGATTTCCAAGGGCTAGCGGCGGCAACGCAGCCAGCGGCTAGTGACCCAGCTTACAAATACCAAAGTGATCTCTTCATGAGCTCGTATCATCACTCCGCTAAGCTCTCGTCTTTCATGGCCCCACACGCGGCGATGCCAACGTCAACAGGTAATAAAATGTTATGAACTGTGCAAAATGCGCTACAGCGAATTTCTAATCTGTGCCAAAATCACTAAATATGGCATCTATAATTGAACCTTTATGTAACGATTCATTCACATACAGATTCGTTTCTCACGATTTACTATAAAACCCAATGATTCGCGATGAGGAATAATTATTTTTCATTCGTATATTTGCATTAAAAACTGTGATGTAGGGTTACCAATAAACAGTACCTATCTCAAATTTCTCCTTAAAACAAATTTTAAATATAAATAGAACGCCTGTTACATAAATATATAAATAGTAATTTCCTAGTTCTTGTGTGCTGTAAGATATAACAGACATGTAGTTTATACAAGTTCGCGACACATGTCCACCAAACACCTAAATTGACAACCCTAGTCGCGTTAATGCTATGCACCCTTCAAACGCAGTATCTGCATAGTAGGTACTAATGCTTAGGAGACTTGCTTACACAAATATTAGCTAGATACTCGAGCCGGGTTGTCGCCGCTGCGATAGACGGCCTCTTGACTTAATGGAATAAACTAAACATACATTCAAAGTTACTTCTAGGTATTAGAATAGTTACAAAGTATTCTGAGACGGAAAAATCTGAGAAGAAGCCTGAAAATCTTTTTAAATATCTCTTGCTATAGTCTTTTGAAACTGTTGACAGATTAAAAGCTTATAGAATTTATGCATATCTATAAATAATTTATTTTCCTTCAACGAGATATAAACTACGGGGATAGGAAATTATAGCTTTTTTGAGGGAATATGAAATTTGAAAATAATCATAATTACTCTATTCACAAGAATATTGTGGTTAAATGTCAATAGAACTTAATTTGTCTGACTTGAGTTTCCACGGTTTAATGGTCAATAAGTTAATTTGAAACGATAGTCTTTTATTGCGAATTAATATAACTAAAATGTATATAATATACACAATAATTTGGAGGAAATTTACAGAGAAACTACGATCATTTTAGGAATCCAGGAACCCTAAAATGTCATCTCTACAGCGAGTGACGAGTCCGGAAGCGAGGAACACAGCTCGATGTAAATCAGAGCGCGTGTCATATTCAATCCTGGATTTCTCATGCACCTGTATATAGGATAGATTCAAATTGTCCTCCATTTCAATTTACGTCGTTTTCATCGATTATTCGTTTTATTGTTTGAGCATATAGGACGACATTAAAGTTTCTGCAGTATAGTGGTGTGAGTACGATTATACTCTTCTTTACAGACGTAATATAGCGATATAGAGTACTAGGTACAGCTCGTGAGTTCGTCCGCGTGTGTCCCAGTATTCCGTTTTTTTCGAATATTCGAATTTTGATTGAGATCTTCAGATTCGGATTCAGCATAAAAAAGTAGAATAGGAATGTCTGAAAAACCAACCTCCTATCTCTTAAGGACCATGGACAAAATGGCCGACAAATTGAAAAAAATAAATATTTTAAATTTTATATTTCTTAAAAACCAATATCATATTTCTTAAAGAACATAGTCAAAATGGCCGACAAAGTTTAAAAAATAATAATTAAATTGTTATATAATTGACG
The DNA here is from genome assembly GCA_947507595.1 of Pyralis farinalis. NCBI lineage: Eukaryota > Metazoa > Arthropoda > Insecta > Lepidoptera > Pyralidae > Pyralis > Pyralis farinalis. The sequence goes on from OX382265.1 coordinate 35,621,678, forward strand.
ACCCAGGTGTTCCTCTGGCAATGCAAGCTTGCGCATTCTCAACTGGTGCTACTTTCTTTCCTTTTCCTCTGCTTCTAAGGATCGTATCACGATGTTGAACAGCCTATAACCTTCCTCAAGAATTGAACTACCAAATGCAAAAAAAAACTGAATAGTAGTTACAAAGATTAGCGCGTTGAAACAAACTCTTGCGGTTTATGTATTAGCATAATATATTAATCGTCTTTATACAAAAGCGTTCACGAATCGTGAATGCATTGTTTTTTACGCTTTTGTTGTTGTAAAGAATGGGTTTTAAAGAAAGGTGGACTGTATGTAATAAATAGGTAAAAGACCAGATATCAGAGTATTTTCTATTTATTTAGAAGATGGGAGTTACAATAATAATGCTTACCAAAGACGAACGATGACAAAATTAATGACAGCAGAAACCAAAGAAAGAATAATACCAGAGTGTAAAAACATAGAGTTTACTAAAGTATAAAAAGGTTATATTAAAGCTATCCTCGACAGTTGTAATAAAATATAATTACTCCATCTTTACATAATTTACATATTTTAAACAAAATGTAATAGTGTCTCAAAAGTATTAAATCATATAGTTTTAATCTATATATATACTAAATGTTAGATTTTAGGTGATTTCCGTTTGCTAGATATTTTACGTTCTACCAAATTGAAAATGAATACGTCGTCAATTTTGTTTTATTGTCTTACGTACGGAGGTGAAGTTTGTGTAAGCACCTATTTTGTAACAATAGGAAAACTCAAATTGCTACAGCGCGGCCAGATACTTTTTTCTGAAAACTTGATATAAAGTGCATTAGCCACGGGGGCGTTGGGCGTACCCCCACTAGATGGACCGACGACCTCAAACGACTGTCCGGTGGTGGTTGGATGCGGTAAGCGGAGGATTGCATACGGTGGAAAACAGACGAAGGTCCTATATCCAGCAATAGGTAAACGTAGACCATAAGTACACAATCTTCCTATTAGGTATAAGATGCTGAATATAATGCGGCGATCCATTCATGGCACGAGCTGTTATATATAGATGATTTTGGCACAGAAGTACATAATATTTGCGAATGTTTTACTACTCACTGAAAATATAAATAATTACGACAGAGTCAGTAATAGATTATTTATGAAGAGTAGTGTCAATGCAGTGCAATTTTGCTGTACGGTTGTTTGTCTAATTGTGTGCAGTTTTTGCAATTACATGAATATTTAATGTCTACGGGAGAGTATAGTCATTGTAATAGCAACTGTACGTATCTTTCCGTAATTACAAAGCTGTTATTACAATGACTCTCACTGTAATTACAATTACTTCATAGAACCTGTCACGCCTTGTGAGGTGCAGTTTAAGGGCGTATGTACACTACTGCGAACTTATTCAATGCTATTCGTACTTTTACGCAAGTTACTCCGTAACATGGCGTTCGGAAAAACTGGATGTGAATAAGAATTACGTATATAATAAACGTCATTAATGATTATTTCAGTATTTACAAATTTGTTATTATCTTAACAATGTCAACTATAGCTACAAATTTTTGCATCGCCAAAAGTTTAAGTAAGTTTATGAGATATTTTAGTGCAGATATTTATAATATTCTGCAAATAATGATCAAAACCGTCAGAAATCTTTTTTATTTTATGGCACAATGTTTGTTTTCTATAGCATTATGCATAAATAAAATATTACCGATTCCCTTTACAGACAAGCTAGTGTTAACTGAAGTTAGAAAATGATTGTTCCAGCCTCAATATTTCCATCTGCTTCGTGGGGAAACTGGGGGGGAGGAGGCAGCAACCTATATTCCCCCCATTCGATGGCTCCCCCACACGTGACGTCACATCTGGGCTCATATCCCCACTACGCATGACCAGCCATGTAAATCCTACGGCCCCATCGGCGAATTTTCAATTTTTAAGATTTATTTATACAATGTTTTATAGTAACTTGTTATGTACAGTCAAGGGTATAACAAGATTGAAATAATAATGATCATTCATTTGTCTTCTATAGACGATCAAAGTGTCAAACTCATATGTACACTTGACTGTACAATAGTACCAAAGATTAACTGGTATAATAAAGTTATATGCAGTAACATGGAGTTATGACAAAAGATGGACGCGCCATCTCTATATAGTAATTTAAATTATTTTGTAGTTGTTTACTCGAAACTTTGGTCGCTATGTCGAAAGTCATTGCGGTCGATTGCGACGTCTCCGAATGCGGTATGTGTCACGACGAACTTACACTTACGACCAAGAGCATAAGAGCATACATACGTAACTGACCTTTAACTCTGAATATAATACGTATTTATTGACAGTATATCGCCTATTGTACTCTTCTCATGTCGTGTCTGTTACATGTATTTATTTCGGTGCAATAAAGTGTAAAAATAAATAAATAATATATCTCGCTTAAGTCATTCAAACAAATCAGTTCAAGAAATTTTAAAATCAAAGTGATCTTATTTAAATTTACAGATAAAGGTACTACATAGGTATAGGTAGGTAATGTTATGTATGACTTTAGATACAGTCGAACGCAGACCATGCGTTGTCATTATACTAGCCTTACGTTGTCGTAATGACGATGTTTTTTGCCATCGTACAGAGCAAACGATGTCTTTTGACGCTTTGCTTTTTCTATAGAATTTGGGAGCGCATCCAAATACATTAATAATTCAAAATCAAAATTCATAATCAGGCCTGTCCATCTTTTGTGCATTAACGAAAAACTATATTTCGTTTTTTGTGTAAACATCAATTTCATATCTCGACAAAGATCAAATGCTGTTTGTTTTCAAATATTTTTTATATAATTATTATTTAAATATGTTTTTAAGAATTTCTATCGTGAAACTTTTGTTCTACGATATACGGAATTGTATTTTCTTTTATGAGATTGCTAACGGAGAAGTAAGTGAAAGCAGAAACACAAGACTAGTCCTTTATCAGAGATTGATGTAAATAGTAGATACTCATTAAATAAGTAGAATTATTTATTTAGGATATCAAAATAATGAAATTTTATTGGTCTTATTAATAAATGTAAAAGTAACGGATATTATACTCCTCTGTTTACTATAAGAATGATATTTTACAATAACTGACCTATATATTCATTTCGTGCATCGACGTGCAGGTTGGACGATTGTCGATAGATGGAAGTTGTTAAGGTACTGTGAAGAAATGTCAAATGTTTGTGTTCTAAGTTAACTTTTTGGAATAACTGGTTAATGTCGTTACTTCTTCTTTAAATAATAGAATAAATTCCCCGCCAAGGTGCAATGAACTCGTCATTGATTTAAATCTCGCTTGGGTTATCTCTCTATGAGAAAGACAATAAGACAGATTATTGACTATTGGTCTAAAAATCTGTCTTCCAAGAGATTTCTTCTTTCATCCTGAACTAAACCTTCGAGCTGAAGATTAATTTGATAACAGCCTTACTTTAAAAAAAAGTCTGGATAATGCTACCAATCTCACAGTTACTATTCGGATGTGTTAGATTTTTTTGCTGGATCATTTCACATAGTATCAACCTACTATATATGTTATATAAGACTTTTGTATAGCGATGTTTTTACGCCGCTGTGGAAATTGCTGCACAAAGTACCTATATAACTATGTAGCCAAGTATTTAACTGCAGCTTACAGCTTTTATCAAAGCCGCTGACATTTGAAAAAATATACACTAACACACATCTTTGATTGAAGCGGAGTAAATAAAATTAGGAATGTACCATTTTAATCAATCGGGGTCTTTGATGGTATAGTAGATATTCAAAAGTATCTTGTGTTTTATACTAAGGTGGTTCTATACACATATGTGTGAGCCGCTTTCTCGTAAGGAATCACTTGCAACAACACAGTCATAAAGTGTATGTTAAAGATACAGTATCTTTAACGTAAACTTTATGACTGTGTAAAGGCATACTGATGATCGCTAATTATGTAGCTCTCTTCCATGTATTCCAAGAGTTCGCATTCATTCCATTACTCATTATTGTCTGTTATTACCATCCATCCCATCATATGCGAGATACACCTAGTGGGACTCGAAAGCCTCCACTAATTCCGCCAACTAAATTCAACTTACAAATTATATTTGCATGCAAGCTGTATTAAATGGCTGGTTCCAAAAAGCCTTCACGAACTCCAAACTCCTAACCGAGGTTTTCCTGAAAAACTGCTGTATGGAAATATATAAGATGGGCCTGAAACGCATTCTACAAAATACTCGCAGTCAATATTCCGGTTACAACATTGTAACTTCTCTAAACTTGCCACTTTTGTTTCCTTGCTTACCACTTTTGATGGCTTTAGATCCGTTCTCCTGCGTTATTCTTCTCCATACCTTGATCGCAAAACATCAAAAGATATCTTTTGGCCCCTACCGACCCTTCTACCTTCTTTCTGGGTTCTGCGGTAGTTGTAGGGTATTTTTTTGCGTCGACAATTACAAACATACGCACTTTGATTTTAGATTTCTTACTTTCCAGGACAGTGCAATCGGTGAATTCAATCATTCTTTCACCCACCAGTGAGGAACTGCAATATAATCATATCGGTTTTCGTACCTCTTTATGTGTATAGAATATGTGACACAGTGCTTGGTGTTCCGAAACATCAGTGTTATGGGAGATTAAAAACAAACTTGTTTTTAGTAAAAGACTTATAGACAGCTCATCACCATAATAGCTGGATGTTGCTCATACTACGTAATGTTGTGTTTGCTTACCATTAAATGACCCGCATGGATTGATGGAGATAGATAAATACGGTTATTCTAAAATAAAAACATATACGAGTTTCTAATTTAGTAGAGGCCTCAGGGGATGCGTATTTTGTACATCTTGTTTTTTTGCAAGTAATTTCAAAATTAAAACTGAAAAATATACAACAATTCGATATAAAGTTGTTGCAAAATATATTTCTAAAGTAGATATTCGTTACTCGACAATCACGTTCGCCATGCAAAGATATTGATTGGTGATCATTATACTCAGTATTAATAACCTGTAAAATAAATTTTAATTAATATAAGTTCTAGTTAACGCAGCGTTATTAAAATGTAAATCTTGAAAGAACATTTCACGCTCAAATATTAAAATTAAAGAAGTATGTGCCATGTTTTAATATCACAGCATGTGGTGATACATTTCAGTACATTGTTTATATCTTATTGTCACTGACGCTGTATTAATGAACGTTTATGTAATTGTGAACTTCATGTAAATAGTTCGCGACCTCAGTATTATTAAAAGCAATATTTTTTAATTAATATTAAAAAAAACTATATCTCATTTACAAAATTAAATAGTTGTGGTGAATAAGCTAAATTTGTCCGAAACTATCAGTTGCTTGTAACTATCACAATCTATGTGTATGTATGTCAAACTTATGTTGAGTTTCTAATAAATACCTAATTAAATGTAATTAACATGTTACACAACAAGAGCTAATTGGACGAAGATCTCATTTTACTATTATAATGGTGTTTAACCCTAGAAGGATAATCATTTTGTGATATACGTAAACGATAATCATGCGTAAAAATGATGCATGAGTTTAAACTAACTGTAATGTTATACTTTATAATAATTATATGTAAAATAATAAATACCAAAATTAATATATTTGTATTTATTTATTTCAAAAAATACAAAAACTTATTCAATTATCAACATAACTTATCAATATTTTTTCTTTATAACAAATCGTTTGTTTACTACTGAACAGGTAATTTATATACTAAATATCAAACCCTATAGTTACACAAAGTCAGATACAGTTTAGGCATATTGTATTTGGTATATCATATTATGTTACCGACAAATATATTTTTCGCATTTATTGCATGATACATTTGTATTCATCGTATTTTAAAGGGACATGAATGTATACGTTCCGATACTGACTCTTCCTCCTCACCTCACTATCATTGACGTCCAGATATTGATGACGAACATCAATATCTAAAAGACCCGCCTGAATTCGGTCTTTTTCTAAATTTCTACTCCCCCATTATAGTCCAGATACTTACGAACTTATAACAAGAAATAACGTAATAAATATAATTAAATAAAATATGATATAAATTTCCAGTTAAATTAAAATCTTAAAAGTCACTTAAAAGATAATCATGCGTCATTTTGACCCACACCATCGTTATATTTGGCCTGAATTCGGTCTTTTTCCAAATTTCTACTTCCCATTATTAGACTTTTTTAGTCCAGATACTTGCGAACTTGTAACAATAATTTCAAAATAACGTAATAAATATAATTAAATTAAAAATGACAAATATCCAGTTAAATTAAAATCTTAAAATTAATCTCAATTAAAAGATAATCATGCGTCATTTTGACCCACACCATCATTATATTTGAAAATTGGGAATACTCTCACTGACACATGTGCGCGCGGAATGTCTAAGCAGCTTGTGATCGCGTGAGATGTCCTAAACATCATATAAACGACAGATTTGCATTATTTTCAACGAGAGAGCATTACCTATTTCGAAAATGGATGCATCTATTTCGCGCAGACTATCTTTCTAGGGTTAGGAAAAATACTACAGCGAAATTGAGCATTAGCGAGATATTATTTTTGTCAACGAAATCATGACAAACGTGAAACTGTAAATAAAATAGAATATTTTAAAAAGTGCAATCGTACTAGTAATTTATAAAACTAGTGTAGTTTTTAAATTTATTAATTTTTAATTTATTTTGTATATTAGTAATTTATTTGTTTTAATTATAATTATATACTCAGATATAGTTCTTTTTTTAATAGTCATGATGATTGGTATTTTGCTTTGAGCTATAATTATACAATTTGTATAGTAAGAATAAAATTAATTAATGCTCTCGAGTCTTTGTCGCTAGATTATTCGAGGTGTATTTAATTTTAATTGAAACTATCAATAGTTACCTGTTTGTGATTAAATCTGATATTTTGAACCGATATTTATATAATTTATTAGATTAATTTAAGTATTTACTTTGTTCTCAGTTTTGTATTATTTTAATTTTAATGCATGTGTCAATATAATGAAATCATTTAGTCGTAGAGTACCATTGTATAGATGTTATTGTATTTGAAAACGAATAAAAAAATGAAATGTCAATCATTTATTTCACCTAATTTTTAAACTAGGAACATATAATTCACTTCATCTAACCCTTAGACATAGGCAGGGCACCTCACCAGATCTGGATTCAGAGGATACAATCGTTAGGAAGCGGGATGGAAGGAGAACATACTTTATGCCTGATGGACGCTTCAGTATGCGCAACATAATAATTATATAAATTGATTACTTACTCGAGGGTTTTACTATCTCTTTGTAAATTTGACCTCAGGGACATTTGGAAAACAGCGGCGTACCCTATCGATATTGCCTTGGTCTTGGCTCTTAAAGTTATGGTCAAACTTTATACCTTTCACCTCAAAATTTCTTGATAAATTCCCCAACGTGACAGTTGTCTCTTTTGTAAAATTGAAATCTATTTCGACTTCTTCCACTACGGCATAAAGCTGTGAAAGTAGCTGATACGACAACTCGCAGCAGTCAATTTCTCTCCTCTCTTCAAACACTCAGTTACATAAGTAACACAGAATTAGCACATAAAACTGTAATTAATATTATAGAAATACATCTTTCTTCATCTTAAGTTCCTGTGTATAATCTCCTTATACCATAGCGCCACATCATATACAGGCATAGACATACATACAAGCACACAGCATACCTATAAACGCATGCAATACAGCAAATTTCGCTTACTCCTTGTTTACCCCACTGGTAACCACTCACTCGCAGGAACATAACAACCCTGAAAAAACAACATGTATTTATTTGCGATCTTCCATAAGATACTTCCTTATTCGAGCTGATTTGATGCGCCCTATCCCTTTAAAATATCCAGATCAAGACAAACAGACATGCCCACGGAGACAAATGTTTGCCACACGTGCTTTTAAAAGTCCTATAGTCATAAATTCATAATACAGACTGCTCGTTTATTTGAGCACCTGTATCGTTGCATCGGGCAGTATTCCTTCGCAGAATTAGTGATTTTGGGAGACTTTAACGCCCACCATGTCGATTGACTTAGCTATAAGAGCAATGACTATGCGGGAAGATCTTCTTCTTCTTTCAACTGATTTATTTTTCAACGAGAATACCAAATGTAGAGAACTCTACAAGCTTTCTACTGGACCTTCTGCTAACTCACGTAGGGATGAGTATAACACATAAGTGGACGCGCTACTTGGCACTTCGAACCACTGTCTCATCCGGACCAAAGTGCACAGCACCGGACGCGACCCACGCCTGCCGGATAGCGTCGCACATGGCACTATATGTAAGCAGACTAGGACAGACTAGGATAGATAGGCTTCAAATCAGAGCATAATGAATCCTGTGCAACCGCAGTAGCTGCTGAGATATTGGATGACATGGAATGATACATTCCCAATCGTTTAGTGCCTGCTGTAGGAGCAAAAATGCGATCGTGATTTAGTCGGCGTTCTCAAATAGGCTACTTACGAGGCTTTAGATCACGGCACGTGCTAATGTGGAACCTGGTGCATCTGTTTTAAAACCCAAACTGGAGAACGGTAGGGTACATAAAAGTTCCCAACTGGTAGTAGAAAGTAAAGTAGAATTTTAATATATGCGTATGTTATTAGGTGAAAGTACTTCCCCAGTCGAAGTGTTTTGATGCCCTTCCTTTCTTAAAAACACCCAGGCCAAGAAAAACGACATGCTCGTGGACACAAATATTTTACTCGTGTGGGAATTGAATCCTTCTCAAGGCTTGCTAATCACTCGACCACCGGGCTTGTAAAAATATTGCCCTCCTTCCTCTTTGATCTCAAATATTATTTTTTTACGAGCGCATATGACCTACGTAATGGCGTACGATAATAATAGCTGCTAATATACAATCTCCTTAAAAACTGGTAATATTAGATACTATCTCCCAGGAAAACAACAACCTTCTGGAGAGATCATTTCTAAGGTGGAAGTATTTCTCCAATCGAGCTGCTATGATGTGGATGTGGTTTTATCTTCTGTTACGGTAACCGGCCTGTTGATTAACTGGCCCTCGGTTCGAATGTACCACAAAATTATTTCGGATTTATGTACATATGCGTAATTATCACTTGCTCGGTGGTAAGGAAACCCGCACATACAAGAAATTATGTTTCGAAAGACGCGTGACCTTATGTTAAAGATCTGATTTTCCCTCTGAGTTGTAGAGGTCTGATGACAGTCGTTCTATGTAAAAATCAGTATCTTCGCCACATCCCTATTTTTTTTTATTATTTATTCATAACAATAATTACATTGTGTTGAATTAAAAAAAAAATACATAATAATCAAAAGAATGGTAATTATACAAAAGAAAAGTACGTAATGTCAAATATACCAGAATACATGTCAAAAAAAATTAAAAGTAATAATAAAACATTGAAATTATTAATTACTACATAATACATCAAAATTAAAATTTGAATTCGTCAATGCTATAGCAACACTTTTTCAACAAAATGGCATGCAGCTGAGTTTTAAAAATCTTCCAGCTACTTATTGTTTTGTATTCGCTAGGCAATTTATTAAACAAATGAGCTGCCTGAAAACTTGCACCGTGTTTAACTATTGTAAGTCTAGGAAATACCTCATTTATGATATTCTTCCTTATTGTGCTCTCGCATAACTGTCTATTTTGAATGGTTTCATTTTTTACAAGCTTCTTAACAAGATCTGTTAGGAGAATAAGAATATACAAGCTGGGCACTGTAAGGATACCATTTTGTTTGAAAATCTCTTTACAGGATTGCTTAGGTAGGTAACCCCTGCCAACCCTTATGTTAATTAAAAAACGAATTAACGCTAAGACAAAGAAGAAACAACTAGTTTAGATGCTTTCTATCACTTATATCTCCTAGCTAAACATAATTTAAACCCTAAATGATCTCCGACTATATGAAGCACCAATGCGCTGACCAGAACCACTGTCTAGGCACAATAAAGACATTAAACTGGCCTAGATCTACATAATCACCCGACATTTCAATAAAGCGCAGGCCACACTGGAAACGAAGTCAGTTTCATTTAGCTTCCCTCATGCCGCTACCGCGTCTTTTACACAGACCTCAATTACTCGAGCAGTAAAAACTTGCGAAACGAACACAGCCCCGTTCCCAGTGTGACCTGCACTTAAGGCAGGGCAGTGAACTTGAGGTGATTGCTGCCAAGTATAGCAGCTCGCTTTTCGGACGACGAACCTGGCGTAAAAGGAGTGAAGTAGAGAACTACGGTAAGGTAAAGGAATCCACGGCCGTTTTAATTTTTTTTTTCTATTTATCTTCACGCCAGGTCGCTTGCGGGGTAGACAGAAAACGCCATAAGACGCGATCCTTACATACTTCACTCGCTACTCTAACATTCATAGCTGGTTTCATATACGCTCGCGGGTTCCTGGGGCTCCTGACTTCACCTTCTGATAAAACACGACCAATTCGGTCATGGTAGGTTAGTTTCGGTCTTCCTCGGCTCCTACATCCTTCCAATTCTGCATTGTATATCTGTTCCATCATTCTTTCGTCCTGCATCATTCTTTCCACATGTCCGAACCAACGGAGCATGCCTTTTCTTATCTTAACACCGACAGTCTTATTTCTTCCACTTTTTCATTCTTTCACTTTGGCAGTCTATGAACGCTGGTAATACATTAAGTATCATTCACGCGATTCCACCTCGGCTGCAATCACAGCAACTCCTTAAGGATCTTACTGGTGACCGTATAAAGTTCATCTGATAACAGAACGTATCTGGTCGGAAAGTTATTTAGACCAAACACGATGTAGTTGCATCGAGATTGAGTCCTTGCGATCTAGTCATGCCCGCTATCTAGTCTCATCGAGATGTAGTCATAAAGCTTCTGACCCATTTTAATCGATTAAAAAAGCGGTCAAGTGCGTGTCCGGCTCGCGCTCTAAGAGTTCCGTAAAAAAATATTTTCGCAAATTATTGTTGCAAAAGAGGTTAAAAATAAGACTATAAATTTAGGGTTTCGGATTTTTTCCTTTACTTGTGCTACATGACATTGCTTCTTACCAAATTTCATGATTCTAGGTCAACGGGAAGTACCCTATATATGTTATGTTTTTGAAAAGAGATCATTGAGAATACGGTCTACAAGCCTTACGCCACAAATTTTGCGCAGCGCTCACATTTCGATCGCGTTTATTCTACTTCCATGCTCTCTCTGCCATACCCAGATCTCGCTTCCATAAGTTCGCGTTGGGACCAGCTCTGCATTGTGCATAGCGAGTTGTGCCTTCTAGCTCACCTTTTTACTGTCAAGGAGTTTTCCCAACGCTCCATTCACACTATTCCCAGCACTCACTCGTCTTTCCACATCTGCGGTGTACCTTCATATACCTTCATAGTTTTATTATTTTCTACAGATAATTCGTTTGATTTTTATTCTTCGCATGCTTGCACATAAATATTCCAGGTATTGGCCATTTATTAGCGATGCATTTTAATGAAAGTCACACAAACCGATAAAATATTTAAAATCCTTTTCATAGAATATCGGATTGATTTTTTTTACTATATAAAAAGTTACACAAATTCCGAAAATAAAAAACCAGTCTAAACTAGAGTCACTCTGGTAATCAATTCCAATGAATTGGAATTTAAATCTTAGTGTGAAAGAAAGAGTGGATGTTAAGATAAGAAAAGTCATGCTCCGTTGGTTGGGAAATGTAGAAAGAATGTTCGAACCAACGGAGTGACAATAATTGTTATTGTAAGCAACATTTAGAAAGTATACAAGAGAAAAGAATGACGGAACAAATATACAATGCGAAAGTGGAAGGACGTAGACTCACCTGCTATGACCAAATTGGTTATGTTTTATCGGAAGGTGATGTCAAGGGCCCGAAGACCGGCGGGCGTGCATGAAAAGAACTGTGAATGTTAAAGAAACGAACGAGGTCTGTACGGACCAAGTCTTACACTACAAAAAAGGTTAGTTGAATTTACCAAAGAAGCAAAGGTAGGCTATTTTACTAGTAAACTTTGTTAATTAATTCAAAAATTTGTAGTTAAATTTACAAATATATTACGGTTGGTCTTCATACAAAAGTATTTTGTAGCTATCACTATTTTAAATGTATAATTTACCGCTAATAAATGGATTGTACATATAATATGGTACAGTTTATCATACTAAATAATAAATTTTATTATTTTTACTGGTACTTCATTGCATGCTGCATTGCATTCATGCACGGTGGGGAAAAAAATTGTGACGATTCCAAACAAATGTAGCCATTTTTACGGAATAAAAAGATTTTGACTTTGACTTTGAAACCTTTTTTGATTGGTAAAATCAACTAAAATCAAAGGTAGGACCCAGTTCAACCGTCGACTTTGGTGAATTCTATTAGGAATCTGGGAAATCCAACTAAACAGTTTTTTCAGTGTATGGCGCTCGGTTCTGTGTGCCTTCCCCGCAAGGGACCCGGCGTGAAGATATACTAATTTAGCTCTTGTACTATGGCAGTAGCGACAGATTGGCTTCACCTTGATCCTATTTTCCAGTCATATTGTCCAAATTGTAGTCAATATTGATAGTCGAAATGTTACTCAATACTTTGATATTAGAATTGAATTGTCATTGAAATTAACGTCAAGTCCTACTGTTAGAGCAAAATCTAGTGAGTATTGTGGGTGACGGAGTTTTTAGTCGTAACTCCTGTACTTGTGAGGCAGGCATGGATCAGCGTAGTCATGAAGAAGGTACTAAAGGAATTGTCTTGACGTGTTTAATTTGACAGCGAGCTTGTCTATGATCATTTGCAATTTTTGATAGCAGACATCTCTGCAGCGACTATTGTAAGGAACAGCTTCTTGAAAGCTGTAATACAACACATGTCTACCCCACTTGCTCTCTAGTTTTAAGATGAAGCATTTGTGGGGATCAACAAAACTTAATTTTGATTAGCGTAGAATAATTTAATGCCTTGAGCGGTTAAAATTTCATTATTTTAAATTACATATAATGTCAATCAAATTATTTCAAATAACTATTACAATGTCAACTCAACTATCCCAATTTAATTTATAATGTTGTTAAACTAATAATTTCAAACTACAAATAAAATGTAAATAAAATTCATAGCACATTCATGCCTGATATTATACAGGATTCTTAAACATTATGTATTTTGTAATCTAATTTTGTATTTGGTACCACAATTATAGTCTTATAATTCTGTTTATAATACCGCAATACAATTGATTCGAGAATGTAAAGATTCCCACAGGACAGGCCTAGCCTAGTGTGGGTGTCTTAGCCACTCTGTAAACCTTGTAATTTTTGTGGTAAATAAATAAAGAATTATAAAACGTATCAACAAAACTAACACTATTAAGAATTATAAATACAAGTAAAGGTATGGGCGAGCAAAACCTATGGAGTCAAATAATTAATAATAATTATAAAACAGCTTTATTGAGGTAGATGTTAAGTGAGTGGACCGAATCAAAAACTTCCATCGGTTTGGACAAACGCAACCACGCCGCCCCAATAAGCAGACGACAAATAGTCTTAAAACTACAATAGTTGCTAATGAAAAATCTCTACTACTACTATTTTCACCAGACGTCGGTCCAACTGGTATATTTTTTTTTTCGGAATCCCTTTTCAGCGGCCTAAATTAAAATCCAGTGAGGCGGTGAAAATGGCGGCCTTTGAGTCCATCGATTCTCGTCCTCAGGATTTCTATATATAAAAATCAATGAAATTCTATTAAATTCGCCAACATAACTAGTTTGGCTATAAATACTGTTACATAGAAAATATAGAAACTACTTACTGTACATAGAAACTTTTCTTTTTTCAACTCTTTATGCATTTTGAATTAGGAACGCTTTTATTATGTTTAAAACTTCTTTCAATTTCCCACCGTTTTACACATTTTCGTGTTTATTATCAAATTACAATATGGAATGGGGTGTTGAAGAAAATAGGAGCGCAGCCTTGCATAAAATGGGTATGGAGCCGTCGGTCATATTATAGATACTTCATAAGCTTGGTATCATATATTCGTATATCAAGAAGTTTTCTCACCGCTATCGACAGATATACCAACATGAGCGTGCTGTTAGAACTACAAAGGCTGTTAATGCTGTTAAAACTAGAATTCACCGAAGCCCCATTAGAACACAAAAAATCTTATCGCGAGAAATGAAGATTCCCCCTAGGACTCTGTCGTGCTCGCGTATAATAAAACAAGACCTAAAGCTCGGCGCTTATCGTCGATATACAGGACATGCCCAAAATCAATCCCTACAGTTGAAGAAAGTGGATTGATGAAAACACCTTCTATCCCGATACGTAGGTGAAAGGCACAGAAATATACTCTTTATCGATGAAAAATTTTTAACGATTGAAGAGCACTACAACAAGGAAATTCTCAAGTCTTATCAAGGAGTCACAAAGCTTAAATTTTGTGAAAAGTGTGAGTGAAGACTTCAGTCAAAGTGTATCTCAAGAGACTGTCATGGATCGTGTTGTGAAACCTCTTAATAATACACTTTTTTAAAATGTACCGTGGACTTTCTAGCAGGACTCTGCACCTGGTTACAAGGCACGAACTACCCAAGCCTGGCTCGAAACCAACGTTCCGGACTTTATAAGAGCTGAAAGCTGGCCTTGTCTAGCCCAGATCTGAACCCCTCAGACTACAAATTATGGTCAGTTTTAGAGGACATAGCCTGCTCGAAATGACACACCGGCATTTTGTCTCAAGAAATCTCTGGAGCAAGCAGTGGCTAAGTTTCCCATAGAAACAGTGCGTAAATCCATAGATTCGTGGCCAGACAGATTGAAGGCCTGTATCAAAGTCAAAGGTGGTCATTTCGAATAGATTTTTTTTTATTTTTTGCTGAGACTTCCATAAATATTTAGGTACTTACGTATAATTTTATTAAGATTACGTTACTTCATGAAAAAATAAATGCATATTCATTTGAAACAGAGCTTATGGCCAGACCAGGTACATCGACAAATTAAGTACCTATATACCTTGATGACATATATTTAGTTTACTTAAATTTTAAAATCTGTACTAGAAACAAGAAAAGGAGTATTTTTGTACAGTACGTGCCATCTAGTGGCGCTAATTGGAAACAAAAAATAAATCAGAAAGCAGGCAACGTAGAAATATTCCCTTCGTGTAAACGTACTAATAGAAAGGGTGACATTTTGTACAAGATGGCGCTGACAAGTTCAAGTTCAGGGGCGAATTCCATTTTCAATTATTATCAACAAATTAAAGTTACATTTTAATTTGTTTACAATTATTGTATTAAGTGGCTTGGAATATCTTTCATGCCAGGTGTGCTAAAGAAACGAGTGACGTGCGTAAAATCTGACATAACGTTTGTAGACGTCGACGTTTGGAGCTATGCACTAAATATGCACCAAACAGCTCGGCACTTTAATTATATGCATTTCGTATAAATTGTATACGCTTTGATTGATTATATAGTACGCGAATTACCGCCAACTAATATACACCATACCACACCAATCAAACGCGTATTCAAATTACCAATATTTACCATTTAATCCTGTAACCATTTTACCAGCTTTGTAATAAGTGACTTTTATATTTAGTAAATTTAATAATAAACCATTTTTGCATAAAGACTATCAGTGAAATTATATTGTCTCCACCAGCAATCACCGGTACGTAACTCAGCGGGTATACCATCTGCCGAACCAACAAGCAGAACCCATTACAGATGTAATAGACAGGATTAGTCTAATAGAGAGTATCGGTGTTAAAATAAGAAAAAACTTGCTTCATTGATTCGAACATGTAGAAAAAAGGAGGGAAGCATAACATGCAGGTATACAACCAATTCGAATAAGAATAGGAGCCGAGAAAGACCAAGACTCGCCGATAACTTTTCTTGTGTGAAGGTGTCAGGAGCATGTTTGAAAAGAGCTTTAAAAATTAAAGAGTGTCTTTTGACGAGCGCGGTGGCGCTGTGGCGAAACGCGCTCTTGCGTTACATTGACACCAACGCTCGTGGGTTCGATTCCCACACAGGACAAACATTTGTGTGCGTGGACATGTCTGTTCGTCTTGGTCTGGGTATGAGGTAAGGCGCATCAAAGCAGCCCGTCTAGGGAACTACCTCCACCTCACAGAAAACCGCGGCCAAATGACAACTCCCTAGCGGATTGTTGTGTTCCTGCGTGTGAGTGAGGTCGCCAGTAAGCTCCTATGGAGTTGCTGTGTTAGAAGCAGAGGTGACATCGCGCGAGGTGATACTTAATGTATTGCGAGCGTTTATACGGTAACCGCTTTACATCAGGTGGGCCGTATGCTTGTATGCCTCCCGACGCTGTATAAAAAATAAAGAAACGAGTGCAGACGAGTTGTGTGGCACTCGGTTTACCTTGTCTGCCCCGTGAATTGGCGTGAAGATTTATATACCTACTATTTATAATTGGCGTGAAGATTTATATACATACAAATTATCGCGCAGAGTTCATGTTTACGCTCTCGGTCAAATTTTTCATTACATGATTACATCCAGTAAGAACTAATAAAAGCAGCGTATTCTCTGAAAATTGATTCTTTAACATGGAAACTCGAAAATAACTAATGTTGAACAAACCTATTTTATTATTTTTTAAACAAATGCTCCGATGACGTATCGCGCCGTGTCATTCCTATGTTTGTTATCAAAGGGAATTTTAAATCTGTGACACGATTGTCCATAACATCTACAATAAATATTTAAGTATCTCTTTCATCATGAGTTTAAGGTCTCTAATTAGTGGTTCGATGCGTGCTAGAGGGATCCTTCTGAAATGTCAACCTCCTCTCAGGATTCCAGTGAAGCATTTTGGTGACCACGGACCGACCAAACCTTTTGATAATTTACCATTCAGAGTTACTAATCGGTGAGTTGCATTAAGGTATCTTTTTTTTTATTTTAACCAACGCAGCCTATATTCATCAGAAATTATGGCTTTCAAGTTTTTCGTGACTCTCAGCCCGTGCCTTGAACACTTCTGTAAGGTCATACATGATGGAAATCTATCTATCTATAACTTCACGCCAAATCCCTTGCTCTTCTCATGCACGCTCGCCGGTTTCTAGGGCTCCTGACATCACCTTCTGATAGAACACGACCAATTTGGTCATGGTAGGTAAGTCTTGGCCTTCCTCGGCTCCTACATCTGCTTCGTCATTCTTTCATCCTGCATTCTTTCTACATGTCCGAACCAACTTATTTTAACACCGACGCTCTCTTTCAGACCAACTCTGTTTCTCACATCATCATTGCGAATACGGTCTACAAGCCTTAGACCACAAATTTTGCGCTGCGCTCGCATTTCGACCGCGTTTATCCTACTTTCATGCTCTCTCTGCCATACCCAGCTCTCGCTTCCATAAGTTAGCGTTGGGACCAACACTGCATTGTGTATAGCGAGTTGTGCCTTCTGGCTCAGGATTTTACTGCCAAGAAGTTTTCCCAACGCTCTATTCACACTATTCCCAGCACTCACTCGTCTTTCCACATCAGCGGTGTACCTTCCATCCCTGCTGAAAGTACATCCAAAATATACAATCTCATCCACTTGTCCCAAAACTTCATCATCAATCTTAATCCTTACATTAGTTCTGGATTCTTCTCTTTCAAATGGCATTATCTTTGTTTTCTTCGCATTCAGTACTAAGTCTTTCTCCATACATTATTCTTCTAATGGAAATAACCTATGGAGAACCGATGAGTGCTATATTAGATACTAAATCAATTCACCGCTACGGGCGGGGATCAAGTAGAATGCCCACCTCTAATTGGCTCGTAGTAGATCAACATCGAGGCACTTATCGGTTTATTGGTTAAAATATTCCTCCTTTTAGTTCAGTAGGCTCGAAGCGCCGATCTCTAGGTAGGCTATTTAGGCGCTTATACACAACGTGTTTGTGAGCGCGGGGTGCCTTTGGTTTGGTATTGGTTTGTCGTTATATACTTCGCGAGATTTCAACATGTTTCAACGTATACGTGAGTTCTATTAATGCTGCTATGTACCTCTTATGTCTACGCTGCCTCCAGGTCCAAGTCCAAGGTAAAGTCTGTCCAAAATTCGTAGACAAGCATACGGCCCACCTGATGTAAAGCGGGTACCGTAGCCTATTAACGCTTGCAATATATTAAGTATCACTCGCGCGATCCCTCCTCTAGTGCTTACACAGCAACACCTTGGGAGCTTACTGGTGACCTCACTCACACGCAGCAACACAACAACCCTCTAGCGAGTTGTTATTTGGCTGCGGTTTTCAGCGAGGTGGAGGTTCTTCCCCAGACGGGCTGCTTTGATGAGCCCTACATCTCTTACGATGTATTGATAATGTATACCAATGTGTGCTCATGCTTTCGCGAAGTTATAGTAGAACAGTATATAGGTATCTGAATACGATATACTATCAGTCGCCAGCGAATCCCACCGAATAATTGGTTCAATAATAATTATTGTGAAGAAATGATATACACAAAAAATGTCGAATCAAAGATCCAAAGAAAAGAACCAAAAGTGAATGCGTTAAAAGTATGATGGAAATAACCTATGGAGAACCGATGAGACGGTTTTTGCGTAGTATACAAACTCACCGTTCCGGGTCCTGGGGTACAGTAGAATGCGCAGCTCTTATTGGCTAGTTCACGAATCAACATTACATTACTTATCGAATTATCGGTTAAAAGATCCTATCAATTGGCCAGTAGACTCAAATAGCTGAGTATTTTAGGCGCTAAAACACAACGATTTTATGAGTGGAGGCTGCCTTTATGTGCCATGAATGGCAGTACTCAGAGGTGGAAGCACAAGGCATCACAACGGATTCCCCAACTTAAGCATACATTCCATGACACATGCCAGATGTATCACGGGGAATCAATATTCCTCAGGACACAACCGACTATTAGTGATATAGCAGGCATATCTATAAACAATCGAATTTTTTTTTAATGGCTAATGACGAGCATTAATTATGTAAATAATAAAAATGTGGAAATGTACAATTTAGTACATGTATCGTTGGTGATTATTAACTTATTTCCTCAATAAACACTATTAATTTATTTATATCTATGTAAATTGGAAATAACAGTGACCGGTCATTGGAAATAACAGTGACCGGTCATTGAAAGGAAACTACTGAATAATTTATTCTCCTAGAGAGGAATGACAAGTAGTAAGTCCCCTCTTCACTCAAGACTTCTATTACTTTTCTAGCACCCCTTCAGGTTCACAATAATAGTTTCAAATATAAGTCTGACATTTTTGAAATAAAAGTAATCATGATGTATCATAATTCCATTCTCTAGTTATTTTCTTAAAGCTACTAGCATTTCGTTATTTGTGCTGAATCATTTCCAGATATCTTTGTCAGTTACATATTCATCGATCCTAAAAAAAGTTTTTTTGCAGTTATTTTGATGTGGCCATTGAAAACATTGTCAGGAAAGGACAAGTTTAACAGGCAATTTATTATAGAACCGTATACAATTTACAAGAAAATACCTAACAGTCGATATAGCAAGTCGATATACCACCGGCACTCACAACAAATTTCTACTTGCAATATTTTCACTGAAGTTTGAAAACGACTTTATATATTTGCGAGTGTACAGCTTGGCAAAAAAGAGTTTGCCATGGTGACAGCTGGAACTAATATTTTTTTTTTTATGGCAACACTACTTTCCTGCCGGATTTATGATCATTTCGTTATACTTGTTGTTTTTATTCTTTATTATTATACACACCTACAGCTTGGCAAAATAGAGTTTGCCGTGGTGACAGCTGGAACAAATTTTTTTTTATGGCAACACTACTTTCCTGTCTGATTTATGATAGTTTCGTTATACTTGTTTTTATTCTTTATTATTATACACACCTACTAATAATGTCATAAATATTATGATCTTTATCAAAAATTGTAAAAGTAATAAAAGTATCACTATCGTTTTGGTCGTCGTCTAAAGGGATGTATGACAGTAGCGCCCTCATTTACGGCAAACTCTTTTTTGCCAAGCTATAGCTAATGTCATAAATATTATGTTCTTTATCAAAAACTAGCAGAAGCCCGCGGCTTCGCACGCACGAGATTTGGGCTTTTAGTAGCCTTTATTTGTCTGTACACATGAAATTGTTTCTGTTTAAAAAAAAAACAAAGTTGAGGGTCGTAGATGCAACCATAGAGCGATTAAATTTTCGTACAGCGCCATCTATTGACCTTTACAGGAGGCAACGTATATGTATTTTATTTATATTACATAAAAAATGCGTAAATATTTTGTTACAAAAAATACGTATTCTATGAAATAAATAAAATTGCAAAGTCCCCCGAAGGGGAAGATATTTCCCCCTAATTTTACCAGTTTTTCATTTTTTACGCAGGAACCCTAAATATTTACGGGATAAAAAGTACCCTATATTCTGCTCTGAACAGTCCTCTACCTACCAGTGAAAGTCCCGTTAAAATCGGTTCAGCCATTTAGAAGATTAGCCCGGACAAACAAATAGACGGACAGACAGACAAAAAAGTTAAAAATGCGTATTTAGGCTTTGGTAACGTGAAAATAATAATATGAGCTTAAGATAAAGGCTTTATTTTGAAATCACAGACAGACACTTCAATTTTATTTATATGTATAGATTGTAAAAGTATCACTATCGTTTTGGCCGTCGTCTAAAGGGTGACCATATGTATGATGGTAGCGCCCTAATTTTTGGCAAACTCTTTTTTGCCAAGCTGTACATTATTTTCATAAGTATACAGAAGTACAAGTGAACAGTTCCCTAAGTGATTCTCTGGAGCCCATGGTATAAATAGATCCAATGGCACTTTTTTCCAATATATTTCTTTCTTTGCAATTACACAATTACTATAATTAACTTTTGTTACAGATATTTAGCCACCGTAGTCTTTTCGTTGATGTTTGGTGTGGGACTTTGGGCCCCTTTCATTATAGTTTGGTATTCCATGGCAAAGAGGACTTTGTGAATAATCTATCTATCTAAATATGAATAAATACTTATAATGTTGTTAAAAGTCTTATTTCCTTTTTTATATATGTTACCGACTTGGCAGACTTGTAGGTTGCTCTCCATTACTCCACCTAACAAAAAACCACAGCCAATCAACAAAACTCTGGCTACTAAAGAGTTGCTGTGTTAACAGTAGAGCAGGAGCATTAGGGATACTTCCTATACTTCAAACATTCATAGGCTATGGTAACTAATATACATCAGGAAGTGAAGGCTCCCGACATTGTATAAAAAAAAAAAAGGTACACCTTTTTTTCCCCTAAAGGTAAGTCAATTTATGTAGCAAATAAATCACTAGCTTTAATATACTAACATATTTATTACAACCAAAATACAATTACAGTTCAATCTTCAAGGCCAGGTTGGTGGGTCGCCTTCTTTGACGTTACCACCGTACAGACGAGACTTGTCTCGGAAGTTGGTCATCCTGAGGGTCTCCTGGTCATCCAGGAACTTTCCGATGAAGAACCCGGTCATGGGCACAGCAAACCAGACGTAACGAGTGGTGATCCCAAATATAGCCATGTTAGTTTTGTTTCTGTAATGCTTTCCACTTTCTAGTGTAACTCCAGTCCAAGTAGATGAGAACCACGGTCACAGTTGGGAACGATATGCTCACCAGGTTCCGGCGGAGGACCCTGCTAATCGCCATAAAACTGTAACAATTAAATGTAAATGAGTTCTACAAAAGAAAAATATCACGAGTACTAGGGTCTGACTAAACACCATCAAAAGAGAGATTAGTGTGTTCGTACATTTGACAGGTTTTCCCCACTCATGGCAGCAAACGACAACAGATCTCTCATTTAAAATGTCGCAATTTCCGAGCACAACTACAATAGAATTGAAGGCTACTAGAATCCTGACGAATTTAGAACTGAAACTAGAATCCTGCACCAGGTGAATGCATGCTTCATCCATCTTGAAAATTCAAGCGATGTCCATACCAAATACTATACTTAAGTTACCACTATACTACATACAGAAAGAGGCAGAAGTTGCTTTTATCTATGTTATTATAACAAAAAGGTAATGTTTATTCGCTTGGATATGGCTGGTAATCTTGACAGTGAGATGATTCTGAAAAATAATTCACTTTTACTTACACCACTTTCACGAAAGAAATGTATACAATCCCAGAGCGTTATAGGATATTATTATTTACCACTCCTGTTAAATACCAAGGTAAACACCTAGGATTATTTTTTTTGCTTTAAGATATTTCTTATATTCAGGCAACATACAGATACATAAAGACTTGTCTGTATGCTTATTTGGTAAATATATGTTAGTTAATATAAAAAGAGGTGACAAAGTCTAAATAAATTGGCTAAGTATAGTGTAATTATAAATATCAAGCCCATTTCTTAAATGACAACTATATTAGTTGTTAGTAGATGTTTTACAACTGCACGTATGATGCCTTCACAGTTGCACAGTTTACGACAACAAAGCAGCTAACATGTTGCATTGAAGTCAATTGACATAATGTAAGGATACCAATTGACAATGTAAACCTACAAAACGTCCACTGCAAGCTTGATTGTTAAATTACTACAATTTATTCCTAGTTGCATCTGACAAGATCATAAAGCAAGAATACCGCCTCGTAACTACACAACGAGATCTAATGGTGCAATAGGGTAAGTTTGCCTCTGCCTTACAAAAGACTACAGCTAAATGACTACCCAGAGAGTTGTGTTCCTGTATGTAAGTCACACAGGAAAATAATGCCTACCTAAGAATTGTACAGCAGATATCTATGTGTTGCAAGCATCAGATAGTTACAACCATAAATTTGAACACTGGTTTTCATTTCATTAAATGTTAGAATTTAATCTACAATTCATCAGAGTACTCTCATGGCTCCACTTTAAGGGGTAGCGGCTACCAACTGATAGCCCTCCCCCTGCGTTTGAAATTTTCTACAAATAACCTCAAAAATACACCTAGTGAGAGCACTGGGGAGAACCCTCCAACCTCCGGATAGCAGTCGAGCAATCGTATGACAAGGTAATGCACCAAAAATGTTGCTAAATTCTAACCATAAGTAATGGGCACGTCAAGGGACTCCGTTGACTTTCCTATTTTTGGGTGTGGGGTCTAAAGCGAACCTAACTAACCTACTGTCAGCAGTGAGGGTTAGTTGAATATCTTTTTTCCTGGCGTTGTATCTTATATGTATAAACATGGTAATATATAATGGCAAAGTACGTACCGTTTTCCAGTATTAAATTTCGATCAAAAAGAAATATGGGTTGCTACCATTTGAACATTTCAACACACAACACATAGAAAAAGGCTAATATATGCCCCTCTTTGTTAAAATATAACTCTAAGATTCATTTGAAAATGTTAAGGTAGTTCCTAAAGTTCCTTTTCACGAATATTAAAAAATCATTTAAAAAAAACTATGCATCTCCACGGAACAGGAATGATATGTTTAGAAAGACATCAATTCCTACATAATTCAACCCTCGTCTACCCCAAAAGCCTGCGCCGCTATTCTATAGCCAACTCACAAGGTTCAAGTAATTCCCCTTAGGCGGCCACTCTCACATGCAATGAATGTATTTTACAGTTGCATTCACCATGAAAATTATGGCGTAGAAAGAATTTGCATTGGTACATATTTCAAGTATGAATTACCATGTGAACATAGACAAATATTTCAAAGATGTCATATTCTTAAGCAATTAAAAATATAATGACAGATTTTGGACATTTCTAGTCTCTAATTCTCTATCTATTTCTTTATGCTAGGTACCTTGTGGAGTAGATCTGATATACTGGAAGAAATTTTCATTTGCTTTATTAAGAATTAGCAAAAAGCATTGCATATTGAGTAAACAGATTCTTTTATGAATAGATATATAATAGAAATGTATCTTATATTATTACACTGTTATAGTGTATATACAATCATTTTTAATCAGAAGCATGGTGCTTGGGAACATTTTCTTAAATCAAATAGTCATATTTATTATACTATGACTTAAATGTGATCTAAATAGATTCTATAAATATATCAAATCAGTGTATTTTATGTTCATATAATCCTATTCATGCAAAACTGATATCCACTGAAATGGCATCACATCACTTAAATTATTAATTTACTGTATACTTCATAAAATTCACTCAATTTAAAAACAGTGATAATACCAGAGGGAGACTTTGTACAAAAATCATCTGCGTGGGTACCCCTGTCCCAATAACTCCCCGGAGGGTTCTTCCTTATACCCTTCTGAAGAGCTGATGTGTTAATGAGCTTTTCTTTGCGAGCACGAATAAGGATCACAACAGATTGACTGCCAGAATGATGAATTTGTCAGTTGCTCATTGATGATTGAAGAGTGTCATACTAATATGCAATATACACAACAAACTGCTTATGGAACATGTTAGCATCCATACACAGCTGTACATCTCCATATACAGCCGAATTGTCCCAAACATCCCATATTATTATTGCCTTTTTAACACTATGAACATTTTAATTGTAAATGGTACTACACTCTGAATATCGTGCTGATCTTAGCTGACAGTAGTCGAAAAGGATTTATATTGCCGGCTGTTTTTTGTACAGGACAAACTATAGATCATCTGTGCGTCATGACCCTTGCTCGCTTTTTTATGACATATTTGGTTGTATATAATAATAAATGTTATTGTAATTAATATATTATTAGTCCGGACATCGGCAAGTGTGTATTGACCTTCCTTCCTCACAATAAAAAATAATAACAATAAAAATCTTTTTTTATAATCTATATCTAAAAATGTTACTAATAAGAAAAAAAAGAGCTATAAAAGACGTAACTAAGACGACACAAGAGAAGTCATAGAATATGAATAGAAATCTGAAAGAAACTATCAGGTTGCAGTTGTACAATACACTGCTTGTACTTGGTTGAAATAATCACATCACCACGCACCGCCCTGCACATTTCATTGTCAAAACCAATTATAATATGAGAATAGCACATAAAGCTCATTTATATAATAATTTATAACGACAATCACAGATGGCAACTCTGAAATTATATAACATCCCTCACTAAAATTTGTCAATCAGCTCACAAATATTACAAAACTATTTTGAAGAACTGCGTCATGAATATTAGGAACGAGAAATTAACCGAGAATATTCATAAAAAGTCGGGCTAAAATATTAAAAACGCAAAAGTCGAACGTGTGACAAAGAAAGTACGCATGTTTATAATGATAGCGATAGTAGTAAATTTATTATTTTTTAAGGTAAATTACTTAGTTTATCATACAAATAAATGGCAAATAATTATTTTTCCAACTAACCTCAACTAATTACGAAACAAATATCACCGATAGAATGTAACAGAAGTAGAACAGAAACGAAGTAAGTAGTTATGCCAAGTAGGTACGTACTGTGGTCTACACAGCACAGATTATAAAGCACTTTTTCTTCAAATTAGTTGTAAATCTTTTAGTTGTGGCAACTAGTCTGAATTAGTTATTAAAGTGGTACATGAATGTTTAATACACGGGATATAGACAAGACTTCGAAGTAAATAAATAATATAGAATCACTTATAATTCACTTATATAAATAATAAATTCAACCAAAACCAAATGTATAAAATTTAGTCTACCAAATGTGCCTTCTGCCAATACAGAAGTTTTCATGTATAAAATTTAGTCTACCAAATGTGCCTTCTGCCAATACAGAAGTTTTCATTAACAATAATATACTAGAATTTATTAATGATACTGTATTTCTTGGAATTACAATAGACTCCAAATTACAGTGGGGCCCCCACATAAAAAAACTGACCAGTAAGCTCAGCTCCGCCGCATATGCGGTTAGAAGAATTAGACACGGAATAGAAAAAACAAGCAACAAGAGGCAAAAAAGAGTTTGCCATGGTGACAGCTGGAACTAATATTTTTTTTATGGCAACACTACTTTCCTGCCGGATTTATGATCATTTCGTTATACTTGTTGTTTTTATTCTTTATTATTATACACACCTACAGCTTGGCAAAATAGAGTTTGCCGTGGTGACAGCTGGAACTAATTTTTTTTATGGCAACACTACTTTCCTGTCTGATTTATGATAGTTTCGTTATACTTGTTTTTATTCTTTATTATTATACGCACCTACCTAATGTCATAAATATTATGATCTTTATCAACAATTGTAAAAGTAATAAAAGTATCACTATCGTTTTGATCGTCGTCTAAAGGGATGTATGACAGAAGCGCCCTCATTTACGGCAAACTCTTTTTTGCCAAGCTATAGCTAATGTCATAAATATTATGTTCTTTATCAAAAACTAGCAGAAGCCCGCGGCTTCGCACGCACGAGATTTTGGCTTTTAGTAGCCTTTATTTGTCTGTACCACGGAATAGAAAAAACAAGTGGAAGTGCTAAGTAGGCGTGGCGCGCCTGCCACAAGTAAGCGTTGTTACGCATACCTACGCTTATTTGATTCCAGTCGCGTTCTAACATTGTGTTCACTAGCATTCTCGTGACATCTATAATTTTCTATAATTACGCCGTATTGTTCCATTTTGGAATGCAAGAACGATAGTAGTAGTGTCTAAAACGTTTAGACTTGAATGATATTAAATTTTATATCAGCTCTGACTACCCTTAAAAGTGACAAGTGTGAAGATAAAATATTTTTGTGATTATATATTAAATAGTGTTTTGCAATCCTTCACTAATTTGATTCAATTTAAATCAGTATAATATTTGTATTTTCTAAAAGTTCTAAGAGATGGCAGCACAAGCAAAATTAAATCACACTATGGTTTCGCTCATCGGATAGTCGATATCGAATTGAATATTTTTAATAAATCGAGTTCTTGCAGTAGTTTGTGAAGTTTTATTTCGACGCATACGCAGCGACATCTGGTGCCGAAACCCGGGAAGAAGTTAAGTGGACTTGTAAAAAAATCGTGAATAGTAAAGTGAACAAGTGTTAACATTAGACTTAGAAAAATCGTGAAAAGTGAACCATTGACTTAGTGTTTGGAGTGTTATCTGGGACTTAGAAAATTTACGGCTCCCAGGGACTTAGTTTCTCAGCGTGTCGGTGGACTTTATCATTTCATAGTGTTAATATTATCTGGGACTTAGTTTCTGGCCGTGTTCATGGACTTAGAAAATTTTCGCTCCCCAGAGACTTAGAAAAATTACACCTCCCAGGGACTTTGTTTCTCAGCGTGTTGTGGACTTTTAACATTTTGTGGTGTTAATGTTTTAAGACTTTATTTTATTCGGTCATCGACTTGGAATTTTCACGCCCTCGAGGCACTTCATTTCTAAGCGTGATTCGTAAGATTAGTGGAACTTCTTTGAAACAACGAACAATTGTTACTAGTGTAAAATGGAGGCACTTATACTTACCCAAGTGGATCGCTATGAACGATTAGTGAAAAGTTACGCTAATTATAAAAAGTCTCCGAAGGACCGTCTCACTGTCTCTTATATTGAATCGAGAATGGAAAATCTTGAGAAATTATGGTCAAAATTTGATATTGAACATTCAAAGATAATAACGCTCGCAAATGAGGAAAGGGAGAAAATTATTAGCACGCATGAATATTTTACACAGGATAAATACGATCAATTCGAAGAACTGTATACTGATTACAAATCGAAGTTAAAAGATGATCTTAAGAAATGGAATCCTCTCGTCTCGTCACATACGGCCTCTTTAGAGCATACTAACATAACCGCAACGGTGAGCAACCATGCAAGATTGCCACAAATACAGCTACCACGATTTTCCGGTTCTTACGAGGAGTGGCAAGGATATCATGACATGTTTTTATCATTGATCCACCATAACGACGAATTGAGTGCGGTACAGAAATTACATTACTTAAAGAGTAGTCTTACAGGTGAACCAGCTAACTTACTCAAAAATCTGTCAACAACTGCAACTAACTATGAGGAAGCGTGGAAGCAATTAATCCGACGTTACAATAACAAAAGATATAACGCAAATGAGATTCTAAAACGTCTATTTTCTCAAACAAATGTCATTAACGATTCCGCGACTTCAATTAAACAAATTCTGGATACAACATCTGCCTGTTTAAAGTCTCTTAATAATCTCGACATCAATACAGATTCTTGGGATGTTATTATAAACTATTTGGTGGTGTCTAAACTTGATTCTGAATCAAGAAAAATTTGGGAACTGCAAATTAGTCAATCTGATTCTGACGAATTGCCCACTTGGAGTTTACTTGTAAAATTTCTGGAAACGAGATTTCGAACACTTGAGATGTTGGATAATGGTAAGCAGCAGAAACAGAATCAAAATCACAATGTTCACAAACAAATATCCAAACAGAAATCGTTTCATTCAACAATTCAAGAAGAAAAGAAAAAGATCGCTTGCGTAATGTGTCCTGGCCAACACTTGCTATACCAGTGTCAACAATTTCTGAACCAGTCTCCCCAAGAGAGATCATCGTTTGTACAATCCAAGAGACTGTGTTTCAATTGTTTTTCGTCGAGTCATGCAGTGAAAAATTGCCGTCTATCGACATGTTGCCGCCGGTGTGGTCGCAGACACCACACGCTACTGCACTACGAGAGGAGTCAAAGTCAAGAGATAACGCCGGTAACAAGTGTTGAGAATTCCGTACCGGCGGAATCATCAAGTGGGAGTATAGAGAGAAGAGTGACTGCACATTTCGCGATTGACAATCGTTGTGAAGTATTATTAGCCACTGCCATGATTAGAGCGGTCTCAGTTAATGGTTACTCACAAATTGTTAGAGCTTTGATAGACCAGGGCTCCGAAGCCTCTTTCGTTACAGAATCTACCGTTCAATCTCTAGGCTTGAAACGTGTACCCGTGAGTGGTCGTGTGTCCGGTGTAGGAGAGGGCGAAACAAAAATTAAGTATATGGTTAATTTTAAGCTGGAGTCCCTACATAACCCAACGTTTTCTGTGCAGGTAAATGCTTTTGTATTGAGTACTCTAACATCGTTCCTTCCCACGAGTAAGACTAGTATTAGAGACTGGCCAGAATTAGAAAATTTAACTTTAGCGGACTCTCATTATGGTTTACCTGGGCGAATAGACGTAATTTTAGGTGTGGAAGTTCATAGCGAAATTGTGTTGAGCGGTCTGTTAAAACATCCAAACAAAAGTGGTCCAATTGCGCAAAATACGCAATTTGGATGGGTTTTGTCAGGCCAAATTGAGAGTGCTTCATCCTCAAAACAGAGAGTAATTAATTTGCATATACGAGTGAAGGAAGATGAACTTTTGAAAAAATTTTGGGAAGTTGAAAGGGAACCAGACGTAATACAAAAGATTATGACACGGGAAGAAATGAGATGTGAAGAAATTTACGAGAAAACTACACAGAGAGATAATGATGGCCGTTATAAAGTTCGTCTACCGTTCAAAGATCCTAATCCAGAATGTTTATACGGTCAATCATATTTAATCGCGCGACGAAGATTTTATATACTCGAGAAGAGATTGCTCAAAAAGGCAACCCTGTATGAGGAATATAGGAAAGTGATGGATGATTACATTGAGCAGGGTCATATGAGAGAGATTAAGGAGCTTGATGAGGTAAATAACACCAAGGTTGTTTATCTTCCTCATCATCCGGTTGAGAGACGAGATAAGGAGACAACAAAAGTACGCGTTGTCTACGACGCTTCAAGTAAGGGGATCAATAACGTGTCGCTGAATGACACGCTTCTTGTAGGACCAAAACTTCAGCAAGACTTACGGCATATTCTGATGCGATGGAGGCGACATCCAATTTGCATAGCAGGGGATTTAGTTCAAATGTATAGGCAGGTACTCGTTCATGAAAATGACACTGATTTTCAGCGAATTTTGTGGAGACCTCATCCCGATCAACCTATTAAACACTACAGGTTACTGAGGCTTACTTTTGGGACATCATCTGCACCGTATTTAGCAGTGAAATCACTCCAGCAGCTCGCCAAGGACGAAAGGCACAGAAGCCCTCAAGCGGCAAATATTACTTTGGAGGACTTTTATATGGACGACCTTTTAACAGGATGCCAGGCTGAAGGAGAAGCTATTACCATTTTTGATCAAATGAATGATCTAATGAAGGCCGGTGGTTTTCGTTTACAAAAATGGTGTACAAATTGTGAAAGTTTGCTTAATTATATCAAACAAGATAGTACTGGTTCTAATCAGCCGCTTATTTTCAAATCGGATGATGCAATTAAAATTTTAGGGATCTGCTGGAATAAAAATTCTGATGAATTCGAGTATACTTACCAATTGCCTAAAGAGAGTGGGGTTGTTACCAAACGAAGAGTGCTTTCAGAAATAGCGCGACTTTATGATCCTTTAGGATGGATCGCACCTGTGATTATAAGAGCTAAAATCTTTATTCAGAAGCTGTGGAAATCGCGTTTAGGCTGGGACGATACTCTCACTGCGGGACTTTTGGATGAATGGTTTTTATTTCGGAACGATTTGAGCAATGTACGAGATATTAAGATTCGTCGCTGGCTAAATACAAGAGCAAGTGATAGCGTGGAATTACATGCATTCGCAGACGCATCACGAGCTGCTTACGCTGCTGCAGTCTACATCAAAGTGAGAGACACCACTGGAAATATACATGTTCACCTAGTGACAGCAAAAACCAAGGTAGCACCAGTCGAAAAGGAAATTTCAATTCCACGGCTTGAATTGTGCGCTGCTTTGCTGGCCACTAATTTACTTTTTGAGGTAGCACAAGTCTTGAAAATACCGAAAGGCCAGTTATTCGCGTGGTCGGACTCGATGGTTGTTCTGGCATGGATTAGAGGAGAGCCCAGTCATTGGACAACTTTTGTGAGCAACAGAGTGTCGGAAATCCATACCATGTTAGACAGCGAACAATGGAACCACGTGAAAACTGCTGACAATCCATCGGATTGTGCGTCAAGAGGTTTGTCCAGTTCAAACCTGAAAAGACATAACTTATGGTGGTTTGGCCCAAATTTTTTGTCCGAGAATATTGAGTACGAGTGTGTCCAAACATTTTCAACTAGCGAGGAACAGAGGTCCGTTAAGACTTTGACTGCCGCAGTTCAGGCCAAGGAAGAATTTCTTTGGACTAAATTTTCTAATTTTCAGAAAACTTTAAGAATTTTAGCATATTGTAGGAGATTTCTTAACCTGCTATCAAAAGATCGTAGAGTAACTGGCAGAATTGTAACAAAACATGAAATCGATGAGGTTATGATCATTTGTATTAAAGATACTCAAAATTTTTATTTCGAAGCCGATATTAAGCAGTTAAGGTCTTATGGACGCGTGTCTAGAAAGAGTCAGCTTCACACTCTTAGCCCATTTCTTGATGAGAAAGAGGTTCTAAGAGTTGGCGGGCGCATCAGGGAAGCCCAAGAAGATTTTAACAAGAAGTGTCCTGTGATTATACCTAGTGAATCCCATTTCACTAGGTTAATAATTTTAGATGCACACCTGAAGACACTTCACGGGGGGCCACAACTTATGCTCAATCTTTTGAGGTCCAAATTTTGGATAATTCGAGCCCGGGAGCGTGTTAAAAAGTTTTATAGAAGCTGTATTACTTGTACTCGGTACTCTCAACAACATAACAACCAGCTCATGGGAGACCTACCGCGGGCAAGGATTACACCTACCAAACCGTTCAAGAGTACAGGAGTTGATTTTACTGGACACATCAACGTTAGATTTTCACCAGGCAGAGGTTCCAAAGCATATAAAGGGTACATATGCCTCTTTGTATGCTTTGTAACAAAAGCGATTCATCTCGAAGCCGTATCTGATTTGACGGCGCAAGGATTCATCGCTGCTTTCCGGAGATTCGTGTCCAGAAGGGGCCATTGTCAGGACCTATATAGCGACAATGGTACTAATTTTGTTGGAGCCGATAAAGAACTGAGAAATATGTTGAATAGCGCCGTATCCCAACTTCCTAGCGATATTGCCCAGTTGCTGCTGAAGGAAGGCACTACCTGGCACTTCATACCACCTCATTCTCCTAATTTCGGCGGTTTATGGGAAGCAGGTGTACGCTCAACTAAAGCCCATTTAAAGAGGGTTATCGGGGACTCCACGCTCACTTTTGAAGAGCTATCTACAGTTCTAACGCAAATAGAAGCATGTTTAAATTCGCGTCCTCTGTCTTATTTGAGCAATGATCCAAATGATCCGTTGCCCTTAACACCCGGTCACTTCTTAGTAGGCGAGCCTCTTATTGTTATACCGGACGGGGACTACTCTAGGGTTCAGGTTTCTGGTCTGCGGAGATGGAAACTTATGCAAAAAATAGTTAGTGATTATTGGCGAAAGTGGTCCGACGAATATTTAGTAACCTTAAATCAAAGATACAAATGGTTCACAAAAAAGACAGAGGCTGAGATTGACGATATAGTTATCATAAGAGACAATAATTTGCCACCTGCTAAGTGGCTTTTAGGTAGAATAGTTGAGAAACACCCGGGCAAAGACAATATCACCCGCGTGGTAACAATTAAAACGAAAAATGGTTTATGTAAACGTGCATGTAACAAATTATGTTTTTTGCATTCAGATGTAATTTGAAAGTAATGTCAAATCTTATTTCTATTTATTGTGGTCTGTTTTATTTTTTGTTTTTGGTTAGTTTACGATTTGATATGGTAGGAAAACATGTTTTGATGGTTAAATGTTTAGCCTAAAATATCAATGGTCCGCTATGCTTAGTTTAAGTTTTCATTTGTTATTGTGTTTAAATCGAGTCACAATGGTGGGCGGAACTTCTCTGAAGGGTAATAAGTTCTTCATTCAATTTGTAGTAATAAAAGAACGTGTTCTTTGGTGAGCGGGATGTCTAAAACGTTTAGACTTGAATGATATTAAATTTTATATCAGCTCTGACTACCCTTAAAAGTGACAAGTGTGAAGATAAAATATTTTTGTGATTATATATTAAATAGTGTTTTGCAATCCTTCACTAATTTGATTCAATTTAAATCAGTATAATATTTGTATTTTCTAAAAGTTCTAAGAGATGGCAGCACAAGCAAAATTAAATCACACTATGGTTTCGCTCATCGGATAGTCGATATCGAATTGAATATTTTTAATAAATCGAGTTCTTGCAGTAGTTTGTGAAGTTTTATTTCGACGCATACGCAGCGACAAGTAGAATAAACCTTAATAATGGAGGTGTTTCGTACCATCGATAAGTACGATTTTATTTGTTTTCTATACAAATCTTATTTATTTAATTTTACTAATAATTTAATAAAACGTCTAATTAATATCAACCTTATTACTCTGAAATAAAGTCTATTTTGGATTGAGTGTACTGGTTTTCCTTCTCGAAAGTTCTTCGCTACTCTGCCTGAGTAGCGAAACTAGTGTTGCGTTGATTCCAATACAATTTTATCGACAAATAATATGGCATATTATTTTATCTCAAACACACAACGGCCCACCTGATGTGAAGCGGGTACCGTAGCCTATTAACGCTTGCCATATATTAAGTATCGCTCGCGCGATGCCTCCTCTGCTGCTTCCACAGCAACTCCTTGGGAGCTTACTGGTCACTCTGACGCAGGAACACAACCCGCTAGGGAGTTGTTATTTTGCTGCGGTTTTCTGTGAGGTGGAGGTACTTCCCCAAACGGGGTGCTTTGATGCGCCCTACCTCTCTCAAAACATCCAGACCAAGACAAACAGACATGTTCATTCACACTTATTTGTCATATTGCTGTCTCTCATTTTGCCAAGACGGGAAGTCAATTCCAAAACTTCCTACTCCTACAATTTTTTTCTAATTAAATTCGTTGTGAGTTCCAAGGCAGCTGTAGTTTAACCCCCGGGACGGCAATGGACTTCACTGTTCATTGCCTTTTTTGTGGTCGCTGCTGTTAATTCTGGCTACACAGGAGACACAGTGGTGGGTATGAGTGGTGGGTCTGTCCCGAATGTTCATTCACACAGAATGTTTGCCTTGTGTGGGAATCAAACACACGAACGTTGGTGTCAAAGTCGCGTCATTCACGACTAGAGTCTTAATTTGTTGAATAAGTACTAAGGTATCTATCGATATCGATAATGTAGTTCGATGTACACAATTGAAGCTGCACTGGTCGAGTAGCAATAAAAATATATGCAAGATGGGGCATAAGATGCAAATGTTAAAATTATGTCTAATATTAATTAAGTTTATAATTGATTCCATGGATAACACCGCCATCTATCGTCGAGTAACAGTATTTGCTCGATAATCAAACCCAGTCTGACTTGAGATTGCAAAACATCGTAAATACATTCTGCACTCTAGCAAAATATACTTTATTCGACATCGTGAAGGTATATTTTCAAATGTAGCATTTGTTGATTTCAGCTACTTTTGACTAAAACAAAAACGACCAATCATAGCTATTGTTTATTTGTAGTGCAATATAGGATAATAGGTTTACTAGTGTGAGTTTGGCGACAACGGTTTCTGTACCAACTTCGTCACTTAGCACTTCCACTTGTTTTTTCTATTCCGTGGAATTAGACAATTGACGGATGTGGCTACTGCGCGCTTAGTCTATTTCAGCTACTTTCTTAGCATTATGTCGTATGGTATACTGTTGTGGGGAAAAGCGGCTGGCATTGAAACTGTTTTTATATTACAAAAGAGAGCCATCCGCTCTATTTATAACATGGGCGCCAAGGAATCTCTTAGAGAACTATTTAAAGAAATAAATATCCTCACGGTTGCCTCTCAGTATATTTATGAGAATATAATGTACGCTCGTAAAAATATAGTCATTTTCTAAATTTAGTGAAAATCTTAGAAGTAAGAATAGATTGCGTATGCCTGTACATCGACTTGCTAAGACTAGTAGATCTTTTATTGTAAATTGTATTCGATTCTATAATAAATTACCTGAAACAGTTCTGTCCTTGCCTGCGAATGTGTTCAAAAGGTACTCTATCTATAACTTCACACCAAATCCCTTGCGGGGTAGGCAGAGAGAACCGAGCGCCACGTGACTCAATCCTTACATATCTCAAAAGGTACTCGTACATCAAAAATACTCTGTGCAAGAAGGGTTATTATAGAATCAATAGAGATGTTTGGAAATGATTCAGCACATGTATTAATATATCTTTAATTGTGTCACTTGATTTCAGTATATGTACACTCACATATATTTATTGTAATATATTTTAACGATGGAAAAAAAGACCCATATTGGCAAGTTTCTTTTAGCATTTCTTCTTCGCTAATGCTCATTTCCGAAATGCTGGCAGATTAAGAAAAAGAGATTAAAAGTAAAAAAAAAATGGGAAAATTATTAAGTTACAATGTGATTTAATTTAAATAATAAATGATTTTTATCTTTATATTTATCAAATAAACTCTTCCGCTTTATATATTATGTTGTTATATAGAAAAACACTTAAATCTACTTTTTATATATTTATTTCTTCCATTATTCAAGTGTGTAGTTGTTTCTTCAAGTATTATAATTTTGTATTTGCTGCTCCGCCTAGTGGTCCAGCGATGCCACGCACGCACGCCTATGTCTTGGGTTCATGACGTCATTTTATTTTCCATCAAAGAAGCAGAAAGGTACAATACAATAAATCATTACATTACATCGAGAACCAACTGTGTCTTACGAATAAAACAATTATTTAATGGTATGAGCTTTAATTTGAATATTAGATTATTGTAAACTAGCAATATTTATTTTAAAAAAATATATACTGTTAATTCATTTAAATAGAAGTCAACAGTCCACGTATATGATAATGAGGTTAGCTTAATTACTTACTGTCAGTACTTTGTTCATGTCATGTCAGGACGAAAACATGGATACGACATACCTCATAAAATGTGGTTAAAATGTACTTAAATATGTTTAAAATTATATGACAGTATTCTTACAATTATATGGAAATAATCGTAACTGTGACTCTAAGTTATATTCGCAATCATCGTGTGTGACAATAAACATATTTTGTCATATTGTGGGTTTTCTCAAATTAATGGGAGTGTGTCCACCACCTATCTCTAGCATCTCTGGAGACTAGAGGTGGGTGATGGACGTCGATATCTGTCTGAAGCCGAATTCGAGAGCTTTGGGAGTTATATTCGTCCGAGGTAATACTAACATATGATAGGGAAGTTAGCATTAAATGCGTTTAATCTGAGTGGTTACATATAGATATAATTTCAGAATTAAAATTATAAACAAGGTTGTACAAAATACAAAAATGTGAAGATTAGGAGCGATTATGGGACGATGGGAGAGATCACAGGATGCTATTGGGGTTTTCTGTGATATCTATAAAAGTTTTGATTGTTGATCAACAGACATTGTTACTCAAACTGAACTATTATGGAGTTAGAGGTAAAGCCCAGAACTTGATTGCATCTTATTTAAACAACAGAGTGCAGACAGTTAACATAAATGGGATTAAATGTGAAGGCCATAATGTTAATATGGGGGTGCCCCTGGGTTCTATTTTGGGTCCATTTTTATTTTTAGTATATACAGATGATCTGCCCTACATGGTGCAGAAAATGGCGGATATGGTACTATTTGCTGATGATACCTCTTTAATTTTTACTGTAGCCCGCCGTTGTGAAAATATTGACAAGGTAAATGGTGTTGTGTCTGCTATTTTAAACTGGTTCACATGTAATAATCTGTTGCTAAACTCAGCTAAAACCAAATGCATCAAGTTAGTCTTCCAAATGTGAGTTCTGCCAATACAGAAGTTCTCATTGGGAATAATAAATTAGAATTTGTTAATAACACTGTGTTTCTTGGAAATACAGTAGACTTCAAATTACAATGGGGCCTCCACATAAATAAACTAGCTGGTAAGCTCAGCTCTGCTGCATATGCAGTTAGGAGAATCAGGCAATTGATGGATGTGGCTACTGCGCGCTTAGTCTACTTCAGCTACTTTCACAGCATTATGTCGTATGGTATACTGTTGTGGGGAACGGCGGTTGACATAGAGACAATTTTTATCTTACAAAAAAGGGTCATTCGCTCTATTAATAACATGGGCTCCAGAGAATCCCTCAGGGAACTGTTTAAAGAAATAAATATCCTCACTGTTCTTTTATATACTTTTCAATATATTTATGAAAAAATAATGTATGCCCGTAAAAATTTAAAGTCGTTTTCAAACTTCAGTGAAAAACTTAGAAGTAGAAATAAGTTGTGTATGCCGGTACATCGGCTTGCTAGGACTGGTAGATCTTTTCTTGACGAATACAATTTATGTATTCGATTTTATAATAAGTTGCCTGAAACAGTTCTGTCCTTTCCTGACAATGTATTCAAAAAGCACATTAAAAATACTCTCTGTAGTAGGGCTTATTATAGAATTGATGAATATATAACTGACAACGATGTCTGGAAATAATTCAGCACAGACTACCGGTTCTTAATAATCTTTAATTTTACCATTCGATATCATTATTGTACCAATATGCTTATGTATTTTTTGTTTTTGTAATATCTAATTGACAATTTTAAAAGAGACCTATATTGGCAAGTTTCTTTCGGCATTTCTTCTTAGCCAATGGTCATTTCCGAAATGCTAGTAGATAAAAAAAAGGAAAAAAGTAAAAAGAGAATTAAATAAGATGCAATAAAATTATATTTCAAAACTGTAAGACGTGTCTAAGTGCCCGCGAGGGCCCAATGGCAAATAAAGATTTTTTTTCTCTTTATGAATTATTTACATAGAGTAAATATAATAAATAATCTGCCTACCCCGTGAGGGATTTGGCGTGAAGTATAATGATAGATAGATAGATTACAAAGAGTAGCAGTATGATACAAAAACAAGTTTTAAAACAACTTCGACTAAGAGTTATAAATCACCTAAGATACGAAAGCTTTTTAATTATATAAAATTCAAAAGAAACAGCAAACAAATACCAAATAATTATGAAAAAGAATGACGATGTTACGTTGGCTGAAGCACAAAGTGTATAGAAGATTGCTCATCGATCATTAATTGATAAGAGACAGCCATGAAAGTGATGACAATAATAAAGAATACATACTGAGAACTGTGGACCACGGATTCATCTAAATCGGCTATGGTTACAAGACGTGAAATGCGCCCTTCATAATTTGAAGTCACGTAAGCTATTCTACAGACCCGGACGGTATTCCTTTAGTACCTTACATTTAAATGAATTAAATTTAAAGATTGTTCTTTAGTACTGGCAGCACTACAACATCATGAGTATAATGGACTTCTTCCCGCGCTTTTGACGAGTGACGTTGTTGTTTTACTTGAAATTTTTACAATTCAGTATAAAATTAGTTTTGTGCGACAATTTCGATAGTATTTTGTAACATAAGTGCTAGTGAAATTATACAGTAATGAAAAAACTCAAATATAACACGTTTATGCACTTTTTGGAAGACGTGAATAAGTTCATCAAGAAAACCTTGTAAAAATCACTATAGTTTTACGGGTGGTATTTAAATTGGGTTGATTGGGTCTGGGTACCCTTCCCAAGTATTTTTTCAGCACAGTTCCTGAAGCTGGACCATAGAATTAAGATTTTCAAATGGTTTTAAACTGATGACTTAGCTGTATGGGCTAGATCCCTTTGCCTTTCCCCTCGGGGATTAATTCCCCCTAATTCAATTATAAACTTATAAACAAATGAATTATTTCGGTGGTACAGAACCGTTTTTATCGAATTCGGCTGGTCGGTTTTTGAAGAACTTTATGCTATAGGATACATACGTATATTGAGAAAATCTCGATATATATTTTAGTTTATAGAGAGTTTATTACAATTCTTCGCGTTATTATGATATTAAATAATGAACTGAGAGGAGAGGGGGTAGTAAGTGACATGATAACATTGCGTTCTGTAAAAATATATTTTTAAAATTAAATTCTCAAGTATTTACATAGTATTAGTGAATAATTCCACTAGTCAGAGTCCAGTGAATATATGAAAGTGTAGACAAGTTTGCTGATAACCAAATGTAATAACAAAACAAGAGATAAATATTACGGTAACAAACTGTTGATGCAAGAATTTTGTTGATTCAAGACACTGCCAGAAAGAAGGAATCTTCTCACGAACCGCGTCTCAACAACTAACTGTGAGTCGAATATATTTATATTATATAATAAATATAAATAAAATTCACATAAAGCACAAATAAAGGCAACGACAACAGCGCCATCTATTATCATAGTAAAGTACTAACTTACGTTATCATAACGTGGATAACCAAACAAATCTGTGAATTATTTATCTACACACTCCAATATGACAAGTACTTGTTCTGGATGTAATCAGAAGCTTCCCAAACGAGAATTTCTGAACTGCTCCCTTTGTAAAGGAAAATATGACTTGGAATGCGCGAATGTTCCGATTGTGAGATTTAATAATACAATGAATGATGAGCATAAACGATCCTGGAAATGCCCGACCTGTAGATGCAAAATGCCCAAAACTTGTAATATAAACAGTCCAGCTAGCTCCCATCATATGACCACAGTGGTATCACCCATTGCTGGCGGCCTCGGCCATACGCACGCAGAGCAGAGTAACGTCACCGTAAGGAAAGGATCACCGTATACTAACTATGATGTGACATCAGCGTCTGAGGATGAAAGTATCCTCGGTGAAACCCAGATACGTACCAATAACATTACGATCAATCAATTTGCGGAGCTTTTAGATAAGAAGTTAGAAGAGAACAAACAAACACTACTTCAGGAACTAAAATGTACATTTCTAAATGAAATAAAAAACACAATCATAAGCGAAATAACTGAAAACATAAACAACTTATCTACTGGACAAAATAAAATTAAAAAAGACATAGATGGTATTATAAATAATATTACAAAGCTACAAGCAGAAAATTCTAAACTACAGGAGGAAATTGTACAGCTACAACGAAAAATTGAAGTAAACGGAGACCAAAAAGAAGAATATGAAACAGAAAAATGTAAAAAATTGGTTTTATACGGTGTGAGTGAATACAATTCAGAGACAGAACATGACCTACATGAACAAGTAGTAAACATATTTAAAGATGTACTAAATGTTGATTTAACGGGATATATAGAAGATATCACCAGAATTGGAAGAAAGGGAAATAGGAGACCATTGAAAATAGAACTATTAAGTAAAAAGATGGTGAAATACCTATTGCAAAATAATTTATATTTTAAAAATACAGGATTAGCAATTTCTAAAGTTTTGGATAAAGATGCACTACAGCAACGGACGGCCCTACGTAAGGCATTGATAGAAGCAAGGCGTAACGGACATCACTGCATAATTAAAAATAATAAACTGATTGTAAATGGCCATGTTTGCGATTATAACGAGACCACTGCTGAAAAGTCATTGAATAGTAATCACAAAAATAAACACTCACTGATCGAAGTAACACCAAGCTCTTCCCAAAGTGAAGCCAGGCAAAACCAAACTCAATCTAAAAATATGGAGACAACGGACCACTCCTTTCGAAACTGTCAACGATGAAACATACGATATCTTGTTTCAAAATATGCAGAGTATCTATAACAAACGAGATATTCTATCAGCCTTTTTAAAAGACCAGACTAAGAAATCGTGTTTAGCGCTATGTGTTTCTGAAACATGGCTGACTCAGGCTAAATCAGAAATGTTGACGTTTGCAGATTACCACTTAGCAGCATCTTATCATCGTAAAAATTATACTGGTGGAGGTGTTGGAATTTTAATTAATAATGACGTGAAATATGTAGAACTGAAAGATATAATGTGTATGTCTATAGAATATGTGATTGAAATCTGCGCAGTTGAACTTTTGGATTACAATACAGTGTTAATTTCCCTGTACTGGAACAAAAGAGAGCCCGACATTTTTTATAATCAATTAAATTTAATTTTAAAATACCTAACCAATAAATTCTCAAAAAAGAAAATAATAATAGGAGGTGATTTTAATATTAACGTCTTACTTAACACTAAAGAGACAAAAGACTTGCTAAATTTAATGCTCGAATATAATTTTAAACAATATATTAAGGATGCTACCCGCGTTAGTGGGATTAGCTCCTCTTGTCTTGACTTGATTTTTGCAAATTTTACTGAAAATAATACTTCATCAGTCCAAGATTTAGGATTCTCCGATCATAAATGTACTATATTCCAGTTAAAAATTAAAATTGTTAACCATAATAATACACCTAAATATTGGTACTTAACAAAACGTATTTACAATGATACAAATTTAAATAGTTTCAAATTGCGTCTCCAAAAAATTAACTGGAATCAATATATTTCTATAAATAAAGATGTAAACTACAATTATAATTTATTTAATAAAATACTTTACGATACTCTAAATGAGTGCATACCTAAAAAACGAATAAAAATTAATTCAAGACTTAAAAGCACTTGGTTAACGAGAGGCATAAGAATTTCGTGTAAAAATAAAAGATTAATAAAAATACATGCATCATATTCTAAAAATAAAATATTATTAAATCATTACAAACAATACGAAAAACATTTAAAACGCGTTATAATAAAATCGAAAAAATTTGAATCTATAAAAAAAATGGAAATGTCTAATAATAAAATAAAGACCATGTGGCAAATTATAAAAGAACATACAAATAAACAGTTAATAAAAACTAAACAAAA
The DNA here is from genome assembly GCA_947507595.1 of Pyralis farinalis. Classification (NCBI taxonomy): domain Eukaryota; kingdom Metazoa; phylum Arthropoda; class Insecta; order Lepidoptera; family Pyralidae; genus Pyralis; species Pyralis farinalis. The sequence goes on from OX382265.1 coordinate 35,663,558, forward strand.
TATAGCTTTGGAGATCCATAATATGATAACATCTAATCCTAAACTAGTTGCGAACACCTTCAATAGGCTATTTGCTACGGCCGGTAGCTCTGCGAACAATTCATCGGCGACGGCGTTGGGTCGCGCGGCGGCGGCGCCTGCGCATACCTCCCCGCCGCCGCCGCCGCCGCCGCGCCCGCCGCCGCCGCCGACGCGCGCTCGCCCCGTGCTACAATCTATCGAGAATTCGATGTACCTACGACCAGTTGATGTTAAAGAAATAAGAATGTTGATGCGTACGCTTAAACATAAATCGAGTTTCGGAATAGACGAGTTACCCTCGATACTGATTAAAGAATGTATTGACGAATTATGTGTTCCTCTGACATTGCTGATTAATCAGTCTTTTTCAGAAGGTATTTTCCCCGACCTTCTAAAAAAAGGATTGGTAAAACCGATACATAAAAAAGGCGCAAAATCGGATCCAAATAATTACCGACCAATCGCACTTCTACCGGTTATCTCAAAGATTTTTGAAAAGGCTATGTGCTTACGTTTGTGCTCCTTCTGCGAAAAATATGGAATTTACGATGATTCCCAAAATGGATTCCGAAAAAACCGATCTACTACACTAGCTTGTTACAAATATATCCATAGTATATTAAATATTTTAAATAATAAAAAATATGCGGTTAGCGTACTTTTCGATATGACAAAAGCGTACGAAAAGGTTAAATTTAAAATACTACTCGAAAAGTTATACGGCATAGGTGTACGTGGGGTGCCTCACGAATGGTTCGCTTCATACTTACACAACCGCGAGCAATATGTTGAGGTCGAACATGTTGACGAGAACACCCGCCAAATTGAAACGGTCAGATCGGACGTCCAAGTGATGACCGACTCGATCCCGCAAGGGAGTGTTCTCGGGTGTATCCTGTTTATTATTTACATAAACGACCTACCAAAAACCGTGGACGAACCGTGTGTGATGTATGCCGATGATTTTTCGCTTTTGATGTCGTGTGATAACAGTGTAAATCTCAATCAAAAATTACACAATCTAATAAATCGTATTACAATCTGGATGAATGATCACAACTTACAAATTAATTATTCAAAATCTAAAATAATGCAGTTCAGACCGCGACAAAAAAATGAATTGAATATATCTTTTTCTTTCAAGAATATTGAAATGGAATGTGTTTCTACATATAAATTGCTCGGTGTTGTTATCGACTCCAATTTAACGTGGAAACCTCATATAGAAACGATGGTTACTAAAATGTCTCGGTTTACGTACGCCTTGAGGGAATTGAAGAAATCGACGGACACCAAGACCGCTGTCACGGCATACTATGCCTACGCTCATGCTTGGCTTAGCTATGGCGTGATGCTGTGGGGCAATAGTTCACGCGCACAGGACTTACTCATCCTTCAAAAAAAATGTATACGCATAATAACAAACATCGAACAAACAGACAGTTGCAAGCCACATTTCAAAAAATTAAAAATTTTAACTTTACCCTGTATTTATATTTTAGACGTTTGTAAATTTATTAGAAAATATCCAAACTTTTATACGTCACTAGGAGACATGCCCCGTCGTTACGAATCGCGTTACAAAAATAACTTAAAAAATTTGAATTCTAAATTAGTACTACATAGCTCAGGTCCCTATTCAATGTCAGTAAAGGTTTACAATAAGCTGCCTGATAACATCAAATCCGAAAAATCATTCGGTAAATTTGTTAATTTGATAAAAGAATTACTCCATACAAAAGCGTATTATTCTATAAAGGAATACTTAGAAGATAGAATACAATAAAAAGTCTGCCTCTCTCTTTTCCACCTTGCTGTGCCTGAAAAGGTTCATGTATATCTTTGCGCTTTGTATTATATAGTTACAGTGTCACAATGTATACATGTATTGCAATGAATAAATAAATAAATAAAATAAATAAATAAATAAAAATACGTGCATATGCAAAATTATTAATAATTAATTGTTTTCCGCTTGTACATCCTTCTGCGCGAAACAACTTCAGAACTAACTTGAAGTTTGGTGAGATCATTTGTTAATTGCTTCATTTGGCAATATTTTGAGTATGCAAGTCACATGTCAAATCGACATTTCACTATGTGAGGAGATAGTCGGAATAGAATTCTTGGCCCCCTTGTACTCGTATTTACCAAAATGGTTAATAATCTAGGTACCGAAAATCAATAATTATGTCAAATACCTATTATTCCTCCTCTCCTCATAAAATACGATTAAGATTGCGAAAAACTGAAGAGCTTACTAACAATTTCCTAACATTTGACACCTCAAAATGAACGACTACAACTTGCTCTAGCACGCGCACTCCCATCTAGTATATTACATGTGAGTAGTCTACCTATGGTCGGAGTCACTGCAATCAGAAACTTGTTGTAACCTTTAATATCGAGACTCTTCGCAGTTACTAAAGTATCTGACTGGCTTAACTTGGTCGAATACAACCCCAAGAAGACACAAGTTTGCGCATTCACCGCTAAGAAAACTCCATTTGCTGTGGTTCCTAAATTCCAGAACACACCTTTTACAGTCACCAAAAATATTAGGATGCTTGGCGTCGAGATCTCCAGTGATGTGCAATATCGAAATCACCTGGAGGAGAAGGTCAAGCTGGCGTCGAAAAAACTTGGTGTGCTCAAAAGGGCTAAGCAGTGTTTCAGTGCGGGACAAAGACTTATATAAGTCTCAAGCCAGACCGCACTTGGATTACTGCAGTCACATTTGGGCGGGAGCACCTGGATACCAGCTTGGACCGTGTGATTCGATTCTGAGACGAGCTGTGAGAATTGTCGACAATCCTAAGCTTACACACGGTATTGAACCCTTAAGTTTAAGGAGAGACTTTGCCTCCCTTTGTGTGTTCTACCGATTGTACAACGGGTTGTGTTCTGAAGAGTTGTTCGAAATGATGTCGACAGCTACTTTTTATAACCGCACTGCTCGCCGACGGCCGGCGAGGAGTTCACTCTCACACGCTTGAACCGCAATGGTCGCGTACTGTGCGGTTCCAGAGAAGTTTTCTTCCGAGAACTCTCAAGCTAGTGAATGAGCTCCCAGCCGAGGTTTTTCCAAGGGACTACAGCATGGTGTTCTTCAAGAAATGCGTGAAGAGGTTTTTAGAGGGTCGGCAACGCATGAGTGACGCCCCTGGTGTGGCAAATGTCCATAGGCTACGGTGACTGCTTTACATCAGGCAGGCCGTATGCTTGATTGCCACCTTAGTGGTATATAAAAAAAGTTACATCGTTGATTTGTGTGCAAAAATATTTCCCAGCCTGAGATTTATACTGTGGATGCAGTAGCGACACTTTTAGAGGGTGGAAAAATTTCACAATTTCACTGACTGGAAAAATCTGAGGATTCTCCGTGATTTATTTTCTTGTTGTAATTAACATACAACGGTCGGTAAATGGTCAATAATGTACAATAAGTTAACACCTTTAGGTTAAATAAATTAGGTTACAGTACGGAAAATTTTGCAATTAAAAGTAAGTTTCATTAAAGGATCGTCTGCCTGTCGTCCAGTTAAAATGAACATGAAGTATTTTGTGTGTTATCGAGACAATTTGCTCCACTGCCACTTATTTTTAATCTATGTGTATATAGGTGAGTTCCCGGATTTAATGAAATTTAGTACAGGGGATAAGAGGGATAAACTGGGAATGATATATATTTTGCCAGTTTTTAGTAAAATATTCAAAAGGATAAAGTTTAGTCACTTGCATCTTTACTTTAAGATCAAGGAAAATTTTCATAATGTCCAATATGGTTTTATTACTTGCTGGTAGATCAACTACAGACTACATGTTGGATAGCTTTAGTTAAGCAAATTCTTAATAATAAAAAAATAAAAAACTCCAATAGCATCCTGTGACCTTTTGTATAAAAGGTATACTGCTCAAACTGGGCTATTATGGAGTTAGAGAACTTGATCGCATCTTCTTTAAATAATTGATCGCAGAATTTTGATATTGATGGGATTAAGGTTAATATTGGAGAGTCCCAGGGTTCTATTTTGGGTCCTTTTTTATTTTAGTATATGCGAACAATCTGCTTTACATAGTGGCATGGCAGAGAGAGAGCATGAAAGTAGAATAAACGTGGACCTCTAAACGAGCTCTTTTTGCATGAAATAAATGCACAGTTCGGCATTCTTAGTGCAACACATGATTATGTCACGGCAGCGATAACGATCATAAGTCTGTTAGAAAATTGATTAAGCAAGAAGTTTTTATATACGCAATGGATCACATTATCTTCTACCATGGCAAAGTGGAATGATCCTACGAGGCTCGTCGTGTGGTTGAAAGTTCTAAAGGTAGATGGATAAAGAAAGTCTCTTTGCAAATGATGAACATGAGGAGGCAAAGCGATGACCCTCAATGAAATGCACAACTTGACATTGAAATAATGTCCTGAAGCGGTATGGTGACTAGTTTATATTCTGTGTAATAGGCTGTGCATAAAAACAGCTCGATGAAGTGTAAAAAATATGTATAATAAAAACTACCAACTCACTACTCAAATATAATTTACACATGTGGCAATACCGTTATGTTTTTGTTATGTTGGCAACGGCATGGCAACGGCCGTGGCGCGAGCGAAAAGGGAGAGAAAAGGAAAGCAGTATATTGTATTTGTGGCGAACGAAACGACTGGAATAAGCATATGTCTTCGTCATCGTCATATTCATCTTTCCTCTGCAGATTTACAAAATTGCATTGTGGGGTGCTAAAATTATGTTGATTTTAATGAAGTGAACAATATTATTGGTGATGTTGGCCTTAGGCTTATTGTTATTTCGTAAAAAAACTGTGAAAGAACATACATTTACTGTAATAATCCGTCAAAAATCGAGAAAGCTTCAAACGTGTTTGAAGCTTTCGTTTTCGCATTAATGGAACTATGAACCTGGACCCTTTAACGTTTAGCTTATTGCAAATCAATTATCTCGTCGTAAATTTAAGCAAGAAAAACTTCAAGCAGACGTATCAGGAGCTGTCTCAGGTGAGAAATTATAGTATTTTGTAACTCGTCTTTGTTGTCGGTTGTCGCCATATTGTAGAGAATGCCAACGACCACGAGCATTTTCTGCTGAGTAGTTACGTATTTGTGCCATGCGATGGATCGTCAATCACTAACTGATGAATTTTATATAACTTATTACAATGTACATTGGTAGTTGCCGATTTCTTAGAATAGGTATGTTACGATTCCGTAATATCGCGTCACATAGCCTCATGCCATCTTGTCACGTTATTCTACGGTATTTTTTATTCCGTTCCAGATAGAAACGTTTCGGTAGGGTATGCAGTGCATATATTTTTTTTGTAATGCATCCATCAATATTCATTGTAATAACGAGTACGAATACCTATTTAGCCAACGATTGCAATTTTCACACTGATTATGTTCCATATAACAGCTTTTTGCCTTACGAAATGTACCCTTTGAACAAGGTGAGAGGTGAAATTTTATTTATAATTGCTGCTGTTGGATCGGATCACTACATAAATTACTGTTAAGGCCGTCGACAACAAACGTGGGGATATATCATTTTCGTGGGTGCTTACAATTGACATTATTTGTTAGATATTTTTATCAATAACATTGTATTTATTGTTCATTGTCTTTGCCAAGTCAGGGCCTCCTTGATAGCAGGCGTAACAGCTTCCTAGTTTGCCAAATTATGCTGAACAATAGATTTTGAAAAATACATGGTAATTTTTGCCTATGTCTGGGCTTCTCGTCATTGTGAAAAATACAAGGTTATTTTCTGCAAGCGATACTAGAATGATTTAGGAGTAAACAAGAAACTATCCTATTTATACACTAGTTAGCTTTGAGCATACACTGGAAGTTATACCATACCTAACATCTCAGCTATTTTCTAGTACTAGCTGACTAATGTGTACTGTATTGTTATTGGGAAGCCATGCTTGTAATATATTATCCTTAAATATAAATTATTTATTTATAATTCATCTTCCAATATTCATTTTAATAATCGGTAAGAATGCTTTAGGTAACCAACAAAATTTTATAATCTTATAAAAGTTTGTTGGTTAAAGTATTCTTACTGGTTATTACAATGAACATGTAGGATATGTCAGCTAATTAGCTTACGAAATGTACCCATTGGACAAAGTTTGGCATTAGGAGAAACCTACATCTAAACAGTGGATAGATATGATGATAGACTGTGATGGTAAAAGTTGTTCATTGGGGTGGGAATTATAAGACAGAAACTTCATCATTGGGTAGTCTAGCTAAGAGAATTTCCAGTTCCCTATTTCTTTCCAGGTAAATTCAAGTACAGAAGAATAATACTTAAGGGACAGTTTAAAAAACTGGTACTTTTACTGTATTAGAGTGGTTTGATCATCAAAATTATTTATAAAAAAGATTTTCACTATGAATCTTGAAGAAGCGAATGTGGTGTCTGGTCTAAGTCTGTGGTGGTCCGCTTTTTACACCTACTTCACAAGGTACTTGGTGTGATGTTATAAATATATAGAAATAGGTATTAAGTGTTTTAGAAAGAGATAGGAATGGTTCTCTAATAATATTGTTAATGTACATACCTTGATGCGCTTATTAAGCAACTGCATTTGTAATTCAATCCTGCAACTTTGCTCTTTTTAGTTCTTAGAAGCTATGGGTGGTAAATACTGATCAAATTAACAATAATTGCATAAATAGAATATAGTGAATGACCATATAGTCATTCTCTCAGCATCCCTGACATTTATGATTGTTTATCAGTACACCCACCACTACTATAGATAGATACATACCGCTTTACTACTTTTTTATATAACATCGAGAGTCATGCGAGCATACAGCCTGCCTGCTGGACCATATCATATGCTATGCGTGTGCAAATGCAACTAGCATCACTTATTTTGTAGTTGTAGTTTTCTGGGAGGTGGAGGTACTTCTTAAATACACCTAGTTCAATACAAACAGATATGTTTGTGCACACACACAATAAACATTTGTGTGAAATGTTCGTGCACACAAATGTTTGTCCTGTGTGGGAAACGAACCCATGACCTTCAGTGTTAAAATAGCCATTGATAACCCTACTTAACTGACCTACTTTTTTGATTAACTTAGAGTATTTTACATGTACATCATCCTTGATAATAAAACTAGTTAACATGGATAAATATCATAAGTTATTATCCTGATATAAATTTATTTTAATGTCAATTGAATAAAGACATATACTGGCAAGTTTCTTTTGGCATCTGTTCTGCGCCAATGATAATTTGTGAAATGCTGGTAATTCAAAAAAGAAAAATGAAAATTACAAGAAATTAATTGAATACAATAAGATTTCATTTTTAAAATGCAAAACATATAAAATAAATAAATAAATAAATAAAAATAAAAAATAAAAACACTTTATTGCAGACTTTGTGGTCCATATTTTGTTAGTGTACCTTTGTGGTCCATATATGTAAGTGCCAGTGAGGGCGCAATGGCAAATAAAGAATCTTTATCTTTATAAATGTTGTGTTGTGAATATCACCATCATGTGATACAACCCATGCTTTGATTGATTAATTTGGCCAATAAATGATTCTTGATACCTAGACATATAGTCTCCCAGATTTTTTGTGGGCAATGATGAATACTATAAACATTAAGTTCATTATTATGTGTATCATCAATGGTTTTTGCAGCACATGCCAAGTAATGACTTTTAAAACTAAATTTTTGGTACCCCGGGACACTAAAGTATAGCCCATGTTACTCATTTATAATGTAGATTTCAGTATGTAAAAAAAAATTTTAAGTCTGTAAAGTTTTTATTTTTCTACTACAATCAGACACACAAAAGGTCAAATCTTTTACCTTATAATATTAGCTTTGATAAGAGTGTCCTCAATTGAAGTGTATTCTGAACATCCAATTAAGTATAATATTCATTATTTAATTGGGGATGCAAAGCCGCTGCGAAATTGAAATAATTTGTAACAGTAACAGAGGCTCATATTGTTTTAAGCCAAGGCACATCCCATACATTTGATTCGGCCTAAACACAAAGGGTAGTTTAGGTTGTTGTTTATCTTGTTCCGTCTATCTATCTGCTAACCGGCCTATCTGGCTCAAATTTTTAATCCAGCCGAATACCGGATAAGAAACGAGTATCCTTAATAGTATCAGGCGTTATTTTGCGAAAGTCAAATTTACATGCAATTTAATCTAACCTGCTCCATGTGCTTCCGCGACCAATTAGTTCATACGGCCTAGCGCCGGCCGGCACCCACCCACTACTGTTAGTAAGTGCAACATGCCGACGCTGCCATGGCTGGCATGGGAGGCTTCCATAAATTGCAACAATTGTGGCATGCTAGCTCACCTTCTAGCGCTTGCAAAATCAGAAAAAAATACTTTCAAGTTGCATTAGACAACGAAAATTTTTTTTAGATATAACAACAGATCCAATATATAAATAATTAGTTTGACAATGGGCTAAACAGCAGACATTTATACGTATATTATATAATAGATAATATGTAATACTAGCTGTGCCCGCGACTTCGTCCATGCTGAATTTAACAAAATAGTTATTTATCAGTTATAATTTTATTTATTTGATTTGATTGTAAGTACCTAAATAAGAGCAGAGTAAAATAATAATAGATATGTATTAGGTACTTCGTCTGCGCGGAATAGTTATTATTTTTTATTTATTTATATCAATAAAAATAAATAAAATTTCTCTATCTATAACTTCACGCCAAATCCCTTGCGGGGTAGGCAGAGAGAACCGAGCGCCACGTGACTCGATCCTTACATATCTCACTCGCTTCTTTAACATTCATTGCTCTTCTCATGCACGCTCGCCGGTTTCTAGGGCTTCTGACATCACCTTCTGATAGAACACGACCAATTTTGGTAATGGTAGGTAAGTCTTGACCTTCCCCGGCTCCTACATCCTTCCACTTTTGCATTATATATCTGCTTCGTCATTCTTTCATCTTGCATTCTTTCTACATGTCCGAACCACCGGAGCATGCCTCTTCTTATTTTAACACCGACGCTCTCTTTCAGACCAACTCTGTTTCTAACATCATCATTGCGAATACGGTCTACGAGCCTTACGCCACAAATTTTGCGCAGCGCTCGCATTTCGACCGCTTTACCGACCGTTTATTCTACTGTCATGCTCTTTCTGCCATACCCAGCTCACGCTCCCATAACTTAGCGTTGGGACCAACACTGCATTGTGTATAGCGAGTTGTGCCATCTGGCTCAGGATTTTACTGCCAAGAAGTATTCCCAACGCTCCATTCACACTATTTCCAGCACTCACTCGTCTTTCCACATCAGCGGTGTACCTTCCATCCCTGCTGAAAGTGCATACGAGGTATACAAACTCATCCACTTGTTCCAACACTTCATCATCAATCGTAATCCTTACATTAGTTCTGGATTCTTCTCTTTCAAATACCATTATTGCATAATAAAATTTCTAAAATAAAAATAGCCTGGTTAGTCTTTATTACATCGGTCCAGCCGTTTCAGAGATTAGCCGGAACAAACAAACAGATGGACAGACAGACAAAAATTGTAAAAATATTCATTTTGGTATATGTACCGTGTATACATCTATATGCATTTAGTAAAAAGCGGTTATTTTAATATTACAAACAGGCACTCCGATTTTATTTATCTGTATTGATAAAAGACTAAAAGTATGAATACTGTTTGTTATGTTTTTGGTACATACCAGGCCACTCACAAAGTATGTATTGCGAAAAAAAGTTTTTATGTATGAGAGACTGGCCAGTTATAATCTATTTTGAAAATATGATTATTTATAAGTTAAAGTAGGTACGTTCCTCGACAGCACGCCTGTCAACCTCCTGGGTCACCCACCTTACAGTTCTGACCTAGCACCGTGTGACTTCTTTTTATTTCCGAAAATAAAAAATTTGCTCAAAGAAATACAATTTTCGTCGCCGGAAGATACGCTGTCAGCGTTCGAGCAGGCTGTAAATGAGGTGTCTGCGGCGGACTAGAAAATGTGTTTCGAAAACTGTTTCAGAGTACTTTGAAAAGATTTAATAAAAAAATATTTACCTATACAAGACTTTTTATTTCCGCAAACTTTCTGAGTGTCCCACATATGGGCTGTGAATAGTTGTATGTTCACAGACTACTGTGTACATGGGCATTCTGTCACACATGTGGGTTGGGGAGTCATATTCATAGACTTCATCATGTACTGTAGACACGTTGTTGATCTGCATTGCAACATTTGTATGTTTGGCATATGTCACAGTATTTATTAATTTTTATCAAACATAGTATTCGAGATGATTCTTCCCAAATAGAATGGACGGAACACTGTATTGAACTTTATTAAGCGTATCCTTATGTTTTTCTTTTGATCCATGATACAATATGTCTAATTCAGTATTTTGATGATTCTCTTATTCTTTAAAAAAGTCGCCAACTGCGAGCCCCACTCGCGCTCTGAGGGTTCTGTAAAAAATATTTTCGCAAATTATTGTGACAAGAAAAGTATATTTTTTTATGTGATGAAACTACAAATTTGCAGTTTTCAGATTTTTTCCTTTACTTGTGCATGGCATTGCTTCTTAACAAATTTCATGATTCTAAGTCAACGGGAAGTACCCAAGTAGTATAAACGAGGCATAATCAGCAGTATCTTTTGATTGCATTGACTTAGAAGTTTGATTTTTTCACTGCTTGAAGGGATTTACAAACGTGAGTATTTGATATTAATTTCAGCTTGATAGCTCCACCCGTTCCTGAGAAAAAGACAGACACACAGACGGACAACAAAGTGATCCTATAAGGGTTCTGTTTTACCTTTTAAGGTACGGAACCCTAAAAAGAATTTACGTAGTTTATTTTATACCAGGCCTACGAATTATTACTAAGATTTCATATTGTAAAGTTAAGGAAGTAAATTCTTTTAATAGAAAGTTGCAATTATTTTGTTTGGTTTGATAAAGGAAAATTTGGAAATGAAATTTCTTTCGCAACTTCAATTGTCAAATAATTTAGGACTGTAAATGGCTTCGTTCTGGAAAGGGTGGTTCCACCCTTTGAGATGGTACATAAAGGAAGTTTTGTCAACACTCCGCAGTCACACAGAAAAAGTCAACCGATCTGGGAGCTTTCGTATCATATAATATACGGATATACAGTATTAATCCTTATCAACTTAAATACATTACTTACCTTAAGCTTTAATGCCCATTATGCCAAAGCACATGAAATGCTTAAGGTGTACACTATGTAATTTAAATGATGAACCTGACAGATGTTATCCTACCTGAATGTTGCCATGGGCTTGCCCGGCTATTTAGTTTTCCTAGAACCCGATTGCAGCGCCACCTGCGATCCAACTGAAACCCTCTCACGCACACACGCACAGTTTCTTCAAAATCCTTCATAATCGTTCCAGCCGTTTAGAAGGAACACGATTGCACCGCCAACTAACAGGTCCAATTGTGAATGTAAACCATTCTCGTGCAAAGTTGGGGCGGATCTCTAGTAATATGTAAATATTTAACTAAATTACTTTAGATAATCAGATTTTTCTTTGGGAAACATAAATAAACATTAAAACGTAGTAAAATAACTGACTAAAAGTTTTAAATTGAGTATTTTAGGTCTATTGTAAGTTTCAGTAAAAATATATTTATCATTCAAACGTAAATAAAGTCTGCCTACTAAGATGTAAGAAAAAAAGTACATGACATTACTTGTATACGTTAAAAATCCTAGTCCTGACTTAGATTTTTATAAGAGATACTTACTCCTACTGGATACTTACTTTGGTGAATAAAAATCAAATCTGGCTATGTGCCCGTGTTGCATGAAAGATATAGCTAATGTCCAGCCATGAGTTTCTCTAGTCAGTTGAGTGAGACTTCCTCTACTTCTATTACCATCTCTGAGATACCAGTGTCACTTTTGCACCATTTTTCTTGTGGATTGCACATCATGTGACACTTTTGTTGGTGTATTTGGGTAATTATAACAAGTTTATTTTTCCTTATTATGCTACATCTAACTCTGTCTTGCTTCCTTATTCCTGTAAGCTGCTCTTCATGGCTCTCTGGCAGCGTTCCAACTTTTCTCTGTGCTGTTTGGTGAGTTACCAGGTTTCACATCCATAGACAATGACTGGAAGAATACATGCATTGAAAACTTTCCTTTTTGTTTGCATGCTTAACATCTTGGATTTCGAGATTTCTTTCAAAGACCAATATTTCCTCCACAAGATATTTACAAGCTGTTTAATGATACCCTACCCGAGTCATATAGTAAAAAAAAAAACAGAAATCCAAAAAAGAATCCAACACCTTGTTTCTTTTTCCCTTGTGAGTTACCAAATTCATTAATTGTATTTAAAACAAATTTGGTATTTTTTAAAGATATTATACCAACTTTCAAAAAGAATACAATACCAAAGCTTGTTATTGTAACGATAATAAATCAATTTTTTTTTTCTACTTAAATAACTTTATTCAACAAAAGATAACAATCTTTATAAATGTATAAGAGCAATAAATGATAATATTGAGTCCAAGTAGAAGATGGCTGTTAATTGAAGTGTATCCTGATCATCGACTGCAAATTTGTAAATAATTAGAATACTGTTTGTATATATAGTTGCTGTGTATAGTTTTATGCTCACAGAATACTGTGTACATGGGCCTTCATTCTAACACACATGTGTGGTGGGGAGTTATTCATAGGCTTTTCATTATGTACTGCTGACACCGGTGGTCATCTGCATTGCAACATTTGTATGTTATATTACAGTATTTATATACATTTTTTCAAACATAGAATTCAGACGTTGCTACCAGAATTTTTTAAGGAGACGCTGTATTATGCACATTTTTTTGAACATTATTTTTTCACTTTGCATTGTTTTGGAGATAAAGAGAGGCAAGTTATCCTTTTTAGCAAAAATTACATTTTTATGTTAAACATAACTAGTGTATATTTTTCATTTTTTTTTGTTTCATGATTCTTTATATCTAATTCACAATAATGACGATTCTTATATTCTTTAAAATAGAATTCACAAAGTTTATTTTATACTCTGAAAAGCACATTATGAAATAAAGTTTTTCATAATAAGCACGTGTTTTTAAATTCAACAAGGTTGACTACGAAATTCCGAGTTGTTGCTAAGATTTCATATTGTAAAGTGAAGTACTAGTCTTTTAAAAGAAATTTGCAATAATTTTGTTTGGTAAAGAGAAGTTCGAAAATATATTTCTTTCGCAACTTTAACTTTCGAATAATGTAGGACTGTAAATGGCTTCGTTCTGAAAGGGTGGTTCTACCCTTTGAGATGGTACATAAAGGGAGTGTTGTCTCTACTCTCCGCAGTCACTCTCCAACTGCAGACTATGTCGTATCTGAGTCGGTTTGTGATTGTGTTGTGAATCAATATATTTTCTGTAAAATTGCGTTCCGTTTTTCAGGAAAGACACTATTAGATTATTTTTTTTATATTTCGAGCCATTTCGAGATCACAAATTATATTCATCTACAATACAAGAATTGCTTGTTTAAAATAGTAGGAGTAGTAGTAGAATAATTTAAACGATTTCCTAAAATTAGTAATGTACTCGTACTATGTATTTGAAAGTTCATGCAAATCTTCTTCGTACCTACATTATCTGTTTACCTCTTCATTAGTATAAGATTCTAATAATGCAAATTAATAAGATTCAATTTTATGAGAAAACAACAAAATAATATGCACTCATAATTATAAAATCATACTAGGAAAAAAAACACTAAATTCTAAAAATAATCCCAACACGTCATGTGAAAATAATCCCAACACGCCACTTTTCACCTTTGAGTTACCAGTTTCATGAATTCTATTTAAAACAAATTTGGTATGTTTTCGAAGATACACTTATGGCAACTTTCCAAAATAATACGTAACGAAGCTTGTTATTGTGACGGTAATAAATTATGTTTCTATGCGAAACATTAGAATAATACTCGCGACTCTTTCATCTGTTTAAAGTAGTAAGTAATTTTCAGAAGAGTTTGAAATGTCTTATATAAGAGTTACAAGCTCCCTTTCATACGATTCATCGCTAGTGAGTGAATTACAATAATATACGTAATTGATGAAGAATTTTTGATGTAAAAACCGAATGTACTAGAACATCCTTTATTGTCACTTTTACCTAAAACTCTCACTGAGAAACATCAACGTTGGCAAGTTTTTACTTGCCGAATAATCAGCCGTATAGTGAAATCATTTTCATGTGATAATTTATTGTTCAAAAACCAAATTTTTAATTGATGATTTGATTTGATGATACTTTAATACGTTTTTTTTATACAACGTAATCCAAACATACAGCAACAAAACATAAGTTGTTATCGTAGACTATCGATCGCGCACCTCCGCTGCTAACACAGAAACTCCTTAGAAGTTTACTGGTCACTCCACTCTCTCATAGGGACGCAATAACCCTCTGAGAGTTATTATTTTGCTGCGTTTTTCTGTGAGGTGGGAGGCGCCTCTCAAGAACGGTAGACTTGTTCATGCACACAATTGTTTGTCAGGATATCAAACCCATTTCGGTGTTGCATTACTAACGTTTCCACCACCAACCTTTTTATCCTCCTAGACAAGCTTGGTGATGGAATGGATTGCGATGACTGCTTTAACACCAAGGGTTCCATTCTCATACGAGGCAAATATTTGTGTGCATGAACATGGCTGTTTGTCTTGGTCTGGGTGTTTTCTATGTTTATGTTATATTGACGAGCTCGGTGGCTTAGTCGTGAAAGACGCGACTTTGACACCAACGCTCGTGGGTTCGATTCCCACACAAGACAAATATTTGTGTGCATGAACATTGCTGTTTGTCTTGGTCTGGGTGTTTTCTATGTTTATGTTATATTGACGAGCTCGGTGGCTCAGTCGTGAAAGACGCGACTTTGACACCAACGCTCGTGGGTTCGATTCCCACACAAGGCAAATATTTGTGTGCATGAACATGTTTGTCTTGGTCTGGATGTTTTAAGAGAGTTGGGCGCATCAAAGCAGCCCGCCTGGGGATGTACCTCCACCTCACAGAAAACCGCAGTCAAATAACATCTCCCTAGAGGGTCGTTGTGTTCCTGTATGTGAGTGAGGTCACCAGTAAGCTCCTAAGGAGTTGCTGTGTAAGCAGCAGAGGAGGCATCGCGCGAGTGATACATGTTACAAGCGTTAAAGGCTACGGTAACTGCTTCACATCAAGTGGACCGTATGCTTGTATGCCTCCCGACGTTGTATAAAAAAATATGTATAATATAAGTATATATAAAAAAAAAGGTAAATACGTATGTTTCTCAGTTGTCTAGTACCCATAGTACAAGCTTTGCTTAGTTTGGGACTACATGGCGCTTTGTAATTTGACTGACGATAATAATTATTATTGAATAAATGTTATTTTCCATATTTCTACTAAATGTAATTATTGTTTGTGTGACGTAACGAATGACGCCAAACCGGGCGACACGAACTAAAATAATATTTGGCAACAACTTAATTTTTATTCTCACATGTAAAATAATGCCTTGGATGTGTTCGCCGCCTCTCTAGCGGTATTCGGCCAAATGGGCTGGTACTTACGCAAGCAAATCCATGGTTAACATGTCAAAGATCAATAATCTCTACCTAGAACCACCTACAACCGATTTTCGTACTGTCGAGCGAGCGAAGCGAAAGAAAAGGTATTGTGAACTTAGTCTTTTTTTTAGACTTTGAGACTCGTGAAGTATATATATATGCTTTATGGAGCTTATTAATAACGTAAAAGAAAAAAGGTTTTCTTAATATTTTATTTTCCGGTGTCGTATTATTATACCTACACTTATTTTCGAGCGAACGGTGCATTTCCAAAAACATGATTTCGATCTAACAATATCAACGCGAAAATGTTTGTTGTTAAAACTAGTATATGTTTGTTGTCAACGATTCAACTCGTGGTTGAAACATATTATTGAACTAGCAGAAGCCTGCGGCTTCGCACGCATGACATTTGGGTTTTTAGTAGCCGTTATTTCTCTAAAGACATGAAATTGTTTCTGTTTAAAAATAAAACAAAGTTCAGGGTCGTAGATGCAACCATAGAGCGATTCAATTTTCGTACAGCGCCATCTATTGATCTTTACAGGAGGCAACGTATATGTATTTTATTTATATTACATAAAAATGCGTAGTTATTTTATCTTACAAAAAATACGTATTCTATGAAAATAATAAAAACAAAATTGCAAAGTCCCCCGAAGGGGAAGATATTTCCCCCTAATTTTGACAGTTTTTCATCTTTTACGCAGGAACCCTAAATATTTACGGGCTAAAAAGTACCCTATATTCTGCTCTGAACAGTCTTCTGACACCAGTGAAAGTCCCGTTAAAATTGGTTCAGCCATTTCGAAGATTAGCCCGGATAAACTAACAGACAGACAGACAAAAAGTTAAAAATGCGTATTTGTGCTTTGGTAACGTGAAAATAATAATATGAGCTTAAGATAAAGCCTTTATTTTGAAATCACAGACAGACATTTCAATTTTGTTTGTATGCTTATATGAATGAAATTTGGTACTTGACACTGTGTTAAAAATTAAGAATTATATTTTTTCTAGCCTGCATATAAGAAGGTAAATAAAAGCCAAAATCAAAATATTTTTTCTTTATTTTATTTTAATTTATTAATTTTTTTTTATTGAAAAACAGGTATATATCGGTAATAATATATATTTCAGAAATATTAAGGTACATCGAAATTGTATAGTTTCCTCGTAATTACCCTTTCGAATGCCATTATAACATTGTATTTGTAATTTGTGAAAAAAAATGTTATACATTATTGCCAAAATCTGCATTGATGTGTAATTTTAGGGTACCTTACACAAAAATATAAAAGTAAAATTTGATCTAAACTACTTTGTGTGCTTCATCTACCGATTAATCACGCGAATTAGCGCTGACCGGCACTCACTCACTACCGTTAGTAGATAAATTGGCTGTAAATTTTACTTCGTAAAATAACGCCTCAAGCTATTAACTAAATAAAAGTACGAGTATATTTGTATCAAAGGAACAATCTGAAAAATCATTTAAATTGATACTAAGCAGCTATTCCATATTTAAACGCATGCAACGGTAGGTACACCATTAGCGTCTATTCGACTTTACAATACAAATACACTGTATAAAACATTAATTTCATAATTTCACTTTAATATTTGATTTCGAAAATACTTCGTTACGCTTGGTCTTTTATTATAAACTAGCAGAAGCCCGCGGCTTCGCACGCATGAGATTTGGGCTTTTAGTAGCCTTTATTTCTCTGTAGACATAAAGTTCTGTTTAAAAAAAAAAACATAGTTCAGGTAGATGCAACCATAGAGCGATTCAATTTTCGTAGCAGCGCAGCGCCATCTATTGACCTTTACAGGAGGTAACGTATATGTATTTTATTTATATTACATAAAAAATGCATAGTTATTTTATGTTACAAAAAATACGTATTCTATGAAAATAATAAAAATAAAATTGCAAAGTCCCCCGAGGGGGAAGATATTTCTAATTTTAACAGTTTTTAATCTTTTACGCAGGAACCCTAAATATTTACGGAATAAAAAGGGCCCTATATTCTGCTCTGAACAGTCCTCAAGCTACCAGTGAAAGTCCCGTTAAAATCGGTTCAGCCATTTCGAAGATTAGCCCGGACAAACAACCATACAGACAAACAAAAAAGTTAAAAATGCGTATTTAGGCTTTGGTAACGTGAAAATAATAATATGAGCTTAAGATAAAGGCTTTATTTTGAAATCACAGACAGACACTTCAATTTTATTTATATGTATAGATTCAGTAACCTATGTAAGCGCTTGGTGGCCAGTACAATAGTACGGGGTTTAAAGAGTTTGCAATAATAGAATTATTGGTACTGTATAATGTAAATGTGCTGTTCCATTAGGCATTCAATAGACAATATAAAGACACTTAGTACGTACGTAACATAAAAAAAAACTGGCCTTCCTCGCCCCAGGATGTAGACTAAGAGTTCATAAATACTGATTCAATGTCAGTATAATTTTGCATAATGCTGCAATTGTAAATTCAAATCTTTGACAATGGCGACAAACAGATTGGAAAATATTCTTATACCAGTGAACCACGAAGGAAGCGTATGAAATGAACATAACAAGGAATCCTTATGGTGCGACCATGTTTGTCTGCAACACGGGCATATTTCAACAACTACCTAATACTATCGTGTTTAAAATTTGAAATGGCTTAACGCATAATAAAAAAAAAAATATACAAGTTTTTTAGCGATGAGGGGTCGAAATTTTATAGTATGGCTATTAGTTCAAGTGAGGTTTTTTTCTACAAATGTTGAGAAGCTTACAAGTATACGGCCCACCTGATACCCACCGTAACATGAACCCTTTGTGATAAGGGAAGAGCCACGGGCATTGTCATCCCTTCTGTGTACACAACAACTGCTTAGGAGGTAGGTTACTGGTAATCCAGGTTGCGGTTGAGCCAGTAGCGTTGTTCAGTGAAGGTTTTTCTCCAGACGGGCTGCGCCCTACCTCTCTTATAAACACTCATACCAAGACAAAACTAATAACATCAAAGTGCTCCAAAGTACAATTACTAGGTGTGCCTGACTGAAATGCGCATCACAGTGAGTAAAACGTGACCATATATTTCGAAGTTCGACTTTCACAGTCATAAAAAGAGACATTTTTTTTTGGATCGATATAACACCAGGTGTTGTTAGTGTCAATATGCTACGGTAATTGTTTACCACGCAGGCAGGCAATATGCCTGTTTACCCCCTTTGGGCACTCGGGAACAAATTAATTTGTCTTTATAGCTGTTGTAGATATCGACGGAATTGAAAAAAACAGCTGATAAAAAATTGTATACTCACATTAAAGCTTCCCCGGCGACTTCGTACGCGTTTCAGTGTGCATTTACGAGAAATGTTAGCATATACCTAGGAAGAAGTATATTATACCCAACTTTCAAGTCTCTACTTCTAGAAATTTATGCGCGGGACATTATTCCAAAGTGTGGTAATATGTGGGTAGATTGTGAATGCACCTTATCCGTTTGACGGCGTGGCACCGTCGGCAAAGCAAAATACTAGAGCGTAAAGCGTGCGTTTCTTTAACGTCTTCTGCCATCAGCATAACAACTGCGCTGACAATAATTTACACAAAATAGTGACAAAACAATGAGAATTATCTATTAGAAGAAGATCGTCTTACATGTATATCTTCATTTAAGTTTATGCTACCAATTTTATGTAAACCTAGTTTAGTAAGATATTTTTCTCAGCATTATTTTCATTTAGAGATAACTGTTAAATTTTCTGATGTATTTTAATTTTGGCAACATTTATGTGCACCGCGAATGTATTTCTAATTTTATTATCGTTGTGTTATGTTGACATTGCATTTTCAAGTTCTCTGACAACTATGGGGAGCTAGGTAAACACCAAGATCTCAAATGATCATGGACTGATTGTCTTGTGAGCTTTGCTTTGGCTCTATTAATGCTGGTGAGCTTAATAGCACTCTAAAATGTTAGATGTTCATAAAGTAATCGTCTTGGGAGATTGCCATTCGCTTTGGTAATTTGAGCCAGTTACTCAACCTAAAGTCACAAATTGATCATGATCCACTCATCTTGTGTAATTGCCTTTGGCCCTAGTACTTTTTTATATTTTTCGTCGGGAGGCATACAAGTATATGCCCCACGTGATGTAAAGTTGCTTTTGCCACCCCTGCTGACACAGAAACTCCTTAGGAGTTAACTGGCAGCCGCACTCTTACGCAGGAACACGACATCCCTCCTAGAAGTGGTTATTTGGCTGCGGTTTTCTACGAGGTGGTGGTACTTCCCTAGTAATTAATTAATACTGCTTTGATGCGCCCTATCTCTCTTAAAAACGTCCAGACCAATAAAACAGACGTGTTCATGCACGCCTGTTTCTGCGTGTTCATGCATCTTTATATTGTGTGGGAATCGAACCAGTTAACTAAAGTAACCATTGTTAACTGGCCACCGGGCTTATCAAAATTAATACATACATACGTATCATCACGCCTGTTTCCTTTTGGAGTAGGGCAGAGACTATAAAACGCCTGGTGCACCGATCCAAACATACCTCTCGTTTCTTCTCAACTCTTCATGCATACACTTCGGATTTGGGTCATTTTGATTTGGCTCTTTTTCAACAATCACCAATTTGACATATAATAAGATTATAAGATAATTATATGTGCGTCTAGGGCGGTCCCTACCTATATCTCCATTAATTTCCAAATTAATTAATGTAAAAATAATGATATTAGTATGCAAATAGATCGTCTTATACACACATACACTGTTAATTCTGTCTTATCATCTGTATCAAGCATCACGCTGAGCGAATTCAAACCATCATTTGAAGCTTATGCTAACTTTTTAAGTTAACACACGATCTGCATGTGTAAAAATGAACTTCACAGCAAACGCAAACAAAATCTCAACCTAGGTTTTAAATTCTATAATTCTAGGGATTGATTCAACAACAATTCAAAATGAACACACGCATAAGCGAATTTTTTTTGGGATCAGAAGTTTTTTTTATAGAGAATGTGCTATATCTGAATATTTGCGTGGACATTTGAAATACTTAGAATAAATATGATTTTACTTTAATCTCTTCACAGTTTAGTTTTTGTTGCATTCGTTTTGTAATATTTTTGTCTTAATTAAAGTTACAGAATAAAAATATTTTCGCAACAAGCCACATTGAATCTTTTGTTGTATGCTGCTTTATTGCTCGTCGCTTTCATTTATTTATATAAGTTTGTTATACTCTTATTTTGTATATCATTCGATTAAGTTAATCTGTCTGCTGTCTAATGCTGGTGTCGATTGGAAAGTCTATGACGTTAAAAATGTGTATACTGTAACGAAATACGAAAACGTAATAACATTTTATTACATACATCGATACTTTTCGTTCAGTTAAGTAACTTTTCTGGACTGGGCACTGGCAACACTGATTTCATTCAGTCGAGTGCCATTCTGTAGCGAACGCACTGGACCGCACGCTCCAGTCTAGACGTTTATTGGCATAGGGGAATCATAATGCACTGCACTATTGACTTTCTGTATTCTTGTATTTCCGTATAATTATTTCCACTGTGTATTTTGGAAGTGATGAATTATATATAATATCAGTGTTATAATTTCTTTTCTTCAGCTTGTCAGCCAATATGGACTGGAAGCGGAAAATCAGCTTCTGAGGTGTTTGTTCACCGAAGCCGCGAAGACCACGTGGGATAGCGATCGGCCTGGATACAGTGCAAGCAACAGCATACATGCCTCGCTCCTCTCGCAACACCTGGCGTCGCTTTTGAACCATCCTGCTAAATCTACCGTACTCTGCCGAGCAGTTGATCACCCCACACGTGCTCTACAGAAGGTGAGTGAACTCCAACTTCACAAGGTAGGTTTATTTGCGTATAGATAATGGAAACCTTTGTGTATCCAATCCATTATTTCATTAACATATAAGATATTGCATCACTTAAAAAATATTCGAGGACTGCAAGTTTTCTGGGAAGAAGGAAGTGTTCGGTAGGTATATGATATGTTTTTAAATATCAAGTTATTTATGCAGTTTCACTTGAACACAACACATGTAACTTGTTAATAGAAAAGTACGTCATTTCTATTGAACTTATAAAGCATGTAAATTATCCTAAGAGTTGCAAATATATACACAATATATACAATATATCCTACTAACTACTTTGCTTAAATAGCTCTACTATTGCTAACAAAGTCTCCGTGACAGCTTTTCTTTTAAATTAGTTACAAATTTACTAATTAAAACAATAAATCTGATATCAAAATTCTTTTTTTTTTAGCAGAAAGTCAGCATATAATCCCAATATTTAGTAAACTCATAAAATCGAAAAATAATTTAAGACAACCTTCAATATTTTCATGGAACATAATATTATTATTATATATTGATTCACATTATATTTTATAAACTGAACCATTATAAGCTAACGCACGAGTCTGTCTCTCCGAAAACATTGTGAGGAATTCCGCACGTCCAAGAAATTATACTTTTCGAAAAACTTGTCTTAAACTTAAGAAAAGTATGATTTTTCCTGTGGCTGTTGAGGTCTGATGGCTTCGAAAAATCCTCAGACTTAGGTATCGGACCCCTACCAATGTTGTTTAGTTTCATAGATATAAATGTTAACAAAATTTGACCAAATGATGAATATCAAAATGAAGAAATCGAAAAATATGTACCTAATTAAATAGATTTGTGTTCGCACTAAGACGGCGGCATATCGTGGATATGTCGCTTCTACCTTGCAATACGGTTTGATGCTCTGGGGAAATTCCGCAAATATTCAAAGAGTGTTTCTGGTTCAGAAGAGGTGCATTATAGCTTTATGTGGTGCACGTAATATAACTTTCTGCAAAACACTTCAAAGAATTCAGATTCTTGACACTGACTGGCTTGTATGTAAAGCAAATATCAGTATTTGCGGTGCAACATTCCGATATTTTTCCTAAAAATAAAGATGTTCGGACAAGAGAACAAAGAATTAGAGAATGCAATATACAATGTGTACACGGAAAGAAATTAAGTATAGTCAACAAAAATGTTTTTCATATAGCGATACAAATTTATAACAAAATTACTTTATTGTATAATTATATAATTTGCATGCTTTTTATAAACAAGCAAAACATGTACCTAGACCTAAAAAAAAATGTAACACCTATTTAATGTACACAATGTTTTACGCAAGTAATGATTTATGTTATGTTACAAGTGATATTGCAGAGTTACCCGTTACACAATTCAAAAATAAGTTGCATACTTGGCTAATTGACAAATGTTTCTACTCCCTTTAATGAATTTCTGTAATAACAATTGGAATTACTTAAATTAACCATGCCTTATATAACTGAAACTTGTGTGTAATTTTGTACTTAGTATTATTGAAATAACTAAATTATTGCTTAAAATTTTGCATGTCTAACTGTATGATTCAGAACATAATGGTACAAATGGTTGTAACTTTCTCTGACATAACACCTTTATTTTTTTACTTGTTATTGCAAAATAATTTGAATTTGAAATTATCTGTAAACATTAACAAATATGAAAAAAACAATATGTACTTTTATCCAAACTTTACAGGAAAACAAAGGCGTAAGATGTATTTTATCCTATGTTTTCCTTGAGATTGATAAAAAAGAATTGAAAACCATAAGAAATCTTAAAGAATTATATCTTTTCAATATCATAACTTTATTGGCGTAACATATATAACCATACAAATTTCAGATCTTTAATTCATATAGTTTGCGAGATAATTACAACTTCGTTTTGTCTGAAATTATATGTGATACCGTCCAGTGCCACTCAGGAACACGCTACGTACGAATACATGGTTATAACCTCTGCGTGTACAGCAATAGAATAGCACGCTAATTCTCTGCAGTCTTTTTGAAGGAAAAGTACTTATCCATTCCGGTGCTCCTAAATAAAAATGATCAATCTCTAACTTCTATCTATCTATAACTTCACGCTAAATCCCTTGCGGGGTAGGCAGACAACCCATCAGAACATACCCGATCCTTACACACCTCACTCGCTTCTTTAGCATTAATTACTCTTCTCATGCAAGCGAGCTGGTTTCTAAGGAGCCTGATATCACCTTCTGATAGAACACGATCAATTTGGTCATGGTAGATAAGTCTTGGCCTTCCTCGGATCCTACATCCTTCCACTTCTACGTTAATAATAATGATTTATTCACCAATATTACATACAATCAGTTTGTTAATTTCACTGAATTTACATTTGTAGTTTTATGGGCCCCGATTCTTCTTTCTTCCTTCTCATCTGGCTTAAATATAACATATTTCAGTATACCTACGCACAGCCCATTGCCCATTTGTCATATAACCACATAATCTCAATTACGTGTTTACAATTTAGTGTGTTTAAAGCAAGTAACAATTAGGTTGAAAAATATATAGTCTACATCCATACATAACTTCACGCCACGTTGCTTGCGGGGTAGGCAGAGAGAACCCAGCGCCATACAGATCGATTCTCGCACACCCCCGTCAAAACTCGCAGCACCCCACACTCACACCCGCCGGCCTCCAAAGCTCCTTATACCACCTTCAGATATAGTCTATATTTGTTTAAATTTTAGTTACAATTACTTTCGGAACATGCAATTGATAACCTACCACTAAAGTAATTATTGAAAATTTAAAAAATTAAAAATAAAATAAAAATTTATATATATTTATTATTGTCGGTAGTGCGATAAAATACGCAAATGTTGCTTCGGTCAAGTGGTGATATATAAAATAAGTTCAACCACTGAGACTACAGACCGAAGACAATTTGTAATGTTAATTCGTATTAATGACGAGCTCGGTGGCGCAGTGGTGAAACGCGCTGTTACGCTACTTTGACACCAACGCTCGTGGGTTCGATCCCCACTTCTTCTTATCTTAGTGTTATTCCGTTTCCTAATCCAGTAGGATTGATGGGGTCCGCTACCTAAGCCTGAAGATTTCGCTAAGATAATAATTTTGACATGGAGCGACTGCCGCCAACTCCACAACCCAAAAGAGGGAAAATCAGACTTTCCTTAGGTTAGGTCACACGGCTTTAGAAATATACTGTCTTGGAGGTGCGATTAATCCTCTGTTGACGGTGTGACGTTCCTTAGTAGTGACGTTAGGGTTTCCTCACGATGTTTTCCGTCACCGCAAATTGTACATAATACCGGAAACACGAACATAGTGGTACAAGTCCATGCCAAGATTAGGTACTATCCATCTAGGATCCAGGGACCGTCGCATAAATTGGTTGTCTCTTTATCCACTATATAACATTGCTCGACCCATAATTAGGTGTCCCCTAACTGTAAAGAAAAGCATTGTTAAAGACAAGAATATATAGGACATAGTAAGGCATACGCTCAAATGGAGAGCAACTTGTACGCACCCAACAACACCCTGTCAATGAAGTAGTACAGGGCAAAATTCTGTGCTGGATTGTAGTACTGTATAATACAACAGGGGGCTACTTTAGACCGTGCTGTTGGTTAATATAGGTATACCAATTTTTGCAAATGTACGGGCCTATGTGTAGCCTTGAGGCCTTTTTTGATGTACACTTTTTACCCAGGTTTTTTATACATATTTAGGTATTACGCTATATATCGTCTTTGGACTTATTTGCCACTAAAAGATTAAGTAT
Source organism: Pyralis farinalis (assembly GCA_947507595.1). Classification (NCBI taxonomy): domain Eukaryota; kingdom Metazoa; phylum Arthropoda; class Insecta; order Lepidoptera; family Pyralidae; genus Pyralis; species Pyralis farinalis. The sequence continues at coordinate 35,688,969 of OX382265.1, forward strand.
ATAACAATATTAAACAACACAAATGCAACATATCTCGTGATCACTCTTATTTATACATTGACAACAAAAATGTGAATTCCCTTATCTACAGTATCTATTTTCTTTTTCAGATATTAAAACCCTCAAATACATTACTCAATCGCCTGTCAAGATTACTAAAACTAACCACTGCAGAAGACGTTGCCTTCTCCCTTGTGCTAAGGAAAAACTCTTCAAAGCCGGAAATCGTATCGCTAGCAAAGCAACATCTTAAAAAAAGATTTTTCGATCTCGTCCAGTGCTACCTTGACGCAGGTAGGAGGAAAGAAAATACGAGTATATATTGCAATTATTTTTTCATCAGTATTTAAGTTGTATAGCGAGTAAATATTGTTTGCAGAGCGTGGTCACCAGGCGGAGCGTGCAGGCCTCCAGGAATGCAGCCCTGAAGTTTTGCAAACTCTGCTCACGAATCTTGCTAATGAGACGCTAGCAGCTGTGACCAAAGACTTGTTTCTGTTGCGATTACGGGGTGATTTCCCTCGCGAAGTAGTACCTATCGTGTTAGCGCCGCTGCTCTACCCCGACGATACACAAACTCCTCTCGTGGAAATGACCACAGCTGACGATATGACAGCCGCAATGATGGACAATTCACTAGCAGAAATCATCCGAGACATTGGCTACTCCTTCACATCGACGGTAGAAGAATGTAAAAACAACATGCTAAACTTCGGCGCCCGGGAGCCTACGGCGCTGGATGTGGCCAGAATGATATCCATGATGGTACGGTATCACGCCACAATTCAGGATGGGCCGCAAATACAAACACCGGGTAATTTCTGGATGAGTCATGAAACCAAAAAAGACCCAATTACTCATGGACACGGCGAATGGAACGCCGAAGTATTTGTACAGACATTGAAGGAATTGGCTTCCAATTTAAATTGGAAAGAAGTGATATTGCAACTGGATCACTCTGAATTCATAGTGCCAGACCGACAAGGACTGAGCTTACTCTTCACCATACTTCGCCTGGGGCTGCAGAGCGCTGGCTATCCAGCAAACATATTCCCCGTAGACTACTTGTGTCGTAGATGGACTAATTTAGACGGCCAGATGACCCTAATCAGCAATATCATCAAACACCCTGATATTTTCTGTTTTGCCGATCACCCTTTTCATCCGGTATCCATAGATCTTTTAAAATCTCCTCCTGAGATGGACAATAAAGAGATAGCAACATGGCGAAGTCTATACTTAATAGAGCTCCTGTTGCACGTGGCGGAGCGGGGCTACTACATGCAAGTGCACGAGTTGTTCAAGTTTCCACTGCAGCATTGCCCGGATATCTTGCTGCTAGCACTTCTCCAGATTCCGCCACCTGTAACAGTGTTTAGACAAGAACTACTCACAATGCTGATTCCCATTTTCTTGGGTAACCATCCAAATTCAGGAATAGTACTACATCACGCGTGGCACACCCAGAATCCCAACATAAAACCTATTATTATGCATGCGATGGCAGAGTGGTACATAAGAGGCGAGAGCGATCAATCGAAATTATCAAGAATATTAGACGTTGCACAGGATCTAAAGGCCCTGTCTCTGTTATTGAACGTACAATCATTTCCATTCGTAATTGACTTGGCATGTTTAGCGTCTCGAAGAGAGTATCTCAAACTAGATAAATGGCTAACGGATAAGATTAGGGACCATGGCGAGACATTCGTGTCAGCGATGGTGAAATTCTTACAAAGAAGATGTCCTCAAATATTAGGGAAAGGGCCCGAGGAGCAGTTGCCGAAAGCGGCTCAGCTGCCAAATGAAACCATTGCCACGATGCTAGCGTGCTTGCAGCTCTGCATCCAGAATGTGCAACCGGAGCTGCAAGAAGCGATTTACAATGTGATAACCAGCTGTCAAACCCTGATGCTAAGCAAGAGGCAGAGTATTGCCGGCATCGCTCGCCCACACACCCGGGTGATTGAGACGCCGTTCAACCCTGCAGGCTTAGGCGGGCAGTTGTTCACTCCTCATGTGGAGTCCATAACCAATTTGACCACGAACGTAGCGAACATGAATCTAGGCGCACCGAATACAACTTTCGCCATGCCAGGAACTTTAGGCCCACTAGTAACTACTCCAGGTTCGCCATCAAGATTGATGGGGGCAGGTCCGAATAGCCCTTTCACGATGATGCCGTTGCCCCATAACACTAATGTTGCCAACATGGGAGCGCTAGCCCGGATGGCACCCGCTCCAGCAATGGACAAACCCCGTATTCCAGATCCCATACATTTCCCAGAGATCATGCACAATGTTACAAAAGAAATTGAGGATGAAGCGAATGGATACTTCCAACGAATTTATAATCATCCACCGCATCCCACGCTTTCCATCGACGAAGTGTTGGATATGCTAAAGAAATTCCAAGATTCTAATAACAAAAGGGAACGGGAGGTGTTCTCATGTATGTTACGTAATCTATTTGAAGAATACAAGTTCTTCCCACAATATCCAGATAAAGAATTGCACATAACCGCTCAATTATTTGGTGGCATCATTGAAAAGGGTTTGGTTCCAAGTTACGTTTCATTGGGCTTAGCCCTGCGTTTCGTGCTTGATGCCTTACGAAAACCGGAGGGTTCTAAAATGTACTATTTCGGCATAGCAGCACTGGACAGATTCAAGTCGCGTCTGAAAGATTATCACAAGTACTGCGAGCATGTGAGAGCTATTCCGCATTTTAGCGAGTTCCCTCCACATTTGATTGAATATATTGAATATGGACTCCAGAGTCAAGAACCGCCTACTAAACCGCAAGGGCCGGTGTTACCGACTAGCCTGGCAGCTGTCCTCAACCAGAGTGCTGGTGTGACAGTTTCAGCTCCTTACAGGTATGTATAGCATTTGATTTAAGATATTTACATAAGAAGATAAGTTCGATGGTTTATGAAATATGTGGCTTATGTTAGGTATTACCATTACTTAATGCCGTGCTTGTCGGTGTACCGCTAACCTGGACCTATATGAACATAGAGGTCTAGAGCACAGTAAATTGTCATATTACAAATCCTGATATGTTGGCATACAAGCGACATCTTATGAATATTATTCAACATTGGTCGAGTTGGATAGATATAGTTACTACACTACTGGACAAAAAACATTTGTTGTGTGCATGAAATTGCCCATACTGGTTTGTGTTTTTTTTTGTATTTAACGTATGTATTTGTATTTAAAAATGTAGCGTCTATTAAGATATCTTGTACTGATAGTATCAGCTTGGCTTAACTTATAACAATATAGCGCCGTGGAATATTCCGAAAAAACAAAATGAGCGGATAAATTAGTGAAAATGTGTTATGTTCACAGGGCGGTAGTATGCGCGCATTCATCTATCTCTTCAATATCGAAAGTGACAAATGCAGGTGGCATGAGTAGCCGGCCTTCCATCGCGAACGCTACCAATATCGATACGCTACTCACTGCCACTGACAGGGAGGAGAAGATCAACTCTCCGCCTGAAGCAATCCAGGATAAGACAGCCTTCATTTTCAACAACCTCAGCCAGTTAAATCTTCAAACGAAGTGTGAAGAACTCAAGGAAATAATCACCGACGAATACTATCCATGGCTGTCACAATACCTAGTCATGAAGAGAGCATCTATCGAACTCAACTTCCACGCTTTGTATTCTAATTTCCTTGACGTTCTCAAAATACGCGACATCAACAAGATGGTTACTAAAGAAACATATCGAAACATCAAAGTTTTGCTACGTTCAGACAAAGGCATTGCAAACTTTTCTGATCGGTCCCTGCTGAAAAATCTTGGTCATTGGCTTGGCATGCTGACCTTAGCCCGCAACCAGCCTATTTTGCATGTAGATATCGACCTAAAAGCATTGTTGCTCGAAGCATACCATAAAGGCCAACAGGAGTTGCTGTATGTTGTGCCGTTTGTCGCGAAGGTTCTAGAATCATGCGCCAAGAGCATAGTGTTCAAGTCTCCGAATCCCTGGACGATGGCACTCATGAACGTATTAGCAGAATTACACCAAGAACCGGATTTAAAACTGAATCTGAAGTTTGAGATAGAAGTGCTTTGCAAGAACCTGAGCCTGGATATAGCAGATCTGAAGCCATCCATTTATTTGAAAGACCCGGAGAAGCTCCGGTTGATCGAATTCCAACTTTCGCAGCCAAAACAAAACAAGGAAGTTGCAAATGCGATGGCGCAAGTGAATCAAGTGATAGTTGCGACCCCACAATTACAAATGATGCCGCCTCCGCCGCCTATGATCCCAGCGGAGGAACTAACTGCCACCGCGGCCACGCCAACCAGCGGATTAGTACCCAGCGACGCCAACCTCATGGGAGTCCTAGGTCTGCCTGAGCCCCGGTTCAGTTATCTCGATGTTAACGTGTCATCCACATCGGCTTTTGGCCAAAAGATCTGCTTTAACCCCCATATCATATTGTTCCAAAATTACCCACATTTGAAACAGTTCGTGAAGCCTGCAATTGAGAGGTCCATCCAAGAATGGATTCACCCGGTAGTCGACAGGTCAATAAAATATGCACTGACCACTTGTGAACAAGTAATAAGGAAAGATTTCGCCTTGGATCCCGACGAGGTTAAGATGCGAACTTGCGCTCATCACATGATGAGGAACTTGACAGCAGGCATGGCGATGATCACCTGCCGGGAACAGATAATTAGCACCATCAGCACCAATTTGAAGACAGCTTTCATCACAGCTCTCATGCCTACAACCCCACAACAGGTAAGTCCTATTCTTGCAAAACAGGATTACACTTTTCGTTTCTAAAATCGCGAATGCGAACTATATATTCAACAAGAATTTGTAGTTTTAAATCTATGACGAAAGTTTCAAATAGTTAATTTTTCCAGGAAATCATTGAAAGTGCCGCAGCTGTTCTCGCGACTGAGAACATGGAGCTAGCATGCGCTTTCATTCAGAAGACAGCCGTCGAAAAAGCTCTACCCGAACTCGATAAAAGATTGATGAACGATTACGAATTGAGAAAGCTCGCACGTCAGGAAGGGCGTAGATACTATGACCCAGTCGTTCTTACATATCAGACTGAAAGGATCGCAGAGAGAGTACGCTTGCGAGTTAGTGGCCCGTCAGACATTCAGATCACTGTATACGAAGAGTTTGCATGCAATATTCCAGGATTCATGCCTGTGCGTGATGCTGGGATGTTTATACCCAAGCCCTCAGCTCAGGATCAGATACCACAGCTGACCTTCAGTCAAGTTATGAACCCTACTCAGGTGTGTAAGAATAATTACCTTACTTTCATGAATAACAAAACTAGCTAACATTGTGAGACTCGAGCTCTACCGAACAGAAGCCTACCTCACTCAGGGAAACTCAAATAAAGTTCTGGTAAAAAGGTGATGTTTTAAACAGTTATATTTAATAAGTAGCCTTACCCAAAATTGCAGCTAAATAACTGCTTTAACCTGGGTTTTTTTCCTGTGAGTAAGTAAGGTTGTCAGTTTAGACATGGTACAGTAACATCTTCATTATTTCGTCATATTTGACTAGATTCTCATTTTTAAATTTTCTTTACTTTGATGGCAACCCAAATAAATACTACTAGAAGTTCTTGGATATTTTCGGATCCAGCGATATTTTATCTGCAATTCGGTGACTGCCAATCATGAGCTCCATATATTCTCTTCACTTCCTGATCTTCTCAAATTTGTTACATGCGTCTGAACCAGCGGAGTCGAGACGATTTCCGATCTTGCTATATTTTTTGCGATCTAGTTAGGGGCTACCTTTGCCATTTTTGAATACTCTAAACTTCCATCTTGACAAATAGTTGTACCCAGAATACTCTTTACATCTGTGTCAACGGGACTTCAAATCTGATTTAAAGTAATCATTTCTTTTTTATCTCTGTGAACAGGTATATGGTGCGGACGAAATGACTACGTTAATAAACGTCGCAGAAATGTTCTTAGCCAATTCGGTTGGTGTAGCAACATTGACTGTCCAGGCGGCCAATATGCACTCCTTACTTGAGTGCCTCTTCCTCGCTAGGAGGAACAGAGACATCGTCTCTGGATGCACTCTTCTACAGAAGGTACATATAGTTTAATATCATTTAATATTCTCTTTTTAACATGCTCTGAATACCTGCCTCATTGCAATTACAGTTTCAATCCTATACATGTGCTAGACACTATCCATACAATTTGACAGAACCAGACATTTGTAAATTTAAAGTTATTAATTTTTGAACCACAACAGGAATAAAAGTATATTTTTATGTTTGACCATACCGTTGAATTGAAAAAAAATATCTCGTGCTACAATGTAAGGACGTATCAAACATAAACCTTACTCTTCGATCTGTAAAATATTATCTGAAAGGTCTAATGCTAATAATATATTTGTAACTATGCTATGTCAACCACATAAGACATGAACCTTATGTGGTTGACATGGGATTTGAATGTTACGTTGATGATCCAAATAACATAGACCCCACTGTGGGATCTGTAGTGTATAGCACTGTGATGTAATTTTAATTTTTCCCTTAGGCAGTGGAAGGTCTCCTTGATGGACACATGGTGCACACTGGTGCGAGTACAGACCACGTGGAAATGATGACGCGTTATCGGGACATCCACCTCCGAGTCCTAAAGTTGCTTGAAGATGCCAGAGTCTATGGGCACCTTTGGACTACCAAGCAGATCACTTGCTGCCTCACAGAGTGCAGGGATGATTTAAGATACAACCTCGAAGCAGTGGATTGCCTCATCAGGAATCACTTGGTCAACTTGCATCAAGTATGTACTCAACTTTTTATATTTAAGTAATTAAAAAATTCCAATGCTTGTTTAGCAGTAGTACAGTTTGGAGAGTGTACGCCGTTGCCAGTCTTCTTACGATTGGTGATATCCGCTACCTAAGTCTTAAGGATTTGGCAAATGTATCGATTTTGACATGGAACAACTGCCATTGACCTCCACAACCCAGAGAGAATTGGTATTCTAGATCTGGTGATCGATTAGAGAAACCTTAGCATTCCATATGTTAACCGGGATGGAATGGATCCTAAATAGCATCATGTAGCAGTAGGGAAACTAGCAATGACTTCTATCCATTTTTTTAGTGTTATCCTATTTCCTAACTCCATTTTATGTGGACCAAAACTTCACAATCTTTTGCAGGGTATTTCAGAAGTGATTAATAAAATTTATTATGACCTAAACTATCTATTTACTAAATTAATTATCTCATTTCTACTACCATTGTACACTTTTATTTCTTCTATTTATATTGCTATAATTTTACAGTACGACATCGCACTAGCCCATTTAATGGAAAATGGCAATAATTACATGGCTGTGGCGTTTGCCATGCAACTCGTACAGTTGTACCTTGTTGACGACCGAAACAACATGTACGTCGGCGAATCAGACCTTTACCACACGACCGAGATGCTCGTGCGCATAATGACACACTCGAGACAGCCACCGCCGGAGGGCCTTGGCACCCTGATTGAAATGGTGAGGGTGAATCAGGACCCCAGCGCTTATCTTGGTGAGCGGTCCCCGTTGGGGCCCACAGCGCATATACACTCAGGAATCATGTCAGTCCGTGTGAGTATATAATTGTTTATTTTAAACACATTTCATAAGGCCCACCTGTTCTTATACTTTCTAGCGTTATCCCTTATGGCACCCATTATCTAAGCCTGAATATTTGGTGAAGGTACTGATTTTGGTATGGTACAACTGACAGGGGAAATGGCACCTTTCTTAGGGTTGGTCATCTGTCTTTCGAAATATAATACCTGGGCGTGCGGGTTTCCTCACTCTCTATTCCTTCAAGCAAGTGGTATTTACAAATATGTTCATAAATCCAAAGCCACTTTTGTGGTAATAACCACACCTTCAACAACGCTGTAACAGTCGAGGGTTAATGCATGGATTGTAAGACTGATTAGGTAATACTTTTTACATTTTAGCCACCGATGGTTTAATAAAGAGTTTCTCCTGAAAATTGTCAGTTGGGTTTTCGAAATTAACTTAACCACTATTCAATCTGCCGTTGAATCAAGTATGTGCATAATTCTGTGATTTAAGCAGCTCCCTAACCGCACGTCGATTACAGCTAATGCTAACATACTAGCGATTCGTTACCGATTAGTAAATAACTCTCAAAAAGCCAGCGAGCATGTTTAATTAGGAATAAGCCATTCTTGGAAAGTATCTAATTACATTATTTGGTTTCCTGTTGTTTTGTTGTGATTCGGTAAATGACCGTCACCATACTAGGAAGTTCCTTGAGAAAAGATGCGATAGCAGCGCACCAGAAAATTCGTCTTGTAAACATATGAGCTAGTAACTAACCTGTTCCAGCTCTTACGATGTACATAAGTCTTAAAGTTGATGCGTAGTTTAAAAGAAGCAAGTGAACTAACTGACAGCGCGAAATAGCTATTTTAATTGCAAATGTCTTGCAGATATGTGTTACGTGGACAGATTGGCCTTCCTGTTTTCGCGTGTATAGCGTCTCGCAGACACTTGTTAGTTTATCACAAATGTCGTGGTCTCATATATATGTATATGTTTTCTTATCAATATTTTTTTTTGTTCTATCAGACGCGTGACTACGATGATCCACCTGGCCTTCAAGAGAAGACTGAGAACCTGTTACGGGAATGGAGGAATGTACTTCTTAGCCCGCTCACGGAAATTGATCTCGCCCAAAACTTCAATGTCTACGTCCACCGTATGAATATGAATGGCATTCTCAAGTCAGATGATATGATCACCAGATTCTTTAGAATTGCCACACAGAAGTGCATAGAGAATGTCTATCAGCTCCTGAACGAAGAGAGACTGAATCCGCCCCCAACGCCACCGAAGAAGGAAAAGTATTATTCAATGTGCGATTCTTTCATCAAACTGGTGTCCTTGCTCATCAAAAATACTGCCGACAGCGGAAATCCGACGCCAAAACTCAATCTACTCAATAAGGCAAGTGATTGTATTGTCTTGTATAGCTATATATATATTCAAATAGCATCTGGCGCCGCGCGTTTTGTAAGTTATATAAGCCTATACCGATGCTTTGGTTCCTTATGCTGTGAAGTCTTTTGTTGTTAATATAAAAATGGATAAATTGCCTTACTAGAGCTACGTTTATAGTACACATTGGACCCTACTTAAAGTGAAAACTAATGATTTCATATCCCAACAGATTTTGGGTATCATTGCTGGATGGTTGCTGACCGACCATGAAGACCACGGAACCAACTTCCAACAGCTACCATACCACCGTCTGCTGCTGATCTTGTTCCTAGACATGAATATGGCAGAGCCTGTCCTAGAATCAATGAACTATCAGGTACTTACTCAATCAATGTAACCGTTATTTGGAGTATTGAATAAGTTTTTGTAGTGTTATTACACATGTACAGTATTATACATGTGATCTAAAATCGATAAATAAAATACGCTTCTAGAAACTATTATGCTGTCACATGTGAGAGACAGTAGTTTCAAAGTACCTCTGATATAAGAGGGTCAGCATCCAAACGAGAGGTCGTAATATACCCCACAAGTTTCGGCTTTTTTCATACTCTTACGAGATCTTACCCTAAATATCTGTATAGGGAAGTAAAGAACCTTATATATGACCTTAGTCAAATAACAACTCTGGGAGAATTGTTTTCCTGTGAGTGAGTAAGGTCATCAGGGCTTATACAGAAGTGTGACAGTGACAGGTGGACTGTTAGATGTCTAACCGCTACCAACGACATGTCTGTCTCCTCTCTGTGACGTATGACATACGGCGAAGATATATCAAATTGAATATAGACGATAGGGTCTGACATCGGTGTCTTCTATCAAAGTTGCCTTCGTGGGGACTCCCCATGGGTTGCGCTTCTTGTCCAACAAATTCATAAAATCCGCTATTCATGGCGTGTTCATACAAGCAGCTTACATATCATGAACAGCAATGCTAGCGTCTTGCTCTGTGCTGTTCACGACCCTTTTTTTGATCGTATATAATACATTGTATATGATAGCACAGAGAACAAATTTAGTAGGATAGTAGTAATATGTTTTTATATCAAATTTTCTCCAGCTACAAAAGAAAGGAAACCAAATTTGAACCCCTATAGGCGACCTGATCTCCATGAAATACTATAGAAGAAAATTTGAAAACATTATTATTAGAATTAGCTTTTTATACTACTATAAAGCTAATCCTTCCTCAATTGCTTGTCAAAATTTACCTTTACTGCACTTCTGTTTAATGTTACATAAATACTATTTCTACTGTGTTTTTGTTCATGTTCATACTGTTATTTTTTTAAGATTATAACTATATGTATAAACTGCGTTTTGTTCAGGTTCTCACTGCGTTCTGTCATACTCTACGAATCATTCGGCCAAGCAATGCTTCAGGCTTCTGCTACTCATGGCTCGAACTGGTCGCACACAGGGCCTTTATCAATCGCGTGCTGGCAGTCACTCCTCAGCAAAAGGTATGAAAGAATTAAGAAGAATATACATTTTAAATTTGTTTTACTTGTCTAACTCTTGAAGTTTTACAATTTGATTACATTTATGGCTATATATTAGTAAATACATATATTATTGTATAATGTAGTAATGTAATGTTATTACCTTATTGACAAAATAAAACGTAAGTTCAGGCTGATCAATTTGATAGAGCTAAGCGTAAACCAATCGTAATGGAAATTAAAATGATAGCGTAGGGTTGTTAAATATTAATTTATCTCCTCAGCTTTCAGTCAATTCAGCAGACAATTAGCTGTATATATATAAACTCAGGAGAAAAGAGTTCAGTAATAACTGATCGTAGCCAGTTTACTAGATCGCAACTATACATGCTCCTCTTATACCCATACCAATGAAATGTTTTACTACGTTTTAATGAATTCACAATCGGATACTTCTGGTTGGGTCAACATACCAACACACCTTCTCCAACGCCCACGAGATCTTTGTTCCTATTATTAATTTATCTATGTCGCTGATTCCGCCACCTCTTAGGCAAGCTAAGGTTAACCTGTTTAAAAAGGTGGAGTTCTGACTGTTCCTACTAATTACGAACCGATTTTTATGCTGCCTATGCGCTACAGAGTGAGCAAGTGGACTGTATTTATAAAGAGGGTCGAAAAATGGCAAAGCAAGACACGTTCTTTGAGGTAAAAGGGTATAATAATCAAATATAGAAAGATACAAGCGATCCGTACGCGAACATACAAGCGAATCCCCAACGCCCGACACCACACGTTCACAAACGTACAAATTAAAAAGAAAGATGTAAAATAAGTAAAAAAAGGTTGCATTCGGCAACACTACCTATATTTGGAAAATGATGAAGATAATTTTTAGTCGTCTAATAAATTATTTAATATACTTTCTAAATACACTTTAGAATGTGGCTCTAGGCAAGGGGTTTCCACTGAAGATGCCGTCGCGTCCATGACCTCACTTGTAGTTGACCAAATTAATCATCATCATCCGAGCGTTAATCACGGTCGCGTATGCTTTCGCTTTGGAGACCAGGATTCGCTAAACGGTTACTAAACTTCTTCGAGTGTTATTCCGTTTCCTAAAACAAAACTGAAATTGTGACTATCGGAGAGATTTTATTTTAGATTAGAGGGATATTTTAATAAAAATTTACAGTATTTTTCATTTCAAAATTCTTTTCATATTAATATTTTTTAGGACTTTTATTAGGATAATTTCGTTTAGTATTATTAGAACTATCGCATGCTTATTTATCTTTTTCTTTGTTTGTGAATAAAATTGATTGATTGATTCACATTTGTGTGCAGGGCTGGGGAATGTATTCAACTTTGCTGATCGACCTATTCAAGTATCTCGACCCCTTCCTACGGAATACCGAGCTTGCGGCGCCGGTCATGATGCTCTACAAGGGCACATTGAAATTGCTTCTGGTGCTGTTACACGACTTCCCAGAATTCCTGTGCGACTACCATTACGGATTCTGTGACGAAATACCTCCAAATTGCATACAGATGAGGAATTTGATCTTGTCGGCATTCCCTCGCAACATGCGTTTGCCTGATCCATTTACGCCTAACTTAAAAGTGGATCTGTTGGCTGAGATTTCGCTGCCGCCACGTGCAGTCATCAACTATGCTACTATTCTGCCATCTTCGCAGTTCAAGAAGGACCTGGATGCATATCTAAAGGCGCGTGCTCCAGTAACGTTCCTCTCTGAGTTAAGAGGGAATATGCAGGTTTGTTCGTATTGTAGTAATATATCATTTAGTTTAGAACTCAGAAATCAACTTAGGAGGCATCATCTCCTTACCGTCTGACCAAATTTATTATATTATACATGTTTTTCCCCAATTTAATTGTTCCTTTCTATGCTAATAAAAATGGATGTATCTGTGTTCAATAATATACCTATCTATTGTAATTTATTTAAAAAACGCACCGTGGTCGCTTGCATTGTTGCCTTTCAATGCAACACCCACGGTAGTTCTGAAATGACGTAGTAAATATGTTGATAGAACCAAAGTTCTTTATTTAACGAAACTGGATCGTGAGATTTATGGGTACTAGACAACTGATAAACATACGTAAATACATTTTTTTTTTGTAAATACATACTTATTATACATAGAAAATACCCAGACCAATACAAACAGACATGTTCATGCACACAAATGTTTGTACTGTGTGGGAATCGAACCCACGAGCGTTGGTGTCAAAGTAGCGTAACAGCGCGTTTCACCACTGCGCCACCGAGCTCGTCAATGGAAGTCATACAAAGTTATTTTTAATGTCTTTAACTACTTCCGTATAATAAGTAGCTAATTAGTTTCATCATGTCTAGGTGCTAAATGAACCAGGTCGTCGTTACAACAGTCAGTTGATGAATGCCGTGGTGCTCTACGTGGGCACTCAGGCCATCGCTCACATTCGCTCCAAGGGCCAGACACCGAACATGTCTACGATTGCCCACTCCGCTCATATGGATATCTTCCAGAACTTCACGGTCGACTTCGACTATGAAGGAAGGTAAGTATCTATCTATATATCATCTAATATATAAAAATGAATGATTGTCTGTGTGTCCTCTATGGACTCAAAAACGGCTGGGCAGATTTTGATGAAATTTTCAGTGAATCTTCAGGTTAGCCCAGCAGGTGATCCTGTGAAGTTTGGTAGCGATCATATCACCCGTGGGAAGCCAGGGCGGATAGCTAGTACTGAATAAAAATGTTTTTGTTTTATTAGGGTTACACATTTCTGTTGTTGAGAGCTCGATGGCGTCGTTGTCGTTCTAACCGAACACGCAGGTTAAGCAACGTCGACCGCAGCCGCCTGTCTATGGATGGGTTTATCTATCTCGAGTCTGTCCGTGCTTCGAAGGACACGATAAGCCGTCGGTCCCGGCTGTTGTCGATAGATGGCAGTCGTTAAGCGAAGACCATAGCCTTCGGGGCTTGAAAATACTGGCCTCCGTCAATCCGCATTTGAGCAGCGTATCCCAGCAGTGGGATGAGCAACGGTTGATGTGGTGAAACACTTTTCTGTTGTGTCATCTAGTTCTAACTTAAGCAAAGCTTTGCTATGAGTAGTGGACAAATGAACGTATGTGAATACCTTTTTTTTAAAACAAGATCTGTTCTAAGATTTGTCGTAGATGTTTTAATATATTTCACCTCCACATCAAATACAAAAGCCGAATGGCATAAATAAATTGTGTTATTCTATTTATTTAATAGAATATAATGCAAACGCTAGTTACAACAATGAAAGACGATTGTATGAAGAGAGGTTTACAATTGAATGTGAAGAAAACCAAGATAATGGTATTTGAAAGAGAGACAACCAGAACGAACACTAGGATTACGGTTGATGATGTAGTGTTGGAGCAAGTGAATTGTATATCTTGGAAGCGCTTATAGCAGCAATGGAAGGTACACCCACCTCTGATGTGGAAAGACGTGTGAGTGCAGCGAATAGCGTGAATGGAGCGTTGGCTAAACTTTTAGGCAGCCGAAATCTAAGCCAGAAGGCACAGCTCGCTGTGCACAATGCGGTGCTAATCCCAACGCTATGGAAGTGTGGGCTGGGTATGGCAGAGAGAGCATGAAAGTAGAATAAATACCGTCGAGATGAGAGCATTGCATAAAATTTGTGGCATAACGCTTGCTGACCGCGTTCGTAATGACGACGTAAGAGAGATAGTTGGTCTGAAAGAGTGTCGGTGTTAAGATAAGAAACGGCACGCTCCGTTGTTTCAGACATGTAGAGAGAATGCAGGATGAAAGACTGACGTATCATGTATACAGTGCTAAAGTGAAAGGATGTAGGAGCTGAGGAAAACCGAGCCTAACCTACCATGACCAGATTGGTCGTGTTGTGTACAGAAGGGGATGTCAGGAGCCCCAGAAAGCGGCGAACATGCATGAAAAAAGCTATGAATGTCAGAGAAACGAGTGAAGTGTGTAAGGATCGCGTCTTATGGCGCTGGGATCTTTCTGCCTACCCCGCAAGGGACCTGACGTCAAGATATACATACATACATACATATAATCGGGTTACATGTTATATGTATGTCACAGATACGCCCAATCGGTCGGCAATCGCCCTGTAACTAAGCCACTGAACACGTCTCGATGACCTCACTCATTCGCAAGTACACCATTCTACGAAATTGTTATTAGGCTACAATTTTCTCTAAAGTGTATGCATCTCCCCTGGCAGGCTACGGGTAATTAAATATACACACAACCACATCAATCCTTACTCATCCCACTGCAGGGATATAGACCTCCCTCCAAGCGAATGGATTCAGAGCGTACTCTATCACGCTGCTCAACCGCAAATTGGCGGAGGCCACTATTTTCGAGTCGACTGTCGACTACATTCGGGATCGATGGCTTAACTTGCCCTCCAAAGCTCGGAGAAACTCATGAAGGCTAAACCCATCCATAGACAAGCCGTCAACGTTGCTCATCTTGCGTGATCGGTTAGAGAAACGCGCAACGACTCCATCCAGTTCCTCAAATAATATATGCTGTTTCTATGCAAGTAAAGCCAGAACTTCGTTTCCTCATGAATGCAGTATGCCATTGACTTGGTTGACACTTAAAGTTCAATTCTGTTACAGGTATCTGTTCCTGAACGCAATAGCGAATCAGCTGCGATACCCCAACAGCCACACACATTATTTCTCATGCTGCCTGCTGTACCTGTTCGCTGAGGCTAATTCGGAGGCGATCCAGGAACAAATCACACGGATGTTGTTGGAGAGGCTGATTGTGAACCGACCGCATCCGTGGGGCCTGCTGATCACCTTCATTGAGCTTATCAAGAACCCGTTGTACAAATTTTGGAGACACGAGTTTGTCCATTGTGCGCCAGAGATCAAGAAGTGAGTAATTAAGTTAAATGAATATTTTTTTATTTATATAATAAAGCAAGATCTTAGTTAGGTAGATAATTTTTATGCTGTAGCCTCGTTAACCTGACACTTGTACTACTTAGCATTATCCCGTTTCGGATTAGCAGGGTCCGGAACCTAAACCTAAGGATTTGACGAAGATACTGATTTTGACATGGAGTAATTACTGTCAGACCTCCACAACTCAAATGGAAAGCCTAACTTTTCCTAGGGTAGGCTGACTATAGTAGCGAAGTAATATTTTTGTCTTGGAGGAGGGAAGGGATTGGCGGGATCGGCATTCGTGTGACGTCGTAGTGGAAGGAAGCTCACCGCCTGGCGGTTACAAGCTTCTAAAACTGTTTTCGATTGAACTGAAGTTATATAAAGGGAAATATAAAAGTAACCTGCTTAGATGTTAATCCAGGGCACTTTTTATTTGTCCGCAATTTGTGTAAACTTTAGCCAAATGCCATCTGTTTTTATACGTTAAAGATAAACAAATATCTGTACATATTCACAAACATTAACTTTTATTATATTTGTAGAAACTTTATAAGAACAAGAAAAGTATACATAAATAGATTTAAACGTAATTTGTGCGCAATCACTGCCAGTTAGTTCATGAGAACTATTGCCGGCCAGCACCCACCGACTAGTGCCGCTGACTTGTATCTGCTGATGGTAGTGTAGTGCGTGCCAGCCTGTGCTTAGATAGTTTAGATCTGAGATCCAACGTGAATTAAGATTGAATATATTTGTATTTATTTTAATGTGTTTGCATTGTCAGGTTGTTCGAGTCCGTAGCACGATCCTGCATTGTTGAGAAGACGGGTGTCGAAGGGGGTGGAAGGGAGATAGGCGAGTAGCGTCGCGCCAATTGGGAGTCCGCACGACATTCGCACATATTTTATAGCTATGTCGATATGGGTGAGTTTCTTTCGTATTTCTTCAATTTACAACATCGAGAAACAAAGAAGCATATGACTGTGACTGGAGAACTATAAATATTACACCATCGGTCGTCAATCCTATTGATAATTGTAAAAATGAATACAGAAACCTATTTAGCAGTGACAGAAGGAATGCCACTTATATGGAGGGACGTGTGAGTGCAGGGAACAGTGTGAAATGAGCGTGGGAATACTTTTAGGTGGCCTAGTGCTGAACAAGAAGGCACAACTCGCTGCACACGATGTGCTAGTCCCAGCGCTGACGTATGGAAATGAAAGCAGGAATGATAGAGAAGCGCAAAAGTTACTCTAGTTTGAATAAACGCAGTTGTAACGAACATGTAGAAAGTTCACCAACTTGCTCTGTATTATCCGGTGATGTTAGGAGCCCTAGGAATCGGTAAACGTGTATGAAAACAGCTATGAATGTTAAAGAAGCGACCAAGGTGTGTAAGGACCGTGTCTTATGGCGCTCGGTTCTCTCTGTGCACGCCGTAAGGGACCTGTGGGCCAATTCTGCTAAATAACTGCAACTGCACGTTTACGCCTGTCACTTGAGTCGTGCAGGAATAGTGCAGTGCCGATAGGTGTATTCTACTAAAATATCCTGCACTGCAACTGCGCTGGAACTGCGCGTATGCTGCACTGCAACGGCACTGCAACTACGCTGCAACTGTCCGTATCCTGCAAGTAAACTACTTAAAACCTGAAATGTTGCCATATTTCAATCTAATAAAACTGAATTTTTATTTAATGTTGACTATATATTTAATGTTGGTTGCCGGAGTGGATGTATTTCTAACCGAAAAGAGCTTTACTTAATTATATTTATCCACAAACATCTCCCAAAACAAAGCAAATATAATTCACCGCCTCAGAATATTAATTTCACTTCGCAAAAGTTGCGCAAGAGTAACGTTAACAAAACTGCAAGTAAACTCCTTCAAAACATCTGTCACCGGTATACAAATGTCAAAACAATTTATCAGAATACGATTATATTGCAGGAAACGTGCAGTTGCAGTGCAGGTTTTTTAACAGAATAGCGATTCATTTACTGCAACATTCCTGCAACGTCGCTGCTGTCAGATCGTTTAACAAAATACCGAAACGTCAAAATGTACGCATTTTGACACACGCCGCGCTGCAGTGCAGTTGCAGTTTTTAGTAGAATCGGCCCACTGACTTGAAGATAAAAGAAGCATGTGGTTGAAAATAGATAAGCCTTACTTCAAATTATACTTCTTCGACTTATAGCCAATTGATTGATCGACTGTTGATATGTGCAAAATCTTTTTAGCGTTTACTTTTAATCAATCTATATATCTGTAACTCCACTCTCGAGTCCCTTGCAGGGTAGGCAGAGAGAACCGAGGGTCTCATGACTCGACCTTTACGTACCTCACTCGCTTCTTTAGCTTACATAATTAAATATAACATCATGCACGCTCGTCGGTTCCTGGGGCTCCTGACCACATCTGATAAAACACGATACCTATTTGGTCCTGGTAGGAAAGTTTAGTTCATCCATTTTCTACTTTCACAGTGTGTATATCTTTAAAAATAACTTATAATGATATACATTTGCAGGCTCCCAAACTGGCAAGGCGCTGTTCCCTCAGCACTACCAGCATCCTGAACCTCAGCCAACCTCTCAACCACCCAAAACACAGCCAAAGGCATGGAACAAACTCTTCATGTAAAGTGCTACTAGTGTGGACTGCATATACATACAAACATTACAAGTAAATAGTTTATGCCTCGGATTCGACAAGCAATATCTAATTTAAGGAAATTCATGCTGATGCAGAAATTCCGCTCTGGAAATTTCGATGCTGGTTCTCCGCAGCGGGATAATACAATTAAATCAACAGACAATAGTGCATACAAGTAGTAATTAACAAATTTTATTCAGAAACAAGTACACAAGCAATACAATTTCAAGTGAAAAGTGCTGATTTCTCAGATTACTCGAGCAATTTCTAATTTAAGGCAGCGTCCTGTGGATTTCGTGTGTGTAATACAATGTAGTGTGTGACATAAATGAACCAATCCCATTCAGGAACAAGTACACGTGCAAACATTTAAAGTGCTGAGCGAAAACCTCCGAGTAAGCGAGCAATACCTAATTTAAGACAAATTTCCGTTGAGAGATAATACAAAGTATATCTACACCTATAGTGCGTACAATTAACATAATTAATGCAAATCCCCTTCGGGAGCAATTTTAGTTGTCACAGAACAACATTTATTATAGAATAATTGTTAAATTATAAAAAAGGTGTTCTATTGAAAATGTTGAGTACTACTGTATGAAATAACTGGTTTCTCAGCTGCATAGTTCAACGTAAAATTGTTTCATGTTACCTAAAATAGTGAAATTGCTCCAAGGGTTGATTTCTGTGATTAAGTTACATGTTGTATAAATGTATTTTAGACTGTAATAGCCTGACCTGTTATAATGATTGGATAGATTGTAGTTATAAGTGACACTAGTTGTTAACAAATAGTGATGATGGATTCTTACTTAACATTGTGTAGTTCTGATTCTGTCTCTATCTGCCGATCAACAATTCACATCTCGGCTGTCGCCTGCCACATAAGTCTGTGAGGTTTGAGGATGTCTGAGCAGTCGTTCTGGAAGGTTTTGGAAATTCTTATTTTAACATCAAAACATGAATGTTAACACAAACACGAGTTACTTTAATCCATAACTTACATTTGAAATTTTATTAATAATTACATTTACAATAGGTATACCCTCTTCGGCTGTTGAAATTCACTACCGTAAGTAAGGAAACTTCAACTGAATTGTGTTTTTAAACTGTTTTGTTGATTGTAAATAATTCATTATGTATGTTCACTTTTCAATTTTATACCTACTAACAAAGGTTGTGAATTGTCTTATTATTGCATGCCATATTGCATAAATATACAATTGCCTCTCTGGACTTCGGTTGACTTTTCGTTTCGGACTTCGGTCTGACTATATCAATTTATTAGGTTTAAATTTGTTTTTGTAATTTTCATTGGTGTCAATTCTAATTATAAAGGTGAATTCAATTTTACATATCCCATTTTATTTGTTTTCTTTTCAATTATCTTAGTTGGTTTATTTTGCCTATGACAATTTTAGCCAGCCAATAATACCTCGGTTTGTGTTTCATATTTTAAATTTTTTTCTGCGACACATGGTAGGGTAAAGTTATTTTTGTTAAAACTTCATTAGGTGTGCTTGGAATCAGTAACTTTTTATGTGCATTCATTCATGCAGGTGATAATGTCTACATTTGTGGTCTTTCTTTATCATGCAATTGTTTTTTTTTAATTTGTAGCATAGTCTTGTGTATCTATTTCAATACTCTAGATTAAATTAGTGCATTTTGCCGTATATAACTGATGTGCAAACATGTTACTTACAACAAACCTCTATCAGTACAGTTATTGTAAATGATTGCTGATGACGCTCAGAATAGTATTATATATACGGTCTTAGTTAGTGCCTTTCAGTGCCCTATTCATTGACGTTTGCAATACCTGTAAATTAAATTCAATATAATAGTAGCAATAAAATTGTTGTAAATGGCAGTGACGGGCCATATGTGTAATGTGAATAGGCTCTGTGCCCCTGCTGTGAATCGCTGTACAGTGTACCAACAGGACACCCCAGATCTTGTTCAGCTTAGTTATCGCTAGAGGCTCTATAATATACATCCCATTCATAAGTACAGTCTGTTTGTGACTTATAATAGGGGCATTGATCATGTATATATTATTCATTGAGCGCATCAAACTGATTTGTATGTAAACTTTGTTCTCGTGCATGAATTGGCATAAAAATAGTATTGAAATATACATATATGTATAAGTATGTGCTGGAGTCAATGTGACACGAGGTAATATAAGTCCAGTTCTGGATGTGGCACTTAATTGACAAGAACCGTACCATTAGATGACATAGCAAGTGGGCATGTATCTATGTAGATTACAGTTTTGGGCTAAACCCTTGGGAATATTTTCTTTCTCTGGAATGAAGTTAATACCACCAATCCACCCCAATCCGTAGTTATCTCATTCCTAGGATAAGAATCGCCCTTTAACTGAGGGAATTTAGAGCATACTCCACTATGCTGCTCAAATTTCGACTGGGGGAGAATCTCAAGTCCTCTGAAGTCACTGACTTAGTTCTCTACTGTCGTCAATCAAAGCAGAGACCGACAATATTACTATACCAAGTTAATTTAAAATAAATCCATTCAAGTACCACACATGCTGTTTAAATAAGTTGTCTCTCCTCTAAAACTCTATAATAGTTCCTATATGAGTTAATGCTAAAACAATACAACAGCTGAACAGCTATTGAACTGTTGAAAGCCTATTTAAGCAGCCTGCGTGCTACTTTAGTTTTAGTTTTTTTTTCTACATAAAAATGATGTTTCACAATGAATCTGTTCAAAATAATTAATGATTATCCCAATTTTTGCCTCCGTCCATTGTACTCGTGAAATAAATGGTGATATTCATATATTTCTAAATATCCTCAAATCCAGACAATACAAATTTTACGAGGGCCCTATTCTTAATAAATCACAATATAAGTAATAAATTTTAAAATCATTTTATCATGATAAATTCTAAATCTATCCTATAATGACTTGTAAAATTTGATCGTGTGACATTTTTGTTTTAACTCTTGTGCAATAGACTGAATAGAATCCTGACACTACACGCTTTTGAAGCATTCACTTAGATGGTAACTTGAGGCAGTTTTGTTATCACAATATTTCTTTTATCACATTCTTTTCAAAGTGTAAACTGTACAATATGCATGCTTCTTTTCGTGATTTCAATGCTGCCTCATATGTTAGGGCAGGATCGGAGTTATTCCTACCGAATGTACATCTGCCCTCTATCGAAACTAAGTGAATACAACAAAAGTATACTATGACAATAGTGTTATTGAACATACTTTATGTATATAATTCAGTGTTGATAAAAGTGTACCGTTACAATAATAAAATTTGTTAAATTCATGTCTTTCGCTTGGGCATTGAATGCTTAGAGAGCACAGTGGTGTAGTGGTTCATATGTAAGTTAACGTAGTTCACCCGATAATTAATTAGTTCGTAAGGTAAGGAGGGTATGCCATTTTCAACCACACTGCTGAACAAAGAAGATATATTTTCGTGTATTTGACGGGATATGATTAGAATAAGCCGTCAAATGTTTGAAAACGCATCTTTCGCTTTGGGTGAAATGGCTACATGGACTGCTGCAGACCGACGCGGGCTCGTTATGAATCAAATAAAGTTTATGTAGTGGCGCGTCAGTCTGTGCGGAACTTAATGCCTCGCTTGAGTCTTGTTAATCGTTCGCTATGCGCAGTTCGTGTTGGGTAATTGTTACTGTGATTGCATGGGCGCACGATAGGGACAGCGGATACGGGAGTCTCTCAGTCGAGTGATACACAAGCTAGCTGCATACATAAGCTGTGCCGTGACTCGGCCAAGAGGCTGCCGGCTTCCCGTAACCCGTTTCAATAAAAATCGACTGATTAAAATAATCGCAACATTGCGTACTCGAGAAGAGGTGATTTTTTAATAACTAATAGTCCGTAGCGCCATTATGATCGTGCGAGGAGTTTAATCAGCGACCACGCCTGTGTTTCATTCATTATTAATATCTAATTTGTAATTTAAAGTAGGCAAATACAAATGAAATGCAAAATTTACCTGTAAACTTGTATAGATGTGATTTTTTTAATTGTAAGATTAGGTTTAGTGCTAATGATTAGGCTACAATTTGTCATTAAGCCATGTATTCCAATTTTTTAATAATGTCATGTTGTAATAAATAATATTTTTCCATCATTTATGTTGTTTGTTTGGTCTCGTTTCGATGACGTATATTATAACTTTTGATGACATATAAGGACAACTGTTCACATGGAGTTATCATGTTTATAAATAAATTTAAATATTTAGAAACAGTCTTTCTTTATTAAAACAAATAATAAAAAAGGTGTATATCCTCAGTGAATATATTAGAATTTCAGTTCTTGCTCTATTCTTTCTGCGTATTAATTGCTAAACTCGTGCATGTGTAAACTCGTGCCCAATGGGCCGCGTAATATATTTTATTTACTTAATTATTTGTTTCATACGATACTTTTTCTGAAGAAGTATAAGGAAATATCCCATTTGTATCCGATGGATTTTCAGAGGCATGCTAAGGCCCAATTTACATCTCAGGGGAATGAAATATTACTCGGAAATTGGCTTCGTTCCTTGTAGTACCTACATTAATTTAACTTTTGAATTATTTCGACTTTTCTACTGGGACAAAATAAACTCAGAAGTGGATTTATTGAGCAGTCAGAACCCGTTATATACGTTTTCCCATACATTTCGCGGTTGTATACGACCACCCGGGTTTCGAAGGGTTAAAAGATGAGAGAAATGAATTATCACTACAATTTACGACTATGAGTAAGTACTCTTCAACTCGACATTTTTTTTTACATACCGGCGTTCTGGGACTTCCCGAGGCACTACCAGTGGTGCCATAGATTTTTCTTTTCCGTGACTACCGGTACTGCTGTCATATGTAAAGTTGCATTTCCCGTGTAAATGCCTCAATTTTTTTGATGCTCAGACTTCCATAGCCACTAACAAAAAAAAATACAGAACGTAACTATAACTGATATATATAATAAGGCAAATACAAAAGTTTCTTGTCTGTATGTCAACCGATTACTTTTATTTTTACGTACCGTGTAAAACAGAGTTGGGCTTCAACCGCGACAACTACCACTACCTTAAGACGCAGCCATTTCAGTCAATTCTCGTGTACAGTGTTTGGGCACGCACCCAACAAACTGTAAGAACAGGTAGATAATACACTTAATTTGACCTAAAAATACACCTATGTAGAAGCTCAACACCCCGAGTGTTGAGTTTAGCTTCTATATGCTTTCTACTGCCAGTGTGTACTAAAACATCACCAAAAGTTGAAGTCTTATTGACTTTAAAAGAATACATAAATTTATGGTGTTTAGGTTAAGTATATAAAACCTTTACTTCTACAATTTACATACAATACATGGTATTGGAGAAAATGCTTATAGTTATACTATTCTTATTGCTATAATAATAGCCAAATAGTTTGGAATTATTAGTTATCTAAAACGAATATTATAATGTGAAGATTTTTGGAGCGAATTAGCTATTTTGGTCTTTTTTATTGATTCCTAATATCAATGTTTCTTATATATTTATTATTTTTTTAGTAAGTACGACTTTTCGTGATATTGTAGTTTCAGTACACGTACATATACACGATCATTAAAAATGTAAATAGGGGTGACTACGGCTGTGTTAACTGTAACTCCTACATAGGTAGGTGTATACTTCCCTTAAATTTTGTACGCGCAATAAATAATATTCATGAAACAGGAGAAAATACTATGTTTTTTGCCCTGGTTCCCTGTAGTACAGCTAATAGTACCACCAGTAGTTCAACCGCGGCAACTACTACACAACCTCATACTAACAACTTCAAGGCGCAGCCGCTTGAATTCTCGCGCGACTTCCGGCACAACGAGGCCTCGGCATTGACATTTCCGTTCCGCTGGAGTGTAAATTGAGCCTAAGATCAACGTAATTGTGGTGACCAATTGAAATTAATTAGGTCCACGTGTGGTAGTCAAAGTGCCCCGTGGAATTATGCATGTATATGTTAATTGCTTATTGTCATTGCGAATATTTCGTTTTCTGTATGCAACAACTGAAAAAATGTCTTCTGAATTTAGGGTCAAGACACATTGATTGACGGCGTTCCACGGTTTGTCCGTGCAAAAATAACACTAGGTATCCGTATGCATCCTTTTCCATTGGTGTGACGAACGTGCTTCGGCGGCAGACGGCGATAGAACAAGATCCATTTCCATACTACGTGTGACAATTTGACTGCATACGAACCGTCTACCTACGTATGGCGCAGTAAGCGACGGCGAAGGAGCTCGGAACTGATTTTTTTTTAAATATAATAATTTGTGTAGAAAACGCGCAATACAACACTGAGAGCCGCTTCGCACGACTACACTGGTACGGTTATTCTCCGCAGCACCGTCGCATAGCGCGGAGCAGTGTCGGAACCGCCTTATTTCATGTCCGTGTAGTATTAGGGATCTTTTCAAAAACCTTACCCAACCCCTATCAAAGCTCCATAGTAAGGTACAAAAATTTGTGAGACCGGAAAGAAAGTTCTCATTAATGAACTGGATCACTAAATCTGGACACCTGTAGAAAAAACCACAACGCGTATCCGAGAATATACTACATGTGTGTTTTCAATTTGTAGTTGAAATAATTGTGAAGTATTTGTGAAAGCTTTAACAAACTTTCAATTCGTTTCAAAGCCACGTTTAATATTTATAATGGTTTATGTGGATCACTCAAATCTTCCTCGCGGCCGTCTAAGTGGTCTTTTATACCACCTTATACTGAACAAGTATGTAACATTATTATATTTTGACGAGCTCGTTGGCGCTGTGGTGAAACGCGCTGTTACGCTACTTTGACACCAACGCTCGTGGGTTCGATTCCCACACAGTACAAACATTTGTGTGCAGGAACATGTCTGTTTGTATTGGTCTGGGTATTTTCTATGTATAATAGGTATGTATTTACAAAAAAAATGTATTTACGTATGTTTATCAGTTGTCTAGTAGCCATAACACAAGCTTCTGTAATTTGTCCAACAATATTTATTTTATTTATTTACTTAATTTATATGATGTATTATTGTAATTATGCTTGTGGGAGAAATTGTGAGACAAAAATCGTGATTGAAATGTTGCTGGTTTAAGAGAAAATTAAAATCTTTATTTTTGTTGAACGTCCCAACTGAGTGAGCCTTAATTTGAACTACCTATAATAAATTAATAAATCCAAACTTGTAAATAGTAGGGGGTTTTACATCAGAAATTGTGAAAATCTTTTTACTAAAAATTGACACGCCATCCGTCTTTGTGATTGTTCGTTGTAGCACTGTTTATTAACAAAAAAGCACTACAAATGTCATCATGTAGCAAATGTTCAAATATATATGTAACATTGCAGGCACAGTCAATATTTAAAATACCATGTAACTCTTGTCGCAAGGGGTTAGTGCCCTGCAGCAAGAAGGTCCGAATACGACAAGGGTTTATTAGAACAGAAAGAGTACAGCTCATGAGTCGTGAGTAAGGCCGTGGTTTCCGCTACAGTTGTTTATAAGACACAGCTTTCCCTAGGAGTTGCAGCAGGCACGGACTGGACTGGATATAACGGATCTTCTGATGGTTTCTCTTGTGGTTCTATAACCATATTACTGTAATTCCTTTTAAAAGACATAAATAACATTTTTACATTCATTTCTTCAGACACTATTGAGAAAATGGGATCATTGTACTTAATATTGACTTTCTGCAACTGTTCGTCATACATCTTAAATAATTCAATTTGCTTTTTTATATCTATTAGTGATTTTCGCCCCCTCTTCGTAACTTTGCGTTCTAAAAAATAAAATCGTTAATAATACCTATGCTGTGCATTAACAATAATAATAAAAATTAATAATTTTATTATTATTATTTTGAACTATGATATCCTGTATATCAAAAAGTATCAGACAAAGGATAATGCGTCTTCAAATCGCGTTGTCATTAATAAACTTATTTTTGGAATGTCATCTACTAATTATTACGTACTTTTTTAATATCATATAGAAAAAATATATTCGTGTGATGAAACTAGACTAACGATGGTTTGAATATTGAATACGATACATTGCTATTCGCTACTGATTATAGATATTATTAAATAACACAACAGTATACAAAAACTTGCAATGCACTGCACAACGCCAGCTTCGCAGTGAATAAACGAAATGTTAGAATGTAAGAGGGTAATGAAAAAAATGTTCATAAAAATAAAATAAATCTATGTACCCTACCCTACACAACGTTTTCCTTTTAAGGATTGTAAAAAATGTGTTATCTTTTAAAGTAAGTAAGTATATGCAGTCACAGAGACGGATGATTTGTCAACTTAGTAAAAAGATTTTCTCAATTTCTGTAGTAACCGCTACTTATATTGTATTTTTGCCCTCAGGACTACATTTTGATAATCGTCTCTGTTCGTAGATAGTATTTTATTTAGCACTCCCGAATTTAACTTAATTTGTTCCACCGAATTGAGCTTAATTGACGTAGTTTGGACAATTATTTCATTACCTAGTCCAGTTAATATTATGTAATACTAAATGAATATGATGTGCTATAAGAAATTTGGAGATACGTTCACGTATTATAAATAAATATAAATATTATCGCACAAATTACACAGCGCCATCTAGTCCCAAAGTAAGCGAAGCTTGTGTTATGGGTACTAAACAACTGATAAACATACGTAAATACATTTTTTTTGTAAATACATACTTATTATACATAGAAAATACCCAGACCAAGACAAACAGACATGTTCATGCACACAAATGTTTGTATTGTGCGGGAATCGAACCCACGAGCGTTTGTGTCAAAGTAGCGTAACAGCGCGTTTCGCCACTGAGCCACCGAGCTCGTCTCTACGATACCGAAAGAGCACGGCCGCGAAAAGTTCTCTGTCTAAATATAATTTAGAGTATGTTTTCCCTTTTCCTATAGGTAAAACACCTTAATATGTAGATACACACAACAACGCTAAAAGGTTAGCAACTTGTTTGCACTTCATGAACACTAACGTTTTCGATGTGTGCATAAAAACAGTAGATAATCGGTTAACACTACAGTAACAAAACCCACTACTACGAGTTTGCGCGTAGACAAGCGCCCGTAGACCAGCCGTGACGTAAAAATATCGCATTAAAATGAAGCAAAATATCACTACTTGCGTCTATAAGCTTCGTAGCTCATTGGTAGAGCGTTACGACGTATGAAAATAGGTCCGGAGTTGGACTCTTGTACTGGGTATTCTGATTTTACTTGGTTTTACTTAAAACAAATTTTACGTCAATTTAAACGATGTTGGTTTGAGATGTGGAAGGCCCGCAAAGAAAATTTCACTAACCTGTGACTATTTAAACTTTGATAGGTGCAATTATGTTGTGATATTTAGCGATGAAAAGTATTTTAAGCCTGACAAGGATGGACATAAAATATGGTGGAGAAAAAGCGGTGAACGATAAAAGGAGGCAAATATTCTTCAGTGCAGGTCTAATGGGCGTATCACTTAAGGTTATTGGGAATGAATGTCATCGATGGGTCCCGGTGATTTAGTGGAAGTAGGGGCTAACAGTAATAGTCAAGGATACTTGATATTTTACTGCCAGCTGTGCGTGTCGCATATCGTTCATGATAACTGCGCCAACCATCGCACACGGATCGTACAAGATTAGTTGAACATCTAAGGTTCCTTAACTGTAATTGA
The DNA here is from genome assembly GCA_947507595.1 of Pyralis farinalis. Taxonomy (NCBI): domain Eukaryota; kingdom Metazoa; phylum Arthropoda; class Insecta; order Lepidoptera; family Pyralidae; genus Pyralis; species Pyralis farinalis. The sequence continues at coordinate 35,716,841 of OX382265.1, forward strand.
ATGACCTTCTAAAAGCCCTGCTTTAAACTCCATGGAAAATCTTTGGGGTCAGATTCTTAACTGGCATCCATCTGAGGCGAGATCCACCGGGTACTGTCAAAACATCCTTAGGTCACAAGTTTAGCAGCGCACGAGTAACATCCCCGTGGTGTCGCGAGCGTTAATAGGCTGTGGCGACCGCTATCTAATGCGGGCCGCATGTTTGTTTGCCAATCTAGTTTCATAAAAAAAAATCTACAAAGGTTCTAATTCTACAAAGGTAATAATTTCAAGCGCATCTGACGTCTGTCATAAAAACAAAATTAAAAACTGTCATTCTCTTAAAATTTAAGTCCACCACATTCCACAAAATTATGAAACGCGACCAGTTCAAGGGTTACAATTTTCCAACAAAGCACTTTTGACAGGTTGTGCTGCAGGCGATAATATTTGTTCCCCAGGGATCCTATGGTCACTAATGATTTCATTTTCGCTCTCATGTACAATTCACCGTAAATGTGTGTTACACAATAACAATAAAGAAAGCCTAAGGTAACAAACAAACCCTAAATACCAGTTGCATTTCGCGCGGGCAACTCTTATTTAGCACCTTCGATCACTAATAGCGATCGATCTGTAGCAGGCACTGATAATTCTTCAGTAAACATTGTATATCGAATGTTTGTTGGTTCGTTTTAGAACTTTATTATATTATTTACAATTATTACATGATTTGCAAAGGCGGGCAAGGAATCTCTTCCGGCCAACCTTTGCTTTAGAGTTCTTGAACTAGACACTACACTGTACAAGAACTACGTCACTTACTTGATAATTTCAGTAGGTTTTTTCCAAAAATGATCGAACTAGTCTGTAGACTGAATGTTTTGTACACAAAGCCTTGTACAGTTAATATATAAATATAATCATAAAAAACGCCGAGCGTAGCTTGGTCGCCATTTTTTTTTTATCTTTATTTATTTAAAGGATTTTTGTACACTTTGTGACAATGTTAATCCTATAGTACTTGTACAAATAAAATAACAATAAAGTATAGCACTACATCAGCTTGATCGCCATGGTACTAACAATATAATAAGTGAAAGCACATTGCGCGAATGAATAACATAAGTAAACTTACAATATATATTTTATGTATGGGAAATATTATATACGTATTAGAGAAGAGAGATTATTTTGATTGACGATTGCACAGGGTTATAGATTAGATAGCTTAGGTATATGCTTAACGCATGGGCGAGATCATAATATGCTATTGGGGGTTTCTGTGATCTATATAATGCTTTTGATTGCGTCGACCATCGGATATTATTACGAAAGCTGAGGAAACGGAACAGTTTGCCTTCCCGGTACTTGATTGCATCTTATTAATACAGCAAAATGCAGACTGTTAACATAAATCAGTTTCTAAAGACAGATACTTCAAAAAAGGCGTCGATAGGTTTTTACAGGGTCGTCAACACACGATTGACACCACTAGTTTTCCAAGTCTCCATAAGCTACCGTAACTGCTCACCGGGCAGGTCGTATACTAGTTTACCACCTGTGGTCAAGAAGTCAGTAATGTTAATATCGAAGTGCCTCAGGGTTCTATTTTGGGTCCCTTTTTATTTTTAGTTTATGTAAATGTTTTGTCTACTATCAGCATACACACTAGATACCTACTATTTGCAAATGATACATCTGTAATTTACAGTATGAATGGTATTCTGTTTGCTATTGTGAACTGATTTTCGTGTAACAATCTTTTGTTAAACTAGGCTACAACTGTGCAATTGTGATTCTAGGTCAACGAAAAGTACCTTATAGGTTTTGATTCCCTTGCGAGTGTCAAACTATGCACATAAATGAGGCATAAACAGCCGTACCTATCTTTTTATTATATATTAGACATTAATTTCAGCTTGATAACTCCACCCGTTGCTGAGAAAAAGGTGACAGGCGGACAACAAAGTAATCCTATAAGGGTTCCGTTTTTCCTTGTGAGGTACGGAAACTCTAAAAACGTGTTGTATGAACAGTATATAAATAAATGAATGCCTGTTCGATTGCATAATCATTACATGTATGTGAAAAGTTATATGTCATTATACGGATGTGAAAAGTCTTCAAGATGAGTAGGTAAGTTAAGTAACTAAATTATAAAATTGATTACTAAGCATAGCCAATGGGGACTATGTAACCTCTTACATACATTTTCCTCATTGCTTGACAACTTATTGTCGATGGAGTCGCTGAATTGCTTTAAATTTAACCATAAATCGAATTCGTAAACGAATGTCAAACAAAATGTCAGAAGTCCTAGAAACAATATTTTCTTAATATTAGATATATTCTACCTTACCTTTTCCATCTTCATCAGTTTATCTGTAAGGTATAAATATGGTAAAAGCTCGTTCCCGAAAGCGCAAAATTGATGATATAGTATTATCGGCGATCAAAAAATTGTCAAGGAACACTGGCTGGACTTCGCGTACGATTATCAAATTCATCAAACTAGAATACAGTACACATGATAATACCGCAATAAGTCGGGAAATATCCAGGTAATGTGTTATTAAAACTATTCTATCGTCATCATTATCTGCCATGAATGTTAAAGGTGTGTAAGGACCGAGTAGGGATAGGCAGAGTTGACACAGAATCTGTTCACGTTGCGTACCCCACTACACTGATTCAAGATTTGTTTATTTGTCAAAACATGTATCATGGTGTTGTGACTGTTTACCATCAGGCAGGCCGTATGCATGTTTGCCCATCTTAGTGGTAGAAATAAAAAAAAAAGTTTGCCTATATGCATTTGCTCGATATGTTATCGTTTGTTACCACGGAGTACAACGCACCGTTGACACGGTTTCCTGCTTTCATTCTTCTTTCAATATTACTCTCACATTTTCCATCTCTCGTAACAATAACGTGTTGTGTTTCCTCTTAGTGTTCAACTTATTTTTCGCTAAGAGGATGCACTACACAGCCCTGTAGCTAACACTACATTCGATGCTGAACCAGTTTATACAGACCCCGTTTACCCTGATACAGTCACTCGAATCCCTGTAGGTACAAGGACTCGAGTGCCCGTATTAAAATACTATCCACCACATACATGGAGAGCGCAGACAACAGTTCGTCTCTCGCCACTCTGTCATAACCCTTTTCCAAGTCAATGAAGGCGCAGAAAACGTTTTTGTAATGTGCTAAGTCTTTGTCCGATATACACATTAAGGAAAAGACTTGATCAACACATCCCTTCCCCTTTCGAAATTCCGCTTGCATATCCCAAATTTTCGATTCCGTTTTTCAATCAGTATTTTTACATACAATTTGCCTACTACACTCTGTAGGCTATATTATGATATGATAATTCTTGCATTTCTGCTTTGCTTTTATACGTTGTCAAGTAGTTTATTGGTTCGTGCTTTCTAACTACGATAACATTTTTTTCAGGGCGTTAAAACAAGGCGCGAGGTATGGCTTATTAGAAATGGAGAGAGGGCGTTATCGTCTCAATAAGTGGAGGTCTTCAATAAGCCGTCAAGCAAGTTTATGTGAAAACTGCAAACGTAGACGAACGAAGACTGATAAACAATCTACATCACTACGCATACGAACTCCATCAAATGCTTCCGTACCAGACTATTTCTTGTAAACCATGTTGAGTGTTAATAAAAAATAAATGAGAAATTCATTAATTTTGTTTCCTATATATTCCCTATAAATGTACAGTAAAAAAAGGACCAGTTCTATCCATCCCGATCAATTGTATACCACATCAATTTAAATAAAAGTTAATAGATTCAGGCGTTACTTTGCGAAAGTCACATTTACATGCAATTTGATCTAAACTACTTTGTGTGCTTCCGCTCCCGATTAGTTCGTGTAAACTGAGAGTAGATGTATGCCGCCGCTGCCGTGGCTGATCCGGTCGTCTCTGCGAGTATTCGCCATCTGAAATGTGAACCGCATGCACCCGCCACCGTTGCTGACCTGGCTGCTCCAGTCGTCTCCGCGACACGTGTTTCGCCTCCACGAGGCATCCTCAGGCGCTGTAGTTGTTAGTCGTTAGAATAACATGCTACGAATGACTCAGCCATTGTAGTGCCGTCCTTTATATAGAGAAGGTGGAGGGGGTGAAAGGGGTAAGCGAAAAAATATTTAATAGAGGGGAGTTGCTTACGTCAGTCAGTTTGTTCATAAGAGAGATATTAGAATTTTTATGTTTAACGATTTCTAATTGTTCCATAATATTCAATTTTAGTCCTTTATCTATTGTATGTAAGATTTTAAATGTGTTAGTAGCGGATAAATGATGTCCTTTGTCTACAAGATGTTCGGTGAAGTGTGACCTTTCTGGACGATTGTTTTTGTATGCAGTTATGTGTTCCTGAAATTGTTTTTGAAAATTACGATCTGTTTGACCGATGTAAACATGATCACATACATCACAAAACAACTTGTAAACGCCGGATTTTTTATTCGGCGGAATTTTGTCTTTACTGTTACAAAGCGATTTGAGAGCGTTATGTATTTTGAGTGCAACGTTTACGTTATTTTGTCAGTAATTTGTCCTAGGTATGACAAACTCGCAGTGTATTTTGTTGTTGGAACATTGGAAACTGCGTATAGTAGTTTATTGACGATATTATTCGACTTTTTTCGCAACAGTTTGTCTATTGTAGTGGATTTGGGGTAACAAACCAACATATTCAAATCATATTTATCAGAGGGAGACTTTGTACAAAAGTCTGCATGAATACCTCTGTTTCACCTATTTCTGTCGCCAAGCAGCTATATTTATATAGCTGTGTTCTAGTTTGAATGGTGAGATATGGCAGAGAAATTACTGGGTACTTTGATGCAACATCCTTAGGTCACAAGTTTGGCAGCGCGCCAGCAACATCCCCGTGCTGTTGCGAGCGTCAATAGGCTGCGGCGACAGCATACTATCTGATGAGGGCTACTTGTTTGCCAATCTAGTTGTATAAAAAAAAACGCTATTATCACAAGCGCCGACTTCAGTATGTTCGTCAGGGTTTTCTCTATGTTTTACTTTTTGTCTTATTAATAGAACCTCGAACTGCATGTAGTCTGGAAAAGAAGCGGTGGGCACTCGCGCATCGCCTTACTCACTCGCAAGAACAGCCATGCTACAATGAGTTATTTGGCTGTCGCTTTCTGTGAGAGGAATACTGCCCGAGTTTACTTCTTGTTAAAATTTTTTACAATACGTAGAGAGACATACATGCAATATATTATGTATAGCTCACACGATGCCACCCCTGCAGTTCACAAAGCAAATCCTGAGGTGCTTACTGGTAACCTCACTCATTCGCAGGAACAAGACTTTTCAGGAAGTTCTTCGGCTGCTGCGGTTGTCTGTGAGGTGGATGTACTTACCGGGTTGGGCCGCTTTCATGTATCTGTCTATGTCTTCACCCCAGCTCCTTTGCCGGGTAGGCAGAAAGAACTGACACCATAAGATGCGCTCCTTACACATCTCATTCGCTTCGTTAACATTCATAGCGGTTTTTAATTATTTTTTTTATTCTACAAGCATTTTGTACATGAATTTTACCGAATGTGGAAAGAAGCTTGAAGCCGATAGATGTATGGGTGTTTTTCAAATCTTCGATTAGACGATTTGAAAAAAAAAGTTATTGATGACAACCTACTAGTGAATTGTTATTTGGCGTCAGTCTTATGTCCCAACATCCTTGCCGATTCGGATTGATTATAATTACCTAAACCACAAATAAACTTATGGATCCTTAACGGGTTATAACTTCAAGCCAAATCCCTCGCGGGGTAGGCAGAAAGACGGAGCGCCACATAACTCGGTTCTTACACACCTTATTCGCTTCTTTAACATTCATTCTTCTCATGCTCGCTCGCCGGTTTCTAGGGTTACTGACATCACCTTCTGATAAAACACGATTTGGTCATGGTAAGTCTTAGCCTTCCTCGACTCCTACATATCTCTACTTTCGCGTTACATATCTGATTAGTAATCTTTCTTCAACAACATTTACACATAGCGCTAGTGTTGTCAACCCGCAAATGAATCAGCTGGCCATGGTGAATCGTGCGAGTTAGAGCCGTTAGAGGGATCTCTGCCTTTTCGCAGAAAATTATTCGGCCGATTATCACTGGCCAACTAACGTTTCGAAGAATTTTAGTAAGTGGAATAATCATTTGCCAACTTTTCCTACAATTTTGTTTTATTTCCCAACCTCACAGTTGCCAACTGTATGTTTGGTCTGCTTTTTATAATGACACTTTTCAAAATGGAAATGATTCGCTACTGGCACTGCGCCGGCCGCTGCCGCGGCACGCTCGCTTCGCTCGCTCGGCTCGCACGTTGTTTGTCATACTCTAACCTAATCTAAGCGACTGAGATTTCTGTTGCTATACTTATTACAACATTTTTATTTGTTTGAAAGATTTGATAAATGAAAAGTGCCCCAAAGTTTTGTGTGTAATAATCAGCTTAACAACAATTCTACCAAATGAAAAGTTGTCATACAACAATTTGATAATCGTTAGTTGTCAAACGGAAAAATAGACGAAACGTTGGTTGGCAAGTGATAATTGGCAAAACAATTTTCGGCGAAAAGGCAGGATACCATGTTAGAGATTAGAGTTGATTTCCCGCGGAAAAAATAAATATTTGGAAGGTATACTCGATTATTTATAATATATGGAGGACTTATTGCATGTCAGTGTTTACAATTATCGAGCACGGTTTGTGTGTTAACTAATGTCATTGCTTTGAAGTTGTCTAAACATGTTGCATTTAGTAGTGTTTTAACGGGGTATGATGTGAGAGGTGTATCGGACAAAACGAGTGCGGGTAAAACGGGATATAACCTTTTACCCACCTATGTGCAGGCATGATGGGTTTTTCTTTCATTATTTATTTACTTATTATTGACGAGCACGGTGGCGCAGTGGTGAAACGCGCTGTTACGTTACTTTGACACCAACGCTTGTGGGTTCGATTCCCACACAGGACAAACATTTGTGTGCATAAACATGTACGTTTGTCTTGGTCTGGGTATTTTCTATGTATAATAAGTATGTATTTACAAAAAAAATGTATTTACGTATGTTTATCAGTTGTCTAGTACCCATAACACAAGCTTCGCTTACTTTGGGGCTAGATGGCGCTGTGTAATTTGTCCAACAACAATATTTATTATATATTACAGATGGTGTTTAATTACAGAAAGCGAACCCTGAGTAAACGATGCAAGAAGCAATTAACGAAGGTAGGAGAATCAAAGACGCTTCCTTAAAATGTGGAATGCCTTATTGTACCTAATCTGCATAATGTGACACCTAATAACTTAGCTACTAATATAATAAATAAGGCCGATTCGTCACCATCAATCACTGAGTTCAAAAGTTCTTACAAATATAGGTCATTAAACACTAATGGCTGCAATGTTAACTAGCACATTTGTCAAGTTACAATAAGAAGAAAAATTTAAAAAGCTTCCCTTAAAGTTAATATTAGTGCTTCTTCCTTTGAAGCCAATAAGACAAATTTGAATAAGACAAAAGACAAGAATAAAGGTTCTAAAGCAAAACAAAACAGTGCAGAAATAGAAAGTGGCAAAGAAAATGATAATAAAAGAGAATACTATTGCACTGTGTGCAGAGAGTTATTTGTCAGTCCGCCAATGGAACACTGGATCGAATGTTCTCAATGTAAGAAATGACCCATGAGAGCTGCTCATCATATTCCAGGCATGGTTACAGGCCCACCACTCATACCCACCACTGTGTCTCCTGTGTAGCCAGAATTAACAGCGGCGACCACCAAAAAGGCATTGAACAGTGAAGTTCATTGCAGTCCCGGGGGTTAAACTACAGCTGCCTTGCAACTCACAGTTCTTTGCCACAAGTAACGTCTGTGAAAACGCGCCTCTGGGCACCCCTGCATTTTGCTTTCTCTGGCGTTTCGCAGGTCCATCCAGTAAGTGGTTAAGTCATCGCCTGCCAGAAGTAGAGACATGATAAATAGGCTATATGGCGTTGGGGATGTAGGTACTATCTTCTCGGAGATGCTCTACGCGTTTAATTCCCGCGCACGCCTGTCGTGTAACCCATAATTTCTGATTATATAACAAGTCTAAATTAAAGGAAATCCAAAATAAATATAAGTAAGTACATACTAAATAGAAGATTACAATATAATAGATCACGTGATATGTACATAGGTATATATGTACTTGAAGGAATAAACGAAAAGTGACACAAATCCGATAGGCACTTGGTCGTTTATAGTAAGTGTATCGTGATAGATACACAAGTAGGTACATTTACCTTTATGACACTTCACTGAATTTGGGAGGCGGCGTGAAGCCACAGCCTGAAATGGAAAAGCGACTAGCCTAAGTGCTTCCGAGAGAGGTCGGAAGAAGGCGAATTTTATTTGCGGACTATTTCACTACTGTAAGAAACTTCTTGTACACGAACAAATTAAATATAGGCTATTAGTAGAACTGTTTTTATAAAGACATCCAACATACTTATACTTACAAGAACGCGTAATGATATAAACAACAATTAAAAGAAAAAATACAGCATATATAGGTATACCTATATACATATATATATATATATATATAGGTATATATTCCAACTTATGTTAATCTTTGCGTCAAATATAGACTGGAATATATTATTTAAAGATAAAAATTCTTTATTTGCTTTTGCATCTTACATTTTTTGAAATACAATCTTATTGCACCTTATTTAATTCTTTTATGTTACTATTTTTCTTTTTAAACTGATAGCATTTCGGAAATGACTATTGGTGAAGAAGAAATGCCGAAAGAAACTTGCCAATATAGATCTCTTTTAAAATTGTCAATTAGATATTGCAATAAATTCACATCAGCATATTGGTACATCATGATATCGATTAAAAGATTATAAGGGAAAGAGCGTCAATGCTGAATTATTTTCATTATTTCCATTTTCATCAATTCTGTAATAAGCCCTTTTACAGAGAATCTTTTTAATATGCTTTTTGATATTTAATTACAATGTATATTAAATAATAATATAATACCTAAACTCATTAATAATTTAACAAATGGCGGTCTGAGACAATAAAACCCGTGTTGTAAAAATAAAGTTTTATGAAAAATAAACCACAGCTGAATGTCTTGTTGTTTTTTATGAAACATAACGTTCGCGGGCGAGAAGCTTGAAGAAGTGTTCCGGTCTAAATTGTCATCAACTGAGTTTCGCGTTCAGAACATAGATACTCGCACACTCACACTGAACATCTCACCTTTTGAAGTGATAACTTCTTATGTGAGGGTAAACCGCTTCGTTACGCAACACGTTACGGCGCCAGTCTGTCTGGCTTCCCTTTCTGTCACGCATACGGCAGCTTTAATTATATGTAGATTAGTTTAAGTTATCACTTCTGGCGAGCGTCCCGAGACGCACACGTTATTTTTGTGATCATCTCACTTGATTTTATGTATTATTTTATTGTATCGAGATCTTACAAAGATAAAATAGTATTTGAAAGAGAAGAAACCAGTCGGGTAATTCACATTGCCTCGAAACACTTTATTCGAATCTGATTCGAAAGGTTGTCTATGAAAATGTATGAAATCTGAATGAAAACTTTTCGATTCCGTTTCGTATATCACGAATCGCTTTCCAAGCCAATGCGAATATCCCCCACAGAACCAATGTAAGGATTACGGTTGATGAAGTGAACAAGTGGATGAGATTGTATATCGTGGATGCGCTTTCAGCAGGGATGGAAGGTACACCGCAGATGTGGAAAGACGAGTGAGTGCTGGGAATAGTGTGAATGGAGCGTTGAGTAAATTTCTTGGATGTAAAAGCTTAAGCCAAAAGGAATTATATAGTTAAAGACGTGTGGCCTAACCTAAGAAATGTCTGGTTTGTTCTCTGGATTCTGGAGGATCAACGGCAGACGCTCCTTGTCAAAATCAGTATTTTCACCAAATCGTCAGACTTAGGTAGCGAACCCCGCCAATTCTAATGGTTTCGCTAAATCTAAAGCTAAAGTAGATAATATATCGTCGTTGTCAAACCAAAATCTGCTATGTGCACATTTTTAAGATTTTAACATTTTGACTGTTTTAAGTAGTTCAATGACCAATCTTTCATATACAAAAACTGCTATACGCAAACATGCACAATAAATAGACACTACGGCCGTTCAATAAAATATGCTATGTGGCACTACTAAAATATTGTCAATTAAAATCTGCTATGTGACTGCGTAAGCACATAGCATATTTTATTTGACAATGGTCAACTGCGACAGATACTTGAAAAATCTGTTATGTGTTCAGTCTAATACAAATCATCTTAATAAACACTCTTATTACAGCTCAAACGTTAAACAAAGTTTTGTTATGATTAGTTGCAAGCCCTTTGATGACATTCGGGTATCGTAAACTTCACAGTTTGTTTATAAATGCGCTCAAATTTAATTACACTGATTTATTAATCTACCTCCATAGTTTTAAGAATGGGTTCATTTCATAACTCAAGTTATTAGTCATAAGGAGTTGATTGGTTTCGGATGAAGAAAGAAGTGCATTGCTTTTCAAATTTTGGAACATGAAGTCATGGGCTGAGAAAAAAGCTTTCGTACAAGGATTAGTATCTAAAAGAAATTTACGTAAGCAAAGAAAACGTGTTAACCGTAATATTTCCAAGAAAGCGACTGGTTTTGATATTTTTATTCCCAAGTCTGATGCACAAAATACTAAAGTAAGAGTGTGTAGACTGTTTTTTTTAAATACACTTGATCTCGGGCGTGATTCTTTTCTACGTTGGGTTAAAGATACATCAGTAGCTACATCTACAGCAGGTGATATACATTCCCCTACTTTAACAATTTGTAATAACCCAATATCTCACAGAAATACGCGAGACACTGTATCGGAGTGGTTAAAGTTACTTCCGAAAGTCCATAGTCACTATTGTAGGTCGTCATCAAAGCGTATATACGTCGAATCTACATTTCGTTCAAATCTCCACATGCATTCTGTTTATAAAATCTGGTGCAATGACCAAAGTAAAAAACCTGTTTCAAGAAATACCTTCTTAAGTGTACTACGCAAAGAAAATATTTCTATACATAAACCGAGGAAGGATCAATGCGATGTTTGCTCCAGCTTTCAGCTTAAAAATGCGTCACAAGAAGACTACGAAATACACATCCAGAAAAAAGATGAAGCACGTAACGCTAAGAATAGAGCAATAGAAAACCTGAAAGATAACCCAGAAAATTTAGTGATATCTGTTGACGTGCAAAGTGTTCTCTTAGCACCAAATTTACTTACTGGAGCTCTGTACTATAAACAAAAACTACACTGCCATAATTTTACTATTTACAATTCTCGTACTGGAGATGTGACTATTTATTTTTGGCATGAAGCCGATGGAGGTGTAACATCTAATGAATTCACCAGCTGTGTTATTGATTATCTTAAAACTACATGCAGCGCTTATAAACATATCATTATTATTAGTGATGGATGTAATTACCAGAACAGGAATAAAGTCTTGGGAAGTGCTTTAAGTGATTACGCTTATTTTCAGAAAGTTATCGTCGAGCAAATTATATTGGAAAAGGGCCACACTATGATGGAAGTTGATAGTGTCCATTCAACTATTGAGCATTGCATAAAGCCCCCCATTTATGCTCCACAGGATTACGTTGCAAGAATGCGTCAAGCTCGACCTAAACAGCGTTATGATATTAGAGTACTCCATTTTGATTACCAATCTATCAGACCTGGTAAAAGGAAGGGTGATCCTACTGTGAACTATGTCAGAGCATTTTTATACAAGCCTACTGGTGAAGTGTTCTATAAACTTTGCCATCTACACGATTACGAGCTTCTCCCACAACGAAGACATCCTCCACAAGAGAATCCTGCACCTTTGTCATTATATAACTGTCCATTGGAAATAACACAATGAAAATTCAATCGACTTCAAGAATTAAAATCGTTTATTGATCATGACTACCACCCATTTTATGACAGTTTAAAATATAAGTTTGATTAAGAACTATAAAAAGTGTATCTATCCATCTGTCAGTAATAAATTACTTGTGAAAATTTTTCGTCTTTTTTATTAATATCTGCTATGTGTCTAATTATTGACAATTTAAAATCAGCTATGTGCAAAAATCACACTTTTTTGGAAATATTGATTAAACCCCAATTGTTTTTATTTTATATAATCTATCACGTTAACTTTAACAGAGTTCTTTTTAAATTTAAGTACTTTCTGGAATAATTCTAATGTAAAATTTTACATGAGAATGTTTTTTTTGATTATCTCAAAAGTACTGTTTGTGCACATAGCAGTTTTTGGTTTGACAACGACGATATAATAATTTGCCTTAATTTGCAAAATTTATATAAATTTGTGTCACACCCAAATTTATAATTTGTCACGCAATAAAAATTAATAGTAATTTAATTAACGTCATATTACGTAAATAAAAGTGGAGTCATTCTAATTAGGTATGGCCATGTGAAAACTTTTGTATGGGAAAAGTCGAAAATTGACTAATGAATGGGTCGAATGTGCCTAATGCATTGTTTTAGTGGTCTAAAAGCATATTCGCATTATTGCCTTTTAATGAAACCAGTTTGGGGCACATCGGTTGAAAGATTTCAATAACGGACATAGGTACAAACATTTTTTTTTGGCTTTATATATGTAGATTTCATACAAAAAAAATACGTCGTCTGAACAAAATGTAATAAACTTCAAGGATGTGTACAAATAATAACAAAACGTTATGATATTTTTAGGGAGTAAAACGAAGTATACCAATTAGTCGTGAAGATCTATTAAGCTTTTATTTAAAGGATGAATCTTAAATACTTAGTCTAGTAATCTTTGCCAAATCTATGGGCTCAGGTAGCAATCTTCGCCTATCCAATTGGATTAGGTAGCAGGATAAAAGAAGAAGAAGACTTAAATACTTTGTAGATAGTCACGAAAGTTGGATAATTAAAGAAAGTAATTTATTTTTTATAAATATATCTACGTATAAAGTATTTTTATGGACCGCATTTTAGTTACTAAACGTATCTATTATTAAAATAATAAAAATACATTTTCTCTTTTCAAATAATTTTGGCCATCTTTTACCGAAGTTTCCCTGTTTTTCGCCACTTTGTTGTTTGTTGAACGAATATAAGAATTTTAAAGGTAATTTTTTTTTATAATTTTTCTTCCATTCACCCATTATTTTTTCGTTCCATATCTCCACTAGGATGGGCGAGGTCCGCAAATTAAGCCTAAGGATTTGGCGATACTGATTATGATATGGAGTAACTGCCGTCAGACCTCCACCAGTAACATATAGGTAATTAGAGGAAAATAATACAGTGGCTGAAATATGTTCTATCGCATGATTTATTATCCATAGTTCTATACTAATGTATAAAGTGGAAGAGTTAGTGGGAACAATCTCTGCAACATTACCAATTCTTGAGACAGGTTAGATGCCATTCAACATCACGATCGACGAGGAAAAAGCAAGAGAGTAGGAAAAAGCGGATCCCACGGAATACAGCGATAAGCGCGAATGAAGCAGCAGGCTGCTGTAAGTTTGATGTACCTGATGTAAAGCAGTTACCGTTCGCTTATGAACGCTTGTAATATAGTGCCACCAGTAAGCTCTCAAGGAGTTGCTGTGTTAGCATCTCACTAACAGAGCGACTCCTTGGGAGCTTACTGCTGACTTCATTCACACGCAGGAACACAACTACGCTCCAGGGAGTTGTTATGATTGCGGTTTTCTGTGAGGTGGAGGTACTTCCCCCAGACGTGCTGAATGTATGCGCCCTACTTCTCTTAAAAACATCCAGACCAAGGCAAAGAGACATGTTCATGATCACAAATGTTTGTCTTATGTGGGAATCGAACACACTTATTTATAAACTGCACCATAGAGCTCGTCAATATTTCTTTCAACCTTTTAAATGATTATAATAATTTGTCGTAGTTGTAAAAAATATCCCAAAGTTAAATTGATTTGAAATATTTTATAATAAGACTGAACAGAATGCTGTATTAAAAATTGTATGCAACTGCATGAATTCCTCACAATTATCCTCAGAGCCACAACCATGTGATGGACAACCACAACTACACTACTACTACTACTGGGATGTGAAAGTGGAGCAATCAAGCACCACATGACTCTATCGCTACCCATCTTACTCACTTAATAATAATTTTTGTTCAATTTATACCACTGAATTGGTCCTGTGTTATGAGAGAAAGTGGTGACAGGAGCCTAAGGAATCGGCGAGAGAGCATGAAGAGAGGTATGAATGTTAAAGAAACGAGTAGGTCAGGCGTCAGATGGATCGCGGTTTATATCTTTGGCATGCGACTTGATATCAAAAGGGGAAAAATGTATACCTAAATAAGTAACTTTGTATTCTGTCGGTTGGTTTACACTGGTTATATTATTATTTCTCGATCTCAATAGTCTTAAGAGTAGGTAGTCTGTGGATGCAGGTGACTCAGATAGAGGCGAGTGATTCTCTAAAGGGGAGGCGTATGTCTAGCAGTGGGTGAATACGGATTGAAATGATAATGATATTCATTTCTCATATTTTTTTGTAATATGCAAAAACTAGGTACTAGAAATTAATTTAGCTCTTTCAAAAAGCATCCCTTATTTCCAGCTAGGTGAATTCATAATCTGAATAATTCATAATCAATCACCAAAGGCCAAGAGAGGCGAAGGGCCGACGGTGAAGGGGCGGGGAGGCGTCCAGTCCGCCCGCTGTTGCGCAGGGTCGCCGTGGCGCCCCGCGGCGCCACCGTCGCTCCACTGCGACGCCCGGTCCGGTGCCGTTATTCGAGCCTGCGCCGACGCCTGCCTCACATCTAAAATCCTTTACGCACGCGCTAAACATTATTTACAATAATCAAAGTGAAGTGATACTGTCTACTGCGTCTCTTCAAGATTACGGACGGTAAGTCTAGCCATTTTATAAACAAACAGGCTTCTCGACCATTCGCTGCGAGTGCGCGCGAGCCTTTGACACTGACAGGCCGGTGTTGTTTTGTTTATGTTCGAATTTTTTTCTCAACGGATTGCATTTGCGAATTTTAACATTGGATATTTGCTTTATGGCGAATTATTAATTTATTTGCAAATCATTACAGAATAGAGTTGGATATTCTTTTAGTTGATTGTCCGGCATGGCATGGCTCAAAAAAAGGTCGGTGGGTGTAGACAAGTTTGAGCCGTGTTTCGATTAGGGAAGGTTGATAATCGGGTGGCGTGGGGGGTAGCCTTGAGAGAAAGGGACGCAGACGCGTGCGCCGCCGCCGCGCCGCCTTCCAGGTAGGTACTGTCTGATCGTCGCGGCAAAGAATGCTTTATACAGAGAGGACATCGCTGGTCTCGGTTGTTGTTTCTGTCAGAAATTTTCGGTGTTTGTTTTTAGTGAATACCTATGGATTTAATTAATATAATATTGTCAATCATTATAATGTCGTCTTTGAGTGTGCTCTGCGTTTATGTTTTTTACACTTTATATTTATTTTTACTTCGCTATTTGTCGATGATTAATTAGTGAGTTAGGAGTCATTTGGAAGCAGGACTGCAGTACCAAATGCCACCTTTCCTTTAATGATGATTTTAAGCAGTGTAGCCTATTCACAGGTAAAAAAAATTCTATTAATTTTACAACTAAAATATCATAATAGAAAATATTTTACTTGTGGCTCCGATTCATTACTCCTACGGGTCTACTTCTGTCTTAAATAACTCCCAAATGTGTAGAGTTACGTTCTCGACGCTTACCGACAGATTTTTTATGACCTTGGTGGTGAACTGTCGAGTGCGAACATTGCGCAAAATTTGTGGCGTAACGCTTGCTGACCGCGTCCGTAATGAGGATGAATTCAGATTAGAAAAGGCATGCTCCGTTGATGCAGACATGTTAAAAGAATGCAGGACGAAATAATGACGAAACAGATATAAATGCGAAAGTGGAAGAATGTAGGACCCATGGAAAACCAAGACTGACCTACCATGACCGAATTGGTCGTGTTTTGTCAGAAGATGTCAGGAGTCCTAAAAACCGGCGAGCGAGCATATAAAGAGCTATCAATGTTAAAGAAGCAAGTAAGGTGTGTAAGGGCCGCGTCTTATGGCGCGCGATTCACTCTGCTAATCCCGTAAGGGACCTAGCCTGATGATATACGTACATTACAATCCCAAGTGGACTAAATTATTGTCGAGATTACGTAATATTGCCGAAAACTTTGATATTGAAATTGAATTATCCTTAGAATTTGCGTCAATACTGCTTAGCGCTGTTCTATTTAAAAGCCTATTTGATTATGTGTAATACCATTTTATAAGCCCATCGAGTAAACAGACCTACAACTTTTGTAGACACTTGCAGCACAGCATTTTACTCTTATAAGAACGGTACACAGGTCGAACTGTCTAGCTTGAGGCGTGTACATACATGCTCATTTCACTTCTCAAGCAAGTCCGTTCAAATAAGGTTCTTCATTCTATTACATTAGCTAGGTTAGATACATTAGGTATTTGCAACTATTTGACGAGTTTTTGCGAACTACGGACATATTGTTGAGATATGAGATTGACTGGAAGCGTTCATAGACTACCGTAACCGCTTTAGTAACAGGTGGTCCGTATGCTTATATGTCTGTATATGAATTGATTAATATATGAATGAAATGTATGTGAATTATCTTCTTAGAGTTAATGTGTTTCCTAATCCTATAGCATTGACAGGGTCCACTACCTAAGCCTAAGGATTTGGCGAAGATACTGATTGTGACATGGAGCGACTGCCGTTAGACCTCCACAACTGAGGGAAAACCAAACCTTTTTTAGGTTAAGTCCCACGCCTTTCGAAATATAATTTCTTGGACGTTCGGGTTTCCTAACGATGATTTTCCATCACCGCCGAGCAAGTGATAATTACAAATACATACATATATGTAACATAAATTCGAAAACACAAATTTATTGTTACATGCCAGTATTTGAACTGGGGACCAATCGATCAATAGGCCGGCTCTTTTATGAATTATATACATATTATTGTAATACATTCCTATAACACAGTAATAAAATTATATGTTTAGTATTTTAAATTTTTAACATTAGTTTACTGTGTGTGACCTTCTTACCAGAAGGTCACACACAGTAAACTAATCGTATCGCTTCTGATTAAATAGCAAATCTTTGATCAATGTAGTAACAAAAGGACACGCAGGAATAGGGGTAAAATAAATACCTACTAACTAAATGAACTGTCAACTGCCTTGTTTCGTCGACATCTGTAGCCAGTGCTCATTACGGACCGCCTGATGGGAGAGGTCACAACTTACATGCGGTCGATTGAATGGTATTGAAACTGGCGCGTTGCCGACGTTAAAGATGTTACTTACATTTTTTTTATTTTCAAGTTCTCTAGGGAGTTCCTTCCAAAAGTATTCTTAAAATCGCAAAAATTTTAGTTCTTTATTAATTGAAAGGATAGGTTGCTTGCCGATGGTAAACAGAGTCAGTGTGGAAGGCAATATTTTAAAATATTCCTCTGATTATAGTTCAAGGCAAGTTCACTTTTTATTTAGACAATAACGGGAGTAAGTACACAAGCATACCTACAGCCTACCTGATGTAAAGTCTTCACGGTAGTATATGGACGCTTGCAGTACAAGAAGTACCTTCTGCTAAAGCTTCTCGTTACAAACTTACTGGTAACCCCACTCACTTGCAGGAACACAACAAGTGAGTTGGAGTTCTGTGAGTTGGAGGTGCTTTCGTAGGTAGGCTGTATGACCACCACCACCATCACCACACTACCTCTCTTAAAACCGTCAGACTAAGATAAACATAGATTTAGGCTAGGAATCGAACTCACGAGCCTTGGTGTTTAATTATCATTGCTAACCACTAAACCGGGCTGTCTCCTGAAGTTTACAGATAACACACAGTATGCAAAGGAATTACATGCGATCGTAATGCTTGCTTATTAACAATACTACCAGCCCAGACTTTATATATTAAGATTATACAACAATAAGATTACAAGCACGCGGCCTGCCCGATGGTAAACAGTCACCGTAGCCTATGGACATTTGCAACACCAGGGGTGTCACTCATGCGTTACCGACCCTTAATTTTACTTTTGTTTCACTACAGCCGCCTCCCTTTTAAGTAAAACCTAACAACAACTAAATAACTATACAAATGCGAATGTCATTAAATATCGCAACTTTATGGTAGGTAGTAGTTGTCTATCGGTGTCTCTGTTTGTCTGTTTGTGCAATCACATAATTATCAAAAATTAAGGATCACACATGTATGTTTGATTGTGATTATATGTCTGCGTTTCTTGTGAAAGATACTCGACTTTCACTGAAAACCAGGGCTGGGAATTCTTTGTGAGTTCCCAGCAGTTCCCTGAGTGAGGGTCAATTCTGACTTCACTTGTGTGTATGTGACATACTTTATTGTAAAATTATTATGTGAAGTTGGAATAAATATATTTCTATTTCTAAATAGGAAATGACGAATTTAGTGGCACTCGTGCCCATGTCAGGATTTAAACCAGGGACAGAGAGCTTTTTTTATACAGCGTCGGGAGGCATACAAGCATATGGCCCGCCCGATGTAAAGCAGATACCGTAGCCTATGAACGATATAAAATGGTGAGGTTTACGAAGAACTCACGAACATAATTAAATCTCAAAACAATACACTCCGTTTCTGGCGCAGTCGAGTAAGACATATTTTTATAAACTATCTCACCTGATGTGAACTGGCTACCACGGCTCTATGTCTGCAAGCAGACAGTTCACCACTAGGTCATCCATGCGCATTCGTACATCACTTTTTCGATTCGATCTCATCCATAGACATACTTCGTTGGGCGCCGTCACGTCACGTCACGGCCGTGGAGTGAGTATCAAACTCACTCTCAGTGCCAGCGTCGGAGGTATAGTCATACATTTCTTCAAAATATTCACTCCACCATTCTAACACTCTCTTAGTCTTAGCAAGAATGTCACCACTTTTAGACTTCTGGATGCCGACGAACCACTATGAGACTTCTTACCACTAGGCAGTGGTCCGTTTCAAGAGAGGGACTTCTAAAGACTCTTGCATCCATTACAGTATTTAGAAGACGTTTATATCTATTAAAATCAATCACACTTTTTTAGGCATTCCGTTTCCATGTATACGTGGAAATATTGTGAAATAGAGTATTCGACACGACGATGTATCGTTCCATACATAAAATTGACTTGCCTACTTCGTTCACTCTCTTTTCTCTATAGGGATCGAGAACAGCTTCGTGGACGTCCTAACCAACCCATCCATTCAAATCTCCACACATAATCACTCTTTTATTCCCTTCAGCTACATCCAGAACACTCCTCACAAACCCAAAACTTCTCTAAGCCCATCGTGTGCTCAAGAAGCACACGATGGGCTTACGGGAGCGAATGCTGCAACCAGAAATACTCGCGTGATGCCTAGTTTTATAGGAACCCAGAGAAGATTAGGCCCTACCAAACAGTAATCTCTTACACCAGTGGCTAAGCGAGAGGAGAGTACGACACCTACACCAGTATGGGGTATGATCGTCCCGGTCCCACTGGCCAGAATTGCAATCTAATTGATTGGCAGGGGTCGCGAACGAGCACGCTTCTGACACATGACCCCCAAATGGGTCGTATTACTCTGGAATACCACCCAGATCGAGCCGAGCAACAAGCCAGACATGATCATGTATAACAATGTTTGTCCTGCGTATGAATCGAACCCACAAGCGTTGGTGTTAAGCCTTGCTAACCACTCCACCATCGTGCTCGTCGACACGGGCTATTTGCTGTAAAGTTATCGTAACCTATAAATCTAAATTATGTAAAAGGTTCATTTAGAGTGACATTTTTATACTTTATCAGATGACAATGAGGGTAGGTACAGTTCGATGAATGGAGAGTGGATACCATAGGCGATACAAATGTATGTGCTGTCTGGGAAACAAACCCACGAATTTTGATACCCAACTAAGGAGTTACTGTATTAGGATGGCTACGCGCGTGCGATACTTCTTGTATTGCAAGCGTTCGTAAACTACGGTAACCACTTTCCATCAGGTGGGTTGTATGTCTCCCGATGTTGTATAAAAAAAATGACTAAAAGATTAAGAGCCATGTTATTCGTTCCGGCATAATGAGATTGAGCACCTGTTTCTTCTATACCACTAAGGTAAACAAGCGTACGTCCTGAAAAGGCACGGTTCGTTGGTTCGGATCGGCGAGTGTGCACAAAAAGAATGACGAAACAGATATACTGTACAAAAGTGGAAGAATGTACAAGCTTATGAAGGTCATGACTTCTGTGCCGGTGCCATTGACTGTGACCAAATTGGTCGAGGTTTATGAGAACGTGATGTGCCCTGAATGTTAACGAAGCGAGTGAGATGTGTAAAGACCGCGTCTTGTGGCACTCGGTCCTCTCTGCCTACCCCGCAAGGAACTTACCGTAAACGTATAGATATATATTTAGTACTTTGATCAATTACGATTACATATTATATTTCGAACTTATTTGCGATATAGGCATAGAGTAATTTTGTTATTTCTCTTTTTTAAATCCGAAAAGAGCTATATAAACGCCGTTATGTATACACAAGAGGACTTAAACAAAAGAATTTCCGATTATTTACATACAGCTAAATATTTTTATCTCATCTCAGACCCACAGATATTAAGACCAAAAGCTTAGTTTGCCAAGTAATATTGTAATTTGCAAAGTTACCGTCACGAAATATTCGCAACAATATATTTAATATTTAGGTTCTTCGCAAACTATACTCAACAGTAAAACTGAAGTTGAATCTGGTCTGGTACAATATCGGTTTGATGGTTCGTAGACAAAATAAAACATTAGACTTATCAAACACATATACACAACAAACCAGCAAAGTCATATGACAGATTTTCGATCCAATGTTTATTGTATTTCTCAGCAAAGTTGTGAAATTCCCAATGCTTTCCCTTAAATCTATTGCTGCGTAAGGGCAAGGAAGGCAAAATACAATACAGTAATTTATCTAAAAATCTGGTTCATGTTTGTATTCAGTTATTCCGTGATCTTCACAGCTGAAAGTAAGTGACATGGGGACATGTGCTCAACCAAATCAAATTCAGCATAAGAAAATAGAGATATAAAATGGGCGAACGGGTATTTTTTTATTTGCACTTTCTTTGAGTAAATTTAATGTTAGGTGCATGTCGTAACAATATTTTATTGTCTAATGTATTGTATTGATTAATGCTTTGTTTAATAAGTAAAATTTTTATTTAACTTTACAAATCATCATTTCTCTATTCACTGGTGGCGCTATTTCTAGGTGACACTTTGTTCATAGGTAAAATGAGTGAACCTAAAAATATTCTTCCCTTTAAGTTTCTCGGAAATATAAGCCGAAACTTAATAAAGATGCAAGTCTCATACGCACTAATCCATTTTATTTACAGTAGTAATATATTTATAAATACATAGGGTAAGTAGTAGTAAATTTGACATTTATTTTTTGGGACGCTAGTATTTTTCTCCTTTTATCTTTAATGATTCTACCGACTCTCATTGAATTTTTCCCCACTTCGCACACGTTCACCAAGTTTTGCGTGTCGCAACATTATATAGCTGTAACTGATAGTCTACGGGAACCCTTATTCCGTTTTTGCACTTAATACGAATAAGATTACATGTTGGCCGTCCGTGCGTTGCGTTCGTACAATAAATAAGTTCGGACTGACATCGAAATTATATTTTATGTTTATAAATACTAAATATAATGACAGGGCTGGGAATAACTGAGGGCTCCTATAAATCAACGGCGCGAATAAAATTGATTTTAAATTTTGACGTTTACATCTCCATAATATAGCTTTTCCATTGATCTTATTGTGTTACAAATCAAAAACAAATTATTACACGTAGATATTCATTGCAAACCTTAAAATAAAATGAACTCTTTATCATATATTTTAAAGAGAGAGGTAGTAAAAAGCAAGACATCACTACTGGATAGGTACTTCCACCTTTCAGATAACCGCAGTCAAATAACAACCCCCTGGAGGGCTGCTGTATTACCGCGGTTTAGAGAGGTTGCCAGAAAACTCCTAAGGAGTTGCTGTGTTAGCTGCAGGGAAGGCGACGCGCGAGTGATACTTTTAGTATTGGAAGCGTTCTTGCCATGGTAATCACTGTAACCTCTAAGGAGGTAGTAGCTTTTCTCATGCTCACTAGCCGTTTTCTAGTGCTCCTGACTTCACCTTCTAATAAAGCACGATCATATTGATTATGGTAGGTAAGTCTTGGTCTTCCTCTCCTTGACTCCTTGCTTCAACCATTCGTCTTGCACAACCTTCTACTTCGTGTTGTATATCTGTTTCGTAATTCTTTCCTCCCGCATTTTTTCTACATGTCCGAGCCAACGGAGCATGCCCAACTCTGCTCATTTTAACTTCAACACTCTCTTTCGTGTATATTCCGAGCTTTAAAGAAATAAAGATATTCTTTGTGCAGAGGAAAAGGGTAAATCGAGAAATTCTGCTTTTGCTTGTTTCGACCATCTGACATTATTGCTCAAGCTTTTTTTTTATTAAAGTACACAGACGGTAGACACATATGCAAAAAATAAGGTGCTCATATGCTGAATTATTTCCAGACATCTGTGACAGATATGCATCAGTTCTGTAATAAACTTTTTTACTAATGATTTGAAAAGACAATATTTTTATTCAACAATGTATACTTTTGACATTAACTTTCAGATACAATAAAAGAAAGATATATATATATATATATGTAAAGGATTAGACCTCCTTTCTTTTTGTTTTTAAATTTAGCGCTAGCTGTCGCAGAAATAGAGAATGGTGTTTTCTGTCCAAGATGGTGACATTTCACTGAAGCATTGTAATAGCTGTTTTCAAAATATAATTATTGTTGATTGTGTTAAGGAATAGACTTTAAATGTCGTTTCTGTGTTTTTTCAGGTAGGCTATCTTTGAATTATAATGTTCCTATGTTATTTTGTGTGTTTGTACAGAAAATAAAATGAACTGTGTTTTTTCAGAGCAACGCATGGTTTCAATTCTAATCCACAATCAATAAAAGTATAGAAATAGTCTTATAAAACGACATTTCTAGTGAAGAAATATGGAAAAATTACGATTTACGTTTGCAGTTTTATCGGCATCTGATGGAAAAAGTAATGTTATCTGCATAACCTCAATTGAGACACCCGATGGACGTGTGTATGATATTCCTGAAGAACTAAAACCAGCAAGTAGACACACTGCAATCATAACCTCAGATATTTTCACTAAAATAAAAAATTCTTTGAAGAAAAGGCATCAAATGCGAAAATTATGGATCCCATTAACACCGGAGTTTAGAAAAATCTACTTGGATGAAGGCGAAAATATTCAATTTTGCGAGCAATATTTGGATGAAATAACAGTAACAAATGAAACCAAGCTTTCAAGTAATAATAGTGTAGAATCTGGAAAGAAAAATTTGGGGAAAGTAGCAGAAAGATTTTTACTGGAAAAATTTTCAGGTAAAACTTCAAATGCTAAACAATGGATTAATGAATTTGAGAGTGAGTGTTTACGTTTCGAAATAATAAAGGATGCAGAAAAAATTGAAACTTTAAAACATTTGCTTGAAAAACAGTGCTTAGATTGGTACACAAGTATGTTAATAAAATGTACAGTAAATGCAGAATGGGCAACATGGAAAACAAATTTTTGTGAGACTTATGGAAATAAAGGTTGGTCACAAGTTAAATACGCATTTATGTTTCGATTCCAAGGAGGTTCATTACTAGAATACGCTACGAAAAAGGAAAGACTGCTTCTAGAAGTAAACAAAGAAATTGATACGCAAACAATGATAAATCTGATTGTAATGGGCTTACCAGATTATATAATGTTTAAGATGGATAAGGAATCAATAACATCCACGTCTAACCTTTATAACGAAATTGGTAAACATGAGCAAACAGTAAATAAAAATAATTATAATAAATTCAGAAGAAATGTTTTGGATAACAAAGTGAAACCTGATAAAATTAAACCTTGCAAAATATGCGAAAAATTAAATAAAGGAAGCCGTTTCCACGCTGAAGAAAAGTGCTGGTTTAAACAAACTGATAATTATGAGAACACAAGAAACTATAGCAAGAATGTAAATAATACTGTATTAGATGTTGAATTGAGTGAGAATGAACAAAAAAACGAATAATAACACCATTAATTAAAGTCAAACTAACATTAGAAGAAAAATTGCAGATATTCGGTATATATGATTCGGGCTCTAACGTTTCCTTGGTTAATTCTAAATTATTAAGGCTGAAGAAAGAAGCAACCAATCAAAACAATGCAAATTTATTAACAATTAATGGTGTTAAAAGGACAAAAGGTTTGACAACAATACGGATTAAAGTTATTGATATAGAAAAAAGAATGGATGTTTATATTGTAGACGGAAAGGACTTTAAGTATGATTTCCTAATTGGACTAGATATGATCAAAGAGTTTAATTTGATTCAGAATGAAAATTTGGAAGTCACACAAAAAAGAGAAGAAAGTTTTACTAGTGAAAAATTACTTAATATGAAAAATATTGTAAATAAAAATGAAGAGAAGAAAAACTTGAATTCGGTAAACTTTAATGAACATGTTAATGCAGAAGAATTCACAATGGATCAGAGTCATTTAAATAATCAACAGAAAGCTGAAATAAATAAACTAATTGAGAAATATAAATCTAGCTTTGCAAGGGATAAATATGATATCGGAACAGTAAAAGACTATGAAGCACACATTGATCTGCTTGTGGACAAATACTGTAGTAAAAGACCTTACAGATGTTCAATAGAGGATAAGTTAGAGATAGAAGAACAAGTGGGAAAATTGCTGGAAAGAAATCTTATAGAAGAATCATACAGTCCTTTTGCAGCACCGGTAACCTTAGCTTTTAAAAAAGAAGACAATAGGAAAACCAGATTGTGTATTGATTTCAGAGATTTAAATAAAATAGTGGTACCACAGGCTCAACCGTTCCCTTTGATTGAAGACTTAGTTACAAAAACCAGAAATTGTAAGTATTTTTCAACATTAGATATAAACTCTGCATTTTGGTCCATTCCCTTGCGAATTGAAGATAGAAAGAAAACTGCTTTTGTAACACATGAAGGCCATTACCAGTGGACATGTTTACCCTTTGGTCTAAAGACCTCTCCAGCCACATTTCAGAGGATATTGAGTAACATACTAAGGAAGTACAGATTAACAGATTTTGCAGTAAATTTCATCGATGATATTTTAATATATTCAAAATCATATTCCGAGCATATAGAACATTTATCACGGCTTTTGGAGGCGATTAAAAAAGAAGGTTTCAGGCTAAAGTTCACAAAATGTACATTTGCTGAAAAATCTATAAAATATCTTGGTCACATTATACAAAGTAATACAGTTAGACCAGTGAGAGATAATTTAATTTCAATAAGGGATTTCCCAACACCAAAAACTCAAAAAAATATAAGACAGCTTCTGGGAAAAATAAATTTTTATCGGGAATACATACCGAACAGCTCAATAATATTAGAACCACTTCATAATTTACTAAGGAAAAATAAAAAGTTTATTTGGTCAACGGACTGTCAAGATGCTTTTGAGAAAATAAAACAACTGCTGTGCTCACAACCGATCTTAGAAATTTTTGATCAAGACTTGCCGGTAAATATATACACTGATGCATCATTACATGGTATTGGAGCAGTTTTAAAGCAAATACAGCCAAATGGAAAAGAAAAACCGGTAGCATACTTCTCAAAAAAATTAAACGAAGTTCAAAAGAAAAAGAAGGCTATTTACTTGGAGTGTTTGGCTATTAAGGAAGCAATAAGGTACTGGCAATATTGGCTCATAGGGAAACCTTTCACTGTATATTCAGACCACAAACCGTTAGAGAATTTAAATATAAAGACGAGAACAGATGAAGACTTAGGAGAATTATCATATTATCTATCACAATATGATTTTAAAATAAAATATGCCCCAGGAAGAGAGAATATAGAGGCAGATTGTTTAAGTAGAAATCCTGTACTAGAAGCAAATAAAGATATAGATGAACAATTAAAGATAGTAAATTTAATAACATTAGATGAAATATTATCAGATCAAGGGAAAAATGAGGATATAAGGAAATATAAGGACAATTTAATACATAAACACAAAATATATTACAAGAGAGTAAATAAACAAGAAAAAATTTTATTGTCAGAAGAATTCAGTAAAAAAATTATTAAACAAATACATGAAAATATGTGTCATATAGGTATAAAACAAATGCAGAAGAAAATAGGAAAATTGTATACAGCAAAGAATTTAACAAGGAATATTAATGATTTATGTAAAAAATGTGAAATATGTATGAAGAATAAGACAAGAGGACAAATTAAATATGGTCTAATGTCGCACTTAGGCCCTGCTTCAAAACCATTGGAAATTGTCTCAATAGACACGATTGGAGGTTTTGGCGGCTCTCGGTCAACAAAAAGATACTTACACCTTTTAGTAGACCATTTTACCCGATATGCATATATAGTAACCTCGAAGACCCAGAGTGCAAAAGACTTTATAAAGCTAATCAATAATGTACCAAATTGTAATGAAATTGGCATAGTTCTCACCGATCAATATCCTGGAATAAACTCAAAAGAATTTAAAGTTTTTCTTAATGAAAAATCAATTAAGCTAATTTTCACTGCAGTAAATTCGCCATTTTCAAATGGCCTTAATGAACGATTGAACCAGACAATTGTGAACAAAATAAGATGCAAAATAAATGAAAAACCAAATATATCAGCATGGACAACTATTGCTCATAACTGTGTGGATAAATATAATAATACTGAACATACTGTCACAGGCTTTGCTCTGAGATACTTGTTGGACGGTACGGATGTTTCAATCTTACCAACTGAACTTAAACTAGAAAAAGCAGCTGCTGTCTGGATTAAAGACAGAAAAATAGCATTGGAAAGATCAATTAAGTCACATGAATATAACAAAATGATAAACGATAAGTATAGAACACATCATACTTTTAATACAGGTGATATGGTATATGTTGAAAATGGGCACAAACTAAATAGGAAAAAACTAGACGAGCTAAGAATAGGACCTTATAAAATCGAAGAAAAAATATCAGAATCAATTTATAAGATTAATACGGGTCATAAGAAATTGGAGTCGAATCTATTTCATATTACTAAACTTATTCCTGTCCCTACTGATGGATAGCACAGGTACCTCTAGTGAAAATTGTACTAGCAATTTTCTGACCTAGGGGGGGAGATGTAAAGGATTAGACCTCCTTTCTTTTTGTTTTTAAATTTAGCGCTAGCTGTCGCAGAAATAGAGAATGGTGTTTTCTGTCCAAGATGGTGACATTTCACTGAAGCATTGTAATAGCTGTTTTCAAAATATAATTATTGTTGATTGTGTTAAGGAATAGACTTTAAATGTCGTTTCTGTGTTTTTTCAGGTAGGCTATCTTTGAATTATAATGTTCCTATGTTATTTTGTGTGTTTGTACAGAAAATAAAATGAACTGTGTTTTTTCAGAGCAACGCATGGTTTCAATTCTAATCCACAATCAATAAAAGTATAGAAATAGTCTTATATATATACATATATATATATACACACACACACATATTACCTTATTAACAATAGCTATATATATATATATATATATATATATATATATAGCTATTGTTAATAAGGTTATAAACGTAATACGGGACAGGTCCACCACTCATACCCACTACTGTGTCTCCTGTGTAGCCAGAATTAACAGCGGCGACCAACAAAAAGGCAATGAACAGTGGAGTCCATTGCCGTCCCGCGGGTTAAACTACAGCTGCCTTGGAACTCACAACGAATTTAATCAGAAGAAATTTGTAGGAGTAGGAAGTTTTGGAATTGACTTCCCCTCTTGGCAAAGTGAGAGACAGGAATATGACAAATAAGGCATTTAAAAACCTCTAAGAGATGTCTAAAGTGAAGCTCAACAGCCGTGCACCACGGCATACACGGTTTATCAAATATCTGTCACTATTGGGACTATAAAGGTAATATTTAAAAGTGTCGTGTAAGACTTTTCTTTTATACCACTAAGGTAAACAAGCATATGGCCTGCCTGGTGGTAAACAACAACCGTAGCCTACGAACATTTGCAACACTAGGGGTGTCACTCATTCATTGCCGAACCTCTAAAAACGTCTTCTCGGCTTTCTTGAAGAACCCCATGCTGTAGTCCCATGGGACAACATCGGCTGGGAATTCATTCCACAGCATGAGAATTCTCGGAAGAAAACTTCTCTGGAACTGCACTGTACGTATCTAAGTGTAAGAAAAGCCCCAATGACAAATGAAGACAATTTTATATTTCTCATCTTCATCATGTAATATTTTAATGTAAGACCGTCGGGTTCAACAGCTCGATCATTCCAAGGGAAAGCCTAGAAAGTATTTTACACAACTTTTGAAACATTTCACAGCAATTTTCTGTATTCTAAATTGTATGAACGGACAAAAGTGACTGCCGATAAAGGCTTGTTAAAATTTGCATATCCAACGATTGTAACATTACGTAATCGCCCTGAGGAACACCAATTGAGCCTGCGAAACTGTCATAGTACCTGATGGTAGTGTTACGAAAGCATAAAGATAGTTGTTTATGCCCTTATTCACTCAAAGCAATCTTTGAGGCAATGGTTACATAAACTAGTATATCTGCGAAATGTTATGAATTTCCCATACAAAGAGCGAAATAAATCTATGACAGAGTTGGGGCGGGGACAAACATTATGTGATGGGAACCAAACCATAATGTCAAAGTAGTGTAGAAAAACTTGTAGCTGAGCTATTGAACAATTTGCTCCAATTATTTTAAATCGGTTAATATTTCTTTGTTACCTTACGTTACTATGTTTGAAATTTACATCAATACGTCTCATGGCGTTCGATTCTCTCTGGCTACCACGCAAGGGACCTGGCGTGAAGATATATATACATACAACAATACTTTGTATTTTTATGTATCTATCTATATCTTCAATTCAAGTCCCTTTGGTGGTAGGCAGAGAGAACAGAGTTCTTCAGAGCTCTTTTTTATATTCTATCCCTGGTCTATCTAGCCTCCTGCATTCTTCTACCTTCGCGTTGGACATCTGTTTTATCATTCTCGCCTCATGCGTTCTTTCTACATGTCCGAACCAACGAAGCATGCCTCATCTTGACACCGATACTCTCTTTCGAATCAACTCTCTTTCTTACATTTTCATGGCGAATTCAGTCCACAGATTATGTACAACGCTACCATCAAGAGGGCGTTTATTGTACTTTCATGTTCTCTCTGTCGAAACCAGTTCTCGCTTCCATACCTTAGCGTTGGGATCACCTTCTGGCTCAAGTTTTTACTGCCAAGAAGTTTTCTCAACGCTCTATTCACACTACCTTACATCGTTAGCCACTTCGCATCAGCGGTGTACCTTCCATCCCCGCCAAAAATGTATCCGAGACATTAAATCTCATTCACTTGTTCCTATGATGATGATGTTAGAAATAGAGTTGGTCTGAAAGAGAGCGTCGGTGTTAAAATAAGAAGAGGCATGCTCCGATGGTTCGGGCATGTAGAAAGAATGCAAGATGAAAGAATGACGAAGCAGATATACAATGCAAAAGTGGAAGGATGTAGGAGCCAGGGTAGGCTAAGACTTACCTACTATGACCAAATTGGTCATGTTCTATCAGAAGGTGATGTCAGGAGCCATAGAAACCGGCGTGCGTGCATGAGAAGAGCAATGAATGTTAAAGAAGCGAGTGAGATATGTAAGGATCGAGTCACGTGGCGCTCGGTTCTCTCTGCCTACCCCGCAAGGGATTTGGCGTGAAGTTATAGATAGATAGACTTGTTCCTACAGTGCACCATCAACCTTAATTCTAGCGTGTGTTCTGGTTTCCTCTCTGATTAAAGCAGTACCGGCCTTTTGACCAAGTGGTTCCTACGTCGAATCCAAGCATGTACCACTAAAATCGTTTTTCTGGTTTATGCACATATTTGTTAATTAATTATCACTAGAACCTCTTCAACTCCGTAGGGACATAGGCTCTCTAAGCGTATTTTACCGCCTTTACCATGGCGAGTGCTCTGAAGAACTGTTTTCCCTTATCCCACCCTCACCCTTCCGTCATAGAACCACACGTGCGGGCTTGCGATGTCATAGTTCCACGGTTGAGAATATCTCTTCGCGTACCAAAAAGTTCGGCAACTCCTATCTTTGTCGTACCATTAAAAAGTGGAACGCCTTGCCTTGATCCTTCAAACGAAGCGTGAAGAAGCATTTTGCGGGTCAGCATGGCAGCGTCAACTGACAGGATACGGGATGTGGTATGTTGTCAGTTGCAGTTGCGATTTGGGCTCCTCTTTCGCTTACCAAAGAGGGGCCACTACGCTGAACTAATATAAAAAAAAGTGCGCCAAAGCCAAAGGCCAAGTGCGAGTCGGACTCGCGCATGAAGGGTTCCGTACTATTATCTATAAAAACGGCAAAAAATCACGTCTGTTGTATGGGAGCCCCCTTAAACATTTGTTTTATTGTAATTTAATAATTTATTTTTAAAGTGAATATATAACTAAATATTTTGCGAATATTTCAAGCGTCTACCTGTTGCCGTTATCAATATCGAGCAAAAAAATCACGTTTGTTGTATGGGAGCCCCCTTAAATATTTATCTTATTCTATTTTTTAGTATTTGCTGTTATAGCGGCAATAGAAATACACCATCTGTGAAAATTTCAACTGTCTAACTATCACGGTTCATGAGATACAGCCTGGTGACAGACGGACGTACGGACGGACAGCGAAGTCTCAGTAATAGAACCCTAAAAAAAAACTTGTTTGCCGGTGAAGGGAAACTTCGTGAGGAAACATTCAAGAAATTATATTTTGAAAGACTTAGACTTTTTAAGTGACCTTACCTACGACAGGACTGGTTTGGTTATTCCTGTTGATTGTGGAGGTCGGACGGAAGTCGTTCCATGTATTCGAGGAAATTCTTCGCTAAATCCTTACGCTTAGGTAGCGGATCCCGCCAATCATAATGGATTAGGAAACGGGATAACTGTAAGAAGAAGTTCTGGTTTCCTCTCTTTAAACACAATCTTTGTTTCAATCGCATTCCGGTTCGCCAAATCTCATATGAAAATTCATTGACATCAATCATACATATTTGAATGTAAAAATGGATATAAAATAAATGATAAAGGTCGCAGGTTTGATTCCCGGGCTCGACGACGACCTCGTCAATAATATTAATATACAAACATTTACTAAAAGTCCGCACGCAAAGAGAAGAGTATAGATAATGCAAGCCCGCGCAATTTGTGATCGCTTGACATCAATCAAACTCCATTCCCACTGCAATATATATTATTTGTGGGCGAAATTTATGAGATAGAATTACATGGTGCGGCTTCGAACCCGCGCACCGACAGACCGGCCAACTCGCCACTAAATACATTTGAATGCTATAAAATCGTTTAGCGTTCGGATATAAAATTAATAATCCGAGCAATGCCGCGTCGTAGAATTAATGATGGTTCCGTAAAATATTTTGATTTGTTTTATCAGTCATTAGTAAATATCTTCTTTTTTTTTTATAACACTAAGGTGATAAACAAGCGTACGGCCTGCCTGATGGTAAGCAGTTACCGTAGCCTGTGGACATTTTCAACACCAGGGGTGCCACTCTTGCGTTGCCGACCCTGTAAGAATCTCGTCACGCCTTTCTAAATTTAGGCAAAGTAAATTTATTGTGAACTACGGGTATAATAATATGGAAGAGTGAAACAAAACCGTGGGTTTGTGTTTGGCGTCGTAGATATATAAAATAAAGCATGCATAGATGATGACAAATCGTATTCTTTTCAATTGCACATCACGCCACTCACGTTATCACTATATAAAGTCACACGCCGCGTCTATCTTCTGTCTGTACGCCATAAACTCAAAATCACTGAACGTATTTTCATGGGGTTCTCACAAATAAACATGGTGATTCTTAACGAAGGTTTAGGTGTAAATCGGTTGAAATATGACGATAATTGTTGAAAATGTCGGAAAAATTCAAGACGTCTATGAGCTTTGGATATTATACGGATATAGGTCCTTATCTACTTAAATACGTCAGTAGGCACAATATGCTGTACCCGTGCGAAGCCGGGGCGGGCCGCTAGTTTTGAATAGAACTCGAAAACTAGCCAACATCAACATGAAAAAAATATTTTCTTAGGTAGGTATATGAATGTGCTCTTCAAGCTTTTCATACGCGGTAACCTGGACGGCCGATTTGTAAAATCACGTTTTCGAGCTTCCCTTTTGACCGTTTGTAGCGGTCGATGGCGGATTAGGCGGGCGATGCAAGGGGTTTTTGAGCAGAGTTTTGGCGTGACGCGAAATTAACAAATTTGCTGTACTTTTTTTTTGAACGAAGCGATATGGGGTTCAGTTATCACGTTTGATTTTATAACTGTTTCTATTTTAAATTCTTGAGTGATGTATTGACATACAGACGTGAGTCGTCATACCGTTTTTACCTTTTGTGTTACGGAATCCTAATATAAGTAAAATAAATACCTTCACCCCCACAGAAAGCCTTAAACACACAACTCCCTGAGGGTTGTTGTATTCCTGTTAGAGAATAAGATTACCGATAAGCTGAGGAGTTTTTATGTTAGCAGCGGTAGTGGCAACGCAAGAGTGATATTTTTTATTGCAAGGGTTTACAGGATAACCACATTACATTATCAGGTGGGATTTATGCTTGTATGTCCACCGACGATGTATATAGTAAAAAAAAATTGTTAACCACTGATGGTTACTTATGGCCTACCTTCGAACTACATCATCACACCAGCTCGATGGTACCAGGTTATTGATCCACATTCGGAGTACCAAGTTTCATTATGCTGAAACGGGTATGATAATTAATCAGCGGGAGCATTGATAGCCTAATAGAATAAAGAGCAGTTTTTAACAGAATGGTCCCTGGTTTGAATCCTGGTCGACGGTCTCACATGTTGTCCTTAGATAACAGTCGTTAAACTAAGTAAGCAGTCGAATACCGTGGCGGAGTATACTCTAAAATCTCTGCTGTGGGATAAACAAAGGTTGGTATAGTGATAGCCCAGTAGTAAAGTCCGACAATTGGATGAGCTCGGTGGCGCAGTGGTGAAACGTGTTACGCTGCTGTGACACCAGTGCTCGTGGGTTCGATTCCCACACACGACAAACATTTGTGTGCATGAACATGTCTGTTTGTCTTGGTCTGGGTATTTTCTATGTATAATAAGTATGTATTTACAAAAAAAAAATTATGTATGTTTATCAGTTGTCTAGTACCCATAACACAAGCTTCGCTTACTTTGGCGCTAGATGGCGCTGTGTAATTTGTACGACATTATAAAAAAAAAAAATTAAAAATCAACCGAAGGCCTTTTTCGAATTCAGACGCGCGTGTATCATTTTATTTGTGTTATTGGATTCATGTACCTTCATATTTTTATTGATCACTTGCGCAGCGGTGCTGGAAAATATCGTGCGGCAACCCGCTCGTCCAAGAAAGTATATTTAAAAAGTAGTGTCAACTGACCTAAGAAAGGTCTGGTTTTCGCTCTAGGTTATGGAGTTCTGACGGCAGTCGCAGTGACAAAATCAGTCTTTATTCAAGCGTCATTCAGCGTCAGGTCATCTACCTAAGCTTAATAAAGATTCGGCAAAGTTACTGATTTTTACTGCGATTGCAGCCAGACCACGACAACCCAGAGGGAAACCCAGCTTCTTTTCTTTCTTAGGTTAGGCCACACGTCTTTCAAAGTTTCTTACACGCCATTTTCTCACGATGTTTTCTTTCATCTAGCTAGTGATAATTACAAATATGTATGAAATCCGAAAACTATAATTTAGTGGTATATGCCAGGGTTTAACCGAGCACCAGTTGCTTAGTAGGCTGGTTCTTTATCCACTAAGCTGTCACTACTCATCCATGTCAAAATCATCAATCTTCGCTGAATTCTTACTCTTAGGTAGCGGATCCAAATGGCCTTAACGAAATCAGTATGTCTGTCAAATAAATAAATAAATTGTAGAGGGTTCATGGCACAATAATCGCTAATCTATCCGTAACTTCACGCCAATTCCCTTGCGGGGTAGGCAGAGAGTTATGTTAAGAGAGGTAGGGCGCATCAAAGCAGCCCGTCTTGGGCAGTACCTCCACCTCACAGAAAACCGCAGCCGCAATACCACCCGCAAATAATAACTCCCTCGAGGGTTGTTGTGTTCTTGCGTGTGAGTGAGGTCACCAGTAAACTACTAAGTAGTTGCTGTTGCTGTGTTAGCAGCAGAGGAGGCATCGCGCGACTAATGCTTAATACTCGAGCGTTTATAGGCTACGGTAACCGATTTCCATCTGGTGGGCAGTTTGTATGTCTTCCGACGTTGTATAAAAAAAAGAGAGAGAACCGAACGCGGCGTGACTCGATCCTAACACTCCTCCATCACTTCTTCAACATTCATTGCTCTTCTCATGTACGCTCGCCGGTTTCTAAGACGCCTGACGTCACCTGATAAAATACGCTCAACTTGGTCATGGTAGGTAAGTCTTGGCCTTCCTCTGCTGCTACATCCTTCTACTTTTGCGTCGTATATCTGTTTCGTAATTCTTTCATACCGCATTCTTTTTCGATGACTAATAACTACGCGAAAATTTGGCTTAAATGTAAATAAACAAAAATATTATATCGTATAAAATTTCGTAAATATAAAAAAACCGGCAATGTGCACGCACAGTATAGGGTTCCATATTTGCTTCGCTTTGCTAGCATACGAAAAAAATAGATAGTTGCCTTAAATAATAGGAAATCGAGCAGTTTGAATTTTTTTAAACACTCAAACCAAGTTACCGAGCACTGTCAAATATTGTAACGGTTATACATTAAAAAATCGAGCCGTGTAGTAACTTAGAAATTAAATGCTAGTTATAACTATTTTATATAGACTTTACTACTTATAACTATACCTATTTAAATAATGTAACTAAATATCAAAATGTTTAATCAGATCCAGAACGCATTAAACGCACCTGAATATGCGTTTTTTTTCACCCGCGAAAACGTAGACCCACAAAAGAAGGACTAACCCACCCCAAGTGTGCGTTAGTCATTCTTCTGAGGGGGCACCCTCCGGACATATGGGAGGTAGGTGGTGAAATCCTGTATTTCATCCCTTTCCTAATGCCGAACGGGTTATGTCAGATTCCTACTAACTTAAACACCACCTGGGACTGCCTAGCCTTTAGCCGGAAGGCTTTTATATTAGCGCATTGTAATTTGTGAACAGCGCCATCTAGTGTAAAATATTAAAATTATGTATGAAATTCAAACTAACTATGAAATTGCCTTGCAATACAGCTTCCTCGGGGTACATTCACTCACTCGGAGAAACACTAGAACCTTCCAGGTACTTAGTTGTTATTCGGCCGCGGTTTTCAGTGAAGTGGAGTTACTTCTCCAGTATCGCTGCATATAATAACCTCGTAAAGATTCTTATGAAAGAAAATCGAACTCGCACACTAGGGGCACCACATCAACGCATCGTGTAAAATACGCCGAAACAAAATAAGGAGAGGGTCGCCTTAAATTTTTTACTTTTTCTTTAATTGAAGTTCCAGTGTATGACTCCTAAAATACAGCACTGTGACAAACGGATAGACGCATGAACAAAAGGACAGACCAACAGACGCGTGGACAGTCAAACGGACAGACATACGGGCAAACAGCGGAGCGTTAGTAATAGAGTTAGACATAGGATAAGTAATAGAGGTAGAAACATTTTTTCTGTAATACATACATACGCATTTATTATCAACCGTAATCCTTACAGACTTTATAGGCTTTGGACGTGGGTGGGTGCGGTGGGGTGAGGGAGGTGATGGTATCTACGCCAGACGGACAGACGGATAAACAGGCAGAACAGAATCTATTAAATCTTATAGGTACGGAAACCGGTAATTGTAAATTGTAACAAATACTAATTTTAAGAAAATTATCGACCTTAACAATAAGTTATCGATATTGAACCTATTGCCAACATTATTGCCAGTTATTGCTAAATCTTAAATTAAGTTATAATATAATAAACTGATATGATCGTTTACACACAACCACAATACTACCACAACACTAGCTGATAATATAATTTTCCTTTTTTAATTTCGCCTGAAACCAAATGCAATAAAAAAAAAATCACAGAAACGAGAAATAAAGAATATGTAGAGTAGTTAAGAATTTTCATTTGAAGACCAATACCGACGTTTATTCATAATCTACCATCTAAATTTAATTCACATCAGAAGAATGTAACTAGCATATATTAACGAAAAACAACTACACAGCCGGTTTGTAATGTGAATCATAACATAATTCCCGCGGAAAGCTATGCCGCAGTGGTAATTAATCATTGAGATAAACTCCACCAATGAAGGAAGGAAGCAGCCACGTTTATATTTTGTATGACAAAATACCCGACCGTTTGATCCGGACGTAAAAACTCAAACGGCCCGCGCAGTAGTAACGCGCCACTAGTATGTCGATATTAAATCGTTTTTATCGATATGCCTCAATCGATGGGATAACAGTAGTTATGCCCATAATTAATAATAAAATATATAAAATTAAGTTCCTATTGTATAACAAAATTGATTTTACTGGTATCAACCACTTCGTTGAACATCACCTTCGTTATTACGTATATCTACTGAATATTTAGTATAAAATTCTTTGCATTGACCATTAGATTTCATCCATAGTTATGCCTTCATCGGATGCTGACACCGTGGAGTTACCCACTGATTCATTGGAGGGTCAACGTTCAATGCATAGTCAAATATTTCCTTGAAATATTTACTCCGCCGTTCTTACACGTTATGGGGTTTAGCAAGAATGACACCAGCTTTAGGCTTTATTTTATCCATCCTGCATATTGATGAACCACCCCGAGACTTATTCACCTCTTTTCTGAAGAGTTTGTTATTTGTCACGAAGTTTCTTGTCAACCACTCTTCCTTTTTCGAGATTAGTCTTTCAGGATTCCCTTTCACTGACACCCCTTTCACTGTCTCTTTGCCCCTGAATAAAGGCATGAGAAAGATGTATTAAGAAATGTACATTAGATACAAAAAGGAAACCAAATGCTTTCTTTTATCTTGTTATGGAGGATATAACCCCCGTGACTCAGCAGGTTACTTCTTTCCATGTTGTATACCTCTTTACCTATTCTTCTTTAGTGCATATATTTTTTTATCACTTTCCAGCAATTATCAACACGTGAGTTAGAAGAAAACGAATTCGCAAGTGTTTCACTGAATAAACGTACATACGTACTGCTTTAACTTTCATTTAGCAATTTTTTGCTCTTTTTTTCTATCAAAATCTCCGAACGGATTAGAAGGACGCAATTACCAGCGCCTTCACTTTTTGAAAAGTTCAACAAAACGGATTAAACCAGCAGTGCGCCGTTTCAAGAGTGAGCCTTCTAATGTCCAAGAGAAGTAGTGTCTCTACTTAACTAAACTGTAATCTCTCATACGTAAGTAGAATAAACGCGATCGAAAATCTGCGGTGTTATTCTCGTAGACCATGTTCGCAATAAATATGTAAGATAGAGAGGTGTTACGATTAGAAGAGGCATACTCCGTTGGTTCGTAATGTAGGAAGAAGGCAGGAGGAAATAATGACGAAATAGGCATACAATGTGTTATTTTTACTACTACGCAAACTTTAATGGTGTAATATACACTTAATTTTATCGACAGAAAAGTGATATATATAAAAAATGTTGTATAGACAGCCATTTTAATTTTAAATTAGCTTGACTATGCCTTTGTGTCCAAAAAAAATCTCCATTAGTAGGAGCTTTACAGAAAAGAAATTTGTTTGATAGCTACAAACATTGGCTACAAGACATAATCAGATATTCTAAAATATTAAAGCAACATTTAAAAATGTGACTAAAAATAAGAAACAATATTTATTGCAAAAGGAACCTCCTTTTTTTGATTATTCGATTATTTTACCAAAACTTGCAGATAATCATACCCATTTTTAGTACACAAATCAATGACTGGCAGATTATCTTAAATAATCTTAGGTCAGGTGTGTAAAGTTCGGGGCGCGCAGTTCTCTCTGCGTACCCCGCAACAGACTTGATGTGAAGAATATTTTGATATATATTACTATACTGCGAATGCTTGTTGATCATCATATACTTATATAGGTCATCAATAATCCAGGCAATTGCTGTTTGGTAGCAGTATTTTGAAAGGTATTCTTCTCAACGTGGATGAACGAAAAGGAAAGATTCTACCGTAATCGTTTAATTATTCAAAATTTCTACCGTAAATTTTCATTAGTTAAACGATTTTACCTAACCATTGTCACATCTCACAAACTCCACACAAATATCTGATTTTAAGCACTACACGTGTATGTGGGTTGAATAATTGGGGCTTGTGTAACGTGAACAATGTTGTACGATTGTTGTTTGTTGAAATATTTATATTAGTACCATACAACATGTGTTACGAGTGGCCGTATATCAACCCACTTTTAAAACTATCGACATCGATAATTAAGTCTCGTTTCTCACTATCGCTTCACATTGGAGCCTTTCGCGCTGTCGCTTATCGGCTCGTTTTACATTTTTATTGCAAGCGGATACGGGCTGCGCTGCGCTGCCGTTATTATTTCCAAGCAATTATTGTTTAGAGGCGTGTCGTGACCCGCGACCTGCGACTCACGAGTTGGAATAGTCGTGCGACAAGTCGCCGCTCTTACTGTGGCCTTAGTAGAGTCCCAAAATACATAACACGTGAGTCTTAGCTTTCATATAATGTAGCATACATACTTCAGGAACCGTCGACTATAACTTGAAAACAATTTACTTAGATTAGATTTTTAGTTTTTAGCTTAGGGGTGTCAACGTCTTATTGGAAAAGTCAGATGAATAATTTTAAATCGAGTAATCAGAGTACTACTGGTTTATAAAAGGGAGAACATATAAATTCAATTTTATGTTTCAAAATTATAACTTCGTTTCTTTTTCCAAAATATTGTTTAGTCCACTGCAAAGAAAAGACGGCTTGCGCTTAACAGTCACAGCACAGTGCATTGAAATGTTAACTTACTTTTAGGGTTTCGTACTAGAAGCGTGAAACAGGACAGTACATACTACGTTTGTCTTAAAAAACATATGGCACAATAACTTTATGTGTCAGTAAAACAAATTTTAATTAATAAGAAGTTTAAATTTATTTCTGTAGTCAGTTTAATATCACTATTAAATTGGACATATCTCTACTCTCTTAAAAATATTGTAAATAATCTCATCAAAACTCAATCCAATATTCTTGTCATTGTACAAACAATGTGAATCTGTCCACAACCTCCTCTCACAGCGCCGTCGCCACTGGAGTACTTGTTGCTTTCAAAGGAAAATCATTTACGTACATACATATATTCGTGCGTATGATACTTTCAAAGGGAAATCACTCATAGTGCCAAGAAGTCAGAAGTATGTTTATAGTAAAGCTAAAACATTATAGCAGTACCTATCCCATTTCTATCTTATTTAAGATTCTATGCAAACGTCCCTACCGCGAGCGAACTTGAAAAAATCCGCATCTATCCCGGATCGTGAGAAAGTAATAATAAACATATCAATTTGGCCATCGATCGCTTTCTCGTGATGCCCAACTGTTTATTAGATGCCAGTGTAAAGGATCGCCTTAACTATAGTCAGGCGGGCGCACGACCATATTTATTGAAATTACTTACAATTTGATTGTGTACGTAATGAGAGCTTCCAACTCAGTAGCTGCCTGCCTTAAAATTAAGGCACAGTTTTGTTTCAAACGGTACGAATTAGAAGTTTTATATCTTGTCGTTTTGTGGTTTGTTGCCGGTTCGTTCCTGCAGATTATGTAGCGGCTATCATCGCGGGCGATTGACCGGCAATGTGCCAAATATTGTGTGCATATTTTTGATTGTAAAGTAAAGATTGGCTGTTCAAAGTAGTCTAGTTTTAATTTAATAGAATTGCGGTGATTAGTGGTCTTTAGAGGTAGAACTAACCTGTGCCACACGTCTGCCTCGCCGTTTACCAAACAAGGCTCTAGTGAAAGAGACGCAAGACGCTCCATCTTCAAGAACTTGCAGCGAAATAAAATAGCAATTCTGTTTTTGTATTCCTGTGACTGAGTGACTTAGAGGAAGATCCTGACGGGGCACGCAGCGATAGTAGGAACACGCTACCTCTAATTCTCAACGGATCAGCGTTGCAAAGTGGCGTAGGTTCTAATCCTGTCCATAAAGTCAAAATACGGGATACTGTACTATATATGTATATATTATATTTCGAAACTTCTGAACAACATCAACTACTCGATTGCATAATATTTGTCAAGACAATATACATGTTTGGCGATGTGTGTACGCAACTTTATTCATGCTGACTCTTTGTGTGTATATATATATATATATAATTCTTCTGCCCGTGCGTGTGTGTCTCTGAACTCCTCCTAAATGGTTAGACCGATTTTAATGAAATTTTGTGTGTGTGTTTGAGTGTGTTCATAGATGGTTTAGATTTACAATGGGAGCCGGTAGGTGGCGCTGCAATAGAGTACTAGGCGTCTTTGTTTTATTTTCAGGCAGGACGAAATCCATCGGGCCCGCTAGTATAATATTTTTTTCGTGTTCTACCGAGGGTACAATGGTTTGTTAATGTTGTTGTACAATGTTGGAAATCGAATCTCTCGCCGACGGCTGGGAGTTCATCGTCACACATCTGTGCGGTTTCAGAGTAGTTTTCTACCGAGAACTCTAAAGTTGTGGAATGAGCTCCCCGCCGAGGTTTTTCCTAGGGACTACAGCATGGTGTTCTTCAATAAAGGTGTAAAGAAGTTTTTACAGGGCCGGCAACGAACGAGTGACACCCTTGGTGTTGTAAATGTCCATAGGATACGGTACCTGCCTACCATCAGGCATGCCGTACGCTTGCAGAAAATTTGTAAAGAACATAAGTAATAAAATAAGTAAAACAAAGTTTATTTACAAATTTTCTGAATGAAATACATTTATGTAATTTAGAATGGGACGTGGTGGCGGTCTCGACGGGGGGGAGGGGCGGCGTCTTGTGTTGTCCGGTATTGCTTATACTGTGACTAAAGTATTCTAGTGTGCTTAAATTTAGTTCAATTCTAATGGGGTGCCCTCCCTATTGGTATGGGTTGAAACCCCATTTTTATACAACGTTGGAAGACATACAAGCACATACGGCCCACCTGATGTAAAGCGGTTACCGTAGCCTATGAACGCTTGCAATACATTAAGTATCTATATATCATATATCACTTGTATACACTCGCGCGATACCTCCTCTGCTGCTAACACAGCAATTCCTTAGGAGCTTACTGGTGACCTCACTCACACGCAGGATCACGACAACCCTCTAGGGAGTTGTTATTTGGCTGCGGTTTTCTGTGAGGTGGAGGTACTTCCCCAGACGGGCTGCTTTGATGCGCCCTACCTCTCTTAAAATATCCAGACCTAGACAAACAGACATGTTCAGCGCTCACAAATGTTTGTTTAGTATGGGAATCGAACCCACGAGCGTTGGTGTCAATGCCGCGTCATCACACCTGCGCCAACGAGCTCGTCAAAAAGTACCATTTAGTGAGCTGCACGATTTTGGTAATGTTTAAACGTCAGAAGAGAAGGTCAAACTGGCGAGAAACTTGATGTGCTCAACAGAGCGAAGTGGTACTCCAGATCAGGGCAAAGTTTACTATGTAATTTACGAATGAGATCATAACATTGCTAGAATCAGAGGTGTGGCCAGGGTTGCGGTGACTCTAAAGGAATAAAAATGTTAGGAATGTGTTGTTAGTTAAAAAAAAGTTTTATTAGTGACCCAGGTACATAAACAGCTAAAGATGTACTAGTTTCTCACAAAGATACGTCTCAAATTGCCATTTGATACTTTCCAACATTGAAAAACCAGCATAACCACAAAACACAGGTTAATACAATTTTGTGAAGTAGTTACAGAGCAGGCCATAACCCGAAACAGAAGTACTTAAAAGGACACACCGGACAATACAAAAAAAATCGGCCAAGTGCGAGTCGGACTCGCGCACTAAGGGTTCCGTACCATTATCTATAAAAACGTCAAAAAAATCACGTTTGTTGTATGGGAGCCCCCTTAAATATTTAATTTATTCTGTTTTTTAGTATTTGTTGTTATAGCGGCAACAGAAATACATCATCTGTGAAAATTTCAACTCTCTAACTATCACGGTTCATGAGATACAGCCTGGTGACAGACGGACGGACGGACGGACGGACAACGGAGCCTCAGTAATAGGGTTCCGTTTTACCCTTTGGGTACGGAACCCTAAAAAAAGAACCCCTGATAAGACAGTCTCATCAACTAGATAAAAGAAATGGATAAACATCAAAACCATGACGATTAATCAAGCATTCGATTAAATTTCGAATGAAGTAAATTATAACATTAAAGGCAAATAAATCTCTGGTTACGCCAGAGAAGAAATGTAGCTACTGACTTAGAGTCAGAAAAAAAAAAGATAACATCGCAATTTATAGTACCTACCTGTATATGACTTCTATAGGTGGAAGAAAACTGTACGATAAACGATATTAGTGCTGTCGTGTGCGGTATCGTCGAAGAGATTTTTCAAATGAGGGTTTCTTAATATTTTTTTTAACTAGCTGCTGCCCGCGATTCCGTCCGATTGGAGTCAAATAACGTAACTTATGTGTTAATCCAGATCATAATCTATCTACGTGCCAAATTTCATACAAATCCGTTCAGCCATTTAAACGTGAAAGAGCAACAAACATCCATCCATACATACAAACTTTCGCATTTACGAGTATAATATTAGTAGGATGTAGCATTTCAATGAAGCGTTGTATCACGTATGCCCACTTCTGGCCTTTTGTTTTAAGGCTTGCGCGGCACCAATCCACGTTAAGACAATTGTATTATTCGAACATCGAATACAACGAACAAAACTTGGTATTGAAAGTGACCCGATTCCTAGCAGAAGACAGGTAAGCCTTAGCTGCTATCTTTCAGTAGCAACAAGAAATAGCCCAAAAACCTCTTTCAATTTCTTCAGTTGGGCGGCTTCTGCAAATGATGTATCTTTCTTTATAGTTACATAAACTT
This sequence comes from Pyralis farinalis, assembly GCA_947507595.1. NCBI lineage: Eukaryota > Metazoa > Arthropoda > Insecta > Lepidoptera > Pyralidae > Pyralis > Pyralis farinalis. Next base: position 35,760,352 of record OX382265.1, read on the forward strand.
TCAAATATTTAAATTAAATCTGGGTCATAAAATATAAGGAATTTGAAAGCGTATCAAATGGCTACTACATGGAACTACCATTAATAAGTTCATGCATTTACTTTTTTATGAAGTAATGTAATCTTAATGTACAAATTTATGGAAATCTCAGCAAAACAAAAATCATTCTATTCGAAATAGCCACTTTTGGCATTAATACGGGCCTTTAATCTGTCTGGCCATGAATCTATGGATGTACTCACTGTTTCCATGGGAAATTTAGCCACTGCCTGCTCCAGAGATTTCTTAAGAGAAACAATGTCGGCGTGTAGTTTCAAGCAGGCCATGTCTTCTAAAACTGACCATAATTTGTAGTCTAAGGGGTTCAGATCTAGGCTAGACGAGACCCAGTTTTCAGCTCTTTTAAAGTCCGGAACGTTGGTTTTGAGTCAGGCATGGGTAGTTCGTGCCTTGTGACCATGTGACCGTCGACAGTCTTGCTGGAAAGTCCACTATACATTTTTAAATAGTGTATTGCTGAGAGGTTTCACAGCACGATCCAAGACAGTCTCTTTATACACTTTGGGTGAAGTTTCCACTCCTTTTTCACAGAAATAAAGTTTTGTGACTCCTTGATAAGACACCCCCAACCAAACCTTTACAGACACAGAATGATGACCACGTTGTACCTTTGCGACCACTTGGGCGGCTTCTTTAGAACTGTGTGCGTACACTTTGTCATTTTGCTTGCATAGAACTACTCTTGAATCGTGGCGTAACGAAGGCGTTTTGATCGATCAACTCTCTTCAATTGTAGGGATTGATTTAGGGATTTTAGAGCATGCCCTCTAGCTTAAGGTCTTGGTTTATTATACACGACAGATAACGGGAATCTTCATTTCTCTTGATAGGATTTTTTATTTCTTAATGCGGTGAATTCTGGCGTTAACAGCATTAACAGCCATTACAGTTCTAAGAGCACGCGGTCGCCCCGATCTTTTATCGTCTTCAACAGAGGAAGTGTTGGTATATCTGTCGATAGTACGATAAACGAGCATACTCAAGCTTTTGAAGTAAAAGATAAAAAAAAAGATAAAAAATATTTATTTGCCATTGGGCCCTCGCGGGCACTTAGACACGTCTTACAGTTTTTTGAAATATAATCTTATTTAATTCTCTTTTTACTTTTTCCTTTTTTTTATCTACTAGCATTTCGGAAAGTGTCTTGACTATGACCGACGGCTCTGTACCCACTTTGTGCAAGGCAATTCTGCAATCCTATTTTCTTTAACACCCCATTCCATATTGTAATTTCATAATAAACACGAAAAAAATATGTAAAGCGGCGGGAAATCGTTTAAGACAAACGCGTTCCAAGTTCAAAACAATTAAAGAACTGAGAAAAAGAAATGTTTCTGTGTAACAGTATTTATGGCCAGATTAGTTATATAATTGTGATATACAGACGGATATACAGCTAGCCTAATAGGGCACCCTCTGGATTTACCACAAAACATGGCACCCTTTTAAGATCAATGTCATGATTTTATTTTTATTGTTATTTGTTATAGTTCTTAGGTTCTGTACAGTTCAAAAGACATTCGTGTAACAAACGGACGGACATATAGCGGAATATTAGTATATACATTGCCGTTGATACCCTTTGCGTATGGCAACCTAAAAATTATGTGTTAGAGGGGGTCATAAAGGCAAAAAAACGTTGTATTAAGGTATTGAAAGAGGTCTTTCGAAACATCGGAAAAATTATCATGGTGTACCTACTTTTACCGATAGTACACAGGGTGTAACGTATTTTAATGGATCTGGAAAAAAAGATAACCCCTGTTTTTACTACTATCATCCTGACTGATAGAATGTATATATTAACGGAAATAAGGGATGAAAGAACACGTGGCACCCATATAACACGTAAAAAACCAGTGAATCTCCCACGTGAATGTTTTGCTGCAGGATGCCATCGTCTTCGTCACGCCAAGTCCTTTGCAGATAGGGGGCGCAGTGTGAACCGAATACCACACTTACTTCTTAATACTCCTTAAACACCTCATTCGCTTTCTTATCATTTACAACTCTTTTGCATGCATTTTGGATACGGTAGATTTAACTAATAATAGGGATATAATTTTTATACATTTAATTGATTATACAAAGACAAGCAGGGCTCATGAGTTTGATTCCTTTTCTAGGAAACTCTTTATCATCTTCAGAGTCAACAAACTCACGTTACCTTCCAAGGGACCAAAGCCAAATAATAATCCCATACAGTGTTGGTGTATGCTGTCAAATGTGTCTAGTGTTAAGTTCGACTACCACTGCCACCAATGTTAAATCAATCTCTCTCTATTTTTGTGGCATAAAAGTTCAAAATTGATGTCAATCGAAATTAATTTCGAGGGCACACGTTAACTCAAAAAATTGTATATAATGCAGCTAAAATTTCCACACTTATTGCCGATGTAAACGTAAACGTAACGTAAATCTTGGTAAAACTCGCACGGGCAGCTGCTATCACCTATTTGTTTGTATCTCTTATATAGTTTTAAAAGTAATAGTTGCTATAGAATGTAAGCAGACAGGAGACAGGTGGCAATCTTCTATATATAACTTAAAACCGCAACCAAACTGGTATGAAACTGAATACAATCATTGTTAATACGTGATAAAGTAGCAGGTATAATATGTTTGCAGCATGTTAAGATTAAAAATATTCAATATAGATGGGTTTCGATAAAAAGGCTAATAAGACTCGCACACGGCAGCAACAAAGCCTCACATTCGCGTAAAGGTGGAGCGCGACTGCTAGAGGGTTTTTCATTTGTCATGGCGGCGGGCGAAACCGCAATATCACGACGCGGGACGCCGGTGGGCTTGTCGGTCCTGAAATTCTGATTTTTGTAACACTATGGGTGACACTATACCCTACGTATAGTAGGAGCTGCTGCTATTGCTAGCTGCCCAGCTGAGGCTATTGTGCCTTGATCATTATCGGGACAGGCCCACCACTCATACCCGCCACTGTGTCTGTCAACAGGATGATCGACTTCTAACCACTCTTTACTTAATCTGTCTCGCACTGATTGAAGGAACAGATACAAGTGGCGTCCTTTAGTAGAAGTTTCCCATCTTACTTGCCATTCCGACAGTAAAGTTTCAAATACTCGTACCTCGTCAATTGGTTTGAACAATCTAAGTATTTTGTCAATATCGCGGCGTTTTAGAAAGTCAGCGTGTATATTTTTAGAGGTGTAGTACATTGAAGCCCGGCGTTGAATTTCTAAGTCAACTGGTAATACGCCTGCCAGCACTGGTAGTGCCTCGGTGCTCACAGTTCTATACGATTTACATATGAATATTAAAGCGAGCCGCTGACTTTGGAGCAACTTCCGACGCGCTGCACCTATGGTAGCCCTATCAGCCTATGCAGGTGAACCGTACGTAATACATCCTAAATATGTGGCTGTGTAAATAATTTTTAACGTTTTAAAAGTTAAGCCCCACGTCAAGGTGGAAATTCAAGTTAACGCATAAAAGTTCTTTGCTTTTTGTCCAACCTGCTTTATGTGTTCAATGTAATTAAAACCTTTGTCTAACAGTAATCCCAAGTAACAAACCGAGTTTCTATTTGCAACTGATACTCCATTGAAGTAGAATCGCGGCGGAACCTGCAAATTTCCCTTAAGCAAGAGCTGATATGTTTTGTGAGGTGCGAAATCAAGACGGTTACGATAACCCCAGTCTGAAATGAGGCCAAGACAAGTAATGGCTAGTTTTTCTATACTTGATCTGGAATTAACTTTTATTAATAAGAGGCCGTCATCGGCGTAGCCAGTTAACGAACACCCTTCCGGTAAGGATAGGCTAAGACAGTCATCAAAACCGAAATTCTAAAGATACGGCCCTAACACCGAACCCTGAGGACAGCACCGCGTAAGCACCTTCGAAGCAATATAATGGCCAATTGTTAATTTAGTTGTACCATTAAAAAAGTACGATCGAATAAGGGAGTATAAGTTGCTATGGCAACCTCTAGCATTTAGTTTCAGCAACAACATTGGCCACGAAGCATTATACAAGGCACCTGAAATGTCTAAGAAAATACCTATAACGTATTTACTACCCGAGAGTTCCACAATTTTACGCACTGTGAGTGCCGCATTAACAGTAGACTTGCCGATGGTAAAGCCGTATTGATTTTTATGAAATTGAGGGTCACCGGGCAACAGACCGGGCATTTAGTAAAAAGCGGTTATTTTAATATTACAAACAGACACTCCAGTTTTATTTATCTGTATAGATGAAGATAACGACTATAAAATTTATAATTTCTAAGTTAAGAGAGGCAGTACGCGTTAATTGAAATATTTCGACACCTTCCAAAACACTGCACGCAATTATAACTACCTGTAGGATTGTTGTGTTCCTGCGAGTGAGAGACTTTACCAGTTGCCCAAAGTGTTGCGGCAGGAATAGAGGGAGAGTAGGAGATGAGTAATCTTATTTATTTATTTATTCATTGCAATACATGTATACATTGTGACACTGTAACTATATAATACACAGCGCAAAGATATACATGAACCTTTTCAGGCACAGCAAGGTGGAAGAGAGAGAGGCAGACTTTTTATTGTATTCTATCTTCTAAGTATTCCTTTATAGAATAATACGCTTTTGTATGGAGTAATTCTTTTATCAAATTAACAAATTTACCGAATGATTTTTCGGATTTGATATTATCAGGCAGCTTATTGTAAACCTTTACTGACATTGAATAGGGGCCTGAGCTATGTAGTACTAATTTAGAATTCAAATTTTTTAAGTTATTTTTGTAACGCGATTCGTAACGACGGGGCATGTCTCCTAGTGTCGTATAAAAGTTTGGATATTTTCTAATAAATTTACAAACGTCTAAAATATAAATACAGGGTAAAGTTAAAATTTTTAATTTTTTGAAATGTGGCTTGCAACTGTCTGTTTGTTCGATGTTTGTTATTATGCGTATACATTTTTTTTTGAAGGATGAGTAAGTCCTGTGCACGTGAACTATTGCCCCACAGCATCACGCCATAGCTAAGCCAAGCATGAGCGTAGGCATAGTATGCCGTGACAGCGGTCTTGGTGTCCGTCGATTTCTTCAATTCCCTCAAGGCGTACGTAAACCGAGACATTTTAGTAACCATCGTTTCTATATGAGGTTTCCACGTTAAATTGGAGTCGATAACAACACCGAGCAATTTATATGTAGAAACACATTCCATTTCAATATTCTTGAAAGAAAAAGATATATTCAATTCATTTTTTTGTCGCGGTCTGAACTGCATTATTTTAGATTTTGAATAATTAATTTGTAAGTTGTGATCATTCATCCAGATTGTAATACGGTTTATTAGATTGTGTAATTTTTGATTGAGATTTACACTGTTATCACACGACATCAAAAGCGAAAAATCATCGGCATACATCACACACGGTTCGTCCACGGTTTTTGGTAGGTCGTTTATGTAAATAATGAACAGGATACACCCGAGAACACTCCCTTGCGGGATCGAGGCGGTCATCACTTGGACGTCCGATCTGACCGTTTCAATTTGGCGGGTGTTCTCGTCAACATGTTCGACCTCAACATATTGCTCGCGGTTGTGTAAGTATGAAGCGAACCATTCGTGAGGCACCCCACGTACACCTATGCCGTATAACTTTTCGAGTAGTATTTTAAATTTAACCTTTTCGTACGCTTTTGTCATATCGAAAAGTACGCTAACCGCATATTTTTTATTATTTAAAATATTTAATATACTATGGATATATTTGTAACAAGCTAGTGTAGTAGACCGGTTTTTTCGGAATCCATTTTGGGAATCATCGAAAATTCCATATTTTTCGCAGAAGGAGCACAAACGTAAGCACATAGCCTTTTCAAAAATCTTTGAGATAACCGGTAGAAGTGCGATTGGTCGGTAATTATTTGGATCCGATTTTGCGCCTTTTTTATGTATCGGTTTTACCAATCCTTTTTTTAGAAGGTCGGGGAAAATACCTTCTGAAAAAGACTGATTAATCAGCAATGTCAGAGGAACACATAATTCGTCAATACATTCTTTAATCAGTATCGAGGGTAACTCTAATTCTAAATCTAATTTTGCTTTGTTATGCGCTAAAACGGAGATATATCGCTCTGCTTATGCACCCGCTCGCAAGCGAGCCCTACTTCGGCTACCACATTAATTTGTACCTACAGTGTATCGGCTACCGTAGAACTACATCCAGTAAGTGGTGTTTATTATATTTTTATAATTCCTAATGAACGAGTGCGCTCCCTTCGAGCGAGCACGATTCCAGCCCGTGGTCCGTGAGCACCATGCGGTTGAAAGATGCATGCCAATTTATGCTCTTATTATGTGATTAAACATCTTATTTTATCAAATAAAAATTAATAGCGTTCGAGCGACGCATACCTAAAGATTTGAGAAATGTGATTTTACCAGATCATCAGCAAATACTAGAGTACCTACTTTGAATTTAATACTTAGTTTGCCGTAAAAACAGCGTTATTGGTCCATTCGTGTTAAAAGCGCAGGATGTCGCGCGGCCCGTAGACTCAAAAGTCTAAAAATAAAATATTCTTAAATTGCAATCTGAAATTATTTTATTTGATAAGGATAACCTCTAATCTTACAGTAACCTCTACATCTTTCATACAATTTTATTAAATCGCCCGATCAGTTTGAAGAGAAACCATTTTTAAATCAGTTTATAAAGTGATCATGTTATACGGGCCGGGTTGCCTGTGAGGTTTGCACCTATTAATATACCTACACATGCATAGACACTATATAGAATAACTTTATCTTCGTATAGTATAGTAGTACATCTTTTTCTTATTACTAAGGTGGCAAAGAAGCAAACGGCATGCCGAATGGTAAACAGTTACTGTAGTCCTTGCGCGCTATTCAAGCGTTGCCAATTCTGTAAAAACCTTTTCAGGCCTTTTTCGAAACCTCATGCTATGGTAATTTGTAATAATAGGGAAAATCTCGGCAGTGTGTTCATTGCATAACTTTAGAGTTCTCGGAATAAACATTTTTTTTGGAACCGTACAGCACGCGACCATTGGAGTTCCATTGTGTAGGAACATATTCTTCTCAGACGATGAGCGGCGCCGTATTTACTCTTCTGGTTGGTTTTTACTGCACCAGAGACTTCTTTGCGTGCAGGCAGGACACGTGAGGTGCTGGCAAGGTTGGCTTTGGTTCCAATGGTGGAAATAAATCAGTTACATCCCTATTATTGAGTCGATATAAATAAATTTCATTTTTCAAGTTCGTATTTGATTTTTCACAGGATTCTTCAGTCAAGAATTCTATAGAGTTGAGTTTACAATTGCGAAATAACAATTGCGAAAGCTGTTTCACAGCTTTGTTGCCGTGTAGGTTTGAATTGAAATATCAGAAAATGTTATACTTTCGCTTTCTTTTCAGTCTAACTGGCTATTTACACAACAAGACCCCCTAAATTTACTGTGGGGTATCTACCGCCCGGCCCCCTTGAAAGTATCCAGCGCCCACAAAAAGGCGCTATGGCCCATTTTTAGATGGACCGTGTACATCGCTTAATACAAACGTAATAGATTACCTATTTTACGTATTTTATGATTTCCTATTGGTCAATGATAGCTTATTGCTATTAGTTGGATAGATCAAGTAAACCTATGAGATGTTTATAAGTAATTATATTTAGAAAGACGTGTGACCTAACCTAAGAAAAGGTTTGGTTTACCCTCTGGGTTGTGGTGAGGTCTAATAGCAGTCGCTCAATGTCAAAAATCGGTATTTTCCCCAAATGTTTGGATTTTGGTAGAGGACTCCACCAATCCTAATGGATTCGGAAAAGGGATAACGCTAGGAATACGGACATTACCCACGAAGTGGTCTACCACACCATACGTGCACCAAGTTATTGATATTTGTGCATTTTTATGAACCCTTGCGTTTCATAACTACACAAGTACATAAATAATGAAATACCTTGTATGTATTATGAAGTTTCATGAATGACTGAGAATGTCAGATGAATACCAACCTTAGACTTGTTCTGTGGTGAACTTTTTTTGATGATTACCTGGGTATGTGTACAATTTCCTTTATTTTTTATTCTTTTTGGGGCTCCATATCCAAATAGTACTAATGGAACCCTATTACTTAGACTTAGATTCCTCAGCCTGCCACTTGGCTGTGTCTTTTGAACAGTAATATGTATGTAGAGATATAAAATTTCACAGGTTGTGTTCACAGCATATTTCTGTGGACTAGGAACTATGGCCGCTATCATAACAATTAATTATAAAAATTAAAGGGACAGGCCCTCGGTGGGTTTTATTTTTTCTTGTACAATGTACGGACAAAGCACCGTTCATTAGCGTAGTCAGCTTTTTGCACTTATTCGCCTCATTTTATTAGGTATCATGTATTTAGTTTGCAAACGGCCTTCAGCACTTATATCATTAATCGTCAATATCAATAATTATAAGTCAAATCAATATATATCAATATTTCATTATCAAATTGATCGCGTTCTGTCAGAAAGTGATGTCAGGAGCCTCGGAAACCGGCGAGCGTGCGTGAGTAGATCGATGAATGTTAAAGAAGCGAGTGAGGTGTGTAAGGGTCGTGTCACGTTGCGCTCGGTTCTCTCTGGCTACCCCGTAAGGGATAAGGCGTGAAGTTATAGATATATATCGAAAATTATTATTTAACGATATCACATCGAATAAACAAATAATGATATCTGCTGTCATTAGGTCATTGGCTGTCAAATCGATTTTATAAAACACATTAAAACCTTGAACAATTTTTCAAAATATGTTTTTATAGACATTTAACCTCATACACTTAACTCGAATTTTATGATCTATCTCTATATATAAGATATAGAAAGCTGAAAATTTGCGCAGAGATTCCTATGTGATATATACAAGAAACAAGGACACTTTCGGGGTAAAATAGTTATTCAAAGTTTTTATTGTATTACGTATTGGAACTTTGTATGTGTATTCCTAAAAGTAAACATTCAAATATGTATTTCGCGATTTTCCGAAAATCAACCCATCAGTGATTGGAACGGGTTAAATAAATCTAATAAACGAAAAGGGTGTGGTTATTGATGTTTTTTTGGGACGCAGATTGCGAAGATTCGTAGCCCCAGTAAAAATATGAATAAATATTTTTATTATGATTCCTTAGACTAGGAAAGGAAGGTAGTAACTAGCATAAATCTAAAGGTTTGGGTGTATAAATAACTACATTAACTCCTTAAATTTGAATACCCTGTACAAGACTCTACTTATTTCCAAAGGAATACGACTCAATTTATGAGGAAATTAAAGACATTGCTGTCTTTATTTTTAAAACACCAGTATACAGGATAAATTGAGGACTATCTGTTCAAAGGTCGTATTTCTATCATAAACAAATTTTACAAAAACAGAAAAAACTAGTTGTTCCTATTATGAAAATGCTAGAATATATTTAAATGTAAGTTCATATGAAGATTATGACTATAATATGATATGCATTTTAAAAATTAATAAATGTGCATTAAATCTTATTTTTTTAGTTATAGTTCAGTAATACGGCTTTTTGATCGGACAAGTCAGAAATATGCCCTTTTGATTTGACATTTCTAGAAATAATATAATAATGATATAACGTGGGCCAAGTCGTGGGGTGAAAAACTAGTACAAAATAAATCCTTCCACATTGAGAAATACTAATAAAATATACAAAATTCACTTTTAGCAGACGTTTACTGTGCTGAACTTCGAACAATGATAGCGAAACTGGCAGTGAAACAACCCCGACTCTTGAATCGACCTTCAGCATTATTGCTCCATGATAATGCAAGACCTCACACTGCACGAGAAACCGTTGTAACTCTACAGGAGCTGCAGTTATAAACCATACGTCATACTCATCAGACCCTGCTGCAACTGACTACCAATGTTTTTCATGATTTGGACAATTTTATACGTGGTAAAAAAGTTTCTTCCTAGGCAGTATAATATGCTTTCACACAGTTTGTCGAATCTAGATCCCCAGAGTTCTATCGCAAAGGCATAAATAAACTTCCGATTAGGTGGGAGCAATGTATACATAATGAGGGTAAATATTTTGATTAAACTAACATGTTACATCTTAGAAAAAACGAGTTTTAATATTTTTCAGTACAAATCGCCAATTTCGTACTTTAACCCCTAGAATAATGTGACATCTTTCTTTTATGTTCAGTAAGACCTTTGCCTGTTGATTGTTCCTGCACTGGTTTAGAATATCGTTTACCGCGTTTCAATAATGATTCAAACTCTTCTTTATCTGATCCAAAACAATCGTTTTCTAATGCACAAATTTTGACATCTTTGCAACGAACTCCTGAACTTTTAATGTTTCTAATTATATTTAGTCGAATTAATCGATTTTTGTTAAAGTTGCGAAGTATGGAAAAGAATATGACCGTTTGAACACGACAATAAATTATATATGTTTTTGTTTAAAAAATCTAAGAGAACATTTTAATGTTTTGTGTAGCAGAAATAAAAGTTTGTTTGTATGGATGGATGTTTGTTGCTCTTTCACGCTTAAACGGCTGAACAGATTTGAATGAAATTTGGCACGTAGATAGATTATGATCTGGATTAACACATAGGCTACATTATTTGACGCCACGCGGGCGGAGCCGCGGGCAGCAGCTAGTATACAATAAAAATCAAATTAAGAAAAAATGGGTGGAAATATACACACATATGTACACATATATGTGTATCGCAAAGGCTGCCAACATTGTGCCTTCTCAGCATCATGTTGACATGAGTACACGGTGACCTTGTACCGTGTGCACATTCGCCCGCGTCTTTTGGCGCTCGGATGCATCTGCCTTCCCATGGAATTATGGACTTGCCGTGAAGTTATAGATAGATAGATAAAAACTTGAATCTAGTATATTGTAAAAGTAAATTTATAAAAATTTGAATTCTTTATATTAGAAAAGACAAATTATTTCGCTTACATTAAAAATCGATGCGCTACCAGAATGCAACGCCTATTACCTATCTCCGTGGGTGGTACAAATTATTTTAGACCATTTAAAATGTTTTAATAACTTGTTAGGGGCCCGCAGAGCACGCCCTGCGGTCGCCGAGGGTTCTTCCAGTAACGACTGTTCAATGTCATCCGATTCGCCGCGGGGTTCCGTATAAGCGGGTGGCATTAAAATTTATTCTGGCGGTTTTAGAGCAACTCCCTTCTTCACGTCTAAATTGTGTGCGATGTACTGTATAATGGTTTTGAGAAGTTTGTCAGGTTATTCATATTAATTCGCCATTTTGGTGTTTAAGTACACAGGTACAGTCGCTTACATATGTATGTACGAATAAACATTGTTTTTTTTTTGCTACATATTCATATTTGTAAAATTGATTTTCTATTTATACAACGTCGGTGGTCATACAAGCATACTGTCCACCTTATGAAGGCGGTTACCGTAGCTTATTCACGCTTGCAAAACATTAAGTATTACTCGCGCGATGCCACCTCTGCTGCTAATCAACTATTATGTAAATTCACTAATGAAGTTAATAACCACCTTAACGATAAAAAACATGTACTAGCTGTATTTATAGATTTTAGTCGCGCATTTGATACGCTCAGGAAAAACACACTATATTCAAAATTATCAGATAATGGTATACAGGGGCCCCTCCTAGATTTCTTCAAAGATTACCACTTAAACCGTTACTCAGCAGTGAAAATTGATAATGTACTTAGTGACATGGTGCCCATGGACATGGGAACAGTTCAGGGGTCCATAATCGGTCCAACAGAGTATTTGTTGTACGTAAATGATATGAACAACTTGCTCACTGAGGGTTCTGTTTACCAGTTCGCAGACGACACGTGTTTAATAACTACACACAAAAATATTGAACAGGCCCAACAGCTTATGCAACAGAACTTTGATCTACTTTGTAAATGGGCACATGATTTAGGACTGGTAATAAACCAGCAAAAAACGAAAGTCATGCATATACATTCACCACACCTAAAATCGTACATAAACCCAAAAATTGTTGCTCACAATCACCGCTGCCTACATAATACCGCCAATACAAATTTATGCATATGTGAACCGCTACAACAGGTCAAACAACATACCTATCTTGGCCTCATTATAGATACTCACCTAAATTGGGGACCCCATATTGACTATGTTTGCGCTAAACTAAGGTCCATTCTATCTCAATTATCATTGTTAAAATACAAACTACACTACAGTACCTGTAGAATGCTATACTTGTCTTTGGCTGACTCTGTGATTAATTACTGCTTGAGTAGCTACGGTCGAACATCTAAAACTAATCTCGACAACATCTATAGGCTGCAGTTGAGATTACTAAAAGCAATAGTACCTACTTCGGTAAAGAAAGCACACAGAGAGAACGAGGAGGGAATATTCAAATATTGCAACATTATTCATGTATTTAATAAGGTCAAAATGTCAATATTGTGTGACGAAATAGGTAATATGGTTAATTTAAGTGTCAAGATGAGACCTCCTAATTTGCGAATACTACACAGCCACCCCAAGTATGCCCTACCAGCCTATAAGAACACATACGGGAAACGAATTGGCGATTATTTGCTACCGCAAATAATAAATGAATTGCCGCCGGAAATTGTCAAAAAAATTGTAGATCAACCTAACAAAACAAAAAAAATTGTTAAGGCAGCATATCTACCATCTAAGTCTTGCTTGAACGTGCATAAATTGTAATGGAACAGTCAATGCACAGTCCGATTTATATAACTTTGCTATACTGTTTGAATATTGTTATATTGTTGTTAGTTTCCACCTTTATAATACCGAGCGTTGCAGTGGCAGATAAGCCGTGCACGGTTTGTGTCCACTGAATAGGTAAAAAAATGTAATGTACTTATTGTAAAAGAAATAAATTAAAAAAAAAAAAAAAAAAAAAAAAAAACAAAGCTATTCCTTAGGAGCTCACTGGTAGTCACTTCACTCGCAGGAACACAACATCCCTCCTGGGAATTGTTATTTGACTGTGGTTTTCTATGAGGTGGCGATTATTCTGTAGACGGTCTGCTTTGATGCGTCCTACCTCTATCTATCTCTATCTATATTATTCTACTTTTATGCTCTCTCTGCCATAGCTTTCACTTCCATAAGTTAGCGTTGGGATTAGCACCGCGTTGTGTACAGCGAGCTGTGCCTTCTGGCTTAGAGTTTGGCGAAGTTTACCCAACGCTCTATTCATGCTGTTCCCTACACTCACTCGTCTCTCCACGTCAGCAGTGTACCTTTTATCGCTACTAAAAGCGCTTCCAAGATATACAATCTCATCCACTTGCTCCTACACTACACGTGTGTGTTCGTTCTGGTGGTCTTTCTTTCAAATACCATTATCTTCGTTTTATTTCCATTTAATTGTAAGCCTTTCTGCATACAATCATCTTTTATGGTTGTAACTAGTGTTTGCAGTTCGAATGGTGATTCTGTTATAGATACCGCGTTGTTTGTATAAAGCAGGGTGTCATCCATTCGCATTTCCACATTCACATTTCATATTCTCTGAACACAACTGTCCAGATACAGGATGGATAGTCGAGCCAACCGCACGCATCTCTGTCTCACACCAATGTTGGTATCAAACCAGGGCAACAAACTGCCGTCCACCCGCCGTCCTCATAAGTGGATTGCACAGTATAGAGCAGGTCACCAGCAATCCAGGGCGGCAACGGTGGTAGGTGCATGCGGTTCACATTTCAGATGGCGAACACTCGCAGAGACGACCACAGCAACCGAGGCAGAGACGACCGGAGCAGCGATGGCAGCGGCGGCATGCATCTACTAACGGGTGGGTGCCGGCCGGCAGTAGTTCGCACGAACTAATCGGAAGTGGAAGCACACAAAGTAGTTTAGATCAAATTGCACAAATTACTTACAGTAGTTTTTGATGTGTGAGGAGCCTTTAATTTTATTCCTAGAGTGTCATTGGCGGTTATAATGGTGGAATTTATCTGTCTTTTGAATTTGTTCAAATTTTCCTGGCCTAATACTTTGTCATATCATTTTATAGTAACAGTTATCTATACCTAACTGATACATTCTCTTAATAGAAGACGGCGCTGGGCGCAGTTTTCTGAAATATAGGTTACACGAGTATGATGCATGTTACTTCAAAAGTTGCTGTTGCGATATGTATAATTTCGCATATTTTTCATAAATACACTTAAGAAACATTGTCCTTCTGCGCAGTCTCTACTGCGTGTAAACTCTGCGATGAAATTAATTTCGTTAGGAAGTATACCGTTATAAAGTACAATCCGCTGAAACATCAAAATTATTAATTTAACTACATGGATACATTAACAAACATTCATAAACAAATATTGTAATACCTAGCCCCAAAGTAAGCGAAGCTTGTGTTATGGGTACTAGACAACTGATAAACATACATAAATACATTTTATACCAATACCCAGACCAATACAAACAGACATGTTCATGCACACAAATGTTTGTACTGTGTGGGAATCGAACCCACGAGCGTTGGTGTCAAAGTAGCGTAACAGCGCGTTTCACCACTGCGCCACCGAGCTCGTCAAATACGAGGATACGAGTCTCCCTTCAACCGAAGAAGTTTAGATACTCCACCACGCTGCTCAACTGCGGATTGGCGTTCGTCAGTGTTTTCAAGCCGTCCGAAGGCTACTACCTTAGCTTAACGACTGTCATCTATCGACAACAGCCGGGTCCGACGGCTTGACGTGCCCTTCGAAGCACGGAGAATCTCGAGATAGAAAATCCGTTCATGGACAGGTTGCGTTTGACATTGCTTAACCTGCGTATTCGGTTAGAATGACACGCGCAGCGACGCCATCAAACTCTCTATATATCTCTCTATTCTAAGGTTATCTATATGTAGATAACACTAAAATAAGGAACTATTGAGTTAGATAATAATGGAACTGACTGTACATGGGAAACTTGATGACTTAATTCGTTACATAATTTATGTTATTTATATTTTATTATTGTTACAATATATAAAATTTAAATATTAAATCCTTGGAGAATTGTTACGCTTCTACCAATAAATGGTGTTATCTCACCAATGAGTGAGACCTTCAGAAGTGGGGGGCAAATGGGGTAGCAATACGCATTAGTACATCATATATTTTAAGTTTTCATGGGAACGGAATAATTAATAATATATAAATAATACTACAATTAAACCTTACCTGAATCGGTTCCAATCCAATAATAGAAATACCTAAATTATATGTTCTACTGAGGGGAAAAGTAGTAGTTCAAATTTCAGTTGTAGTTCAAGGGTGTGATTACCCAGAGTAGGTAAGTTTCACACGTATATTATGTAGATATTGTATGTATGTTAAGTTGGCGTCATACCAGACAGAAGGCGGTAGACCGCGTAATATCCGCACGGAAGTGTTCTAGACTTGCCCCTCCCACACCTCGGGTTGTTAATTATGAACATTTTGCATATCGATAGCATAATATTATAGATAAATTTGGAATGACCTCGATATATTGTGTATGTACTTACCTATATATATCTGCCACCAAGTCCCTAACGGGGTTGGTAGAGAGGGACTAGCGCCACGTAAATCGGTCCCTACATACCTCACCTGCTTCTTTAATACTCATAGCTGGATCTACTACATCCCTTTGATTAACGATCAATCTAGTGGTATTTTTATACTACGTCGGGAGGCGTACAAGCATACGGCCTACCTGATGTAAAGCGGGTACCGTAGCCTATTAACAGTTGTAATATATTAAGTATCACTCGCGCGATGCCTCCTCTGCTGCTTACACAGCAACTCCTTGGGAGTTTACTGGTGACCTCACTCACGCGCAGGAACACAACAACCCTCTAGGGCATTGTTATTTGGCTGCGGTTTTCTGTGAGGTGGAGGTACTTTCCCAGACGGACTGCTTTGTCTTGGTCTGGATGTTTTAAGAGAGGTAGGGCACCTCTCACACAAATGGTTGCGTTGTGTGGGAATCGAAAATTGGGAATCCAATGGGAATTGGTGTCAAAGTCGCGTCATTCACGACACATTCGCCACCGAGCTCGTCAAAATATGATAGGTGCATCCTGTCTTCCTCGGTTATAACCTCCTTCCACTTTCGCGTTGCGTATCTATTTCGTTTTCTTTCCTCTTGTACTATTTGTACATGTCCGAACCAACGGTGCGTGCGTCTTCTTATCTTAACACGCATAGACTCTTTCATACCAACACTTTCTTACATCTTCATTGTGAAATCGGTGTACAAGTGTTGCACCTTAGATTTTACGCAACATTCGAACAATCGAACAGTCTGCTGCTATCCGGGGTGAAATGGGGTGGCTTTTTAGGGGTTGAAATCAGTTTTTCGCGATTTCTGGCTAAACGGTCATTCTATCGAAAAAAGTTAAATGTAAAAGTTGTAGACAATAAAAGATCTACAACTTTTCTATTAACCATTTTTACCCTAACCTCAAAATGCAAAAAAAAAAAAAAATGCAAAAAACCGATTTTTTGCTTTTTAATTTTATTTTTCGAGAAGAACTAATTATTTGAGAGAGAATTAGTTGAGCCCAATCTTTGCCAAAAGATACCTTTTGGTATTATAAAGATGTAGTAATTTTTTTGAAAGGAAATATTTTAAGAATTTTCTTAAAATTCCATTTTAATCGAAAAAAAAAGAAATTTTCAACGAAAATCCTACCTAAAACTACGCAACCTATAGAGTTCAAATTTGGCACACTTACTCGTTGTTACGTCTACTTTAAATTAGTAGTGAATAAAAAAGTACACTGGAATGGAAAAAAATGGCAGGAAAATTGAAAAAACCGAAAAAAATACTTTTTTTGTGTTATTTGGCATATACGTCGTCGAACAATCGTTATTAATTAATAAAATCATTAAATATATTTATGTTTGTAGAAATTATAATATCAATCTTTGATTATTGAATATTAATTTTTGATTATTGTACAGAGCGAGTTTTTATATGATATCATGCATGTCTAAAACAGCAAATTGTATCTGCTACACTTGTGTCTTCGTAATTGCAGGATACGAATAAGAGAAATTTAAGAAGCGATTTTCGAGCTAAATACAGCATGAGAACGATTTATTTTTCCCTCTTTTAGAATATCTTATTCTACAAATATCCCGGTGTCGGATTGCTGTAATGAATTTTTTGTTGTTCGAACCCTATTATGACTGGCCTATTATGTGTCCCGCTCAGCACCAAAAACTGACGGAAGGTGGATTTGTATATTGATTTCAATGTATCTAGTGTTCGCCCAGTGTTAGAAATTCGTCCATTCGACATTATTTCATAGTATATTCGAGACTATATATACTATATACCATTATATTGTATAAGATATTGTATATTGTAGTCGCAAGGAATGCAGAGTATGACGAATAATTTGATTGCTAAATAAAGGCTTTGTCTCTACATCGAAGATGGGCGATTAAAAACACATTTCCAATTTAAATAAATTAACAAACAACATCTTTCTGCTTACTCCGCAAGGAAGAAAGGAACATGACGTGAAGTTATAGAAAGATAGATAAACACAATTTTATATGAATATTATTTGAAAGAAATTTCGCTCTTTTGTCTATGATCGCTCACTACCTCGTTCATTCAACATGAAGGCTTTCCCCTATATATTAGACATATTCGTGGTAGAAAAAGGTAAGTTATTAGGTATAGCTTGTTTATTAAAGCAAATTCAGAAGGGCTGCAGTTGTGTAGCCTTTCATCTCGTACGATATTCAGGTGATTTCAATGTTTGTACGAAGGGCGGTTCGCGTTAGTTGTCTGATTAGAGTGATTAGTCCGAGGTCGGAACACTCGTTATATATGCAGTAACTCAGGTACAAACGTAACGATGCAATCACGAAAATAATTGGGACGGATCTATTTCACTATACAAATTACGGAACATCCGACAGGTGACTGAAGCAAAGTTCCTTTATACTAAGAACAAATGCATGGAAACGCATTGGACAGCAAAGAACAGATTACGCTTGACGCTGAAGTCAGATTGTATCTTTTATTGTGTACGGTACACACACACCCGGCTGTACGGGTCAATTCCCACTGAAAGAGCTGTCGCGCGATACCTCCTTTGACTAGTCGACAAGGCTCCTTACACCGCGCTATCTCTTTTATCGCTTCAAATAAAATTGAATATTTTTCTTTAGTTAATACGAGTAAGATCGGTAATTTTTGGCACCGAAAGGTCTGTGTTTAGCTTGACATGCACTTAACACACCGTTAATGTGCGGCAATGGCCATCTAATTCAATTACCTGACTATTCAAAAAAATATTCGCCAAATGATGTTGAAGATACCGCGCCTAGCCTATTTCAGTTATTTTCACAGCATTCCCTCAATCTTTGCTTCTTCAAAACTAGCTCCAGACTGTCGTGTTTTTCGGTTTTTCACTAACATCTGAACATTTCCAAAATTTGAAATTACAATATTAAAATGTTAAAGAAGCGAGTGAGGTGTGTAAGGATCGGGCCACGTGGTGCTCAGTTCCCGCAAGGGATTTGGCGTGAAGTTATATTATGCATTTATTAAAAGAAGACTGAAACGTACATACGAGAAATTAATGAGATATACCTAGTCAGGTTATAAGTTCTGTCAAAACCTTATTATTTTAATTTTGGAATACTGGCCCGAAATACGTTGAACGTACGTTTAATTTTAAAAATAGAACGTTTCCGAAAATATGGAGTTGTCGAAGAAAGAAGATAGAGTCGCGGTTATCGCGTTGCACCGCTGTGGTTACGCGCCAAAAGAGATTTTCAACATTGTACAAAAATTGAATATAGCACTATGGTTTATTTATCGCACTATGAAACGATATACTAAAGATTCAAGCTTCGAAGATCGTAAGAGGAGCAACCGATCTCGCACAGTTAGGACACCAGCGGTCATCAAAGAAAGACGCGAATCCAATGAAATCGCGTGCGTAAACAAAAAATCTTAGCTCTTCAGATGGGATTAAGCAAAACCACTGTCAAAAGAGTGTTAAATAAAGACCTGGGAATACGAGCTTATCGCAAAAAACTGTCATTTTTTAAACGAGCGTTGGAAAAAAATATTGCATGGAAAGATCCCGCGCTTTGTTACGGCGGTACGCTGGAAAAAAATAGCGCGAAATTTTGTTTTCGGATGAAAAAGTTTTTACCATCGAATAAAGTTTGTTGTAAACAAACAAAATGATAAGGTGTATGCCTACAGTTGTGAAGAAGCGAGCGCGCGTATTCCGAGGGTCCAGCGCGGGCATTATCCTTCATCAATCATGGTTTGACTTGGAATCTCATATTCAGGCTTAACTGAGGTGTTTTTCTGTGAAAAAGGTGTGAAAACCAGTGCCGTGGTTTACCAAAATACCTTTTTGTACATTTAATTACCTTTCATTTCATATATCACTTTTACATAATTATGAAAAAGTATGTCATTAATTACACCAAAAGTTTTAGACAGAACTTATGATCTGACTGATATATGACTTCATTTAAGAAATATTAAAGAAGTATTTCACTTGCAGGTCTTGCGGGCAGTCAACGACTGTAAGACTGATTTACAGGCTAACACAACTCTGATCCATATCATTGGATCCAGTGACTTACAATTTGCAACACCTTCTGATAAAACACGTAAATTTGGTTAATTTGGCCGTGATAGAAGATCCTTTGGTTTTTTTCCTTAAGTCAATCAGAAGAAGTGGAAGGATAGAGCCGAGGACGGTCGACATCTTCGGTTATTACAAAATTTCGTGTCGCATTCTTTCTACATGTCCGAACGAACTGAGCGCGTCTGTTATTACTTTAATACCGAAACTTTTGGACCTGAGATACTATTTCAAATTTAGATACTGTTAAATTAATTTGGCGTAACGCCGGCAAGTTGATATTAAACAATGTGCTCGGTAAAGGCCTCGGAGTTTGGATTACCCGCACACAGGCGATATTTGCATCAGCCTACGAATAATTGTCGATGGTGGCTATTGTTTTCGCTGGTACATATGACGACCAGAGTATCGCTGTACGGAAAGGCTGCATCATCAAGATTCACGATGAAATAGGTCCGTCATGCCAACTAGCTAACGAGATTCAAAGTTGGATCAACGGCAATATTTTATAGGCAGTCCGACTCACGGTGTTTCGCGTAGAGCGAAGCGTGGACTGTTTTAGTCCTTTTGGGTTGCATTACGTCTGATATATAGTATGTTGTTAGTGTTGTTACACATTTTGACAATATGCAATATTACACAAGGCTAATAAATAAAAATAATATTACTTTAAATGTCTAATTCTTATATATATAAATATATTTTGTGTTTTAATTATTAGTATTAAATTTTGTTTTTAGATAACGCTTTTTAAATTTATCTATATAGGTTCCATGAATCTTTATTGTTTCGATATTATAGGTAAACTATTATTTTTCTGTTTAGCTTGTTTTTTTAATTGCATAAAATATTAATTAAAAAGTGGAAAATATGCGAATGAAATTCAAATTTATGAAAAGCTTCAACATATATCAAAATCAAACGTGACGTAACATACCAGCATAGATTACTTAATAGTTACTTCGTAAATACCAGGCTATGCTTTATCGGGATCGATATTCATACTGTGCTAGTAGTAGTGTTTGAGAGCATAATTGGTTTTATTTGTATTAATGTAGTGTATTATTTAACTAGTGCAATTTTAGCATTAGTAATCATTTAGGACGATGACTGGTTTTGTAAAAGCACAATCAGACAATCTACCAAAAACAGATGCTTTTATGATGACAATATATTTTGCATTAAATCGAGATTTTGCGTCCGGTTAAATGTGGTAAAAAAAACTGCAAGGCAATTGTTACAATATATGATATATTGTAATCTACTCTTCTTCGCACTATCCCGTTTCCTAATCCATTAGGATTGGCGGGGTCCGCTACCTAAGCTTAAGGATTTGGAGAACATACTGATATTTACTATAAATAAATAATTGTAGAGTGTATAAAGTATCTGTTTGTATATAAAATAAACATCGTCCCTTGGAACTGTCCACTGGATCTTATTAATGAAATATAATGTTTCCTTCGTGGTAAGAACGTTGTATTAAGTTCGCGAGTACTATTTACATTTTTAAGTTGTTTTACCGAATTTTTTTTTAAATTCTGTTATATAAGAAGTAAATCCTTCATAAATCCACCGCGGGGAAATGTAATAACGCCAGCCCTGAAATAAATTGACTTACGAGGCATCTTCGCGTGGTGACAATATTTAAGTTATATCGAGTTAATATCGACCAATGAGAATCGAGGACGGAGTCGGCATGCTCCCAACCGCCAATAGTGGCACCGAGTCGAAATTTTCCAAAATTACATGGCGGTTTCCGCTCGACTCGCCCCGATTGTAGGGTAGCGTTATTGATAGAAGGGTAGCTCTGGTAAAAAATCAACGCGTCAATTTGTATGTTGGCATATTGAAGAGGCGAATATGTATTCGATTAATCGCAATGGAATAATAATCGTGTTTCTTCACTAGTACATTTGGAAGGAGTTTTCGGTGTTATTGAAGTGAAAACTTCTTGAAGCGCGTTGAGTGATTCTTGCAAAAAAGATATGGGTTCCATCGACATGTGAGCGTTGTCGACGTTATGATATTAACAGTATGTCTCTAATATTATTATTAAGAGAGGAAGGGCGCATCAAAGTACTCTGGGGAAGCACCTCTACCTCACAGAAAACCGCTGCCAAATAACAACTTCCTTAGAGGGTTGTTATGTTTCTGCGCGTGAGTGAGGTCACCAGTAAGCTCCTACGGAGTTGCTGTGGTAGCAGCAGAGGCGGCATTGCGCGAATGGTACTTAATGTATTGCAGGCGTTTATAGGCTACGGTAACCGCTTTACATCAGGTGAGCTGTAAGCCTCCGGATTTTGTATAAAAAAATCTATTTTTTTGTAGTGGATGGTGAGTGATCCGCTGTTAGGGGTTTGCTCCGTTTTATTATCAAAATAAAATGATTTATTTAATAGAATCAGGGATAAAATTGCGGAAGTTTGCAACCACCCACTGCCGCTGCTGGCCTGACTGCTCTGCTCTGCTGCAGTGCTTGAGAACGCTTCGTGGAGTGGTAAAACAGGAGACGCTGAGACTTGAGCTGAAAGGACAGCAGCAGTGGTGGGTGCGTGCAGTTCCTGCTCCACAGAGTAGGCAATCGCAGAAACAACAGCAGCCAAGTCAGAGACGACTAGTACAGCCCTGGCAGTACTTATTTATGTTAGCGACAGTCACTAGTTCGGAAAAACTAACTGGTGTCGAAAGCACACAAACTGCTTACCACAACCTATGAACGCTTGCACACGAAGAAGCGTTTAGTGCGTTAGCGTTTCCACTCCTGCTGCTGAGACAGCAACTCCTTGGGAGCTTACTTGTCACGGTCACTCCCAAACATACACAACAACCCTCTAGGGAGTTGTTATTTGGCTGCGGTTTTCTGTGAGTTGGATGTACCTACATCCCCAGACAAGGTTCGCTGTCGCGACTTCGATTCCTACTATTTTTATTATTCCCACTATTTTTTGCGGATCAAAGCAGTCCGCTTTGATGCGCAATGAATACCCAGATTAAGACAAACATATTCATCCACACAAATAATTGCCTTGTGTGGGAATCGAAGTCGCGACAGCGAACCTTGTAAAAGTAATCATTGTTAACCACTCGATCATTAGGCTCGTCGCAAGCGACAATTAACAAATTCATTAATATTAATAAAATCATAATATAGCTGTAAATTGTTGCTCATATCAGGAGTTTTAATCCCGGTCATTTGATAGACGTGTGCGGGGATAAGGAGGCCCCTTGAAGATTAATTTATGTTATACACCGAGACCCGCTCCTGTGAATATTGATGGACAATATATACATGAGCGTGTCACGGCAGGTATTGGGACTATTGCAAATGTGTAGGAACTTATGGGTCTATTCTAATGAGGTCTGGAGGGATTATATAGTACCTGGTTATTACAGAAGAGGGGCGGATACCTGCCATAACTGTCATATCTGATTGCTTCAGTAAATTTGTATTATGTATCTAATAAAAGTCTTTGTTGTTCCAGGTACTTGAATGGTCGAAGCAAGACGAAGTTCATACAATCTTTTATGTAAGTAATCAATAATCACTCGTATCAAAGCATTGGCAATATATAAATAAATATTACCCATTACAAAGCAGTTAGCGAAGTCAAAGCTAAGATATGAAATTATGTGACCATTTCGATTAATGCTAAGCAGTAGCGGAGCGGGTGAGAAGATGCGGAACGCGAGGCAGCTGTGCGAAGATGCGCAGCTTGAGCTTGACACAACGTTTGTATCGCGCGATTATTAATATGTTTTTGCATACAGAATCTATGATTCCGTTCTTGGAGTAACAAGGTAAACCACTCAAAAGGAAGTCATTCTCCTCGATGATTCATGTTTTCTAAAGTCTTCGTCGCACATTGCGAGATATAATGGAATTTTACATTTTTTTATGAAAACAGCTCAATTATTATATTGCCGTTTCATTTCACTAGCTTGTTATTCTGCGATCTGAGCATCTAGACATTTTGCGACTTTTACGTAACAGTTTGCAGGTCTCCTAATTCTTCATCGCACATTGGGAGATATAATAGAATTGTTTTCACGAAGGCATGTGTGCACTCGTGGACAATCGCGCGCTAACTACTCAGTACGTCGCGTGATCTGTTCTGCACTCGTAGATACACCACTCGCTAATTCCTAGATATTAAGAATTGATGCACTGGCCAAGTTCTTCAACATGCCTTAGTATACTAGTCACTGTATTCTTGTTCATAGAACGCATGGGGGGAGGGATAACGGTTTTTTGTCGGCGAAGTAAAGTATTTGGTGCAGATTCACCCATTTTATACGGAACAACGTCTTGATAACAGGAAACTCAACAATAACAGAATATGAAAACATAACACTAACGTACAATTTAACAAACTTTAACAAAGAAATGAAGAAAAAGCGAAAATAATTGGCGACATACGCTCGCGTCAATATCTATATCGAAAGTAAAAAAAGCCGTCAAGTGCGAGTCCGACTCGTGCTGTGACGATTCCGTAAAAAATATTTTCGCAAATTATTGTCGCAAAAAGTATTTTTGTTTGTGATGTAATTTACAAATTTCAAATTTTTGCCTTTACTGGTAATACATGACATTGCAAGTTACCAAATTTCATGATCTAGGTCAACGGGAAGTACCTTATAGGTTTTGATTCCCTTGCAAGTGTCAGAGGTACGGAACAAATTTGAAAACTATAAAATTTTCAATTTTTGATATTTTTTTTTGTTTTTAATATCACGTAAGTCGTACTTTTAAAGTATTTAACATTATTTATTCGTAGTATTTAACAGACAAAAGTATCAGAAACACGTGTTTGAGTTTTGCGGAACATATTACTGACTTAATTATATTTATATATAATAATAATATGTTATATTTAATATAATACTCTCAATAGTTTCAACGAAATGAAAATAAATTGTAGAAACGAAACAATTCTTCGCCTATGCTCTTACAAAAGGCGCGTTGTGCTTTAAAATCATGATTAATACCTACCAGTCCAGCGTTTGAATCTCCTGAGTCGATATTTCGATTTCCTTCAATGCCTCTCTTATAATATTGCTTTGCCGGTCTCACTTCCTGCAATCTTCGGGGTTCTCCATATACATTTCTCCCTTTCTAAGTATATTAAGATAGAAAAGGAGGGATATAGTGCGTTCACTTTTATTTAAAATCTAGAATGGTAATTAAAGACTAAAGACATCTGAAGAAATTTCCAATGGGAGGAGTTCTTGATGTTTATTTCTTTTATCCGATTTCGTTGATAAAAGAGGGATGTGAATTTTTGTGACCTTTGTATTTTATATATAATAATAAACTATAATAAATATTGTCGGGCAAATTATATAGTGCTATCTAGCCCCAAGTAAGTGAAACTTGTGTTATGGGTACTAGACAACTGATAAAGGTACGTAAATACATTTTGTTTTTGTAAATACATACTTATTATACATAGAAAATACCCAGACCAATACAAACAGACATGTTCATGCACACAAATGTTTGTACTGTGTGGGAATCGAACCCACGAGCGTAGGTGTCCAAGTAGCGTAACAGCGCGTTTCACCACTGCGCCACCGAGCTCGTCGATAATGGATGAAGGTGGACTAGAACTTTCCAGCAGCCATTTTATTTGACGTGCTTGAAATTAGAATAGATGCGGTTAAGATTAGAAATTAGAAAATACCCAGACCAAGACAAACAGGCAAATGTTTGTCCGTTTGTCCTGTGTGGGAATCGAACCCACGAGCGTTGGTCTCAAAGTAAGGTGACAGCGCGTTTCACCACTGTGCCACTGAGCCATCAAATTATTTATACTAGTGGTCGCCCAATGGTCGAAATTCGACCATAATTCATTTATTTTTTTTAGTTTGAACGTTTGAATAACTAATAACATATAAATCACTAATATCATTTAGACAATCTATGACATTGTCAAAAGTATGATTTTTTTTTGGTTCTTTTTATCCCCGAGGGGCAAAGCAAAGGGGTCTAGCCCATACATCATCAAGTCATCAGTTTAGAACCATTTGAAAATCTTAATTCTATGTTCTAGCTTCAGGAACTGTGCTGAAAAAATACTTGGCAAGGGTACCTAGATCCAATCAACCGATAAGTAAAACGATAGGGATTTTTACAAGGTTTTCTTGATGAAGTTATTCACGTCTTCCAAAAAGTGCATAAATATAAATATTGTCGGACAAATTAGACAGCGCCATCTAGCCCCAAAGTAAGCGAAGCTTGTGTTATGGGTACTAGACAACTGATAAACATACGTAAATACATTTTTTTTTTGTAAATACATACTTATCATACATAGAAAATACCCAGACCAAGACAAACAGACATGTTCACAATAATGTCACTCGTCAAAAGCGCGGGAAGTAGTCCTGTCAAAAGTATGATTATTTTTGACATTCAGCAAAAATATAGACAAAAAATACTGAAGACCAATAATATTAATCTCTTCTCAGTTTGTAAACAGACTTTAACCATAAACAAAAGTATGTTCGACATTCAGTACGACTATAGACAAATAATATTGTATACTAATATTGCCTACCCCGCAAGGGGGCTGGCGTGAAAATATACATACATACTAATAATATTAATTTCTTCTCAGTTTGACAGGATACATATGAGTTTGTGTGTCAAACCTATGGTAGTATGTTTTTTTAGTAATTTAATGTATTTTCGTAGGTATTTCCCAAGTATTATTATAAAAAAAATTAGCTTTCTGCACTTCTTCATATAAACTTTAACTGTGCCAAATGTCATACTCCTCCGTTTGCGTAATTTTCGTAAAAAGGGCTACAAAGTCTTTGTTTCACGTATTAATATATTGATGATGATGGCTAATCGTATTTTTAGCTGAAAATTTAATGTTCACTTGATGCTGACATAAATGATTTTTTTATACAACATCGAAAGGCATATATCCATACGGCCCACCTGATGTAAAGCGGTTACTGTAGCCTCTGAACGCTTGTAACATTTAGTATTGCCTTCACTGATGCTAACGCAGCAACTCCTTAGGAGCTTACTGGTGATTGGGTCACACACACGCAGGAACACAACAACGCTCTAGGGAGTTGTTATTTGGCTGCGGTTTTCTGTGAGGTGGAGGTACTTCCCCAGACGGGCTGCTTCGTTGCGTCCCACTTCTCTTTTTATTGGTATAGTAAGCTATTGATCGATAAATTGTCTTTTCACAACTTTAGGAGAGTAGGAAGTTACAACACACGTATATGCTATATACACAGTTAGTTAGTTATTTGTCATTCGTGGTTAATTTGTTCGTAAATCTTTATTGTTAAAGTGAATGTAATGAAGACGAAAGTGTTAGTGATTGAAAGAAATGAAATGATCGGAGATAAAACGATTTTCGACGGGCTCGGTGGCGCAGTGGTGAAACGCGCTGTTACGCTACTTTGACACCAACGCTCGTTGGTTCGATTCCCACACAGTACAAACATTTGTGTGCATGAACATGTCTGTTTGTATGGGTCTGGGTATTTTCTGTGTATAATATGTATGTATTTACAAAAAAAAATGTATTTACGTATGTTTATCAGTTGTGTAGTACCCATAACACAAGCTTCGCTTACTTGGGGGCTAGGTGGCGCTGTGTAATTTGTCCCACAATATTTATTTATTTATTTATAAAAAGTGGAAGAAATGAATGAATTTGTATTGTTCCATGTTTACGAGAGACGGGAAATGTGAGAAAGAGAAAAGAAGAGTGAAAGCAGGAAGCCGTATCAATGGTGCGTTATACACGATTTTGGCGAGTGAAAATATATCGAGCAAAGCTCGCGTTGCTATTATTCAGGGTCTGTTAACGCCAACATTGACATATGGTAGTGAATCATGGGCCTGGCAGAAGACGTATGAAAGTAGGGTCAACGCTGAAGAAATGAGAGCGCTGAGGAGTATGTGTGAAGTTAAAATGGTTGATAGAGTAAGAAATAGATACGAGAACAATGTAAAATGAATTATAAGTACCTAGTGATAAAGATTAAAAAGGGTATGCTGAATTGGTTTGGTCATTAAGAAAGAATGAATGACGGAAAAGTTACAAAAGAAGTACGAGTATATCAAGCGAGAGTGAGTGGAGATATCGACAGTGGCCGCCCTAGACACACACACACATATAGATCAAATAACTGGTGTGCTGAAAAAGGACTAAATCAAAAGCACCCAAAACCGAGGAGCATGCGAGAAGAGGTAGATGAGTGTGGAAGAGGCGAGAGAGGTATGTACCCACCCCATTACGAGACAGGCGTGATGGTATGAATGTATGTATTGATATTTTTTATTTATTTCAAATACACACGTCGTTGTTATAATTAATTTGTTTGGACGGTGTTATATTATAGTCGTAAACTGCGGAGATTTTTCACAAAAATATGTAAAGGCGAGAGGCGACGGGCGCGGCGAATGACGCACGTTACCACAAACGTAATAAACTTACATTATAGTACCACCGCCCTTAACCATCATTCGGAATAAACATTGGCTATTTTATGATATTTACATTCTGCTTGACGTCGCCCTTACACCTTCAGGATTGGGACCCCACCCTTCGGAGCGCATTTAGACCGTCCGACACGACGTGACGACCTGCGTGGTCTGAGTCACAGCAGAGAGATAGATGTAACTAAAAGCCAATATAATAAACAGAACACAATGTTGATCCCTGAACTACTACTCTTTACTTTACCTCTCGTCTCATGTGCATATAAAATGTATTTACATATGTTTGTCAGTTCTCTGGTACCACAACACAAGCTTCGCTTACATTGGGGCTGGATGGCACTATGGTATTTGTCCGACAATATTTATTTATATATTTACTACGCAAAATCGTGTCATTGGGTTATTCCTTTCATAGACATAACAGTAAGGCGACTATTTTTGGCTTTTATGGACTTATTTACTAATAGTGCTCACGTTGAAATGGTGATCGTCACTTTGAGTTTATTTACTACACAAGAACATGTCATCTGGTCCCCATAGATCCTTCATAGATATAACAGTAAGCCGATTGAGTTTGACCTGTATTAATATAGTTACTGGTATTTGCGTTGGAACGGTATGCCCATTGTCAGGGTTTTTTTTTACCGTCCAAGTAAAATGTAGACCCACAGAAGAAGGCCTAACCCACACCCGGGTGCGTTACTCATTCTTCCGTGAGGAGCACCCTCCAGGATGGTATGGGAGGGAGGTGGAGAACTCTCATGAGTATCCTTTCAGATGGCCGAGCGAGTTATGTCAGACTCCTACTGACTAAACACCGCCTAGGGACTGCCTTTACGCGGGAAGGCTTTAAAGGCTTCATCGGAGGCGATCGCCCCAGGGGATGCAGGGCAACGCAAGTGTCACTCAGTTACAGAGCATACGCTTAGAATGTAACGGCATGTCTTGAGGAGACCGCCCCCATAAGTACCTAGCTAACTATTAAGAGCGACCGCGGGGTGCTCAGTTGGAGGACTTTTGCCCTAAAGAGGCCGCTGCAAAGCGGCCCAAAGCTCTCGAAAGTTTGCTAGGAGGATCTAATAAGACACTTCGCGGCCACGTACTTGGTATCGGGAGAGAGGAGGCGGGGCGGGTCGTATGTCGTAGAAGGAAGTGCTAAATCTTGGTGTAACTCCGCATTGCAGACGTACGCGCGCGCTGGGAGCTCTTCGGCAGACGGACTTTTGGACGGTTTGGAGCTTTTTAATGGTATTTGGACTAGAGTGAGCAAAAACTATTGATGCGTACGTGATTACCGGCCTCATGAACCTCTACATATTGCTGAGTCGGCCTAAGTAATATCTAGCGGTACTGGCCACCTTTTTGACGTGTGTGTTAAAAGTGAGCTTAGAGGCAAGAATGACTCCAAGGTATTGGTTCTTTTTATCCCCGAGTGGAAAGGCAAAGGGATCTAGCCCATACAGCAAAGTTATCAGTTTAGAACCATTTGAAAGTCTTAATTCTATGTTCCAGCTTCAGGAACTGTGCTCAAAAAATACTTGGGAAGGGTACGTCGACCCAATCAACAGTTTAAATACCACCCGTAAAACGATAGGAATTTTACAAGGTTTTCTTGATGAACTTATTCACGTCTTCCAAAAAGTGCATAAACGTGTAATATTTGATCGAAATTGTCACATAAAACTAATTTTATACTGAATTGTAAAAAATTCAAGTATAAGAACATGTCACTCGTCAAAAGCGCGGGAAGAAGTCCAACTCCTAGGTACTTTGCATTGTGTTGCCAGGGGACTGACGATCCTAGCATACCTAGGCAATGCATATAGTAAGGGAGTTTGCGCTTGACATCAACGTAGACAAAATATTTAAGTATTATGACATAAAATAAACATCGCTATCCTTCTGAATTCGTTCAAAGAACAGGAAAAAGGTCTGTTCTCTAGGCCATTTGGTGAAGGGTGCGCAATGTGCGTGTCAGCGGAGCATTGCGCTAAAGAAGTAGAAGAAAAATACTCTCTGTAAAAATTATTTCTAGTCTTCTTTGTCAGTTACAGATAAAGATGATTAGAAATATTTTTTACAGAGAGTATTTTTGATGAGCATTTTGAACATACCTATTATCAAAAAAGGACAGAACTGTTTCAGAAGTTGTTTCCATTATAAAATCGAATAGAATTTATAAGAAAAGATCTACTAGTACAAGCCGATGTACCGGTACACCCAACTTACTTCCGCTTCTAAGTTTTTCGCTGAAGTTTGAAAACAATTTTAAAGATTTATGGACATACATTATGTTATGTTGTAATATTGCAAAAAGTATTAATTTAAAAGAAATACCTAAGCTTCTTACCGAACGATCCCATACTTCCCAAAAGCACAACCACAGAAAAAGACAGTACACCGTATTTTAAATGTTTGTCACGTAATGTTGTAGGACAGTAATAAAAAAAGCCGTCAAGTACGACTCACGCAATGAGGGTTACGTAAAAAAAATATCGCGTGTTTTTGAAGAACCTAGGTATTTACTACACTATATTACTTTATTACCTACACTTAGATCCGTTTTATAAGTTCCGACATAATCGTTATCTATTCGATGAACTGATATCATATCGGGCAATATGAAGGCACTCTTTTCAATATTCTTAAGGCGCATAATGCTATGTGCATTATTACCAGCACTAAATAAAATATGGTAGTACCTATACGTTAGGTAGGAATAAGGAAATATTAAATGAAACACTAGCTGTGTATTTTTAATTAATGAGGGTAATGCAATGTTTTATTTTTTCTTCACAAGTCATGTAGTTTAAGGGTGGTTTTAGGACAAACTGTTTTACCAGTTTCCGTTGTACAGGTCTAGCTTGTTCAAATAATATCAACGAAATTTTTGTATTTGTAAATATTTCTATGTTCTTCAGCTCAACCAGTAGAACTCTAGCTTCTATATGCTAAGCTGGTGTCGAATATCACTAGAATTAGTCAAGTTCGATTCTAGATACCGAAATTTCAATCTCAGTCATCTTTAGTAAAAACGCTCCAAAAACCGCCACTAAAACTACCTCGCCAAAATTACATAATAGGATTTTCCTGTATTAACACACCTTTTTATCTTTTAGTCAAATTGATATAGACATTCGGATCAAGCCACGGGTAAGAGATAGTACTTTGTAAGCATGAACTGCCTATAGGTACTATTAACCCAAGCTGGAAGAGGCTACAATTTCCATGGGAGATACCAAGTCCAAAGACTCTCAGGTACGCTAGTACGAGTTGCTATTATTACGATTTACTAGTGATGACACCTAGTATCGATTAACACAGAATACCTGATATGACGAGTATGAATGATTTTTACTACTGTCGTCGCGAGCCAAAGCCTCGATGCCATAAAATAATATTCAACTCAATTTGTTTTCTTTCGTCACTTCATTCTTCTCGCCCTTTTGATGAGTGGCGAATCGTTGTAATTACTGTTGTTTTTTTACGATTCAGTATCAAATTAGTTTAATGTCAAATTGTTGTAGTATTTTGTAACATAAGTGGTAGTGAAGTTATACAGTCATGTAAAAACTCAAATAATTATGACACATATACCTACACACTTTTTGAACACGTTAAAAGTCTATGATAATGTAAAATTCACTATCTTTTTACGAGTTTTTTTTTAAATTTAAATTTCAAGATTGGGTCTGGGAAACGTTCTTAAAGATTTTCAGCTGTGATCCTAAAGCTGGGACGTCTAGAATTAAGTAGAATTTTTAAACGGTTCTAATGTGAAGACTTAAGCTGTATGGGCTAAGATCCTTCGCTTTTCCCGTAGGAGATAGGAGATAAATATGGAACCCAAGAAAAACGAGCGAGCCTTTATGGTGTGTATCATCTGACATCTTACCTTGGTAATAAGCAACTAGAATTAAATTAGAATTATGGATATCCTTGTAATTAATTAATTCATTTTGAAATTCTTTAGACGCGATATGACAAGAATTTTAGATTTTTTTTGGGTGTTTTCAAACGTACGTTTAGTAAAAAATGTATAAATCGTTTATGGCAGTAGCGCCTAATTACATATTTAATTATAAATTTAGCTATAGATACAGCAAGAAATCAAGTAACTACGATGAAATACGTATTTCTATCTATCTATAGCTTCACGCCAAATCCCTTGCGGGGTAAGCAGAGAGAACCGAGAGCCACGTGACTCGATCCTTACATATCTCACTCGCTTCTTTAACATTCATTGCTCTTCTCATGCACGCTCGCCGGTTTCTAGGGCTCCTGACATCACCTTCTGATAGAACACGACCAATTTAGTCATGGTAGGTAAATCTTGGCCTTCCCCGGCTCCTACATCCTTCCACTTTTGTATTGTACATCTGCTTCGTCATTCTTTTATCTTGCATTCTCAGTCAGTCAGTCTTTCAGGCCAACTCTGTTTCTAACATCATCATTACGAAATACGCATTTATTTGATTAATACTTTTACAAATGCAACAAAGTGATTTTTATTATTTATTCTTTACCATTGATATTAATTTGTTATCTGTGGCATTGTTTTAAGTGATTATTGACATATTTTGTCATCATTCAGTCAACAAATGTTTAAATCAGTAAAATTATGATAATATAATATAATTGACTTTGTAATAAGTTCTGTAAATGTGGTTTTTTATTAGGTACGTAAATTATATTATCAATAGTACTAACCTTACTCTCTGCCTACCCCGCAAGGGACTTGGCGTGAAGATATACATACATACATACCAACCTTTCGGAAAATGGGTTGATACCACCTGACTGATCTGTGGTAGAGTTGACCAATCTAACCACCGCGCGCGCTCAGTGTACAAATTAAATAGTGCGCGCTTCCCTGGCTTCCTGATACACACTTTCGTCATTTTTCACGAAATCACTCCCGCACATTACAGAAATGCGAGAGGAAAGATGTTATATATCAAAAATGTTTGCATTGTAAAGTATTTGGGACTTCTTCCCGCGCTTTTGACGAATTATTGTTATTATTGATATTTTTACTCTACTATTTAGAATTAGTTTTATTTGACAATTTTAATAGTATTTTGTAACATAAGTGCTAGTGATGTTAAACATAAGAAGTTTACTTTATGGGAGACGAGAAAAAGTTCATCAATACAACCTTGTAAAATTCGCTATCGTTTTACAGGTGGTATTTATTCTTCAGGATTTAGTCTGGAAATCCTCTTGAGTAATTTTTCAGCAGTTTTCCTGAAGCTTGGACAATTAATAAATAAGAATATTTTGAAATTATTTTAAACTGAAGATTTGACTGTATAAGCTAAGATCCCTTTGCCTTTGTGCTCGAATAAAAAAAAAGTATTGTGATTGTTCTGCCAAATATAGTAATATATTGCGGACTTCTTCCCGCGCTTTTGACGAGTGACATTGTTGTTTTATGAAATTTTTATAATTCAGTATAAAATTAGTTTTGTGTGACAATTTCGATAGTATTTTGGAACATTAGCTCTAGTGAAAGTATACAGTAATGAAAAAACTCAAATATAACATGTTTATGCACTTTTAGGAAGACGTAAATAAGTTCATCAAGAACCTTGTAAAAATCACTATCGTTTTACGGGTGGTATTTAAATTGGGTTGATTGGGTCTAGGTACCATTGCCAAGTATTTTTTCAGCACAGTTCCTGAAGCTCGAACATATGTAGTATTAAGATTTTCAAATGATTCTAAACTGATGACTTAGCTGTATGGGCTAGATCCCTTTGCTTTTCCCCTCGGTGATAAAAAGAACCAAAAAATAAAGTAACATATTACTATAAGAGGGGAAAATATTTCAAATAAAATCGTAAGTATTATTTTTTGCTAAATATATATAAATATAAATCAGTGTTCAATATAGACGCAGTAGCCGCTATTACGGAATAGAAGTTTAAGTTATATATTTAAAAACCTTGACGACAAAACACTCAGCGGCCGCTTTTTTTTGGCGCGGAGTAATGGCGGCTATTTTATATCGACAAATTTACATAATTTTAGTTAATCTTGTGATAGCTAAGCTTGGTTTCAGAATGTTTGTATCAGAAAATCGCTAAACGTTTATAGATTTACGAAAATTGCTGCGTATTTCAAGTGATATTTTCTTGAATCTGATTTACCTATTTATTAAAACGTATTGACTAAACTAATAATAAATAACGTGCTGAGGTTGTAAAACTTAACTTAGAAACATATAAGTTATTCAAAAGGAAATCATTTACTCGTTCTAAATGTTGATTTTACATCATTGATTGGGTAATTTAAAAACCTTTGTGACGATATATGTATATCTTAGTTCTTTTAATATTATTCGTTCATATCGTAGCCAGATAGCAATTCGCTGCAGCGACCTTAGGTCATCGACGCTTCAGCTCCCCGTGGACATAGAAGCCTAGCAAAATTTCAGTTGCGAAATATTTGCGACCTTTTTTAATTTAAACATTTAACAATTCTTTCGAAAATATTATCTACTATTCAATTATACAGCAAAAACAATCGCTTCACAGTAACCGAAACTTTTAAATGAAGCTCATAACTGAATAAACTACACATAAATAAAAATGGATGTTGATATGTCACCTTTCTAGCGTTATCCCGTTTTTTAATTCATTAGGATCGGCAGGGCCCACTACCCGAACCTAAGGATTTTGCGAAGATACTGACTTTTACATAGAGCGTCCTGCCATCGCACCTACTGGACCCGCAGAGAAAACCAGACTTATCTTCGATTAGGTGACACATTTTTCACAATATAATTTCTTGGATTTCCTCACTTTGTAGATAAATCCGAAAATACGTGTTTAGTGATACGTAGCCATAGCAGGATTCGAACCATAGACCCTCAGACAAACGTTTGTTACATCCTACTAATTACCAGTTAATAATAAATAATGACTAAGTTAATAATTTACTACTTACCTAAGTTATACCCGATCTAATTCTAGACATTCCGACAATATAGACCAGGGACAGCGCTGCTGAGAGACTAGAGCTAGGTGCATTAAAAATTAAGATAGCCAGATGGAGGCCCGTCTGTTAAATGTCGTAACAGCTAAGTCAATGGCTTTAATATTTTCATCCGGTGAACAAATACTTAAATACCTACAACTTTTAGTCGCAAATCTGAGTTGGTTCATTTCTTTTGAATAAGTGCGTTAGATTTTTTTTTATAGAACGTCGGGAAGCATGCAACCCACCTGATGTAAAGCGGTTACCGTAGCCTATGAACTCTAGCAATACATCAAGTATCACTCTGCTAACACAGCAACTCCTTAGGAGCTTACAGCGGGCCTCAATCACACGCCGGTACACAACAACCCTCTGGGAAGTTGTTATTTAGCTGCGGTTTTTTTGTGAGGTGGAGGTACTTTCCCATACGGGTTGCTTTGATGCGCCCTACCTCTCTTAAAAAAATGCTATTCTTTTGTCTTTAGGTATTACATATAAATATATATGTAATACCTAAAGACAGTTTTATTAGACAGTACGTGTTATCACTTACGAGTACTAGGGGGTTTTACGGATTCATATAGTAAGCCAGGTCAAGTCTAACTTACATTTTGAGGAGCTCGGTGGCGCAGTGCTGAATCGCACTGTTACATTACTTTGACACCAATGCTCGTTATCTTGACCTGGGCGTGAGTGAGGTAGGTCGCCTCTAAGCAGCCCCTCTGCAGAAGTACCTCCACCTTGCAGAAAACGGCAGCCAAGAACAACTCCCTAGACGGTTGTTATATTCCTGCGTGTGAGTGAAGACACCCAGTAAGCTCCAATGGAGTTACTGTGTTAGCAGCACAGGTGACATCGAGCGAGTGATATTTATAGGCTACGGTAACCGTTTTACATTAGGTGGACCGTATACTTGTATAGTATAGTATATTTTTACGTTTCTATCTATCTATAACTACAAGCTAAATCCCTTGCGGGGTAGGCAGAGAGGACCGAGTGCCACATGACTCTATCCATACAAACCTTACTAGCTTCTTTAACATTCATTGTTCTTCTTATACACGCTCGCCAGTTTCTAAGGCTCGTGACATCACCTTCTGATGAAACACGATCAGTTTGGTATGTAAGCCTTGGCCTTCCTAGGCTCCTAAATCCTGGTTACTTTATGGCTTTGTTACAAAAAATGTAAAAAACTAGTTGTTATGACGGGCTTCTCTCTGTCCAAGCGTCGTATCTGTCTTAGATACTACATTACTTATCTAGGCAGTAATCCTATTACTAAAACAAACAATTCTAGTATATATATATATATATATATTGCGTGTGTCTCGGAAATTAATCTAACGATTTTGGTTTGGTTTGTGAAAGCTTTATTAGTATTTAGATACGAATTTAATTTTTAAGTTTATGTGTATGTTTAAATAACTAGTCTGGCCATAAATGCTACATATTTTTTAGCCGCGATGCCACCTCTGCTGCTAATACAGCAACTCCTAAGGAGCTTAGTGGAGACCTCACTCACATACATTCATCAACACAGCGAGTGAAGTATGTAAGGACCGCGTCTAATGGCGCTCGGTTCTCTCTGCCTACCCTGCAAGGGACTTGGCGTGAAGATATACATACATATTCATTCACATTAGTGTCTTTGCCAAATCTTTGGGCTTAGGTAGCGGACCTCGCCCATCCTAATGGATTAGGGAAAACGTGATAAGGCTAGGAAGATGACGACAGCGTTAAGAATACCTACATAGCACTAGAAGTTGAAGAAACTATTGAGATTAGGGCGACAATATTGTTCCTATTTACACCTATTATAACTCATTATGCATTTATCGTTAAAAATCGCCATTTGGCAACTGTGTTGTCATGTCCATCCTTTATTGTAGGATGTAATATTATTCTTTATACAAGCAGAGATATTAGAGTAAACCCAGAAGCCTACTCATGAACTATCTGTTCCCTAGCTTTGTACTTCACGATATTCCATATTGTTAACTCATTGTCCAAGTTCGTTCCTTGTACTAGTATGACAAATTTAAAGCTCCTCTAACGTGCAAAGTTATAATGCGACACAGTTGTAAGCTTTAGTGCTTGGTAATAGAGATAAATTGAGAGGCATTACTAGATTTGCGACAATAGTTTGGAACACAATTGCATACGAAGCTGCTTTAAACAAAATTGATGCTAGATGTCTTGTAATAAGAATCATGTTTGGTGAATTTATAAAGTGGTTTAAATGACAGACAAGTCAGGTGGTAAGGCCTGCACACGTTTGGTTCGTGCGCTACCCACGACCGACCGATGAGAAAGTTTGAGTGTTTAGAATGGAGTTTGAATAAATTCTTCATAGAAGTTGTTGCGAGTCGATAACGTTCTAAGATGGAACCAAAACAGTTTTTTACATTCATGTATAAGTTACCACACTTATCATTAACCTTGTTTACAGCCCTGGATAAGCAATATTGCGAAAATGATAATTTCTTTGGTAAAATAAATTATTTTCATTGTTGAATGGAAGTAGACACAGAATATATGCGTACCCAATATATACCTACTCTTTTGTTTATGATTAAAGTCTGTGCTCAAACTGAGAAGGAATTAATATTATTGGTCTTTAGTTTTATTTGTCTATAGTCTTACTGAATGGCAAAAATAATCATAATTATTATAATGTCATAGTCATAGCTTGTCTAATGCATATCTAATACATATTGTGCCTTATATGTTAGTTATTAAAATGATCAAACTTAAATATTAAATGAATCATGGACGAATTTCGACCACCGGCTGACCACTAGATATGTTTATTATACTAGTAAATAACAGCAAGCTGTGTAGGCAGAGCTGATATTTTTTAAATTTAAAAAATATTGAAATATTTTTTTTTATTTTTTTTTTAATATATGGAACCCTGTACGACATCTAGCGACGAGTGCTGTTACTTTTTCTGTTGATGGGAGTGCAGTGCAGACTCTGCACTGCAGAGTGGCCGGCCATACGTTTTCCCATATGTTTTTTTTTCTAATTGGAACGATTTTGGACCGTTCTTCCTCACCAACGAACATTTAAATTTCAAATTAAAGGATACAAAACTACAATATGTTAGCTATTAGTGTGTCGATTTTGGAGTTTCTCACTATTACCGTCTAAACGCTAGCTGGATGACATCAGTCTACCCCAAACGGCAATTTTGAGGGTAATGTGGCTCCGCTGGCTATCGCAGCTCTGCCAATGAAGAGAAAAATGTAGAAAATCGTTTTATAGTGCAATAAAAAGAAATTGCAGCAAAAATTCGTCTTAACTAAGGAAACCACAACCCCACCTACCCGGTCGAGTCCAATAACTCTAGATGTTTCTTCTCCTAAGGTAATATTCTCGTCACTTCTACATACTCAAAGCACAGGAGGCACGATGTCGCGCGACGGGAATCACAATAGGCGGCCAGCCTTCACGATTTGATGACTCGTTATTAACCTGACTCGATCGCAGGTCCTTATCGGCACAATGGCACTGTCGATTTGGACGCTTTTTCCTAGCAATAGCAATGTGTCATAACGAATCTCAATTTTTTGATACCTTTTTATTGACCTTCTAATATATCCTTTGGATTGTTTGATTATTGCAACTTGCTACTTAACAATTTATATAGAAATTCATTATGTACCTAACTTATTCATCATCAATTTGTAGAAATAGTGCTAAATTTGTAGAAATACTGTCCATACTAGTCATTTCCATGGTAGAGATTGCCAAAATTTCACAGCCCAGGAATTTGTAGCTGACGTGTTTTAGAAACATAAGGCTCATATAAGACAAACATAATATTCATAAGGTTTTAATATAATTACTGATAAGGCCTAGGATAGAGCCGTGATAGCTTAGTGAATAGAGAACCGATCTATTAATCTACCGGTTCCCGGTTCGATTATTGTTGAGGTCATGTACTATTAATTTAGATACTAGGGAGTTGGCCTGAAAGAGAGTGTCGGTGTTAAGATAAGAAAGGGCATGCTCCGTTGGTTCGGACATGTAGAAAAATGCAAGGTGAAAGAATGATGAAACAGATATACAATGTGAAAGTGGAAGGATGTAGGAGCCGAGGAAGATCAAGACTAACCTACCATGACCAAATTGGTCGTGTTTTATCAGAAGGCGATGTAAGGAGCCTTGGGAACCGGTGAGCGTACATGAAAAGAGCTATGAATTTGAAAGAAGCGAGTGAAGTGTGTAAAGACAGCGTCTTATGGCACCCGGTTCTCCAGCAAGCCCGCACTTCCCAGAAATAATGTTTCAAAACACGAGTGGCCTAACCTAAGAAGTCTGACTGTAGTGGTCCATGTAAAAATCCGTATTATCGCCAAATTCTTAACCCCGCCAATCCTAATGGATTAGGAAAGAGGATGACGCTAACACGAAGAAGACTGATTAGGCTTAGGTTGAATTATAAATTGTATTTTATTTATAACTAGCTGTGCCGTCGACTTCGTCCGCGCGGAATAGTTATTTTTTTATTATTTATTATAAAAAAAAAATCAATAATAAAATTAGCCTAAGTTGGTCCTTATTACATCAGCTATCTGCCAGTGAAAGTCCCGTCAAAATCCGTCCAGCCATTTCAGAGATTACCCGGAACCTGTTGTTCCGGGTAATAGACAAAAATTGTATAAAAAATATTTTGGTATATGTACCGTGTATACATCCATATGCATTTAGTAAAAAGCGGTTATTTTAATTATACAAACAGACACTCCAATTTTATTTATCTGTATAGACGAGCAAATGTGTTGGCTGATACTGCCTGACTTTCGTATATTTACTTAATACATCGAGCGTGCAATAGCGATCTATAAAGGGAAAGACTTTCTCGACCTTCGAAGCGAGTCTGTTTTAAGTTGAACCTTTATTGCTTTTGCTTCGACGGTGGTATTAGCCTCATACGAGACCTCGAGGTTGCAAGGTTCTATAATGGCGGCCAAGAACAAGAAAACGTAGAGTAAGATGTATGTAATATATATAGGCATTGCTCAAATGTCTGATATTTATTCAATAAATGATTGCGACGTACAACGAGAGTATAAGAGTTAGATTATTTAAACTCTATCAAAATTAGCGCAGATTGTTTTAAATTTTATTTTTACTTCATTCCTCTTTTCATGACAATATT
The DNA here is from genome assembly GCA_947507595.1 of Pyralis farinalis. Taxonomy (NCBI): domain Eukaryota; kingdom Metazoa; phylum Arthropoda; class Insecta; order Lepidoptera; family Pyralidae; genus Pyralis; species Pyralis farinalis. The sequence goes on from OX382265.1 coordinate 35,800,717, forward strand.
ATGATTAAAATGCTCTTAAGATATCCCCACATATAAAGACACTAAGTATGTCGCAATACTTCTCAATGTATTTATGAAAATATAACATCCTTAAACATGTAAAGTTGTTTTCAAACTTTAGCGAAAAACTTAGAAGTAGAAATAAATTGTGTATGCCGGCATCGGCATCGTACATCGGCTTGCTAGGACTGGTAGATCTTTTCTTGTAAATTGTATTCGATTGTATAATAAGTTGCCTGAAACAGTTCTCCTGGCAATGTATTCAAAAGCATATAAAATATACTCTGTATGAAAGGGCTTAGTATAGAATTGATGAATATGTAACTCACAAAGATGTCTGGAAATAATTCAGCACATAAAAAAATATATTGTACCAAAATGCCGATGTGAATTTATTGTAACATATAATTGTCAATTTTAAAATAGACCTATATTGCCAAGTTTCTTTCGGCATTTCTTCTTCGCCAATATTCATTTTCGAAATGCTAACAGATTAAAAAAGAAAAATAGTAAAAATAGATACAATACGATTATATTTCAAAAAATGTAAGATGTGTCTAAGTGCCCGCGAGGGCCCAATGGCAAATAAAGAATTTTTATCTTTATCTTTACATTCGATAGCGAAAGCACTTTCTGTAAATTTCACAAGGTAACGCCTGAATCTATTAACTTATACACCGCCGCATACTATCGTATTCTTTTTAATTTAAAAGCAATGAAAAAGAGAGTACCTGTACTTTGTAACTTTGCACAAATAACAACAAGAACAGCTAACAAGAAGCTAAATAAAAATGAATAAACTTTCATCGAATAATTTGATGTTTTCGCAATAAAATTGCTATCCGACGCAGTCAGGTGCATTTAATTTAATTTTGTCTGCATAATAGTTTCACGACGGATGTAATGAATCTCCTGCAGCCAATGCAATCGCAAGGAATTGTAACGTGGATTTTTCCCCGATACCGTTTCTTCAACCAACTGGTGCATGTCAATATTTGCCTTAGGAAAAAGCACTCGTAATAAACTATGAACGGGTTTTATTCCCCGTGTGTATGACACAGTCATTTTCATAAAATCGAATTTGTTGAAAATTTCTAAATGCATGGGCAATGGCGACACTGTATATACTATTGTGACATTTTGACAATTTGCCTATTGGAAATTATAGGCAATTAGTTCTAATCTACTTTGTATGCTTCCGCTACCGATTAGTACATGCGGACTAGTGCCAGGGTGGGTGCCGGCCGGCACTACCTCGCATGAACTAATCGGTAGCGGAAGCACACAAAGTAGTTTAGATCAAATTGCCTGTAAATTTAACTTTCGCACTTAACGTCTGTATCTATTGCAAAATAGTTTTAAGGAATGTATAATTTCATAGTTTTTTGTTGACTGCTTAAATCTAATGATCTGTCAACGCTGGAAAACTAAGTTGCATCAAGATATACCCACTGAAAAAGCTGGTATAGTGCTTTAACAGTTCGGGAGAAAATTTTGGTTACTTAACTGACAAATATACATACAACAAAGATACACACGCACACGCGTGCACACACTGTCATCTAAAATTGGTATATATAGAATTATGACTTTCGGGCTTATTAAAATCACCTAATATAAGGAATATCTACCACCACATTATAAGATTGCTACGAGATACTGTGAGACGAGACGAACTGAGCAATCTTAAAGAAATTGTTCCTGCGAGTGAGTAAGGTTATCAGAAATCTGATAATCAGTTGCTGCATTAGATGCGGGGCGGTAACACTCGAGTGATAATTTTGTCGCAAGCGTCCATGGTATGTGTTAATAGATTCTAATTAGGCGGGTAAAATGCTTGTTTATTGCTAACAGAAAAAAAAACAAAAGATGTCATCGTCGCTCCTATTACCTAGTGAAGCTGTTGATGATATCTAAGTCTTTATCTATTTCAACTACTTTCGCAGCATTGTGTCGTATGGTTTAACTGTTGTGGGGTAAAGAGGCTGATATTGAAACATGTTTATCTTGCATAAGAGAGCCATTTGCTCTATTTATAAAATGGACTCCAAGGAATCACTTAGAAAACTATTAAATGATATAAATATCCCCGCTGTTACCTCTCAGTGACTTTACTTAAACATATTGTATGCTCGTAGAAACGTAAAGTAGTTTTCAAATTTCAGTGAAAATTTAAGAAGCAAGAATAATTTTCGTATGTGTATGGTACACCTGATTGTTAAGACTGGAAGATGTTTATATTTGTTCTTTCAGCATTTCTTCTTCGCTAAATCGTTTCATGTCATAGTAAATTAAAATATAAAAAGGAAAGCTTACGTCATATGAGCAACAACAATGACTGAAATACGATAAAAACGAATTCTTCATTTGTCATTGGGTTGTTGCGGACACTTAGATAAGTCTTACATTTTTTTGATATAATCTTATTTTATCTCATTCAAGTCTTTTAGTTGCTTGTTTTTTCTTTTTTAATGAACTAGTATTTCGGAAATGACCGTTGGCGTAGAAGAAATTCCAAAACTTGCCAATATAGGTCCCTTTTTAAACTGACAGACATTACAATAAATCGATTAGACATTACATTAAATGTATGCCCGCATATTGGTATTATTTTGCCAATTATGTCAAATGGTAAAATTAAAGATATATAGTTGACTGTGCTGAATCATTCTCAACATTTATGTCAGTTACATATTTGGCAATTGTATAGATAATAAACCGTTTTATAAAGAGTATTTATAATCTTCTTTTGAAGATATGGTCAGGAAAGGACAGAACTGCTTCAGGCAATTTAATACAGAAACAGATACAATACTCGTACGTACTCATTAATATCAGTCTGTCGTTTTACACAATCCGTAGAAAATGTTTTAAATTTGAACATGACACAACTGTTTAAAAATGCATAAAAGTAAAGTGTGTGTTACGGTTCTATTAACTACATACATATAACTCTCGTCTTTAATTTTATTTTATAGTGTTTGTAAATTTATGTTAGGTAGTTTGCAAAAAGTAGAATATCCCCAACTAGCTGCTACGTTATATTGTGACCGGGTAACTCCTGTAGTGGTCCTTGTGGCTCCCCTCCAAGTCGGCCACAATACCTACGGGGTACGGGACCTATTAAATTATCCCTTCAATCTTCTATCAATCCCACGCGAGGTTCTCAAATGATGTAGGTATTGTGACATAATAACATTAAAATTAATAGTGGAATCTAATCAATGGTCTAGTGTTAATTTCTAGTGTTAATTCTTAGTTTGTGTTTAGTTGTATGTACTTTACTGTGTAAGAACCGCGTCTTATGTGGCTCGGTTTTCCCTGCCTATCCCGCAAAGAAGCTGACGTAAAGATGTGCTTATAGTTTAGTTGGCTATGCAACGGTAGGTATGTTTTGTTTGAACATGTCATATTATACTTCTCTCGTTACATAAGTTATATCCACCACACCACACTAACCCAGAACTTATCCCACTGCTGTGATACGGGTCTCCCTTCAACCGAAAAAGGGTTAGTGCATACTCCACCACGCTGCTCAACTGCAGATCGTCGAATTCAGAAGGAAGGGGCATATTTTTTTTACCAATAAGGTAACAAACAATTAACAACTTGCAACCCCAGGGAATACTCGTGCGTCGCCAAGCCTGTAAAAGCCTCTTCAGGTCGGTGCAGGTAGTCCTTATACCTATAAATACCACTCATATGTCTCATCTAGAAAGAATGCAGAATGAGAAAATGACGAATCTAATATGCAATACGAAAGTGGAAGGATGCAGAGCCGAAGTAGGCCACCATGACCAAATTGTGTTCGTGTTTCATCAGAAGGTGATGTCAGGAGCCCAAGAAACCGACGAGCATGCATGAAAAGAACTATAAATGTTATAGAAGCAAATGAGGTAAATTACGATGAAGATATACATACATACAATTTTATACTTATTTTTTTAATTTATTAATCCTGGATACATAGTTAGGTACTTTTACAAATGAAGGCACGTTCATTTTGTAATGAATTTACTTGTTATAGAAGCATTTCTGTATGTTTATAATAAAAATAGTCAAATTCGAAATAATGTCCGTTCGTCCGGACGTTCATATATAGGTTCGTAACAATATATATATATACAGGAACGTTCTCATTGTATGCTTCACCTTGGCCCATGCAATATACAGGGTGTAGCCGACTTGTCTGTCAGACGTCTTGGAGGCCGACAAGGGAATTCGATTAGGCAGTATAATTGGTCGCCCCCAGTGACCACCGATGGAGATGAGCGGACGCATCTCAACCCCGGTGCAAATATATAGACCGGGTTAAATCGATTCTGTATAGTGGCTTAGAGCGATTGGATACCCCACGATTAGTTGAATAGCTTTGTTGTTGAGTGTTGGTGCAATGAGTTTACTAAACAATTTTGAGGGTAAGTGCGAGGCAGTTTAGATTCAATGGCAATCGCGTCTGCACTTTCACTGCTTTGTTTCCACTATCTGTGTACTTGCTGCAACCCGGTGCTTGCGTCCAAGCGTATCACAGTATCCTGTGAGAATCTCTTTTTTCTTTTAGTTTCTTTTGGCGTGACTTGTAAGGAGATTTGTAGAGTTCGATAGCGCCGCGTTTAATAATGCGACTTTGACACCAACGTTTGTAAGAATCACCACACAGGACAAACATTTGTGTTCATGAACATTTCAGTTTGTCTTGGTCTGGGTGTTTTAGGAGAGGTAGAGCGTATCAAAGCAGCCCGTCTGGGGCCTCCACTTCCACAACTCCAAAACTGATTCTTTAAGAAGAAAAAAAATCTAAATTTATTTCATAACATCAAAATATTTTGTTGTAAATCCATGCAATTATAACTAGCCATATTCAAGACACTTCAAAAGCTTGGTATGAGCCGTATGTTCGTATATTATCGTACTATCGAGTCTTGTAACAAACACCCTGGTGGGTAGTTGTGTTCCTGGGTATGAGTGAGGTCATCCGTAGGCTCTTAAGGAGTTGCTGTGTTAGCAGCAGAAGTGGCGCGAGTGATACTTATTGCAAGCGTTCACAGGCTACCGTAACCGCTTTACATCAGGTGGGCCGTGTGCTTAATACTTAGTGTATTGCAAGGACTGCCTTCCGACATGTAACACGTTCAAACAAAGTATTCCGCTTTGTATATTAGTATAGATTTTCAAATGTATATAAATCTGAAAACGAATTTAGTGGTATATGCCTCCGCCTGGATTCGAACCAGGGACCAGTTGGTCAATAGGATCATTCGTTATCCAATTGGCTATCTCTGCACGTGCATCCTTAATGTTGTTCTAGACGTAATTAAAAAAAAAATCAATGACGATTCATTCACTATGAAGTCAATTCCACGGGCGGTCAACCAGTGTTGAGTGCTTCGTGCCTTATGAGCTGGTGCAGAGTCCTGTTGTAATATCCAGTGTCTGTTTTTGAACATTGTTTGAGAAAGAGGAGTACTATGTTTGTTAGGACAGTATTTTGGTAAACCACGGCACTGTTTTTCACACCTTTTTCACAGAAAAACACCTCAGTTAAGCCTGAATATGAGAGTCCAAGCCAAACCATCATTGATGTAGGATAATGCCCTCGCTGGAGTCTCGGAATACGCGCGTTCGCTTCTATGCAACTGTGGGCATACACCTTATCATTTTGTTTGTTGTAACTTTCTTCGATGGTAAAAACTTTATCATCCGAAAACATAATTTTGCGATATTTTTTCCCCCCGTACCGCCGTAACAAAGCGCGGGATCTTTCCATCATATTTTTTTTCAAACGCTCGTTCTAAAATTGACCGGTATTTAGTAGTCCCAGGTCTTCATTTAATACTCATTTGAAAGTGGTTCTGCTTAATCCCATCTGAAGAGCTAAGATTTTTTTGTTTACGCACGGGATTTCTTTGGATTCGCGCCTTCACTGCTTTGATGAGCGCTGGTGTCCTAACTGTGCGGGGTCGACCGCTCCTCTTACGTTCTTCGAAGCTTGAATCTTTAGTACATCGTTTGATAGTGCAGTAAATAAACCGTAGTGTTATTTTCAATATTTGTAGAATGTTGAAAGTCTATTTTAGCGCGTAACCACAGCGGTGCAACGCGATAACCGCGACTCTATCTTCCTTCTTCGACCATTCCATATTTGAAATTGAATTTATATTTTATTATCGGCAAGCGGGAACGTTCTATTTTTTTTTAGTCAAAGTATTTCTGGCCAGTATTCCAAAATTAAAACAATAAGGTTTTGACAGAACTTATGACCCTATATAGGCTTATTCGGAATATTTTTTTCTTTCAATAATATGTAAAAACGGACATTAAAGTCGAAATATGTTTTGTTTTGAGTATTATGTGTGTTATGTAGACTTTATGTCTGTATGTCTGGCTGTGGGTGCAGTGACACATCTTGTGAGTTGCATTCTCTTATCTTTTTATGACGAGCTCGGTGGCTCAGTCGTGAATGTCACGACTTTGACACCAACGCTCGTGGGTTCGATTCCCACACAAGGAAACAGTGCATGAACATGTCTGTTTCTCTTGGTCTGGATGTTTTAAGAGAGGTAGGGCGCATCAAAGCAGTCCGGCTGGGGAAATACCTACACCTCACAGAAAACCGCAGCCGAATAACAACTCTCTAGAGGGTTGTTGTGTTCCTGCGTGTGAGTGAGGTCACCAGTAAGCTCCCAAGGAGTTGGTGTGTAAGCAGCAGGGGAGGCATCGCGCGAGTGATACTTGATATATTACAAGCGTTAATACGCTTCGGTAGCCGCTTTACATCAGGTGGGCCGTTTGTCAGCCTCCCGACGTAGTATAAAATAAAATTGGGTTAGTAGATATTCAAGTCTTCTGTTATATTTACAGCTTGAAGAAACTCTAGTACCTAATTAAAATTTAGTTTGTAAGCTCAGTGTTCGAGTGATTAGCATCGCTACTTTAACACGAAGGGTAGTAAATTCGAGCCCCACATAAGACAAACATTTGTGTGCTTGATGTTTGTCGTGGCCGGAGGGTTTTGATAGAGGTATGGTAAAGCAATCAAAGCAGTCCGATTAGCGAACTACCTTTGACACACAGTCACTGTATCCAGTAATTTTCTCTGCCATAATTCACCCTTCAAACCGGAACACAGCTATACAAATGTAGCTGGTTGGCGGTAGAAATAGGTGAGACAGAGGTACCCACGCAGACGACTTTTGTACAAAGTCTTCCTCTGGTAATGATATCACTCTGATAAAACACAAATGATGCTTTTTGATGACCAGTGTAAACAATTAATAGTTAGTAGTAAGTAGTAAACCCTTGTATTACGCTTCTTAAGAACAGGTTATGAAAAGGTTTTGACAGTGCAGAAAATTCCAGAATCATGCCTCTGCTATTGCAAGTGTATCGTGACAGCTTACCATCAGGCAAGCCGCACGCTTGCTTAGCACTCTAAACATATCAACAGCACACGGTTCTCCATTTATAATTAATTAAAACACTACGGGGAAATTGATTAGTGTGCCGTTCCGCGCTGTCTGATATAGTTTTTTGTATTTCACTAATAATATTACAATTTTATGATCTAATTCCACTTAATTACTTTCCACATGACTTCAGCTTTCCAATCGTTTGTAAATAATAGTTACGTTTTTTTTATACAACCTGTCTGTCTGTAACTTCACGCCAATTCTCTTGAGAGGTACGTAGAGAGAACCGAGCTCACTCGCTTCTTTGACATTAATTCTTCTTATGCACGCTCTCCGATTATTAATCCTCAAATAAACTTCTGTTAAATAAAACATGATTTATTTGGTCATGGTAAATAAGTTCGGACTTCCTCGGTTCCTACATTCTACTTTCGCGTTGTATATTTGTTTCGCGATTCTTTCTTCCTGCATTCTTTCTTGTCCTAACCAATGGGACTTGCCTTTTCTTATTTTAACATCGACACACGTTTTCAGACTAATTCCGTTTCTTACATTGTCATTGCGAACGCGTCTACAAGCGATACGCCACAAATTCTGCGCAACGCTCGCAATTCGACCGCGTTTATTCTACTTTCATGCTCTCTCTGCCATACTCAGCTTATGCTTTCATAAGGTAGAGCTGGGATCTCTGAACCAGCTGGACCGATTTTGACGGGACTTTCACTGGTAGGTAGACGACTGTTCAGAGCACAATATAGAGTACTTTTTATCCCGTAAATATTTAGGGTTCCTGCGTTAACTATGAAAAACTGTTAAAATTAGGGGGAAATAGCTTCCCCTTCGGGAGTGCGATTCACTAACTAGAAGAATTTCATTAAAATTAGCATAGGTATTTCTATACGCGAAATACAGTATGAATAAGTTATAGTAAACTTTGCGAACTGAACAATATTTTTTTTTGTTAAATTCCACGCGGACGAAGTCGCGGGCACAGCTAGTACCATATATATTTTGCCACAGACCCAGTCTTTGGTATGACTTTGAAGATGAGAGTGAGTCTAAAACTTGACTATTTTAGGTGGTTAGTAGCGCCTGCATGCTATCGAAATAACAGTATGACACGAGATCCAAGTATCCATTTTTTACCTGATTCGCGGGTAACGTTTTGTGTGGTAACAATCTTGGTTAAACCAGTCTCGGTTGAGCATAATTAGGCTGCAGCTAGGTTGTACTTTATCTCCCTGTAAGCTTTCGTGAACAATACATTTCTAGGGTTCTAAGGTTTAATGTGTGTATTTATTTGCTATTCTGAAACAGATGCTGGTGTGGAGAGTTATTGGGCTTCATCTCAATTAAACGCGAATGCAGCTTTAGTTGGATGGTATAATAACACACTACATTCTGGAGCCCAACCTATTACGGGGGATTATGTTGTATTCGATCAAATCATTATATGTTTTTACAAAATTGTTAATGGATCTGCGTCTACGGTTAAATTATTTTTTATTATGATTTAATTTATTTTTATTTGAATACCATTTGATACAAATCGCAAAACCAGCCGTTTCCGAGATACAGTAAATATCTTTGTAAATATACAAGAATTTCTCGTTGAAAATATGCCTCCCCTCTAGAGTGCCATTCGGCTTGTTCCTGTGCCATCTGTATCCTTCTTTTTTTTATTGACTCCTTCCAAATCTCAAATCAAATCAAATAATTTATTTGCAAGCAAACATGGCAAATTGGTATACAATATAACAGTAGGTACAAGGGTGTCGCACCAATAATTGGCATGCAGAGTAAAAGAAAAAGTTGTAATTCTAATTTACATTTAATGCCAAAGCAATGTCACATCTATCAAATGAATATTTAATAATTCTTGGTAACATCGATTTATGTCCAAGATATAATAAAAATAGGAAATGTATTTAATTCTCTTAAGACCGTTGCTCCATCTAGTGCGGGGTCGTTCCACACTGCGTGTACGGGGACGTTATTCGCGAACCTACATGTGAAATTAGTCGAATAGCTGACCATTAGGTATCGTTAAAGTTGCTTCGATGAAAAAGTTTTTTTTTTAAATAGTTGACAACACAAATGGCATCACATGTTCCTGTCAGTAAACATCTCACCTTTTATTTAATTCCCTGGAATTATTCTATATAGTAGCCAATTACTCAAATAAAAAAATATTTTTGAAATGAAAACTTCTTTAGCGGCGTTGTGCACTTTTTGGGATGAGTAAAAAATGTTGGACTCGCGTCAGGACACGTGACCCTGATGGAAGATTTTGGTGAAAATTAGAACTTAGTTCGCTGCAGCGCTAAAACATTAGTTACCTCTAATTAAACAATTAAAACATGAAGCGCTAGATCGTTCATAGGGCATTATTTTCTCGCGACCAAAACGTTATAAGCGCTATGAAATTCTTGGCGATTACGCGTTTCGTTCAACATAGTTTATCAACATCGCTGTTTGGTCCTCATGTTCAAGTTTTCACTTCTGCTGGTACTCCCGGAGTGCAACCCGATTTTTTTATTTGAGTAATTGACTATTATATTGAATAATTTATATTAGTATTAAATCATTGTCTTTCATATTGTCAGGTAAGTATAAACCTATAACTACATACTTTACTCGTTTATATTTTATCAATTATTTTGTATTCTCTTAGTAAAAGTTGGCGGATATGCTCCTGTTTGCTGATGACACTTCTTTAATTTCAATGTTACTAAAAAAGAGACCTATATTGGCAAGTTTCTTTCGGTATTTCTTCTTCGCCAATGGTCATTTCCGAAATGCAAGTAGATTAAAAAAAAGGAAAAAGTAAAACAAGAAAATGAAATAAGGTACAATAAGATTATATTTAAAAAAAAATTATGACTGGTATAAGTGCCTGCGAGGGCCCAATGGCAAATAAAGATTTTTTATCTTTTATCTTTTTACTCGCCGGTGCGAAAATATTGACAAGGTAAAGAGTATTCTATCTGCCATTCTAAATTGGTTCACATGTATAAATGATCTTCGTCATAACAATCACGGTTACCTCGTATATTTATGAGAACATAATGTATGCTCGTATAAATATAGAATCGTTATGAAATTTAGTGACAATCATAGAAGCAGAAAAATGTTTGCGTGTGCCGGTACATCGGCTTGCTAAGTCTAATATATCTTTTGTTGTAAATTGTATTCGATTCTATAAATTACCTGAAATAGTTCTGTCCTTGCCTGTCAAATATGTTCAAAAGGCACATCTAAAAAAATATATAACAAGGGTTATTACAGAATCGATGAATATCTGACTGACAGAGATGTTTGGAAATGAGTGTATTAATATATCTTTAATTGTACCATTTGATATCACTATTACTAATGTACACTCACGTATATTTATTGTAATATAAATTGACAATTTGAAAAATGTAAGACGTGTTTAAGTGCCCGTGAGGGCCTAATGGCAAATAAATGATTTTTAATTTTGAAAAACAAGTTTATACTCAATTGTAATCAACCAGTTTTGTTAACATAATTAAATAGCACATATATATTATATTTAATATTGTAGGGCAAATTACACACCGTTATCTAGCCCCAAAGTAAGCGAAGCTTGTGGTATTAGTACTAGACAAGTGATAAACATTCCTAAATACATTTTTTTTGTTAATACATATTTATTGACGAGCTCGGTGGCGCAGTGGTGAAACGCGTTGTTAAACTACTTTGACACCAACGCTCGTGGGTTCGATTCCCACACAGTACAAACATTTGTGTGCATGAACATGTCTGTTTGTCTTGGTCTGGGTATTTGCTATGTATGATAAGTATGTATTTACAAAAAAAAAAATGTATTTACGTATGTTTATCAGTTGTCTAGTACCCATAACACAAGCTTCGCTTACTTTGGGGCTAGATGGCACTGTGTAATTTGTCCGACAATATTTATTATTATTTATTTATTAGGCAAATAAAATACCCAGACCAAGATAAACAGACATGTTCATGCACACATGTTTGTCCTGTGTGGGAATTGAACCCACGAGCGTTGGTGTCAAAATAACAGCGCGTTTCACCACTGCGTCACCGATCTCGTTAAATCAAAATACATTTCAGTAACTATTTTATAGCACTAAATTTGGCTGCGTTAATTTATGTCGTGTCGTGTAAAGGCTATCTGGCATTTAAAACTTCGTTATACCGTTTTCGAACAATTGAAATTCGAACAGAAAATTTTCAAAAGAACCTATCATAGGTTCAATATGGATTATATAAAAATATAGGTACATGTTTTTAGATAAAGCAAGTTAGTCGTAGAGGTGTATTAAGTTTTTTACGTAATGGGTGATCTGATAACCACAGAAGTGGTTTCAATGGTTATTTGGTATTTTTGTCGTAGTAGGTAAATATATTATCAATAAAGCTTAATTATTTTTTTACTAAAAGTATTATTTTTAGCCAAATATAAATGTATAGGATACCATCTATCCCCACCAATTTTGACATCAAACCAGTGTGACATATCTATATGCTAGGCCGTTTATTCTGTATCTCGATAGTTGTCTGCAGAGAATATGGTCAACGATTGCGCATGGGTGACCTAGTGATGAACTATCTGCTTTATGCAGACGACGCCGTGATATTAGCAGAAACACCATCTGAACTGCAAACACTGGTCACAATGATGAAAGACGATTGTATGGAGAAAGGCTTAATATTGAATGCGAAGAAAACAAATATAATAGTATTTGAAAAGAAACTAAAACCAATGTAAGGATTACGGTTGATGATGAAGTGTTGGAACAAGTGGATGAGTTTGTATATCTTGGACGCGCTTTCAGCAGGCATGGGAGGTAAACCGCTGATGTTGAAAGACGAGTGAGTGCTGGGTATAGTGTGAATGGAGCTTTGGGAAAACGCCTTGACTGCAAAAACTTGAGCCAGAAGGCACAACTCGCTATACACAAAGCAGTGCTGATCCCAACGCTTACTTAAGGAACCGAGAGCTGGATATGGCAGAGACCATACCCAGCTCAGAGAGCTTGAAAGTAGAATAAACGCGGTCGAAATGCGAGTGTTGCGTAAAATTTGTGGCGTAACGCTTGTAGACCGTATTCGCAATGATGATGTTAGAAATAGAGTTGGTTTAAAAGAGAGCATCGGTGTTAAAATAAGAAGAGGTTCACATGTAGAAAGAATGCAGCATGAAAGAATGACGAAGTTGATTGATATGCGACACAAAAGGACGTCGGAGCCGAGGAAGGCCAAGAGTTACCTACCATGACAAAATTGGTCGTGTTCTATCACAAGGTGATGTCAGGAGCCTTAGAAACCGGCGAGCGCGCATGAGAAGAGCAATGAATGTTAAAGAAGCGAGTGAGGTGCGTAAGGGTCGAGTCATATAGTGCTCGGTGGTCTCTGCTAATCCCGCAAGGGATTTGCGGTTACCGTGGCTCATAATCGCTTGCAAAACAATAAGTATCACTCCCACGATGCCACCTCACTCACACGGAGGAACATGACAACCCTCCAGGAATTTGTATTTTGCAACTGTTTTGATGCGCCCTACCTCTCTTCATATTATATATATAACGTTGCATAAAAAAGGCGACTTCACACAATATCCAATTTCATACAGAATTACTAATTTATAATACAAAACTGTTCTCACGTAGGAACACAATGATCCTCTAGGGAATTGTTATTTGGCTACGGTTTTCTGTGAGGTGGAGGTACTTCCCCAGACGGGCTGCTATGATGCGGCATACTCTCTTAAATGTAAAATAGGAAATGTGTACAAAACCACAGGAATAAAATCGGCGCTCTGCTTTGTCTGGGTTCTCACACAATGTATTGGAGACAATGACCACACTTATAAGTACCTTCGATTACTGGCACCGCCGTTCTATGCCTATGTTCTGTAGGTTATTTCTTGCAAAACGTACGGTACGGTGTCATGAACAAATATACTTTTTGATTGAAAATAATTACTAGACCCCAGTGGCTCGGAATACGGTAATCACTGAGCAAGTCTGAATAGATATTCGTAAATCCATGATATTCACTAAGCGAATTTATGTTTCTTAATGATTTCTATTTTCTTCTACAGACACAAAATCAACCGTCATCGTTAAGAAGACTGATCATCAAAGTGTGGTGACGGTGGCATTGAAAGAGAGACGAGTGTACGTGGAGCAATCGCAGTGGTCAACGACGGAGTCATCGGTGCTGCGGTCGACGGAGACATCGGAGTAGAGCGACGGAGCAGCGCGCAGGCGGGACAGCGGTCAACGGAGCAACGCGCAGGCGGGACAGCGGCCAACGGAGCAGTCATCAGTGCGGAGCGACGTGCAACGCAGCCGCCAACTTCATCGAGAGTCATCGCAGTCGCAGCCACGGCACCCGCCTCCGCCACCCACCAACATTCTTGGAATCAGTCTTTGTTCAGGTAAGAACATTTATTTATTTGTATCTCTTCGATGATGTTAACATTATGATGTATTTTTAGGGTTCAGTACCCAAAGGGTTAAACGGACCCTATTACTGAGACTCCGCTGTCCGTCCGTCTTTCACCAGGCTGTATCTCTTGAACAGTTGAAATGTTCACAGATGATGTATTTCTGTTGCCGTTATAACAACAAATACTAAAAAACAGAATAAATAAATATATTAAATATTTTTCCCATACAACAGACATGCTTTTTTTTAGCCGTTTTTATTTTATGGTACGAATCGTTTAATGGAACCTTTCGTGCGCGAGTCCGACTCGCACTTGGCCGGTTTTTTATGAAACGTAAAAACCATACGTTGATTTCGACAAAATACTTTTTCGTGGTTTCGCGAATTTAGTAGTCATTATACATTGAAATTTATTTACTTAAAATAATAAACGGTATAGACAAATACACACAGGTTTGTCAAAATAATAAGTACGACTTCAAAAAATATATAAACATAAAGAAGCACAAATAATTTAAAAGAAGAATGACAATTGAGCAAGAATCATATTTTATGATTGTTTAAAAATCGCATTTGATACTCGCGATTAATCTTTGCTTCTGAAATTACCATATTATAAAAAGTCAACAAAAAATATATTACATAAGTATGTATATCTTCAGGGCAGATCTCCTGCGGGGTAAGCAGAGGGCACCCACCACCCACCGTCATCAGACGCGGTTCTTACGCACCTCACTCGCTACTTTAACATTCATACGTCTTTTCATGCATGCTCGCCGGTTCCTAGTGCTCCTGACATAACATTCTGATAAAATACGAGCAATTTGGTCATGGTAGGCGAGACTTGGTGTCCCTCGGCTCCTACATCCTTCCACTAATAATATAGTAAATGTACGAGTACTACATATATACTCGTATTAATAACTACTAATAAAATAGTGCTGTATAACAAGATGTATCTACCCTAAACATTTCCTTAACCTATTTTTCTGATACGAAGAAACACTACCTTATTATAATTTTCATGATTTTTAAGTAAGTTAAGTAAGTAAGTACGTAAGGGGTATTTTTATCGTGACCAAAAGCGCCGTGATTTTCAAGGCGCTTACGCATTTCGTTCAACGTAGTACAGCAATTAGTTGTTGCCGAGGCAACAAAGCATGGCGCAGATATTTCGTTCGCGGTGTAGGTTCTAGTACACTAAGTACATAAATTCAATGATGATAGTCGATAATGTTTTTAATATAAGACATACATTTAAATCTACTTTCTATTTGTTGTTCCTTTAATGAAATACCGGGAATTATAAATAGATTTTTGTTTCTTTTTTATACAACGTCGGGAGGCATACAAGCATACCACCCACCTGATGTAAAGCAGTTACCGGAGCCTATTAACGCTTGTAACATATATCACTCGCGCGATGCCTCCTCTGCTACTTACACAACAACTCCTTAGGAGCTTACTGGTCATCTCACTCACACGCAGGAACACAACAGCCCTCTAGGGAGTTGTTATTTGGCTGCGGTTTTCTGTGAGGTGGAGGTACTTCCTCAGGCGGGCTGCTTTGATGCGCCCTACCTCTTTTAAAACATACAGACCAAGACAAACAGACATGTTCATGCACACAAATGTTTGTCTCGTGTGGGAATCGAACCCACGAGCGTTGGTGTCAAAGTCGCATCTTTACGACAGAGCTCGGTGGCCCAAAAAATTAAAAAAATATTATGGAGAGGTCAAGTTTTTTTTGCTTGTTGGGATGAAGGGAGGTTATCTCTGGAACCGCTGATGCGAGTTCGGGAAGTCCTTCGTTATTGGAAAGCTATTGGTAGTTTTTATTTAGGATTCCATGTATAAAACTGGTAATGACGCCCACCCGGGGGGCAGACTACATCGAAGTCTAAATGAAGAGTTAGTATCTTAGAAGTGTATGTATGTGAGTATGTTTGTATTTATGTGTGCCATATATGTTTGTATTTACACTATAGTAGCATCTAAACTACCAGTTCTGATAATAGAATTGTCAGTCGCATCGTTATCATACAACGGATCACATAGGCTACATTTTTTGAAAATTATACAATTAGGTATGTTGGTTAACAGAAGGAGAAAAAAAAAAAATATATTTACTAAAACCATGTCATATCATATTTGATTTTAAAATGATGTAAATGCAGATATGCTGTGCTTCAAGTCAATTCTAAAACTTCCTACTCTTACAAATTTCTTCTGATTAAATTCGTTTGTGAGTTCCAAGGCAGCTGTAGTTTAACCCCCGGGACGGCAATGGACTTCACTGTTCATTGCCTTTTTTGTGGTCGCCGCTGTTAATTCTGGCTACACAGGAGACACAGTGGTGGGCCTGTCCCGTAAAAAAAAAGATATGCTGTGCTTATTTATTGCAAAAATGGCGTTCGGATCTCTCTGCCTACCCCGCAAGGGATTTGATGTGAAGTTATAGATCAGGAGTTCCCAACCAGGGGCCACGCCCCCCTAGGGAGGCGAAGCGGGGGGGGGGGGGGGGGGGGGGGATCTTTTTCTCGACTATTCGAAGAAATTAAAAATAAATTGGATGAATATTTGAAAGATGACCTAGAAACTCATTTATTTGCAATTGTGGAAAGACTAATTTCGCCGATACTATCAAGACATTAATTCAAAGTAAGTGACCCTGATTTAATGGCCACATGACCAGAAATCCATTTTTTGTCAACGTCTCTCAATTACCAGAAGATCAAGAAGAAATTGTAGTGATGAAAAAAATTTAAGGGGTGCATGAAAATATTATTTGTAATCCAGGGAGGCTCAACAAAAGAATGGTTGGGAAACCCTGTTATAGATAGTTAGATAAAAATACTATTTCCAATGTGCATAAGGTCGGTTTTCGTCCGGGAACACTTATGCTTTAAATGAAATCTTTACAGCGTTTAACATAAAATGTGTGACGAAGTTTTGTTAGTTCTCCTCCTGGTATTTAAAAATCGGCCAAGTGCGAGTCGGACTCGCACTGAAGGGTTCCGTACCAGTATACAATAGATTGTTGTATGGGAGTCCCCCTTAAATATTTGTTTTATTTTAATTTAATTATTTATTCTTAATGTGAATATATAAATAAATATTCTGTGAATATTTCAAGGGTCTACCTGTTGCCGTTATCAATATCGAGCAAAAATGAGCAAAACAATCACGTTTGTTGTATGGGAGCCCCATAAATATTTTTTTTATTCTATTTTTTAGTATTTGTTGTTATAGCGGCAACAGAAATACATCATCTGTGAAAATTTCAACTGTCTAACTATCACGGTTCATGAGATACAGCCTGGTGACAGACGGACGGACGGACAGCGGAGCCTCAGTAATAGGGTTCCGTTTTACCCTCTGGGTACGGAACCCTAAAAAGTACATTAGGCTAGCGTAACGGCTTCCTATCCGGCAGGACGTACGCCCGTGTGCCACCTTAATGGCATGAAAAATATGTCATACTTTCTGTTCCGAATGTTTACTGATTTTTTCTTGTTAAGCGAAAACAGACAATCCTGTGTTTTATAGTAGCATGAAATCAAAATGTAATGATTCTTGCATATAACATTTAATTAAACACTAACAATTAATAACATATTTTTTGTCTTATGAAGGTCAAATTTTCATAAATTTTCTCTTACTTTATTATTTACTGTTTTGTTTTGGCTTTTAATTTAAAAAACTATGTCTTACCGCTTTTATTAAAAAATATTTTTTGTACTTACATAGGCATGCATGCAAGTACAAAGGATTTTTTTTTATTCAAAGAACATTTAATATTATATCAGGCTATAACTACTATGAACTAACTAATAACTTGTATGAATAAAGGCTTACAATTGAATGCGAATAAAAACAAGATAATGATATTTGAAAAAGAGACAACCAGTACGAGCACTAGGATTATGATGTAGTGTTGGAGCAAGTGGATGAGTTTGTATATCTTGGAAGCGCTTTTAGTAGCGATGGAAGGTACACCGCTGATGTGGAGAGACGAGTGAGTGCAGGGAACAGCGTGAATGGAGCGTTGGGTAAACTTCTAGGCAGTTGAAATCTAAGCTAGAAGGCACAGCTCGCTATACACAACGCGGTGCTAATCCTAACGCTAATTTTTGGAAGTAGAAGCTGGTAAGCTGTTAAAGAGAGCATGAAAGTAGAATAAATGAGGTCGAGATGAGAGCATTGCGCTAAATATGTGGCGTAAGGCTTGTCCACCGCGTTCGTAATGATGACGTAAGAGAGTTAGGCTGAAAGAGAGTGTCAGTGTTAAGATAAGAAAAGGCATGCTCCGTTGGTTCGGACATGTAGAAAGAATGCAGGACTGTATATGTTTTGTATGTTTGTACAATAAATAGATTACAACAACAACAGGATGAAAGAATGACGAAACAGATATAAAATGCAAAAGTGGAAGGATGTAGGAGCCTTGGAATACCAAAACTAATCTACCATGACCAAATTGGTCGTGTTCTATCAGGAGATGTCAAGAGTCCTAGAAACCGGCGAGCGTGCATAAAAAGAGTTATGAATGTTAAAGAAGCGAGTGAAGTGTGTAAGGAACGCGTCTTATAGCGCTCGGTTGTCTCTGCCTACCCCGCAAGGCATTTAGCGTGAAATTATAGATAGATAAATATAACTACTATAGGGTTACATACAGTCTCTGTGTATGTATGTATCCCGATGGATTCCTTTCTTTTGTAAGGGGAAATATCTTTCTGTATTTCATAGTGACAATCCTTGATTTTTGGAAACCTCGCCTATTAGGTATACAGGTTAGAGAAAACTACAAAAAAAATATGATAGAAGTTTACAAAATAAAGCTAAAATGTGTAGCAAACAAACAAGAGTGCCCCACGGATTTATTTGTCAACAAAATTCAATATACTTAAATATTGAAAATTTAAGTGATCAATTTTTTTTTTAAATAAGTTAGTCTTTTCGCATTGACAGATATTTAAATAATCACCTGTCTCAACCGGGTATCCAAGCCACTAAATGTAAAAAAAAAACGCCTTGCATTTTAAAGTTAGACCGAGAGAGTACGGTCGTCAAATGTTCGAATAAAAACTCTGGACAGCCTTATTTTAAATTTTGAACTAAATCAATTAATACTTATATATAATTCTAAATATACTTCAAGTCACAAACAACTTCTGTTTGTAAAATCAATGAAACTCTACAAAATGATGATTCACAAACTAAGATTGCGGATGCATTAACTATTAAGTAAACGGCTGGAAGTTTCACCAGTCGTATGGTATCAGTTTCGACGTGTCTATAAATAATTTGCTATTGATTGAAATATTTCTACTCGTGTCGGCCATTCTCGGTAACATTTTTAACCGTTGCAATTCGATCATTTGATCTTTATTTGATGTCTAGACCGACCGTACAACTTTCCTCGTAGATCTAAAACGAATGCAATATACTAGCGACTTTTAGTTACGTTTCAATTTATCTATCCAATTTTTTTTTTACAACGTCGAGAGGTTTGTAAGCATACTGCCCAGCTAATGAAAAATGGGTTATTGTAGCATATGGAAGCTAGCATAGCATAGTAATCTAGCATAGTACTCTTCTGTCGCTTATTGGTAACTTCACTCACTTGTAGGAGCAGAATATTCGTCCAGGGATTTTTATGCGGTAGTTTTATTCAAATCAAATCAAATATATTTATTGCGAATATGGGTACATAATTATAGTGTTGGAAAAAAAATGTTATAGAACTTAGCCATATTCTACCAAAAGGCATGCAACATTTCATATTAAAATTAGATATACCCAATGTCAACCAAATACAGAATCATTAAATTATACATAAAGATTAATAAATCAGGATTAGATGTCATGACAGTCAATTTAAAATAGTGCAATTATAAATTTGATTTGAATATAACACATTTCCAGAATGACAAATTATTACATTGATATAAACTAATATTTACATATACTGACTATTTTTTTTTTTAATAAATTACATATTTGTCTCAACACTTAATGAGGCATAAAACACAATTTGTACTTTTGGCTGAATGCAACAATTTTTATGAATAAATAAATAATAGAGGTACTGTATCAATGTTTTGAAGTGCCATATTTCTCTTCTAATTGTCTATGTCGTTAAGCAGCATTAAATCAGCCCGCTTGGGGAAGTAACTCCACTCCGCTGAAAACCACACAGTTGCAGTGCTTAATAGTGTCCAGAGAATATTTATGTATAGAAGTATCAATTTGCGGAATGAACTCCCCAGCCAAGGGTTTCCCAAGGGACTACGACAGGTTCTTCAAGAAAGGCGTGAGGAATGTTAAAAGGTCGACAGCACATGAGTGACGCCACTGGTGTTGCAAATGTCCATAGGCTTCCGTGACAAGTAGGTGATCTGTCTAACCTATTGAAATGGCGAGGCAATCGCCCCATTTGGCTATGACTTTCATTGTACAAGATTTATTAATAATGTAATTTATTAACGAAATAATGAGTATTTCCTCTACTGAGACCTTATAGAACGAAAGTTATAATGCAATTACCCCGCTGTTACAATGTCATAATCAGAATGTTACATAATCAGAAATACTCGTGTTTATAAGATATAATTTATAATTATAAGTGAGGTAGGGCGCATCAAAGCAGCACTTCGGGGACTGTACCTCCAATTCACATAAAACTGCAGCAAATTAACAATTCCCTAGAGAGCCCGATCCCTATGACAAGTGGAAGTGGCAATCACGGCTAAAGACGCGTACCACTAGAAAAATTCGTAAAAACTAGAAAAAACGTGCAGGCGCAGTGTAGGTTTTTTAACAGAATAGCAAGTCACTAGCTGCAGCGTTGCCGCAACGTCGCTGCTGTCAGATCGCTTAACAGAATAACGAAACGTCAAAATGTACGCATTTTGACACACGCCGCGCAGCAGTGCAGTTTTAGTTTTTTATTAGAATCGGCCTATAGCGTGGCAAAGACACTACAGTCTTTTGTCAGTTAGCGCAGCGATTTAGTCTCCTCTTTTCAGGTGAAGCGGAGGCTAGTGGCTGAGTTAATTATAAAAAAAAAAAGTCGAAAGCGGACCCCAAATTCCGAAGCGAAAGCGTAAGACGAAACCGGGAATAACGTTCAGATGATGAAGTATGCACGAAATTGTCACTATTGCATTAATATGTAACTTACTGTAGTAATGCAAGGATGTGGGAACCGACACGTGCTATGTCTAAAACGGTTCGAGCTCATTGAAAATTAATGCACTGCACGGGTGTGCAGCGATGCGCTTGCAATTTATAATTAACAGTGTGTCACTACCCCAGGGTCCCTTCTGAGCAATTCTAGATGTGTGCTAATGTGATGGGGGCCATTAGATTGCTTGCTGTCTGTACTTGTTAGTAGAGTGCATTAGTGTTGAACGTGCAAAACGAAGTTTATTTTTACACGATTGCTGCAAAACGAGTACCTATGATGTTTTCAGGGTTGTATGTATGTTTGTTAGTTTTTTTTCGCCTCAACGCCCGAAGTGATTCAAATGTGTAGTTAAACTACTTTTATATATCACGCCAGGTCCCTTGCGGGGTAGGAGAACCGAGCGCCATAAGACGCGGTCCTTACACACTTCACTCGCTTCTTTCACATTCATAGCTCTTTTCATGCACGCTCGCCGGTTCCTAAGGCTACTACTTTTATCCCGGGTAAAAATCTATGTGACGTTATAATAAAAGAATATGGCGTATCACGTACTTCATATTGTGCCATTTTTATTACGGAGTCTATCTCAAAAACCCAACTAATTCTTCATCTCTTTAGGGTGCTTCTCTAATAAACAAATGCTGTATACTTGCTTTTGTATTTGGCAAAACGAATGAGTTCGGCGGCAATTGTGATTACGTCCACTCTCATTAGGAATTCGAATCGAACTAAACGGATTAGAATATATATATATATATATATTGTAATCTGTTGCGATACCTTAAGGTTGCCATTTAATATTGAATTTTAAGATATATATTTCTATAGAAGCGTAGCATATACGAAGCGTACATAATGACAGGTCATGTAAATGTAATCCTGAAATCAGTTTTATGAAATTTTCACGCTTCGATTTACTCTCCACAGGCGATATGGAGTACGTGGGGGACGATCCGGGTGGAATCGGCTCAGTAGTAATTGATTGAAGCTTGCCGCCTGGCGACATTAAGCTTTTAGACCATTTTTGGGAATGTCACTATTTTAGAATATTTTTTTTGTATTTGGGGTATGAATAGCTCAACATCTTTATAGTCGAAGCCAATCTACTGTGCATGTGGTGCACGCTGCTAATTACGAGCTATGGTGAAATAGAGATAGGATGCATCGAAACACTGCGGAGATACTTCGATTTCTCAGAATATCTATCTATCTATTACTTCATGCCAAATCCCTTGGGGGGTAGGCAGAGTGACTCGATCCTTACACACCTCACTCGCCTCTTTAGCATTCATTGCTCTTCTCATGCACGCTCGGCGGTTACTAAGGCTCCTGACATAACCTTCTGATAGAACACGAGCAATTTGGTCTAGGTAAGTCTTGGCTTTCCTCGTTTGGCGCCTACATCCTTCCACTTTTGTGTTGTATATCTGCTTCGTCATTTTCTCCTGCATTCTTTCTACATGCTCGAATCAACGGAGCATGCCTCTTCTAATTTTAACACCGACGCTCTCTTTCAGAGCAACTCTGTTTCTAACGTCATCATTGCGAGTACGGTCTACGAAACTGCAGCCAAATAACAACTGCATAGAGGGTTGTTGTGTTCCTACGTGTGAGTGAGGTCACCAAAAAGTTCCTAAGGTGTTGCTATTTTAGCAGCGGTGGAGGCATCGCGCGAGTGATACTTAATGTATTACAAGCGTTTATAGGCTATGGTACCCGCTTAACATCACGTGGGCCGTATGCTTGTATGCCTTCCGTCGTTGTATGGTAAAAAACACTGGGGATCATTATCCACGTTCATATTGTGGTTTAGTAAATATTTATTTTATTGTTTATGTTATTGTATAAGGTTGCATAATGAATATCACATTGGCCTCGGTTTTATAAGATAAGTAGTTCCCCTCGGGTTGCTTTGTTTAAGTAACAGTATTAACCACTTTTTCCGCAACTCATGAATGTCACCCCTGGTGTTGCAAATGTCCATAGGATGACGGTGACTGTTTATCATCACAATTATTTTTTCTAGCCGTACTTATATACTTGTACACTCATACATTTCTATCGAATACCCATAGTACTTGGGAACTAGATAGAAATGTGTGAGTGTTGCGTTGTAATTATGTTATATGGGCTTATTACATTATTCTTCGATGGCGTCCTATGCAGCGAGCCAACTCGATGATTCTGATTGGACGACCCAGACCGTTTGTGCAAATATTACACGGTACATGCATGTAGGAGAAATATAGAGGTGGCATTATCACTCCTGTAACACCATCGATGGACCAAAGGCAACTTCACCTGTTAAAGGTGATATGTAATAGACCATTTGATCGTAGTCAAGTAATAACTCTTTCGAGGCATGTGTTCCCGCGAGGCGATGAGATCGGCAGATAATGTCGCGGGGTTGCTGCGGTCCTGCGATAGCAACATAGCTGACAATGGGCGAGCAATACTTCTTGGTCGTTTGCAACGTGCATAGCGTCGTCGCTGCGGTAGCGTATTAACCTCTGTCGTCGTGCCAATTTAAGAAACCGGTTGCCGATACCATAGGCATAGGGCTATAGGCGTATCATAGGGTTTCCTAAATCGTACTTTGATGCCCGGTAAAGTCAAGCACATTCATTGAAAATTAAAAAGTTAAGTTAACTTAACTTTTTAATTTAATGTTTCTAAAACTATTTATTAGCTTTATCAGTGATCAATGAATTAATATATCACCAATATATAGCTTGATTTTGGTAACAAATTAATTCAAGGAGTGCTGATGAGAATCGTTATGTCTCTCGAAATGAATGCTGTTTTGAGGTCCAGCAATTCCTTATTACTAGAGGGAAATTTGGTTTAGTCGGTAGAATTGACAAGCGGCTTGCGAAAATTCCCTATGAGAGCCGTGTTTTCTAGTCGTTTGCTGAGAAAACTTCTCAATTTCAAGCCGACCATACCATCACTACGAAAACGGGATGGCAGCCTTTTTTTTGCAAGGGAGAAAGCAGACTCGGTAATCTCTTTGCCTCTAACGCGAACTTGAGTAACGAAGTGGTTATAATACCCACCATCTCGTTGTGTGATAGCTACATTGCCGGAAATTTAAATTAGTGACCGAGATGTACGGTGGGCGTTACTCTATCTCGACATTCATAAATCGAATGGGCGAGATAATACCTATATCGGCAAAAGTCTAGTGTGCCCGTGATATATGCTTGTTGGCCATTTTAGTGGTATAAAAAATGGGTTGTCCACGTTTTTCTTACTCCTCGCTGAGCATTGCACGACCAGTCATTATTAATTCTAGCTGTGCTCGCTCCTCGCATATGAATCAGAGATTTCAGGTGGCCTGTCAATCGTGGATATCCATAATTGATGCATTTATTAGCGTACTTTGTTATATTGTCTACTATTGTCGTTTTGTGGTAAACATGTTCTATTATACTATTAACAAGCCCATTACTATAGTAACAATTATATTTATCAGTATAAAAATTATATATACCAGTACAAGGGATGGGAGATAATGAGAAAGGAAAGGAAGATCAGGATCTAGTTGAACGATAGTCAACTGCGAGTAAAAGGATATCTGCCAGAGCGAATTAAACAATTGAATACTGTTACTTCATTTGCTATGCAACCATGAATCAAGCCGAAAGGTTAAATTCCCAATAATACCCTCATTGGCATGACGAGAATTATAAAAAAGGCTAAAATAGAAAGGAACAGACACGACCACAGACTAGTCTAGTGTATAACTTCGCTTACAATTTTTTCTTCAGATTTGGAGCAAATTAGGCTTAATCTAATTTTCATCTTGAATAGTTTTTCAGGAACACCGTTCCTATATGAAATCTATATGTTTGTTTGTGCGTTTGTCTGTGTGTTTGTCTGTCGCTTTTTTCGAATATTCGAATTTTGACTTTAGATTCGAATTCAGCATAAAATAGTAGAATAGGAATGTTCAGGAACACCGTTCCTATCTCTTAAGGAACATGGTCAAAATGGCCAATAACTTAGAAAAAAAAAATTAATTATTATATAATTGACGAGCCAGGTGTTCCTCTGGCAATGCAAGCTTGCGCATTCTCAACTGGTTTAATATGAATACACATTGAACATTTATATACTCTGTAATGGCAAGTATTTGTCTTGTTGTTATTGAACTTCCCTGAACGAGCATTAACTCAATTTTAAGATCCCTAATGACAGATCATGAAGCCATCCAGACCTAAGCACAGTACATCATAATTAATTACCGATTACCTCTTCGTCGCCTCATTGATTTATTTGATAATCGGCCCTAAACAGTCCCATAAAGCTATCACCACTAAGATACTGTCCACTAAACACGGTTTCAACTGAAGAGAAATTATCTGCTAACCGTCCCGTAACTTAACGTCAAGTTTAATTACTGAGCCCATTATTAGTAAGTAATGTTTAATACGACAGGCGGTACAGATGAGCACAGATTTGCTTAGAATATTTGATTTGTTGTGTCATTTAACTACTGCGGTGCGCTATCTGTTTTATATTTTTGATGCTATGCGCGATAAAAAGTTGTTATACTATGTTACTTCTAATTTGTATTTTTAAGAGAGGTAGGGCGAATTAAATCAGCCCCTCTGGGGAAGTACCTCCACCTTTAGTACCTCACAAACTACCATAGGCTAACATCTCCCTGGAGGGTTATTGTGTTCCTGCGTGTGAGTGAGTTGCTGTGTTACATCAATTAGGGCCATATAATTGTATGCCTACCGACGTTGAATAAGAAAAATGTACAACGTTGTTCCGAAAAATCATTTTGTACTTCTTCTATTTTACTCTTTCAGACTGCATTTAACACAAAACTACTGTGGGTTGGAAGGATCTAACAAAAAAAAATGCCGGATAAGGCAAAACTCTATATGTCAGTTAGCCAGCACTGAGATTTTACCTATTATACAATGCATTACGTTCTTAGATATATTGACCTTTTCTTTGATTCTATCCATTTGTACAATATAGTATATAGTGTGTATAGTTTGCGTTTTATGAGACTCTATCTTGTGCCGATTTATCGAATTTTCTTCATAAGGTTTTACTATTATGTACAATTTGACAATTATTACATTTTAAATTTATTTTTCATAATTAAATTGAGAAACGTTTGCTGTCACTGAAATTTGGTATTTTTAATATTCGAAGAACTTTTTCTCTGCGGTCTATTAATTTTTGATCCTGTGTAATTACCCTAACAAAGGAACGAAGTATCCATACAAAGTTGTCGCTACCGAACCACTTGTCTACTTCCTTGTACACCATCGCAACAGTTATAAGTAGCAACATACGAGTATAATTTGCATCATGCATTAATTATACATACAATAACAAGTATATAAACGTGTAATTTTTGTATGGAATCGTAGAAACGCCGTCAATAGAATTATTCGTTCTTTTCAAGCATAGTTAATTGTCGCGCGGATTAATTGCTTGACAGCTAATTACTTACTTTTGCAGTAAATAATAGTTTTCTAAGTCACCTTGTGCCATATAACTGTATTTCTTA
This sequence comes from Pyralis farinalis, assembly GCA_947507595.1. Lineage (NCBI taxonomy): Eukaryota > Metazoa > Arthropoda > Insecta > Lepidoptera > Pyralidae > Pyralis > Pyralis farinalis. Next base: position 35,827,310 of record OX382265.1, read on the forward strand.
GTCTTTTGTAATGTTATGCGGATTTTTTACCTATTGATTTTTATTGGTGCCCCGTACGAAAATTGACAGAACGGATAACTTGGTTGAGCTCACGTCCGTTGTGTATTTGTTTGTTCATTACAAGATTTCCATATCAAAGCTGTGCCAGTTATTAATTTGAAAGGAGAATACTTCTTATTCTTCTTCCTAGCGTTTTCCCGTTTCCTAATCTGATAGGACTGGCCGCGTCCGCTACCTAAGCCTAAGGATTTGGCAAAGGTACTGGTTTTTGCATGGAGCGACTGCTGTCGGCCCTCCATAACCCAAAGCGAAAACTGTTTTTTCTTTCTTTTTTCTTACCAAATGTGCCAAAATAGGCACGTGAAAAGAGAACTACATATGTTACTGAATATAATAAATGTATTTGCTTGCTTCAGTTTTTTTTGTGGTAGCTTTTTGCCAAGAAGAGTATCATTATATATTCGCTTCAATGGTCGAAATTCAACTGCGATAATTATTGGAAAACTAAGGAAAAATATACGAATTTGCTTTATTTCAACTTTTTTTTCTACTGTTTACATTTTTATTGATAGCACTAAAGTTATTCGTTTAGTAGTACTAAAGAAAATATAGAAATAAGGAATATTGTTTGACAAACAGAGGAGTAAAGGATATTGAACCGTTTTGTCTTTGCTTATTTACATATAGTTAGCGACCTAGTCCGGCTTCGCACCATAGAAAGATAAGTTAGTATTTTATTTGTCAACCTTGATTCTATTATATTACTACTACTAGTACTTTTTCCATAGGTGAAAAAAAATCGGTAAGTATTTTTGTGCTTACCCGTTATAAACCATAATGCTAATAATCAAATATTTTCTCTTTAGATAAGAAATGTCTACTACATCTTTGTCACGTAGACTATATATAGACACGAGCCTTTATATTTTCTGCTCTCCGTAGACCTCCTGCCTGACTAATCTTTGGATCTGGTCGACTCCTTACTTGTTGCAATCGACCCCATGGGATCGTAATAGACCACTTTGCGAAGCACGGGTTTAGATAAATGATTACATATTTTATTGTGGCATTTCGGGGTTAAAGAAAACAAAGAACTCGATCACTCGTATCTATTTGTATGTTAGCATGGAACAGGCATTTACCTTCGCATAATTTGGCATAGTTTCATAACAAGCGCATTTGCACATATAGGAGCCGCTATTAATTTCGCAAATGAAAATGTGACACACGTTAAAAGGGGGAGCGCAAATGAAATAGTAATGGTTTTTTGGGGTTCTGTACCTCAAAAAGAATCAAGTTGACACCAATATCAAATCTGCAATTCCTTGGAGCAGTATAAATATAGGTAACTTCGAAGTGAACGCAATCAAAAGATGCGGCCGTTTATGCCGCATATTTTGACACTCGCAATGCAAACAAAACCTATAGGGTAATTCCCGTTGACTCAGAATCCTGAAATTTGACAAGAAGCAATGTCATGTAACACAATCATAAAACCTTAAATTTGTAGTTACATCAAAAAATATTCATATAATATATTTTTACAAACTTATTTGCTGATGATGTCGGTACAACAGTTTTCCAACGGCGAAGTTAATTTTCTCCATCTTCTATTTATTCTTCTACGCTTCAATCCAAAGCCAAAGTCAAAGTCAAAATCTTTTTATTCCGTAAAAATGGCTACATTTGTTTGGAATCGTCACATTTTTTTTCCCTACCGTGCAGTTCATGACTAGGTGAGCACTGATAAAAATACTGCCAAAAAACTCAGGCATCCCTCTTTTGGTATCCAAATAAATTTACATAATTTATTAATTACATTATAATTGGATCGACTCAATCCCAGGCATTTTTATCATTAATATAGTCAGATATTTTATAATATGCCCTGCCCCGTTTCCGAATCCATTAAAACTAGCCGGGTCCGCTGGCTAAACCTAAGGATTTGGCGAAGACACTCTTTATATGGCAGACCGCCACAACACAGGGAAAATCACATCTTTCTTAGGTCAGGTCACACGTGTTGGGCTGCTATATCACTGCTTAGTTAAGTTTCTCCAGCAATCCAATTCAGTCCAGTAGTTGCATTCCTGTTTATAAAATTCAGTAATGTTACTTATTTTGGTGACTGTAGCTGTAATTGCTCACTGAAAAAAATGTTTAGTTGGATTTCCCAGATTCCTAATAGAATTCACCAAAGTCGACGGTTGAACTGGGTCCTACCTTTGACTTAAGTTGATTTTACCAATTAAAAAAGGCTAATGAAGTATCAGTAAAAATAGTAAAATTTATTATTTAGTATGATAAACTGTACCATATTATATGTACAATCCATTTATTTGCGGTAAATTATACATTTAAAATAGTGATAGCTACAAAATACTTTTGTATGAAGACCAACCGTAATATATTTGTAAATTTAACTACAAATTTTTGCATTAATTAACAAAGTTTACTAGTAAAATAGCCTACCTTTGCTTCTTTGGTAAATTCAACTAATCTTTTTTTTCAGTGTTGTTATACTTTGTTGTACTTCTTATTATGTACGTACCTACATAGACTATACATTTATCTATAAGTGGAGAAATGTTGAATTGATTACCTGAGCTGTAGCTAATGGAAATTCAGGTCGGTGATCTATCGCTTACGTACGTCGCTATCTTAAATATGCTGTGGCAGATGGATCATGTAGAAGATGTTGCTTGAATAGGGATAACTCGGGCGCTGTGAACGATCATTGTGATTGTATATGTCAGTCGATACCACGAAATCACGGTAGATGTCGAATACGCTTTTCTCTTATGTCTTCTTACTAAAAATGTCTAGTGATATGACAAAAGACTAACATACTTTCAGTGATACGTCGTTTCACATAACAAAATCTAGTAAGACCGATGTAAAATAAAACAAAATTTGAAAATGAACCTTAGAGATTTTGTGAAATCCCCGAAACCCTAATTTCCCTGCGACATATATATATATATATATATACCTACTTGTTGAAATGTTTATTGTCCGGTTTTTTGCTGTTTATCAGAGAGTTCGATGGCTCAGGCGGCATATATCTAGATCTTCTCCGAGCTTCCTCGGTCCCGGCTGTAATCGATAGACGACAGTTTAGCTTAGTCAGTAGCCTTCGGGAGGCTTGAAAACACTAGCCCCCGCCTAATTTTGAGCAGCTCTTTGGCGCAGTGGTAAATGACGTGATTTTGTCACCAACTCTCGTGCATTCGATTCCCACACAGGCCAAATATTTGTGTGCCTAAATATATTTGTTTGTCTTGGTATGGATGTTTTTAAGAGAGATAGGTAGGGCGCATCAAAGTATCTGGGGAAGTATCTCCACGTCACAGAAAACCACCGCCTGGAGGGTTGTTGTATTCCTGCGCGTGAGGTCCATAAATTCAACTAACCAATAAACTCCTAAAGGGTTGGTATTAGCAGCAGAGGTGGCATCGCGCGAATGATACTTAATGTATTACAAGAGTTCATAACTATTTTCAGGAACACCGTTCCTATATGAAATCTATATGTTTGTCTGTGTGTTTGTCTGTGTGTGCGTCTTTTTCGAATATTCGAATTTGACTTCAGATTCGGATTCAGCATAAAAAAGTAGAATCGAAATGTTCAGGAACACCGTTCCTATCTCCGGATCAAGGTCAAAATGGCCGACAAATTAAAAAGAAAAACATTTTGAATTGTTATGTAATTGACAATGCAATGCAAGCTTGCGCTTTCTCAACTGGTTCTTTTTAATATGCTAGCATTTCGTAAATGACCATTGGCGAAGGAGTAATGCCGAATGAATCTTGCCAATATAGGTCTCTTTTAAAATTGTCAGTTAGATATTGCAATAAATTCACATCAGCATATTGGCACAATAATGATATCATTTGGTAGAATTAAAAAGTATTAAGGACAGGTTGCCGGTGCTGAATTATTTTCAGACATTTTTGTCAGTTACATAAATTCTATAATTAATTAGCTCTTTTACAGAGAGTATTTTTAATGTGCTTTTTGAATACATTATCAGGAAAGGACAGAACTGTTCCAGACAACTTATTATAAAATCGAATACAATTTACAAGAAAAGGTCTACTAGTCCTAGCAAGCCGATGTAACGGCATACACAACTTATTTCTACTTCCAATTTTTTTACTGAAATATGAAAACAACTATAAAATTTTAACGGACGTACCTACATTAAGTTTTCATAAATATATTGAGAAGTAACAATGAGAATATATATTTCTTTGAACAGTTCCCTGAGGGATTCTCTGGAGCCCATGTTACAAATAGAGCGAATGGCTGAAAACCAGTGACTTGCGTTAACGCAAGTAATTCACTGATCTGCGACGCACACGATATTACACCAATTATCTTATACTCGTATATACATCATGTCTACGTTAATTGTGTATTAGTACCCGTACGTATACGTCTACCTGTGTATGTTTATCTGTCTATATTTTAATTTAGTATTCCTTTGTAGTGCCAATACTTATTAATTTAATGCAGTGATAATGTGGGTGCGTAGTGCCGACACTGCTCTTCACTTTATATTGTAAAGTTCAATCAATCAATTAATCAATATCTATCTCTTTTTTGTAAGATAAAAAGTGTTTCAATGTCAGCCGCCGTTCCCTACAATAGTATATCATATTACATAATTCTGTGAAATACCTGAAGTAGACGAAGCGACCAGTAGCCACATCCGTCAATTGTCTGATTCTCCTGTATATGCAGCGGAGCTGAGCTTATCGGCAAATTATTTATGGGGGGGGGCATAGTAATTTACAGCCTACGATAATTCAAAGAAAGACAGTATTATTAACAAATTCTAATTTATTATTCCCAATGAGAACTTCTGTATAGCCAGAAGTCCATTTGCAAGATTAAATTTGATTTGGTTTTAGCCGAGTTTAGCAAAATATTATTACATGTGAACCAGTTTAAAATAGCAGACACAACACCACATTAAAAATTAGAGAGGTATTATCAGCAAACAGTACCATATCTGCCATTTGTATGGCACATCATTCGTATATACTATAAATTAAAGTGTACCCAAAATAGAACCCTGAGGCACCCCGATCTTAACATTATTGCCTTTAAATTTAACCCCATTTATGTCAACTGTCTGCAATCTGTTATTTAAATAAGATGCAATCAAGTTCTGGGCTTTACCTCTAACTCCATAATAGTTCAGCTTGAGTAACAATATAATTTCAACGTAGAACCAATCCCCAAGATGCAATTTCATTATACTTCTCCTCCATAGACATGATATTCTTAATAAATACAAACACTATAAGAAGTAACACAACTGTAGACAACGTTTGTCTACTTCGATAATGCAGTACTATTAATTCCTTTTGTAGTCACCACTTTCAAATACGTATAGGTAGTTTTAATTTGGTTTATTAGTAATAAAATATAAAATAACTTAGGTTTCCAATTTCACCAATAAAAATACTAATATTGTAATTATAGGTTTTGGGGACTGATTTTGCTGGGCAACTTACGTTATTCGGAAAAATGAAAAAATCGTCGATTGTAGATTCCCGTGGGCACTGTACTTACATGCCTGCCATGTGAAAGACCTTTATGAGTACATTATTTTTTTATTTGCCTTAGCCACTTAGTTTAAATAAAGTTTAAATTTTGTGAGTTCTCTGTCTTTGCGATCGATTGTGATGCGAAAGATCTGAAGAAAATTAAATTGATGTCCTATCTAGATAACGGTAGGGGAAACCTTGTTTTGCTTGTTTGCAGCCACTGAGCTGATATAAAAAACGCATGTTTTAATGGATTTCATCTTCTTAATTTTTATACTTGACGAGCTCGGTGGCTCAGTCGTGAATGACGCGACTTTGACACCAACGCTCGTGGGTTCGATTCCCACACATGGCAAACATTTGTGTGCATGAACATGTCTGTTTGTCATGGTCTGGGTATAATAAGTATGTATTTAAAAAAAAAATGTATTTACGTATGTTTATCAGTTGTCTAGTACCCATAACACAAGCTTCGCTTACTTTGGGGCTTGATGGCGCTGTGTAATTTGTCCGACAATATTTATTTATTTATTATACTACAGTCAGTTAATTACTATAAAAAAATGAGCGAGATTAAAGTGCTTAAGTCATGAAACTTTACAAAAGACTTGTTAAAGTAAACTTCATACTCCTACCGAATCGCACGGGAGGTTTTTTTTATTTAAAAAATTGTTGTGGTCATGATTAGTATTATTTAATAATATTTATAAAACAACTGATATTTTATTATTAAAAAAACACATCTACTGAAAAAGAAACTGTCACATCTGTAGTTTTTTTTTAAACAAAGTCGGGGAGGAATTTGACTCAATTGGGCTGCGGGTTTATTTGAGGTGGAGGTACTTCACCAGGCGAGCTGCTTACGTAAATGCGCCCTCCCTCTCTTAAAATACCAGATTAATAATACAAACAGACATAATCATGTATACAAATTTCTTTGTGCGAATCTACGAGCCTTGGTATTAAGTAGCGTAGATAAGGACTGTTCAAACCCTTACATACAACGTTTCATAATGTACCAACAATTAAGAATGAAGTATTGACATTCGGTTTTTTAGATTTATCCTTCTTAGCGTTATCTAGTTTCGTAATCCATTAGGATTGGCGGGGTTCATTACCTAAAACCAAGGGTTTGGCAACGACACTTATTTTTATATGGAGCGACTGCCGTCCACTCCACAATCCAAAGGGAACACCTGACCTTTCTTAGGTTTGGTCACACAACTTTCGAAACATAATTTTTAGGATTTGCGCGTTTCCTCACTATGTTTTCCTTCATCTAGTGATCTAGTGATAATTACGAGTACGGTACATAGTTGAAAATACATCTGATAACACAATTTTAGTGGTACATTCAAGGATTCAAAAAAATTATCTACAACTACTAGTTGATCAATAGGCCGGTTCTTAGTCCACTGCGCAATAACTACTATCTATTGGTTCCTTAGATTTTTTTACATGGATACATCCTTCAACCTTCATCACCACACCGGCTCAATGGTGTCGTATTATCATTTGAACTACACACAATTGTCACATTTCGTCATGATAAAGCAATTAGAAGCAATCGACCTAATAAAAAGCGTGTTAAATATAGGCGACTAAATTCTGATAATTGTCCGTATAAATTATACTGTGAGAGAAATTATTGTGTAAAACAATAAAGGTCTATAGTTTACCAATAGTATCAAAAGATAATTACAATATCGCTAGAGAATTGTTTTCTGCAGTGAGCTTACCACGCATAAGTGTGTACAGTCGTAAACGTACGTTTACAAGGTTGACCCGTCACCAAACAATCTGCCAGTACATGTATGTTATATTTTAATAGTCTTCGTCTACTTCGCATTATCCCGTTTCCTAATCCATTAGGATAGGCGGGGTCCGCTACCAAAGCCTACGGATTTGGCGAAAACACTGATTTTTACATAGAGCGACTACCGTCAGATCTCCACAACTCAGGGGGAAAACCGGATCTTTCTTAGGTTAGGTCACGCATCTTTCTAAATGTAATTTCTTGGACGTGTGGATTTACCCACGATGTTTTCCTTCACCGGCGAGCAATTGATAAATATGTTCCTATGTATCCGAAAACACGAATTGGCATATCACTGCCCTTATAATTGAAGGGACTACAGCATGGAATTCTTCAAGAAATGCGTGAAGAGGTTTTTAGAGGGCGGCAACGTATGAGTGACGCCCCTGGAGTTTCAAATATCAATAGGCTACAGTGACGGTTTACCATCAGGCAGGCCGTATGCTTGATTGTCACTTTAGTGGTATGAAAAAAGTCCCAAAGACAAACAAGTACGCTGCGAAGTGTGTACAAATACTGGGCAAATACAGTCTTTATGCGACCCTAATATATCTTCAGTACAGGTTTTTGTATTTGATAAGAGGCTTTTAGAATGGAACTATGACGGAGATATTTGACGAGAATGCGAAATAGTCATGTTTATTCTGAGATGGTTAGTCTACACGTCGGTCAAACTTCCTCAGATCAAAAGCAAATCTAATTTACTGGACGCTTGAGCCAGCCGGGGATTTTCAAACATGTAATCAAGTACCCCCTGACGTAGTTTTCACTACTTGTTTCCTCATGCCGAGACATCTGCCTAGGGAAAAGGCGTGAAGAGGTATTTATAAGGTTGCTAACATACTAGTGATGACCTAATATTGCCAGTATACGTAACAGCTTACAATCAGGCAGATCGGACACTTGTTTAACCCCAGTGGTATAAAAACTTAAAGACAGCTAAGGTGATAAGAAATTTAACAGAGGTAGGACGCGTTAAACAAACCTGTCTGGGGATGTAGCTTCACCTCACAGAAAACTACAACCAAATTTCAACTCCATGAAGGTTTATTGTGATCTTGCTAGTGGGTGAGGGCACCAGTAAGCTCCTAAGGAGTTGTTGCGGTAACAGCGGGTGTGACATGCGATACTTCTTGTATTGCATACATACTAACTTTGCGCCCCCGTTTAACCCCCTAAGGGATGAATTTTGAAAAAAATATTTTACTCATGTTTCATGCCTTTCAGTAAAGAACCTTCATGCTGAATTTCATTCGAATAACTTTAAAAACGGTAAAGTTTCATACTAAATTTGCACCCCCGTTTTACCCCCTTAGGGGATGAATTTTCAAAAATCCTTTCTTAGTGCTCCCCTACGTTATACTGTGCAAAATTTCAAGTTTCTAACCCTTATAGTTTAGGCCCTGTGTTGATATGTCAGTCAGTCAGCTTCTCCTTTTATATATATAGATTTTGTGATAGAACTACAAATTTACGGTTTTCGGATTTTTTCTTTTACTGGTGCTACATGACATTGCTTCTTACCAAATTTCATGATTCTAGATCAACGGGAAGTACCCTATAGGTTTTGCTTCCCTTGGATGTGTCAAAATATGCGCATAAACGAGGCATAAACAGCCGTATCTTTTGATTGCGTTAACTTAGAAGTTTGATTTTCACTGCTAGAAGGGATTACAAACTGCAGGGATACGGGCCTCCCTTCAACCGAATGCGTTTAGAGCATACTCCACCACGCTGCTCAAACGCGGATTGTGTTTTCAAGCCGCCCGAGGGCCATTGACTTAGATTAACCGATGACCGTAGACGTTGTGCCTAATATGAAGATTTCAGACGATTTACAAATAGGTCGTTCTATATATATATGTCGTCAATGCCTTATGGGGAATTTACTAGCTTGTCCTTCTGATACGGAGGGCATCCGTCCACTTTCGCATTGTATATTTGTTTCGACATTCTTTGCCCTAGTTAAACGTTGAACCAATTTCTGTACACGTCTTAGGCAATGTGTGAACAAAAATGTTACATCTAATATCATTAACATTGGTGACCTTTAATTGGTGACCTTTAATTAATAACCATTAATTGGTGAACTTTTAATTAATAACCATTAATTGGTGACCTTTAATTAATAACCATTAATTGGTGACCTTTAATTAATAACCATTAATTGGTGACCTTTAATTAATAACCATTAATTGGTGACCCCGACTTCCCGGACCCCGCCCCCGAAACCCGCTTCAGAATCGAGTTTAATACATGATTTTTTTTTTATACACGACAACGAGAGGCATACTAGCGCCATATTGCACCTGATGTAAAGTGGTTAGTGAAGCTTATGAACGATTGCAATACAGAAAGTATCCGTTTTCCATTGCCACCCTTGCTGCTAATACAGCAACTGAGGTGATACTTTCCTCATCAGTATTTACTCCGCCTAACCTCTTTTAAAAATAACTAGACTAATTCAAACCGACATGTTCAGGCACTCAATTTTTTGTCCTGTGTGGAAATGGAAACCACGAACCCTAGTGTTAAAGTAGTCATTACTAACCACTTGATCACTGGACTCGTTAAATTGTATGACCTTTCTACCTGCGATGCAAGCGTTCATCGGCTACATGGTTATATCAGGTGGGCCGTATACTTGTATGTTTCCCGACGCTGTAAATAAAACGAATTCATGACATCGGGAACAATAGTAGCAGCGTTAAGCTGCCTGACACAGTATAGACTAGAGTGCTTTGGCTTGTGAATCTATAGTAATCAAGTAAATAAACAGAAAGGCAAACAACTATTTAAAAAAATGTGTGCTTGCTTGTCTGCTATAAAACCGAACGCCGCATGATTTGATCCTTATACTCCTTACTTTCTAATATAGCTCTTATCACGCCCTCTCGTCGACATCACATATCATAAAGTACGACTAATCTGAAGGAAAGAATTAAATTATATTAAATTAAATTAAAACTAATCCGAGGAAGGCCGAGACTAACCTACCATGACCAAATTGGTCGTGTTTTATCAGAAGGTGATGTCAGGAGTCCCAGGAACCGGCGAGCGTGCATGAAAAGAGCTGTGAATGTCACAGAAGCGAGTGAAGTATGCAAGGACCGCGTCTTATGGCGCTCGGTTCTCTCTGCCTACCCCGCAAGGGACTTGGCGTGAAGATATACATACATACGACTAATCTGGTCGTGATACATGAATATTGGCCTACCAAATCAAGTGATGACGAGCTCGGTGGCTCAGTTGTGAATAACGCGACTTTGACACCAACGCTCGTGGACTCGATTCCCACACAAGACAAACATTTGTGCGCATGAACATATCTGTTTGTCTTGGTCTGGATATTTAAAGAGAGGTAGGGCGCATCAAAGCAGCAGTCTGGGGAAGTCCTCCACCTCGCAGAAAACCGCAACCAAATAACAGCTCCCTAGAGGGTTGTTGTATTCCTGCGTGTGCGTGAGGTCACCAGTAAGCTCCTAGGGAGTTGCTGTGTAAGCAGCAGAGGAGGCATCGCGCGAGTGATACTATATCACAATTGTTAATAGGCTACGGTAACTGCTTTAAATCAGGTGGGCCGTATGCTTGAGTGCCTCCAGACGTTGTATAAAAAAAGTCTTTTTATTTGCAAAGAACAGGATTAGAATATCTTTAGATCTTAGATGATAGATATGGGTACACTATTCTGCTAATATACTCGTACCTACGAGTATATATTAATGTATGCACATGTTGAATCAAGAAATTCTTGGATGCTACACAAACACAAAGTTATTAATAACAGGCTGTGCCCGCGACTTCGTCCGCGCGGAATAGGTTTTTTTTATTATTTATTTATTAAAAAAAAAAAAAATCTAAAATAAAGGTAGCCTAAGTTACTCCTTATTACATCAGCTATCTGCCAGTGAAAGTCCCGTCAAAATCGGTCCAGCCGTTTCAGAGATTAGCCGGAACAAACAGACAGACGGACAGACAGACAAAAATTGTAAAATATTCATTTTGGTATATGTACCGTGTATATATCCATATGCATTTAGTAAAAAGCGGTTATTTTATTATTACAAACAGACACTCCAATTTTGTTTATCGCTGCGTACGCAGGAACCCTAAATATTTACGGGATAAAAAGTACCTATATTGTGCTCTGAACAGTCGTCTACCTACCAGTGAAAGTCCCGTCAAAATAGGTCCAGCCGTTTCAGAGATTAGTCGGAACAAACAGACAGACGGACAAAAATTTTAAAAATAATTATTTTGGTATATGTACCGTGTATATATCCATATGCATTGAGTAAAAAGCGGTTATTTTAATATTACAAACAGACACTCCAATTTTATTTATCTGTATAGATAATTGTGTAAGTTTGTTTGACAGTAGCCTCGTAGGACCCGTATTGAAAGTTTCTGGTATTTTTTATAAAAAAGATGTTTTGGGATAAAAATCAAGTGCGTGTATTAATATACACGCACTAGGACCTTTGGTATTTCTGGAATATCATCATCATCATCATATCAACTGAAATACGTCCATTGCTGAACATAAGTCCCCCCTTTAGAACATACGCCTCCCCCTTATTCTGGAATATACTTCACTTTATTGTCGGACAAATTGCACAGCGCCATTTAGCCCCAAAGTAAGCGAAGCTTGTGTTATGGGGTACTAGACAACTAATATAACATACGTAAATATATATTTTTTGTAAATTCATACCTATACAACAAATTCGTACATAGACAACGTCCAGACAGAAGCAGACGTGTCATGCACACAAATGCTTGTCCATTGTGGGAATCGAACCCACGAGCTTTAGTGTCAAAGTTGTGTTACTAACCACTGCCCCACCGAGCTCGTCGTGTACCTAGTATCACATGCCTATTAGTATTTAACTCAGCATTAGTGCAATTCCTAATTAGAGATGTAATTAATTTTTCAACCGTTACCATAGTTTCAAAATTCACGCAAATGTCACTTTTTAGTCGCACATCACCGCCCTCCGCGGCAACCAACACGGTCACATTCGTAGCCAGTGACGTGAAAAAACCAGCAGAGTACTCCAATCATCCAATTAGGTATTAACTTAATAAGCGAACTAACCAGCCCTGCATGGCACCTTCGTGCAATCCCCAGATATTAATATCGCTAATAGCAAACTTCCGACTCTATCGAAAATGTATTGCAAGAAATTAATTACTGCTTCGGCGTTTTATTTTAACTGATGTAAACGTATTAATTTAATATGCGAAGAGTATGGACGCGTGCGCAAGTAAAATCGGATTTAATGAAATATTTTTCGTGTTGTAAATTTTAATTGCGTATTGTGCTTTTGTTATTATTTCGGATATCAATGTCTATTGATAAACTATTTCTTATTATTGTATGTATGCCATGCCAAATTCCTTGCGGGGTAGGCAGAGAGAGAGCCGTGCGCCACGTGAGTCGATCCTTACTCACTCGCTTCTTTAACATTAATTACTCTTCTCATGCACGCTCGCCGGCTTCTAAGGCTCTTGACATATACTTCTGATAAAATACGATCAATTGTATTGGCCTTCCTCGGCTCCATCGTCCTTCTTCTTTCGCGTTGTAGGTATATTTTTATTTATTTATTTATACTACTACTACTATAACTTCACGCCAAATCTCTTACGGGGTAGGCAGAGAGAACCGAGCGCCACGCGACTCGATCCTTACATACCTCACTCGCTTCTTTCACATTCCTTGCTCTTTTCATGCACGCTCGCCGGTTTCTAGGGCACCTTCTGATAGAACACGACCAATTTGATCATGATAGGTAAGTCTTGGCCTTCCTCCGCTCCTACATCCTTCCACTTTCGCATTGTATATCTGCTTCGTCATTCTTTCATCCTGCATTCTTTCTACATGTCCGAACCAACGGAGCATGCCTCTTCTTATTTTAACACCGACGCTCTCTTTCAGACCAACTCTGCTTCTAACCTCATCATTAATATTTATTTATATTTAAGGAAAACCAACAGCTCACATAAAATAAGGTACAATACACATTAGACAATAGAGAGCCTATAAAAGGTTCCCACAGATAGAATATCTGTTTCATAATTCTTTCTTTGTGCATTCTTTCTACAGGTCCAACCAACGTACGCCTCTTCTTATTTTAACCGATGCTCTCTTTCAGACCAACTCTGTTTCTAACATCATCATTGCGAATACGGTCTACAAGCGTTGCGCCACAAATTTTGCGCAACGTTCGCATTTTAACCGCGCTTATCATACTTCAAGCTCTCTCTGCCATACCCAGCTCTCGCTTCCATAAGTAAACGTTTGGACCAGCCCTGAATTGTGTATAGCTGTGCCTTATGGCTCAAGTTTTTAATGCTTCTTGTTATTAATTAAAATATTACATTATTTTAAGGGTGAATTGGACTTTATAATTAGTTTTGACACAGAGTAAGAAACAATGTGTACCATAGAGAAGCAACTATTAGGCCCAAATCAGTATCTAAGTATTTTGTTGATAACTAATAAAATAATACAACCTTTAACTGGTATGGACTTTTTTCTTCCTAGCGTTACCCTGTTTCTTAATCCATTAGGATCGGCGAGGTCCGCTACCTAAGCCTAAGGATTTGGCGAAGAATCTGATTTGCACACAGAGCTGCCAGACCTTCACAACGCTAAGGGAAAACCAGACCTATCCTATTTTTTATACACCGTTGGGAGACATACAAGCATACGATCCACATGATGTAAAATTATTATCGGAACCTATGAACGCTGGTAAAACATTAAGTATCACTCGCGTCATGCCACCACTCCTGCTAACACAGCAACTCCTTGGGAGCTTACTGGTGACCTCACTCACACGCAGGAACACAACAACCCTCCAGGGAGATTGGGCTGCGGTTTTCGGTGAGGTGGAGGTACTTCCCCAGTCGGACTGCTTTGATACCTCTACCTCTCTTAAAAAACCTACTTAGGTTAGGTCAAACGACCTTCGAAATATGACGAGCTCGGTGGCGCAGTGGTGAAACGCGTTGTTACACTACTTTGACACCGACGCTCGTGGGTTCGATTCCCACACAGTACAAACATTTGTGTGCATGAACATGTCTGTTTGTCTTGGTCTCGGTATTTTCTATGTATGATAAGTATGTATTTAAAAAAAAATGTATTTACGTATGTTTATCAGTTGACTAGTATCCATAAAACAAGCTTCGCTTACTTTGGGGCTAGATGGCGCTGTGTAATTTGTCCGACAATATTTATTTATTATTATTTATTAAATATAATTCTTTGTACTTGCGGTGACGTCACGATGTTTTCCTTCACCGCCGAGCAAGTGATAATTACAAATACTTACGTAAATCCGAAAAGACGAAACTTAGTAGTACATGCCCACATCAGGACAAGAACCAATGACCATTGGATAATAGGTCGGTGTTTTATCCACTGAGCTATTATATAACATATATATCTATATATATAAAACAAAGTCATGTTAGTTACACCATTTATAACTCAAGAACGGCTGGACCGATTTTTAAGAATTTTGTGTTTTTGGATTTGTCTTCGTCCGGAATAGGATAATAAGTATTAAAAGAATTTATACCATCTAATAAGTTAACACACCATTTATTGCTCCTGAGGTGGTACGAAGTTCGCCGGGTCAGCTAGTATTTAATATATCAAAGTACGAGTATATTAATAATGTTTTATGTTAACCTTGTAAAATGCTATAACTTGAAATGTTCCAACTGAAAATATCGATTGTAAACAGCCAAGCTTATTACTAAATGTCAAGTTATTACTTGAAATCTTGACTAGTTAGTCATTTGTACGAGTAGTAGCCGATTAAGTTTAATTGAAATCGATACTCGGTAAATGAAAACTTTTCACGTAAACCAGGTTATTTTCAGGTTCACCTATAATTTACTAAGCCTTGAGTAATCTTGTCTAGGGGAGCTCTCTCACTCTCTCTCTCTGTGGGTTGTAAGTTCGCAAAATATTTACACGGCCTTGTAACGATAATTAATAAGAAGAACAAAGAAGGTTAAAGAAGCGAGTGAGGTATGTAAGGATCGAGTCACGTGGCGCTCGGTTCTCTCTGCCTACCCCGTAATGTATTTGGCGTGAAGTTATAGATAGATAGATAAAAAGAAGAAACAGGGAAAAGTTTACAAGTCTTATCGATCGAGTCAATTCCAAAACTTCCTACTCCTACAAATTTCTTCTGATTAAATTCGTTGTGACTACCAAGGCAGCTGTAGTTTAACCCCCGGGACGGCAATGGACTTCACTGTTCATTGCCTTTTTTGTGGTCGCCGCTGTTAATTCTGGCTACACAGGAGACACAGTGGTGGGTATGAGTGGTGGGCCTGTCCCGATAAAAAAAAAGTCTTATCGACCGTGCTATTTTTACTTACCCGACTTACGAAGGCTTTATGCGGTCTATATATTTGTATGTGTCTTCTTCTTCGCGTTTTCCCGTTTCCTAATCCATTCAGGATTGGCGGGATCCGCTACCTAAGCCTAAGGATTTGGCGAAGACACAGATTTTTACACTGCCGACAGACTTTTACAACTCAGAGGGAAAACCAGATCTTTCTCAGGTCAGTTCGGACGTCATAGGAAATATAATTTCTTTGAGGTATGGGTTTCCTCACAATGTTTTCAAGCAAGTAAATAAAAAAAGCAAAATAAATACCTATGTACCTACATCAATCCGAGAACACGAATTTAGTGGTACAGGCCCCCGCCAGGATTCAAACTAGTCCAGGTGGTCAATAGGCCGGTTCCTTATCAACTGTGCTATCACAGCTCTGTGTATGTGCGTAACGCTCTATTCCAAAAGGTTTCACTCAGATTCCATACATTATGAGTGTATTAACTTATCGATTCCGATTCGCATATAGTGTTTGGAGGCAATGTGAACACGTCTAACTGATCTCTTTCATCAGACCAGCTAGGGACCAGGTAGGGGAGATGAGCGTAAAATTTAACGCATATTTTCAGGAACACCGTTCCTATATGAAATCTATATGTTTGTCTGTGTGTTTGTCTGTCGTTTTTTTTTCGAATGTGCGATTTTTGCCTGCAGACTCGGATTCAGCATA
Source organism: Pyralis farinalis (assembly GCA_947507595.1). NCBI lineage: Eukaryota > Metazoa > Arthropoda > Insecta > Lepidoptera > Pyralidae > Pyralis > Pyralis farinalis. Next base: position 35,843,780 of record OX382265.1, read on the forward strand.
AAAAAGTAGAATAGGAATGTTCAGGAACATCGTTCCTATCTCTTAAGGAACAGGGACAAAATGGTCGACATCTTAAAAAAAAATTGAATTGTTATATAATTGACGAGCCAGGTGTTCCTCTGGCAATGCAAGCTTGCGCATTCTCAACTGGTTATCACTAGAAATGTATATTTAATAAATTATCAAATATTAAAAACAAACATGATTATTCTCTTCAATTGTCATAGTGGAACACAAAAAAAAAACATGTTGAATTAGCCTATATGCCCGAATAGGGGGCCTAAAACGGATACCGCATTTGGGCAAAACGGGTGAAGGTTGAGATCAATGAACAAAAATAACATAATTATTACATTTTTTTCTAAGAAAAATTATTACTAAACCTAATTAAGTCAGACTTTTAAATTCTTAATCATCTCTTGAATTTTAAATCTTACCATTGACGTAAAAGCATTGGGAGTTTTCATTTATATTTGTTAAGTTATCAGCGATATCAAAATAGAATAAGTTTTATAGACATAAGACGGGATAAGATTTTGACGAGTCAAGAGTCGCGGGTTCGATTCCCGTACTCGATAAACGTTTGTGTGAATAGTCGAAAAACACAGATAAAACAACATAAACTGACATGTTACTTTGTGTTGTTTTGTCTGTAAGTGTTTTCGATTATAAGTATGTATTTGCAAAGAAAAAGTATTTAAGTATGTCTAGTGCCCATAGTAAAACTTTGCTTAGTTTGGAACTAGATGGCAGATGTCACAGTACATCTGTCGAATAATATTTATTTATTTATAATTAAAATCATATCGTAGCTAGGCAAACTACTCACACGACTATAATAGGGCAAATCGGGTAAATTTGACCCGTTTAACCCCTACCCGTTTTGCCCAAAACCATGTTTTAATTTTCAACCGTCATAACTTCAAAACAAAATGAAGGAAATCCATGTTTTTTCGAAAAAATTAGATGAACATTAACTGCGAAATAATTGCACAAAACTTACGTAACCATATTCTACACAATATTTGAGTAGTCTGTACTAGAATATTTCAATTATTTTTAGTGAAACAGCAATAATTCTCACAGCTCGTCTCTGAACCGATCACACGGTCCTAGCATATCCAGATGCTACTCTCAAAGGTGACTACAGTACCCTATGGGTACGGTCTTACTTGAGACTTATGTTACTTATATAACTCTGCCCCTCGCTGGCCTACTGCTTTGCTCTGTTGAGCACCAAGTTTCTTGGATGCCAGCTTTACATCAGGTGGGTCATAAGGTTGTAGATGCATTGTCTAGAGAATTCCTAATCATTCAGGCTTATGCAATAAACGCTAATCCATTTATTTCACAGAATAGCCGTTGTTAAATAAATAAACCAAAATAAATTCATTTCAGAATTATAATATTAAAATTTCCATAACATTATCGTATAAACAATAGAGAGACATTTGAAAGTTAGGAAATAATCGCAAAAAAGAACTGTGGGATAAATGTACGTTGGGGGCTGTGCGTCCGATTTTGAACTTTATTTGACTGGCGTTAAGGGTGGAAGGGTAGCTTCGGGTCGCTATGTGAACGAATGTTAATAACGCGGCCGCGGCCCGCTCCAGTGGGACTTCGAACTCTACGGGAGTACGAATCAATTATTTGATGTTGGAGGTGGTATTTTGTATGTTCAGGGCTTGTTTTACTTTGTCCTGTCCATGACGTTTGCGTCACACTACATCGCGAGTAACAATACCTACTATGCGACTTTATTTGCGCGTATTCCGGTATACCCTGGGTACCGCTTTGCTTATTATCTTTCTTTTTGCTTTGTTAAGGGTCGCATCATGATACTGAATAGCCTATAACCTTCCCCATAAATTGGACAATAACATTCAACTCCGAATGGTTGTTTCAGAGATTACAGCGTTTTTATTTGAGACTCTTTTGCTTTAGTATATATTACTTTACTTACTTTAGTATAGGAAGCGGCCTTTACACCGCGCTTGCTTCTTTGACATTCATAGCCCTTTTCATTAGCGCCCACTGATTTTGATCTACAATGGATGATAGTGCTGTTTTTATCTTTTATATAATATGGTCTTTATTATATTGTCCACGTAATATTTGTCCTAATGTTGGTTTACAAACGTATTTTACGTCATATAGCCATATGATGATCCATTCAAACGTTCACTTCCTCTTCCTCTTAGCATTAACCCGTTTGCTAATCCATTAGAATTGTTGAGCAAGGGCGGGGGGCACTACCTAAACCTAAAGAATTAGCGAAGACACTGTTTTGAACATGGAGTGACAGCCCAGTGAATAAGGAACCCGCCTGTTGATCAACTGGTCCCCCCTGTATTCAAATCCTGGTATATACCCCTTTTCGGATTTATGTACATATTTGTAATTATCACTTGCTCGGCGGTGAACGAAAACATCATGAGGAAACCAGCAAGTCCAGGAAATTATATGTCGACAGACGTGCAACCTAACCTAAGAAACATTTGGTTTTCATGTGCGCATGGAGCGAAAGTGCGTTTGACTTTCGCAACTTAGAACACACACCATTCAACACTAGACCTTTCAAAACTAGACCTTTCTTATGTTAGATCTTAGAAATATAGGCAAATTTTTTATTCACTGGGCTGTCACTATTCTCAACAAGAATTACGCCATAGATTTTGTGCAATTCTCGTATCATGATTGTCTTTATTCTACTTTCATGCCCGCTCTGCCAAACTAGGCTCTCGCTTCCACAAGTTAGCGGTGAAATCAGCGCCGCGTTGTGTACTTCGACCCTTCTGATTTTTGTTTTGGCTACCCAAAAGTTGTCAAATACGATTTACACTGTTCCCTGCAATCACTTGTCCGTTTAATTCCTGCTTAAAATACGTCTAAATCTTATTTACTTGTTCTAACCCAAAGAAAGCTAGAACGACAAAACGTTGTATTGGTTTTTTTCTCAATTTTCGCATTTTATTGTAAGGCTCCGTTGACAAGCCGTTGTCAATGACATATATAAGTAAAATGTTACAGACTAACATTTATCAAAACCTGGTTAAAAACTTACTTAAGACCTATAAAACATTACGGTTTATAGCCAGGTGTATGCCATTGCGGAATGGTTGGAATTAGGGGTATTATCATTTGGACGGTGGCACTGTCTAGTCAGTCACAGATTGATTCATACCGTACCTTAAAAAAATCCATCGTATTACCCTTACCAATATCGTGTCGTCGGATGCAGACATCGCGGGGGCAATCATGAGTCACTCACAGTGTCTACGTCAGCCTGGCAACTGGTTCGCTTATCCATCCGTCTATTCAAATCATTTACAATGAACTATCCTTTCATTTCTATCATCCAAATCAAAACCAAATTTACAAGATCTTGACGACCGGCTAAACTCGTGGTAGCGTATGACTAAAAAGGGGCACGCGATCTCTTGCTTTATTCATAGACAGACTAGGCTTGGACATAGCAAACCCTAATCTCTCATTCTAGGTTTAATAAATCTTTATTTTCCAAGAAAACACGTAAATGTCTTCTTGAAGAATAAAGATTTGTTTAATTAAAAAAGAATATTAGAAAACAGTGTGCTGAACAGATTCTGTTGAAACTTACTTTTTTAAGATATTATGTAAAATTGTTATGAACCACTTAGTAAAAGCTAGTTGCATTCATTTTCAGAATAGGCGTTCAAAAAATATATGCACCAAAAATCAAATATCAATAAATTGTTCTGCGACGCTTAGGTAGGTGTCACCGGCGAAGTCGGGTTAATTGAAGTGACTTAGACGAGCTCGGTGGCGCAGTGATTAGTAACGCTGATTTGACATCAGAGCTTGTGAATTCGATTCCCACATAGGACAAACATTTGTGTCACTTTGTCTTGGTCTGGGTGTTTTTAAGAGAGGTAGAACGCATCAAAAAAGCCCGTCTGGAGTAGTACCTACACCTCACAACAAACAGTAGCCATATAACAACTCTTTGGAGGATTGTTATATTGTAGCGGGCGAGTGAGGCTACTAGTAAGCTCCTAAGTAGATGCTGTGCTAGCAGCAGAGGTGGTACCGCGCATGCGATACCTACTTAATGTATTGCAAACGTTCATAGGCTATGGTAACCACTAAACATCGGGTGGGTCGTATGTTTTTTATTCCTCTCGACGTATAAAATAAAAGTGAAATCCTCATCCGACACGTAGTTTTCTAAGATTTCTTCGTAAGATATCTGGGTAAAAAGTTTTATTGTGAATGAGGGAGCTTCAATACCTATGCCTTATCAACTGTGCACACTCGCGTTTCGTAGCCGCGTGGTCTCGCGCGCCGCTCTACAGTCGACTTTTGTTCTCTTTGTGACGGGTTCACGTTATTATTAAAAACAATAAATCGCTGAGGGCGCCACCTACCACTATTGCTTCGCTTTCACTTCGCAATACACCCCTAACCTCACCCACCCCCGTATAATTACTGAAGTGAAACGTGGCGCATGCCTGTGTTGCCATATAACACTTCTATTCTTGATTAGTATATTATTAATACAAAGAATACACCATTATGATATATCTACAATACACGTATACTGCGTATAGAGTTATTTTTCCTTTTTTTAACTTTTTTTATTAAGAAGTCAGAAGCCCCAGGAACCGGCGAGCGTGCATGAAAAGAGCTATGAATGTCACAGAAGCGAGTGAGGTATGCAAGGACCGCGTCTTATGGCGCTCGGTTCTCTCTGCCTACCCCGCAAGGGACTTGGCGTGAAGATATACATATATACATATTTTATTAAGAGGGTATGTATTCATACATGTAGAAAAAAATCAAAGGAAAGATTACCGACATCTCATTCCTCATGACGCTCTTTGGGCCTACCCCTTCTAACAGGACCTGGTGGAGGTGCCATGGTTAGATATTTGTTCCTCACATAACTTGCCGTTTTTCGTAAGACGTGGCCATCTCAGCGTCGGCTCTTGCAGGTTGTCTGCTATGCACAGTCGAATTTTAATCATAATCATTATTGGAAGTTTGAAAAATACACGTGAATTTGTATGTTTCCAATTTTTATTCTACTGTTTCCATTTTTTTTTACTGATGACAATAATCACTAAACAATAGTTTGTTTTTTATGCAACATCGGGAGCCTTACAAGCATACGGCCCAACGCTTATAAAACATTAACTGTAACAGTATCACTTGCACATGTATATACTTAGTTTTTACAACCTAGAAACTGAGCGTAAATGAAAATAACTATGAATGTTAAAGAAGCAAGTGAGGTGGATAAGGACCGCGTTTTGTGGCACTCGGTTATCTCTGCCTACTTCACAAGAACCTGGCGTGAAAGTTTAGATAAAAAGTAGCCTATTTCTATTTGAGTTAATCTGTGCACAGCAAATAGTTAATGTAATTAACTATTACGGCCGATAATAACGGGGAGATATTTGTAACAAATAACATTTCATGCAAATTGAAATCCTAATTAACTGCACTAAATCCCGTGTGATTCAGTTTAGAGTTTGCGTATTAATAATTGCTTATTAATATGCGTAAACTAAAGATTATAATTTAATTCAAATTATAATCTAGATACTTTTTTCATATACAACGTCGGGAAGTATACAAGGATACGACTCACCTAATGTTTAGACTATAAACCTGAGACACAATAAGTATTGCTCGCGCGATACCACTTCTGCTCCTAATACAACAACTCCTTACGGGTTTACTAGTGACCGCACTCACTCGCAGGAACACATAAACCTTCCAGGGAGTTGTTATTCAGCTGCGGTTTTTTGTGAGGTGAAGGCATCCACAGCTTTGATGCACCCCACCACTTTTAAAAACACCCCGACAAAGACAAACAGAAATAGATAATAGATTCAGGCGTTAATTTGCGAAAGTCAAATTTACATGCAATTTGATTTAACCTGCTTTGTGTACTTCCGCCATCAATTGGTGGACACAAAGCAGGTTAGATCAAATTACACAAACAGAAATGTTCATGCGTACAAATGTTTGCCGAATGTGAGAATCGAACCCTGGAGGGTTGTTGTTTGCCCTGCGTGTGAATGAGGTCATCAGTAAGCTCCTAATGAGTTGCTGTATCAGCAGCAGAGATGGCACCGCGCGAGCAATAAGAAGAAGAGAAGGCCCTATGCTTGTTGTTGTATAAAAAAAGTCCTCGACGTTTTAAGTGTTAGCAGAGACACAGGTGCCATTTTGTTTCGTTTTTATATGTAAGTACATGTAAATGGGTAGTGATACTGATTCATAATGGGTTCTCGGCTTCGCTTAACAAAATCCGCCGCTTTTCCTATCCAGCGCGATCTCTCTCATGCCGCTGGTTCATAGCTCGCGTAGGGCCTCCGCTTGCAAACCAATAAAGCCCTACATGTAATATTATTGCGGGAGATCTGTGAGGGTATATTCATAACATACACCTATGCATTACAAATGCTGCCTCAAAAATATTATCATTTGTGGGAGCTGGTGATTTATTATATTACATGTTTTATGTGCTAGCACTCTCACAGTAAGTAAACCACTTGACTGCGCATGAAGGCACCCCACCCTCACAAAAACGTTGTGTATTAGCGCCTAAATATCTTAACGATTCCATTTCGTTTGACCAATAAGCCGTTTAGATTAGTTAGTTAACTGTTAATCTTCGCTCATTCTTTCCTAGTAGTCCAGATGGCAAAGTGTATAGGTAAGTACTACTTATTTCGGCGATACTGGCGATTGACCGATTAGCGTTGCGATTCACGTCATGTACTCCACATCGGACCATATGAGCAACCTTCTATGACGACTGGATACACAATTTATTTGAGAGATGAGTTACTGTGAGTGAATAAATTTAAGGAAATACCTCAGCTCACAGAAAACCGCAGACAATTAACAGCTACCCGGAGGGCAGTGTGGTTACCAGTAAGTTTCTAGGGAGTTACGGTATTAGCAACGGGGATGGTAACGCGCAAGCGATGCTTCCTGTATTTCAAGTGTTTACTTTCGCCAGTTTGCATCATGTGGGCTTGTGCTTTTGTGCTTTGTAACGTCGCTCACTCGCAAGAACACGTCAACCCTCCAGGGAGGTAATATTTGTATTTGGATACGGTTTCTTGTGACGTGGAGGTACTTCCACAGTAAAACCCCTCTTTTCTGAACGACTGTCATCTATCGTAAACAACTGAAATCGATTGCTTAACGTGCCTTTCGATGCTAGAAGGAACTCTAAACGACTTAACGCATCCATAGACAGACTGCGGTTGACATTGTTTAATCTACGTATTCAATTACACTGACACGAGCAGCGAAGGCATCGAGCAGTTCAAGATATATATCGAACCGTATTCAAAACACTACCGATGTTTCAATTGCCCTCTGCTTTTGTCTCCGGTTCACCCTACCTTCGTGGTTAACTGACCGCAAGGTTATAAATTTTAAAATAGTACAAAGACAAGTTGGAAATGCAAGGTTGCGAGCAATAACTACTTAACTCATTTAGCAAATGACTCGTTGAAATCTTATTATCATTTCTTCTTTTGCCAGGGACATTGTTTTCTTGGGTTATTCCACATTCGCCCTAAGGCATTTCATATCGTAGTTTATAACATACCATTTGCAGGTAAGTTTCTAATGGCCATTATTAGAACACTATTTGAATATTTTGAAATTTTTGTATTCCTTTATCTTTTTTTCACTGTCTGTTGTTCTCATTTCTCGATCAAATTAACCGTTGGTTGGAAAGAAATTAAAAAGGTGAATTCGTGAATTCCTTTGTTCACGACAGCCATTTAGTGGTATTCAAAATCCATCCTAAGACCCAGTTTCACCAATCTCTTAGTAATCAGGCATTAGTTAACGAGACATTAAAATTAACATGAATGTTAATACATAATACGTTCCATGAAACAAATTTAACCGACTATTAGTAAATCAACCATCACTTGACCGACTCGCAAACCATTCGCTCCTTTTGTAAAGCGACCAGAACATGATGTTTTTTCCCTCATGCTGTTGTTTCACACGTGTGACTATTTCTAATAGCAGCATAGTAGGGTTGAAGTTATAAGGCGACTAAAACTAAATACACATTATCTGCATAGAATTACAACGTAACCAAGTGTACTTTTCGTTTAGCTGCTTGAAACGTCAAATAATTGCGGGAATAGCTGATTTCTAGGTTGTTTTTTAATTGCTTGTTTTGCTTACGTGATCGTTTGTGTTAATTATTTTGTGGTGTTTCGTTTTACTAAAAAAGTTGGAGAATGTCGTGGACCTAATTTTCAGATTCTTTTGATAAACGAAACGTTGTGCTAAAGTCGTAATCAAATTTTTTAAAAATTGTCTAGCCGAATTTTGAAAATTCTGGGACAGCGTAATAAGTTATCCTAATAATCCATATTTGCTAAAACATCTTCATCTTCAAAAATAATATTATAAGCGGCTTCCATTTTGACAAGTATTAATCGTCTGTCAAGTGATTTAAAGAAACTTAATCAGTGTTTTATTTAAAATTGATCCCCTCGGGCCGGCAATTTTTAGTCTAGCCATTAATCCAATTATTCAAAATTTAAAGTCCAAATTTAATACGTGGTACTTGGACGACGGGACTTTAGGAGACGACGTAGACATTGTGCTCTCTGACCTGTTGGAAATCAAAAATAAATTTCAATCAATCGGTCTAGAACTAAATTTTGATAAATGTGAACTATATATTCAAAATAGAAATAAGAACATTGACAAAATTATTAAAAATTTTAATAACTTGGCTCCTAATATAAAAATTGTTAATAAAACATCCCTCTGCCTCCTAGGGTCCCCGATTTTCCAAGAAGCATTTCCGGATTTTATCAATAATATGATTACAAAATTTGAAACATGTACTGAACGCCTATTGGAAATTAATTCCCATTCAGCTTTATTCATTTTAAAATTTTGTCTATTCGTTCCAAAATTAACTTATGTACTTCGTAGCTGCGACATTTGGAAATATGCAAATTTACTCACTCCTTTAGACACTATTTTAAAATCTACCGTAGAACGTATTTTTAACATACAGCTAAGCGAAGAATCTTGGTTACAAGCTTCCCTACCCATTCGCCACGGTGGTTTAGGGTTGCGCAAAATTTCCAGTGTAGCTCTACCGGCTTTTCTCTCGTCTGTTCACAGATCTAGTCTTCTCATAGGTAAAATCCTCAAGGAATTCCCTTTAAACTATGAGACGGCTGGACTGGTAGATGCAAGAAATGCTTGGTCGATTGCCTGCCCGGGTCAAAAATTTCCATCAGATCCCAACTCGCAAAGGAGCTGGGACGATGCCATCTGCAAAATTCATTATAATGATTTGTTTCACAGAGTTTCAGACTTTGAACAAGCGAGACTGAGGGCGGCAGAGTGTAAGGATGCTGGCCACTGGCTACAAGCCTACCCGTCGTCTAATACCGGCACGTTTTTAGACCCTGACACCCTCAGGCTGGCTGTCTGTCTGCGCCTTGGAATCCCAATATGTGCTCCACACAAGTGCCCCTGCGGCAGTGATGTCGATCAGTTTGGACACCACGGACTTTCTTGTCAAAAAAGTGCAGGTCGTTTCTCCCGTCATGCCGCACTCAACGACATTATACGTCGGGCCCTCGCCTCTGTCAACGTTCCAGCTATTCTGGAACCCACTGGACTAGCCAGGGACGATGGTAAGCGACCCGATGGAATGTCGTTGATTCCATGGAAGATGGGGAGAGTTTTAGTGTGGGACGCAACTTGCGTTGACACACTGGCCTCTTCTCATCTTCATCGCACTACCATCAAGGCAGGCGGGGCGGCTGAGGCTGCGGAACATTTAAAAATTAATAAATACAAGGGTCTTGGCTCCGAGTACAACTTTGTTCCTTTCGGAGTAGAGACCCTTGGTCCGTGGGGTCCAAACGCGCAGTCGCTTTTTCAAGAACTAGCGAGACGTCTGATCCACGTCACTGGCGACCAAAGAGCTGGTAGCTTTCTCGCTCAGCGCATTAGTATTGCGATTCAGCGCGGGAATGCTGCCAGCATCGTTGGTACAATGCCGCGGGGGCCACATTTTTTAGATTTATTTTAGGTTATTATTATTATTTTAGATTTATTAAATTTTAGATGTAATTTAGTTTTAGTTTTATTGTGTATTATATTATAAGAAAATTAAATAAAATAAATAAAACACGCGATACTTCCTTTAAAATAAAATGTATTATATCTTTAATAATATACAATACATTTTCCATTGATATCATTTTTCTTTTTTAATTGCAATTTGATCTAACCTGCTTTGTGTGCTTCCGCCACCAATTAGTTCATGCGGCCTAGCGCCGGCCGGCACCCACCCACTACTGTTAGTACGTGCAACATGTCGACGCTGCCATGGCTGCTCCGGTAATCCACAACCTTGTTAGACACCTTCCGACTGCTCATAAAGGAGTGCAAAGCTCCATTCACCATGTTCCCTGCATTCACTCTTCTTTCAATATCACTCTCACACTTTCCATCTCTTGTAAACTTTGAACCCAGATACACAAACTCATTATATACAGAATAAACGTGTGGAATAATTTCTAGACACTTTGCCAGTCTCATTTTTATTAATTCAATATTAAATAAAGAGAATTATTGATGTGCATTTTGAAGATAATGTTGGGAAAGGATGACTGGAAGTCATTTGCTGTAAATTTTATTAGTAAGTAAATTTCCTAAAACAGTTCTATTTCAGGTAATTTACTGTAGATTCGAATACAATTTACAACAAATGATTTCCAGTCTCAGCAAGGTAATGTACCGGCAAGCGAAACCTAGTCATGTTTCTGAGATTAGAAGTGAATTTTGTAAACTACTGTAGATTTTTACGAACATACATACCTAAGATGCACATAAATAATCTGAAAAGTAACAGAAAGGATATTTATTTCGTTAAACAATTCCCTAAATGATTTCCTGGATAATGGATTATAAACAGACCATGACTCTCTTTTGTATGATATCTCTTTCAAAATTCAGTCGCCTTTCCCCATAACGGCATACGCGTATATACGGCATGATGCTTTGAAAGTAGTTGAAATGAACTAAGCACGCAGTAGCCACGTCTGTCAATTCTCCTAACTGCGTATGCGGGTTGGTTGAACTTATTTGCAAGTTTTGCAACAAATTCTATATTGGCAGAAATAATATTTGGAAGACTTAATTTATAAAAAGAATAATAGTTTATAAAAATAAGTTTATAAAAAGTTTACTGCATGTGAACCAGTTTAGCATGTTAATATTTTTACACCTGCGAGCAACATTAAAGAGGTATCATTAGCCAATAATATTTATATATCCACCATTTTTTGCACCATACACGGTAGTTCATTCACATGTCATGAAAAATAAAAAGGCATTCAAAATAGCCTTGAGCGAATTTTTGGGTTTTTTCTAACTCCGTAATTACACAGCTTGAGCAATAATGTCCAATGGTTAATACTATCTAAGACTAGGAGAAATCACAGAAGAACCCAAGTGCCGCCCAATATTTGCAATATTAATGTTTTCTCTTCGAAACATTGTTTTGGTACTCACTGAATACATCGTGACTAATTGTGGTGTAATGGTGCAAAGCAAGTCAGGATCGTCTATAGAACAATGTAACAATGACAACTACCCTGTCTTCCAATACATTGTTGAATTGGGGGACTACAATTGAAAAGGAAGTTATTAATAAGTAAGGGAAGTTATTAATGCAACTAATTATATACATATGTTATTAATGCAAAAGTGGAAGGATGTAGGAGCCGAGGAAGACCGAGACTAACCTTCCATGACCAAACTGGTCGTGTTTTATCAGAAGGTGATGTCAGGAGCCCCAGGAACCGGCGAGCCTGCATGAAGAGCTATGAATGTCACAGAAGCGAGTTAAGTATGTAAAGACCGCGTCTAATGGCGCTCGGTTCTCTCTGCCTACCCCGCAAAGGACCTGGTCTGAAGATATAAATACATACATAATTATATACATTATTATGTAACGTATACAAAATCAACTTAGTACGTAGGATAACGACATACAAGTCACAAGCGCCATGAAACGCTCATACACATACGTACAAACAAGTGCGTGCCCCTTTAAGTGTATTTTCAAATAACCAACAAGAGATTCCAAATAAGCAAGAAAAATAAAAATTAATAACGGTAAAATGGCTGTATTTACCTATTGGATACGACGGTATAAAATCGAAGTCGAACAAAATATAGTAATTGTGTATCTTATTACCTGGTGGAATTTTAAATATCCTAATTCCATAACATGTTATCCTAAAATCTAGAAAATCTTCAACTCAATCGCTTCCCTCAAGCTCTATTGAAAAAATGCATGCACACATATGCAATTTTTTTCGTTATGTATACCTCGCAAGGTTCAGTCATCAAAGACTGAAATGATGGCTTCACATGACAGAATTTTAAATCATAAATAGTGATAAGAAAAGTGGCCGTTTACTTAACCCTTACATCATTCAACGTAACACTGAGTCTTATGTTTTGTTATTGATTGTTTACCACATAAACATGTATATAACACTCGCTCTTATCTAATTTAAATTTGTAATAATTTCAATTGGGCATAAGAAAGTTGAATGTGGAATAACCCGTTTTCTTTTATGGAAAGGAAAAAAATGTGGAATGGTTTTGTGGCGTTGCTTTTCCATTCAGTAATTGAATTATATCATCGATTTTCCATTAAAATGTTTTATGGAATGAAAAGTCTGGGTGGGGCGTCGGAGCTTATTCTGATCGACGATACCTATTGATACGAGGGCGTAGTTGACGCTATTTACAATAAGTAAATAACAATCATTCGCACATACCTACTTAATCATCATCATCACGGATAAAGTATATCGTGCGGGCGGCGGGTGGTTTATTAAGTTAGTGCGTAACAAGGATGTAAACCATTTTAAACGCACCTGCTCGCAAACAGTCTCTTAGAACAGACAATTTTATCTATAGTACTTTGTGTGCCACCGGTTAGTTTATGCAAACTAGTGTCGATGCAAACGATGGCACAGAAATCAGTATAAATCAAACTAATTACAACGAGTGCTATAAGGCACGGTCTTGCTGCTATGTGTGCTATAAGATTCTCTGCATGAGTACCTCTGACTCACCTATTTCTACCGCCAAGCAGCACCAGAGGGAGACTTAGTACAAAAGGCGTCTGCGTGGGTACCTCTGTATCACCTATTTCTACCGCCAAGCAGCTATATTTATGTAGCTGTGTTCCGGTTTGAAGGGTGAGATAGGTATGGCAGAGAAATTACTAGGTTCTGTAACGAAACAGCATTAGGTCACAAGATTGGCAGCGAGTAACATTCTCGTGGTGTAGCGTGCGTCAATAGGTTGCGGTGACCGCTTATAGATGGTAAGCGGGCTGCACGCTTGTTTGCCAATCTATTTATATAATACGGTCGGTAGGATAAATTAAATCAGAATTAGCAGATTTCTACTAATTATTTAAAATTATTATAAATCGGGCTAAAATTTTAAATTAAAACAATACTAAATATTTTTATTGTTACAGACTTACTTATTGAGTAATTAAATGCGTATCCTATATCTCCCCGATTTAAACAAGTCGACAGTAAGTCAAATGGCAACCTATCGTCAAATAGAGTTTCGTGGGACTTCTTCCCGCGCTTTTGACAAGTGACATTGTTGTTTTACTTAAAATTTTTACAATTCAGTATGAAATTAGTTTTGTGTGACAATTTCGATAGTATTTTGTAACATATATGCTAGTGAAATTATACAGTAATGAAAAAACTCAAATATAACACGTTTATGCACTTTTTGGAAGACGTGAATAAGTTCATCAAGAAAACCTTGTAAAAATCACTATCATTTTACGGATGGTATTTAAATTGGGTTGATTGGGTCTAGGTATCCTTCCCAAGTATTTTTTCACCACAGTTCCTGATGCTGGAACATAGAATTAAGATTTTCAAATGGTTCTAAACTGAAGACTTGGCTGTATGGGCTAGATCCCTTTGCCTTTCTCCTTGGGGATAAAAAGAACCAAACCAACCAACCATTAGAGTTTCGTGATCCATTCTTCCCTGTTACTTGACCACCGGAGTTGTTAATAAAAAAAACTAAACCTACCTCCGAAATTAAATCTGCCTTCGATATTTAAGATGCATACATCCTTCCATTCAGTGGCGGTAGCTAAGAAATTACCGTAAACGCGTGTTGTTGTTAATATTACCTCTCATTACTACAGTCACATACAGAAAGGACAACGCACTAAAATACTCGTAGCACAGTATTTTCTTTTCATTTCATTATTTATTTTATACATACATTATAAATTACTTTGTATTTAGCAACCACGTGGAACTAATAATAATAATAACATCCTACTAATATTATAAATGTGAATGTCCGTTTGTTTGTTACGCTTTCACGCGAAAACTACTGAACCGATCATTATGAAACTTTGTACACATATTCTTGGAGGTATCAGAAGTAAAATAGGATACTTTTTATTAAAAAAAAATAATATTTTTTTATCAATGCGAGCGACGCCGCGGGTAAAAGCTAGTATATGATAATTATGTCAGGTGTCCGTCCCTCTTCTGTAATAGCCCAGGACTAATAAACCCCCCAGAACTCATTTCAATAGCCCAATAAATTCTGACACATTTACAGTAGTCCCAATATATTCTTTTTTAAAGGGTATCTACGCGTTGGATTCATATCCCCGCGCACACCTCTCAAATGACCAGGGTAAACGCCCGTGTCATAAGAGAGGCTAATATAGTCAAATAATACTCACGCCAATTGATCTCGGCTTCTCAGCCTGTAGTAGGCGCGGGCCGGCTCTGTAAACATTATCCGCGTCTGATTCCAACAGATCTACACCCATTTTTTCGCAATGATAACGGATGTGTGAACTAGATTTTCTGAAACGAGTTCCGGGATACCTACTATTTCCAGCTCGGATTTCTTGTTCTCGAGTATTCAGCTTATCCTGGAGTTACGTCACGTTTTCTTTTAACTACAATATCTCGTGGTCTTTAGAGTCAAATTGCTGACTAAATTCTTCGAGCTTATCGTTCAGGGAATCGGACACACACATTATGTTTCGAAAAGGTCTGGTTTCACCCGCGTAAAGTAAATATGAGAATCTCCGCCAAATCCTTTGGTTTAAATGGTAGTCCGCGCCAGTCCTCACAGATTAGGTAACGGGATAACGCTAGGGAGAAGAAATTACCCGTTTACAATTGTACCTATTTATTTTTCCATTACCCATTTGACAGTAACATGGGATAAGAGAATAATAAAAGTATGTGTAAGTAAATAAAGTTGATATTCGAAGAGCAATTTAAATGGTTTGCTACAAATATGGAGCTGAAACATTGAATCTTGTTATAAAAATACTGAAAACATCGCAACGCTATTTCCCTCGCCAACAAATTTTGAGCAAACATTCGTACCTACGTTCTCGATGGCCCGCTCTCTTAATAGTGTAAGTCAATACAATATTCATGTTTCTAATTTTAATATAAATTGCATTAGTTACATTTAAGTTACGATATAAAAATATATGTTTTATGTTCGTGCTGCCAATTTTTACTTTATGTACGTAAGGGGGCAGTTAAGTAAACTAGCCCTACAGAGCGTATCGCATAAAATCACTAATAAAAATACGTTTTCGACGTGTTTATGAATTAATGGGACGATTTCGAACGTTTATTCGAAGTTATCCTACTTTATCGGGGGTCAATTTTATTATTATGTATGTAGGTAAAACTAAATACCGTAGCGGGTCCTATGAATACTTGGAGTATCGGCACACGGCCTCACAACCCTCGAGAGATTAACTGGTAACATTGCTCGAATTGTTACTAATTGGCTGCGGTATCTTCTTCTTCAAGGTGGAGATGCTTCCTCAGTCGGGATGTTTATTAAACACCGCTGTAACCCTATCTATCTTATATAATAGTTAATAGATTCAGGAGTTATTTTGCGAAATTTACATGCAATTTGACTTAACCTGCTTTGTGTGCTTCCGCCACCAATTAATTGATGCGGATAAGCGATGTGCCAATTACATATCTTATATAAATCTCAAATCTCTTAGCTTTGGTAGGTCAGCACGCATACAGGCGTGACAAATCTTATCAAGTCTATCACGGGCGACAAAATTATCGTTTAACGTCCAGAAGCAGCGCGATTTCAATTAATACGCCGAAGTTGAGGGCTAAAAGGGAAAAATGTTTCAAAATAAAGCGATCAGGGTATAAATTGTTTGTCGGCGCGCGTCAGGCATCGCCACGGTGACCTCACGGTGGCTATTCCAATTAACAGCTTGTCACGCGGACAAGACACTAACACGAGAAAGTATGCAAAACTGCGTGCTAAAGTCGAGTGTACGCTATGGAAAACAGAGTTTTAACCTATGTCAAATATAAAGAGGTTTGAGTGTATTTTTAACGTATGCTTTCATCGCTACAAGCCAAACCTTATTGTAGGTATATTGTTAATTTCTCATCAAGTTTTTGTTTTTTTCGTTTATCTTTTTTGAATAACCAGCATTACGAAAATGACGGAATTAGGTGAAGAAGATATGTCGAAAAAATTGTTTGCATACGGCCCACTTGATGTTAAGCGGGTACCGTAGCCTATTGACGCTTGCGATATATAAATTAACACTCGCGCGATGCCTCTTCTGCTGCTTACACAGGAAGTCCTTGAGAGTTGCTGTGTAAGTTCCTTACTGGTGACTCACACGCAGGAACACAACAACCCTCTAGGGAGTTGTTGTTTGGCTGCAGTTTTCTATGAGGTGGAGGTACTTCCCCAGACGGACTGCTTTGATGCCGCCTATCTCTCTTATAAATCTTTCCATTGTAAGTCTTTTTGTTAGTTGATATCACAATAAATCTATGTCAGTATAACAATACAATAATATTGATGATGTTAAGTGTTAAAACAATAAAATAAAAAATTTTATAATTATAAGTGTGCTGAATAATTTCCAGACATATTATACAATGTGCCTTTTCAATACCTTGTCATGATAGGACAGAACTGTGTCAGGCAATTTATTAAAGAATTGTATACAATTTACAACAAAAGATTTACCAGTCTCTAGCAGTTGTAGTGATATTTTCTTTTTCTTATAAAATCTTACCATGGTCTGTCATGTGGACTATAAGCAGATGAGGTGTAGATTCCATCACAGGTAGAGTGCTGCAGTGCACTCCCGATGGAGCGGCATCACTTCTCTATGATCTTGTTTCACAGTGGCATGTTCTGTCCGTCAGATTGCATGGTAAAAGATTCTCATTATTGTCACTCATTTCATGCAATTTGGGGAAGTAGTGTAGTGCCCAAGGCAAGGCAACAGAATTTCGGGCCCTAGCCTAGGCAGCAGGTGCTAATCGATTTTGGACTTAGCATCCACATCAACCCTTACTCATCCCACTGCAGGGATACGGGTCTCCTACGGGTTTAGAGCATACTCCACCACGCTGCTCAAATGCGGATTGGCGGACCCCACTGTGTTCAAACCGCCCGAGGGCCACTGACTTAGCTTAACGACAGTCATCTACCGACAACAGCCGGGACCGACGGCTTAACGTGCCCTCCGAAGCACGGAGGAACTCGAGGTAGAAAAACCCATCCATAGACGGGCTGCGGTCGACGTTGCTTAACCTGCGTGATTGGTTAGAATGGCACGCGCAACGACCCCATCGAACTCTGGACTTAGCATCTCCTAGACTAATTGTTACTACAAGGCTAACGAGGTTAAGTCTCCCAGGGTCTGAGCAGCTCATACTCAAGTGGCAGCTCATACTCGCCGCTATCGTTCTCTGTCATTCGGGTTTGATGCCACTTTATAGAAATAACTCAGTCATGAGCTGCCCATTACCCCTCAGGAAGGATCGCCTAATTGTCCGCGACTGCCTAAGCAAGTAGCTTCCATATCTAGAGACCATTTCGCTATTCGCAACCTGCGACGCGGTAAGCGGCACAGGGCAATGCCTCAGGGAATGATTTCTCAGAACCTACCAAGTAGTGGTAACATAGATAGCCAATGTACCGTCATACGGAAATTATTTCTGTTTTGAATTAAACGATTTTTAACGGGAGTATCGCGTGTTTTATTTATTTTCTTGAACCTGACGTTTCGAATGAAAACCCCAGAGATCTACTCAAAAACGTTCGAACACCGTGAGCGATTTTTGTGTGAATCGGAACGTATATTATTAATCCATCCATGTCGGTAGATGTAATAATTGAATAACCAATGTAAGACAAATGTCACCTTAGTCTTGCTGCGACCACGGGCGCTACAAAGCATTCGAAACGTCAGGTTTAACAAAATAAATAATAGCGATAGGTACTTCCGTTAAAAATGTTTAATTCAATGTGTAACAATCGCGAAAACCCAAGACAATATTATTTCTGTTTTTTTTATATACCACTAAGGTGGCAATCAAGCATACGGTCTGCCTGATGTTAAACAGTCACCGTAGCCTATGGACATTTGCAACACCAGAGGCGTCACTCATGCGTTGCTGACCCTCTAAAAACCTCTTCACGCATTTCTTGAAGAACTCCATGCTGTAGTCCCTTGGAAAAACCTCGGCTGGGAGCTCATTCCACAGCTTAAGTGTTCTCGGAAGATTCTGTTTCTAAGATTTTCAATTAATACTGAAAACAACTTTATATTCTTACGAACATACATTACGTTTTTATATGTATTAACTCCACTTGATATTTGGCAATGCGGTCTTTCTGTGTTCTATGATTCCCTGATACTCACTGTAGTCAACCTTTTCGAATAGTTTACGCAAAAAGGTAGTACGGGAAAAGTTGACAATCATCGGTCGAGTGACCCGCGGGCGGCAGGACACCTGTTGAGCCCGACCACTGATCTATTATGTCCAACAAAAATACATGTGTTTCACTGTACCTATACCTGTGGATGTATGCTGGCCATCAATGCGTGCGGAACATATTATAGTGTTTTAACAGTAAGTCAGGTTTATTTGAGGCTTCGATCAACAATTACAATTGCATCAAACAGTATAGATAATTCTATGACTAGGATCTCTGAATTCTACTAGTCATAGCCAATATAAAAAGTTGAAATTTCATAGTTTGTAATAATAAATTTTTACTTTGTAATATTTGATTTTTTACCTATCTTCTTCTTAATGTTATCCCGTTTCCAAATCCAGTAGGAATGACGGAGTACGTCACCTAAGTCTAAGGATTTAACGAAGATACTGGTTTTGACTTGAGGCAATTGCCGTGAGACCTCCACAATCCAGAGAAAGAACCAACTGTTTCTTAGGTTGGATCACACGTCGTGCTGGTTTGCACGAAGTTTTCATTTCCCGTCGATATTTTTTTTTATACTACGTCGGGAGGCATACACTCTACGGCTCACCTGATGTAAAGCGGGCTTATTAGCGCTTGCGATATAATTAGTATCACTCGCGCGATGCCTCCTCTGCTGCTTACACAGCAACTCCTTGGGAGCTTACTGGTGACCTCACTCACACGCAGGAACACAACAACCCTCTAGAGAGTTGTTATTTGGCTGCGGTTTTCTGTGAGGTGTACCTACTTTCCTCCTAAAACATCCCGGCCAAGACAAACAGACATGTTCATGCACACAAATGTTTGCCTTGTGTGAATCGAAACCACGAGCGTTGTTTTTTTTCTGTGCTCAGCTTAAACATGTAGTTGGGTTAGTGTGAGGAAGATAACATAGCTTTTGTTAAATTTAAACTTTATAAAAAACATTAACTCATTAACGGGCTAATTATACATATTCACATCGTATAAATGTGACTTTGCGGTAAAGTCTACATGTTACTAAAAGCCTAAATCCATAGAAACGGGAAAACGGGAAAGTGGCAGCGACTTTTTATAACATTTGTGTTTGTATGCAATATGGGATCCTTCAAACGAAGCGTGAAGAAGCATTTTGCGGGTCAGCATGGCAGCGTCAACTGACAGGATGCGGGATGTAGTATGCTGTCAGTTGCAGTTGCGATTTGGGCTCCTCTTTCGCTTACCATCAGGCAAAGAGGGGCGACTATGCTGAACTAATATAAAAAAAAAAATGCAACCTGTCACACAAAAAGCGGCGCGATGCGATCGGTTCTTGAATGACAGGTTGCATACAAATACGAATGTTACAAAAAATCTCGTCCCGGTTCGTTGTATCCCGCATAGTTTTTTGGCCTGATATGTAAAGAGTCCTTACTGTCTGATCGCTACGGTGTGCCAATGTCCACGCCGGATCCCGCTGCAGGTTAGGTACTAATAGGTATACTAGTGAAATATTCGTTTGACGTCGATATTTGCGTGAATATAACAAAAGCTTCAAATCTGCATGAAATTGGAAAACTGTTTTTTTTATTCCTTTTAGTACGTTCTGCTAATACCACTTTATTAATATTAAGTGTTTTAAGACAATATCTTATACAGTTTCTTCTTTAGATGTTTACAGCAAAACCGATAGCCTATACTTAGGCGGTATAAAACAGTGTAGTTTGGATGATTTAAGTAACACGAAAAGTGATATTTTTCACTTTTAATCAACATTCTCATACTCGCGTTTCTGATCAACCACATAAGTCCAGCGCGAGTTCATCATCATCATTCCACTGTTGAGGTACGGGTTCCCAGGAAACGGAGTAGTTTAGAGCAAACTCTGCTATTCTGCTCAAGCAACCCCAATGCTACTGACATTGGTTTTAGACTGTCATCTATCGACAACAGTCGGGACCGACGGCTTTGACCAAACCAACATGAGTTGACATGAACTATCATTATTACAAAGGAATGCTAAAAACAGAAATGTACCTATCTACTTTTGATTAAAAACACGGCTTCTTTCGTCTCATTCGCTATATATCTCTACGTTCATGCCAGGTCTTTTGCGGGGTAGGTAGAGAGAACCAACAGGCACAAGACGCTGTCCTACATACCTCGCTTGCTTCTTTAACATTCACAGCTATTTCATTGTCATGAACGCTTGTATCTTGATATCAAAATCTTATAAAACATGGCCGTGGTAGGTAAGTGGTGACCTTGCTGGACTCTTACATCCTTCCACTTTTGATCCACACCCAACCCATCCCACATTCTTTCTATATACCCGAACCAACAGAGCATGCCTCTTCTTGTTTCTACGCTGACTCACCGACACTCTCTATCAGACCAAATCTCTTGCTTACACCGTTGTAACAAATTTTGCGCAATACTCGCATTTATTCTACTTTATCGACCGCGTTTATTCTACTTTATTAGCTGGGTACGGCAGAGCCCCGAACAGTCCCATCACGTTACAAAAATTATAAAGCGACTACTAATGAAGTCAACATTAATTCCTACAACATAATGTATAATTAACATGTCCCCGTGTCGTTGACTGTACATGGTAAAACATTATCGTTGGTTGTATCTTTAATATGGGGTACAATATTCATGCCGTGATGTTTAACAATTATAGTACCGCGTCGTATTACAACCCCGAGTATTTTAATAACTTTTTTTACGGAACAGATTTGCGGGTATTTTTTTAACAATTATTTGTGAGAGTGCCCACTTTTTTACAGCTGTAAAATGAAGGGGGATTTTTTTTACAAATGTAAGTAATCCTACTTCATGTCCCAATTTTTTACAGAATAGAATATTTCGATACTTTAAAAAAGTGTGATGGCGCCGTTGCTCTTGTCAGACTTGACATTTTTTGAAATGAAAACTTCTTTAGCGTCTTGGTGCACTTTTTGGGATAAGTAAAAAAATTTTAACTCGCGTCAGGACACGTGACCCTGACCGTAAGATTTTGGTGAGAATTAGAACTTAATTCGCTGCAGCGCTAAAACATTAGTTACTTCTAATTAAACAATTAAAACATAAAGCGCTAGATCGTTCTTAGGGCATTATTTTCTCGCGACCAAAACGTTGTAAGCGCCATGAAATTCTTGGTACTTACGCGTTTTGTTCAACGTAGTTTATGAACATTGCTGTTTGGTCCGCATGTTCAAGTTATTACTTTTGCCGGCACTCTCGGAGTGCAACCCGTTTTTTTACCATTACCATTTTTGTGTCACTCGCGCGATGTCACCTCTGCTGCTAACACAGCAAGTCCTTTAGAGCTTACTGGTAACCTCATTGGAGTGATTGCGCCTGTAATGCTAATTCAATTACTTATAACAACACATTTGCCGAAATTACGTCACGTTTTGGCGTAGAACCGAACTTCGGTCGGACGTAAGTTCCGCGGCAACATATTCCATGGGTGCACCCAAAATTCTTTCTTGTATTTGCCCTTTTCTAATGCCTCTGCAATCGCTATAACTGTAAAATCATCCATTTTTTAGACAACACAACACGACACCACGACAGCGCTCGAGACACTGAATTCACACAACGTACGGAATTCCTGTAGCGTGATTTCCGCGCTTATAGTGTATCATACATATCAGCCGAATACGTCTGAACGTAAAAGAACGTAGCTGCGGAACTTCGGTCGCGTATCGTCGCCATAGTGTGTTTAGACACTTAAGATATCCCAAGCGTATGTATGCTACCCGCGTTGTATATAAATAAAACATGTGCAATTTGCCAAAGATGGACTCTAAGGCCCGGCGCCCACTATCGTTCAGCATCGGTGCGGCTCGGTAGAGCTCGGGCGCCTTACGGCGCTTTGTGGCGGCTTCGGGCGGCTTTGAGCACCTAAGGAATGCTGTGGGCGGCTTCGGGCGCCTAAGAGCTGCCTCGGCCGTCGTAAGCATACCTAAGGACGCCGAGGCTGTCTTTGGCAAAATTAAGAATAGTTCGGGTGGAGACACGTCGCAGAGCAGTTGTAACGTTACGTGAAAGCAGTTGTGCTTGTGTATTTATAATGGTGGATTGGGACTTACCTCTTATTGTTCATCTTGCTGAAGAAGAAGAGAAACTTGAAGCCCTACGAACGCTTACGACTGCCGAAGCAGCTCTCAAGTGCCCGAAGCCGTCCGACGCCGCCCGAAGCCGTCCCATAGCGCCCTAAGCGCCCGAGCTCTACCGAGCCGCACCGATGCCGACCGATAGTGGGCGCCGGGCCTAAAGATGACGATGAGCTACGTACATATACTGACTAACCCGGTTAAAACCAAGGCTCGTGAGTTCGATTCCCACAGAGGACAAAATTTTGTTTGCACGAGCATGTATTGGCATGGGTGTTTTTAAGAGAGATAGGAAGGACGCATCTAAGCAGCCTGACTGGGAAAGTACCTTCTCCTCGCCCACACGCACTTTGGTTGCGTGCGAGTGAGGCCACCGATAAGCTAACGAGTTGCCTTGTTAGCAGCTGAGGTGACATACCAAATACATCGCAATCGTTCATCAGTTGTGCCGTATGCAGGCACGCCTCCCGACGCCGTATAAAGAAAATGTGTTGACAAACACAGAAGAAAAATGTACTGAACCCTTTTGTCTTTGTTTCCTTTTATATAGATATCAACTAGCATTATGTTGTTAAATGTTTACGAAATGTTAAATACCTCGGCCTCTCGGTACGTTGTTTCTCGGAAATCTAAAACTAACCGCCGTGTAATTAAGCGTCTTTTTAAATATACATTGTAAATATTGGCATGCCTTAAACTCGCTTTGTCGTCTTTCATGGCCTTATATATAAGGCGGTCTTTTAGTCGCGGCCGAGAAATTTTTGGTAAGTATTAGGTACTTTTTTAGGGTACCGTACCCAAATAACAATTGGACCCTATAGTCTGTCTGTATTATTGTGTATTATATACCTACGTGTTAAGAAAGGTAGGGCGTATCAAAGCAGCCCGTCTGGGGAAGTACCTCCACCTCACAAAAAAACCGTATCTAAATAAGACTTATAGAGCTCAGTGCCTCAGTAGTGAATGACGCGATTTTGACACCGACGCTCGTGGGTTCGATTCCCATACAAGGCAAACATTTGTGTGCATGAACATGTCGGTTTGTCTTGGTCTGGATGTTTAAAGAGAGGTGGGGCGCATCAAAGCAGCCCGTCTGGGGAAGTACCTCCACCTCACAGAAAACCGCAGCAAATAACAACTCCCTAGAGGATTGTTGTGTTCCTGCATGTGAGTGAGGTCACCAGTAAGCTCCTAAGGAGTTACTGTGTTAACAGCAGAGGAGCCATCGCGCGAGTGATACTTAATGTAGTACAAGTGTTGATAGGCTACGGTAACCGCTTTACATGAGGTGCGCCGTATGCTGTATGCCTTCCGACGTTGTATAAAAATAAAAAAATAACCAGTAACCTGCTGTGTTAGCAGCAGAGATGGCATCGCGAGAGTGATAATGTATTACCAGCGTACGTAGGCTACGGTAATCACTGTACATCAGATGGGACCGTATGCGTGTAGGTAGTACCTACACGGGTTAAAAGGAACCTAGTAGATATATAGGTAGAGACTTAAAATATTGTAAATAGAATCACGCGTTATTTTGAGAAAGTCAAATTTACACGCAATTTGATCTAACCTGCTTTGTGTGTTTCCGCCACCAATTAGTTCATGCGTCCTAGCGCCTTGCACTAACGGTAGTGGGTGGATGCCGGCCGGCGCTAGGCCGAATGAACTAATTGGTGGCGGAAACACACAAAGCCGGTTAGATCAAATTGCACTTGAAATATTTATAGTTTTTATTATGTTAACGAGATTGTCGGCGCAGTGGAAATAAAACGCTAATTTAACACCAATATAAATTATAGGTTCGATTCCCATACAGCGCAAGCATGTGTGCGAATGAACATATCTGTTAAGATTAGAAAAGGCATGCACCGTTGGTTCGGACATGTAGAAAGAATGCAGGACGAAAGAATGGCGAAACTGATATACAATGCAAATGTGGAGGGATGTAGGAGCCGAGGAAGACCGAGACTAATCTACCATGACCAAATTGGTCGTGTTTTATCAGAAGGTGATGACAGGAGCCCCAGAAACCGGCGAGCGTACATGAAAAGAGCAATGAATGTCACAGAAACGAGTGAAGTGTATAAGGACTGCGTCTCATGGCGCTCGGTTCTCTCTGTCTACCCCGTAAGGGACCTGGCGTGAAGATATACATACATAATAATAATAATAATATGTAAATTAAAAAGTAAAAGTAACATCAGATAGGATAGTTATGGCAGGTGTCCGTCTCTCTTCTGTAATAGCCCAGTACTAATAATCCCTCCAGATATCATTTTAATAGCCCAATATTTTCCAACACATTTGCAATAGTCCCAATATCTGCCGTGACCTGGTTCATGGGTATATTATCACATTGATATCCCCTGGAGAAGGTCACGGCAGCTATACAACATTACATCAAACTTCTCAAAAGGGCCTCTACGCGTTGGTTCCAATCCCCGCGCACGCCTATAAAATGACCGGGATATACCCGTGATATAGGATCTATAATAATAATATATTTATTTTTCTCTCTTCACAATCTTACTTATTTGGTAGGTATACAATGAAAATATAAATATGTAATACTAATTAAGATTCAGAGAGACTGGCGCCTGAACTAGGCCTGAGCCTGTGACTCTGGTCACCAGTACTCTCCCCACTTGACATGGACGGAAGGCGCATTTCAAAACACAAGAAAATTTTTTTTTTTGTTTTGTTTTTTTTTTATTTTTTTTATACATACATACAACATATCTGCCTGTCTTAGTCTGAGTGTTTTTAAGAGAAGTAGGACGCATCAAAGCCCGTCAAAGTACCTCCATCTCATAGAAAACTGCAGCCAAATGACTCCCTGAATGGTTGTTACGTTCCTGCGTGTGAATGAAGTCACCAGAAAGCTCTTATAGAGTAGCTGTTGCTGGTTCATAGGCTCCGGTAACAATTTTACATCAGATGGGCAGCATGCCTCCCGATTTTATAATAAAAAAAAAACATAAAGGGGTTCCTTTTTTTATCTCTTTGGTACCCTAAAACATGATTTCTTATGGTTAATAAAATGCATTGTACTTGTGTGATACTGGACATACCCTCATTAATTAAAAGCACATCGCGTTGATATCCTAATAATAATCACCATAAAATCAACGATCAGATAACAACGTCCACGCAGTACACAGACCACGCGTGAAATGGATTGGTCACCCAATTTTCACCTCAGATTTTTTTTTTTACAGAGTCGTGAGGCATGCAAGCATACGGCCCACGTGATCTAAAGGATAAAGTGATCGTTAATAGTTCTTTAAGAAGTGCGTGAAGAGGTTTTTAGAGGGTCGGAAACGCATGAGTGACACCCTTGGTGTTGCAAATGGCTACGGTGACAGTTTTCCATCAGGCAGGCCGTATGCTTGATTGCCACCTTAGTGGAATAAAAAAACGTATGGAGATGTTTCGTAAAAGTGTAAAGTACAGGGGATTGTTAAGACGTTTGACGAGCTCGTGGTTAATAACGCTACTTGGACACCTACGCTCGTGGGTTCGATTCCCACGCAGGATAAACATTTGTGTGTATAAACACGTCTGTTTGTCTCGGTCTGAATGTTTAAAGAGAATTTAAAACGCATCAATGCATCCCGCCTGGTAAGGTATTTCCACTTCACAGAAAACCGGGACCACATAACAACTCCCTGGTGGGTTGTTGTATACTTGCGAGTGAGTGAGCTTACCGGTAAGCTCTTAAGGAGTAGCTGTATTAGCAGCGGAGATGGCATCGCGCGATTGATACTTTATGTTGTAAGAGTTCACATGCTACGGCAATCGCGTTATATTAGGTGGGCCGTATCCTTGTATGCCTCCCGACGTTGTATAAAGAAATTCATACTAAAACGTACTGGGTTCAGATGAGTTGTTGGATATGATGCCCACAGCTTCTCCCTATAACCGCAACGCTCGCCATCAATAGAGAATTCATGTTTACTTGTTCAAATAACAATTGTCGGACACTTTGTAGTTTTATGAACGCATATGCCTACATAATGTGAGGTATCAATTCTCGTATTTGTTTAGAAATCTTGTGGTAGCTTATTCTTGAAATCTCAATTGTACTTGTAAGCTTATGTATATACCTATATATATATATCTTCACGCCAGGTCCCTTGCGGGGTAGGTAGAGAGAACCGAGCGCCATAAGACGCGGTCCTTACACACTTCACTCGCTTCTTTCACATTCATAGCTCTTTTCATGCACGCTCGCCGATTCCTAAGGCTCCTGACATCACCTTCTGATAAGCTTTTGTGATGTAGAAATTGTTTTAATTTCGTAACTTACCTTAATATAACCACGGACAGTGCGACTTGTGTGCTGTTTCATTTTCTTAGCTGGCCTCATCACTGTAGCCAAGTTTGTTTGTTTTATACCCATCAATGTGACTACTTTAAATGTTAACTTGGTCCAAAGGCCCCCACGAGACAGGCTTGACCTAGTGTGGGGACCGCCAGCAAATCTGTAAAATGTAATGTTCTTTCTGTGAAATAAATTTATCCTTATTCTTAATTATGTGATGTCACGTCTGCTTCTAACACAGCAACTCCTTGGGAACTTCTGGTGACGACATCACACGCAGGAACACAACAACCCTCCATAGAGTTGGTATTTAGCTGCGACTTTTCGTGAGGTGGATGTATTTCCCCAGGTACCCGTTTTTGATGCGCCAGACCTTTCATAAAAACAGCAAGACGAAAACTACAGACATATTCATATACATAAATGTTTGTCCGGTGTGGGAATCGAACCGACGAGCGATGTTGTCTATGTAGCGTAATTAACCACCGCGCCACCGAGCTCGTTAAAAGCTCTGGGGTTTTCTACGTCATTAGAATGTTATATATATATATATATATATAGAATACGACCCACTCTGGTTTATAAAGCATCGATTGCCTAGTGGATAAACACTGCCCGGACTGGTCTCTGGTTCGAATCTTTCGAATTCGTGTTTTCGTATTTATGTACATATTCGTAATTACCACTTGCTAGACGGTGAAGTAGAATATCGTGAGGAAACCCCGTGCGGGTTCCAGGAATTATATTTCGGAAGACGTGTGATCTGACCTAGTTTGAATCTGTCTGGTTTTGTGAAGGTTTCGCTCCATGTCAAAGTTCGTATCTTCGCTAAATCCTTAGGCTTAGGCAGCGTACTCCGCCAATGATAATGGATCAGGAAACGAGAAGATGCCCCCATTATCCTTTTATAAAATCGAATCACCGACTTGTAGACAACTTCGGATCGCTTCTCACAAACATTGGCATTGTGATATTCCTTTGTAGCACAGATATTAAATTCGTTCATACATTATCACTCCATCACTTTGTAATCATAAACACGACTTTAAATCAACGGAGCGGTGAAAAAGCTCGGTATTTTTCATTATTTCCCATCTCCCATAAAAGTATGTGACGACAACGGTGGTCACGCGACGGTGTGGTCGCGACAATTAAATTGTTCACCATAAAATGGGCTAAATCACAAACTCCACTTAGTAACTATTCGCGCCGTATACCTGACCGCCCATAGACTACATTATTTGTTTTTAGACCAGCTATTGCCAGATGTAGTAACCGGGCGAACATGTTTAAAGTTTCTTTCCAAATTAATTGCCCTATTATTTTTGAAGCTAGCCCGTCTTGAGGATTTCGGAATTTCTCGAGTAATTTTCAGTTTCTATTTAATTAGGCGATAATGGAAAAAAATAGGTAAGTACCTACATACCTACATACAACAATTTTTTAAGAAAATATGTACTGATATTTTTGTAGTTGTAGTTGCAGTGACCATCTTCTTCTTCTTAGCATTATTCCGTTTCCTAATTCATTAGGATTGACGGAAACCGCTACCTAAACCTAAGGTTTTGGCTAAGATACTTATTTTGCACATGGAAAATTAAGAGAGGTTGAGCGCATCAAAGCAGCCCGTATGGGGAAGTACCTCAACCTCATAGAAAACCGCAGCCAAATAACAACTCCCTAGAGGGTTGTTGTGTTCCTGCATGTGAGTGAGGTCCCCAGTAAGCTCCCAAATAGTCGCTGTGTAAGCAACAGAGGAGGCATCGCGCGAGTGATACTTAATATATCGCAAGCGTTAGTAGGCTACGGTACCCGCATTACATCAGGTGGGCCGTATGCTTGTATACCTCCCGACGTAGTATAAAAAAAAATAGACTGCCATCAGACCTCAGCAACCCAGTGGGAAAACCGGACCTTTCTTAAGTTAGGTTTTCACACATCTTTCGAAATATTCTTGGACTAACGTGTTTGCGAGCAAGGGACCATTCAAGTATCCTACTAATCCTACTAATATTATAAATGCGAAAGTTTGTATGTATGGATGTTTGTTGCTCTTTCACGCTTAAACGGCTGAACGGATTTGAATGAAATTTGGCACGTAGATAGATTATGATCTGGATTAACACATAGGCTACGTTATTTGACTCTACGCGGGCGGAGCCGCGGGCAGCAGCTAGTATTATAAATGCGAAAGTTTGTATATATGGATGGATGTTTGTTGCTCTTTCACGCTTAAACGGCTGAACGGATTTGAATGAAATTTGGCACGTAGATAGATTATGATCTGGATTAACACATAGGCTACGTTATTTGACGCCACGCGGGCGGAGCCGCGGGCAGCAGCTAGTATGTACATAAAGCCGAAAACACAAGTTGAGTGGTATACCTATACGAGGATCCGAAACGGGGGCTAGATGGTAAGGAGGCCGGTTATTTATCCACTGGACTATCATTGCTGGTTGCAGTGACGATGTTACACGAATTTGGAAATGATAGATTCGTTTTGACGTTTCGCATTCTTCATGTCGATTTACTTAATACGAATATTCGAATGGAAAAATAATGGAAATCTTTAAACACAAATGCCGTACAATATCAATACAACAGCACGTTGTTACAATGTTTCAATTCGTTTTTATAATTCGACATGTCCCCGCAGACTGGCGACAGTTGGAAGAATATTTGATTTACATTCAAATTATCGAACCAAATTAAAAGTACGTAATTCCGATGAAGCTTTTAATATGCTTACTAATTTGAAATATCAACTGATTTTTGAGTCTGCATTAATTATAATAAATATAAACAATAATTATAAAAGCAGTTATAGCCGATGTAAGAACGGACCTTGCGACCAACAAGTCCTCTGTTCGAATCCTGCCATGTACACAACACATGTTTTCGGATTTATGTACATACCTACTTGTCAGACGGCAGTCGCTCCATGTAAAAATCACAGTATCTTCGCCAAATCCTGACGCTTAGGTAGCGGAACCCGTTTATCTCAATGACTTAGTTAAAACGGGATAACGCTAATAAGATAAACAATAATTGTAAAATATTTTTAAAACTGTTAAAATACCAACTGCCATTTATTTTTTAAAATGGGATAACGCTAATAAGATAAATAATAATTGTAAAATATTTTTAAAACTGTTAAAATACCAACTGCCATTTCATTTTTTTCTATTAAAAGGTACTCTTTCTAAAGTTATTTCTGTCCATCTTTATCTTCATGTAGGCAGAGGGTACAGAGCGCCATGAAACGCGATCCTTACAAACCTTACTCGCATCTTTAACATTCATAGCTCTTTTCATGCACTCTCGCGCCTTCCGAGCATATCACCTATCAACTTTGGGTATAATACGACCAGTTTGGTCGTGGTAGGTCTTGTCCTACATCCATTATTAATCGTAAATTTTCATGTAATTTATTTAACTTTGTTTTATGTAAAATCTACACAGCGTACGGAGTTAACTATAATGAAACCGTACACTTTTTATTTTTATTTTAATTCAGTGTCCCAAGAGAGTCAATCAATGGTTACTGACTCGTTTGGGTCACATTCCAACTTATATTATGATTTAGTTGTGACAATTATCTATACTTACAGATGAATAAAATTGGACTGTCTGTTTGTAATGTTAAAATAACCGCTTTTTATTAAATGCATATGGATGTATACACGGTACATATATTACCAAAATATTTTTTATACAATTTTTGTCTGTCTGTCTGTTGTTCCGGGTAATCTCTGAAATGGCTGGACGGATTTTTACGGGACTTTCACTGGCAGATAGCTGATGTACTCGTAATAAGGAGTAATTTAGGCTACTTTTATTTTTGAAATTTTATTTATTCTTATTAATATAAATAAATAATATTCCACGCGGCCGAAGTCGCGGGCGCAGCTAGTCTGAAATATAACTGAGATACCTATTTGTTGTATGGAGAACAACGGTTCACTTCCTGCCACCACAGACTGGGCCCTGATGTGGCTTACACGAAACTTTCTAGAAACGGTTTACTGATCTTTCAATATGTTATGTATTTTTAAAACTTAAAAATTGTTGCACTTTTATTATATTTCGTATGTATGTATATCTCTACGCCAGGCCCTTGTAGCGTACGCAGAAAGAACCGAGCGCCATAAGACGCGATACTTACACACTTCACTCGCTTCTTTAACATTCATTGCTCTTTTCATGCACGCTCGACGGTTCCTAAGGCTCCTGACATTACCTTCTGATAAAACACGACCAATTTGGTCATGGTAGGTTAGTCTCGGTCTTCCTCGGCCCCCACATCCTTCCACTTTCGCTTTGTATATATTATATATTGTGTTACTGTTTTTACATTAAGTAAAATTGTAGTGATTCTTTTTTTAAATACTAAGTGATGTGGCAAATATGTAGGTATGTATACAGTTCTCCTGTGGAGCGTTGCAGATCGTTGCCTGTAAAAAAATTGAGTCCTACCTATTCTTTATATATATCCTATTCTTTACAACCTGTTACATTACCGATCATTTGTAATTGAGGTTTGTTTATTTTAAAAAGCAATATAGATTTCACATTCATATTTCGTAACTAAAATATTCGAACTTTTTTTGCGAATATCAATTTTTGTTAGTATTTTTTAGATTACGCAAAGCTCCCTTTTCGAACATAATTGATATTTATCCAGTCTATAGCCAACGATATCAATGGCACCACACGTTATTAATTAAGTTATAAAAAAGTCCCGGCTAAATTAACATATTTATGGATCAATAAACTGTTAGGCCACTGTTTACTTGTGGTTTACTTACTTTTAAAGTCGGTAGCGACATCTGTCCGCATAAAAAGTATCCTTAATGATTTGGTCTGGATTATTTTTTAAATAAAAGGTCGATCTGCGTAGAAATGTAGCCCTATTTTTCTAGGTTAATATAATTTGTACACGACAGATTGAAGTTATTACTTATTAAATGCCGCAGCATGTTTGTTTCATTATTACTTAATGAGCTCGCTTTTGATTTCTATCTGTCTATATATCTGTACGTTCACGCCTAATCTCTTGCAGGGTAGACGGAGAAAACCGATCGCTTTAAATTTTAATATCAATAATACTCATATTTCTATACGAGTATTTTTGATATTAAAATTTAAAGTTTTCTATAGTTTACACATCGACTGCAGCAATTAACATTGTCGGAACTGCATTTTGACGATTTTTATTTTAATGCACTACAAGTCTTAAAATATCAATATCTACGAAAACTTCCTACTTTTTTCAGTATGAAAAATAGATATGGAGTCTAGTTTAAGATATGAAACTTTGCGAGCGCATAGATATTGATATTTTGATTGATATTTTAAGACTTGTACTGCATTAAAATAAAAATCGTCAAAATGCAGTTCCGACAATGTTAATTGCTGCAGTCGACATATTGAATTGCATTTATTGTAGAGGTGATACATATTTATTTTAATATCTAATAATGACCAATTTAAAACAAGATTATTTTAATCCAAATACTGAATAACAGAGTTCGTCTGAAAGAGAGTGTCGGTGTTAAAATAAGAAGAGGCATGCTCCGTTGGTTCAGAATAAACTCTTTTTGGGAATAGTTGTTATTATTTATTATACAACGTTGTAATACAAACATGCGACCCACCTGTTGGAAAGTCGTTACCGTAGTCTATGAACGTTTGCAATACAGAAAGTATTGCGCGCTCAGTGCCCTCGACGAGCTCGGTATCGAGCGTTGATATCAATGTCGCGTCATTCACAATTGAGCAATCGTGAATGACGCGACTTTGATACCAACGCTCGTGAGTTCGATTCCCACACATGGCAAACATTTGTGTGCATGAACATGTCTGTTTGTCTTGGTCTGGATGTTTTAAGAGAGGTAGAGCGCATCAAAGCAGCCCGTCGGAAGTACCTCCACCTCACAGAAAACCGCAGCCAAATAATCGCGTGAGTGATACTTAATATATCGCAAGCGTTAATACTTTACATCAGGTGGTGGTGAAACTGTAATGGTTGCGTACTGTGCGGTTCAGCGAAGTTTTCTTCCGAGAACTCTCAAATTGTGGAATGAACTCCCAGCCGAGATTTTTCCCAAGAGACTGCGGCGTCAAGAGATTCTTACAGGGTCGGCAACGCATGAGTGACACCCCTGCTACTACGTATGGTAACTGCTTACCATTAGGCAGACCGTACGCTTGATTTGCCACCTTAGTGATATAAAAATAAATTTGCTTGTACACCGTATTCGCAATGATGATGTTAGAAACAGAAGTATGAAAGAGAGCGTCGGTGTTAAAATAAGAAGATGCATACTCCGTTGGTTAGGGCATGTAGAAAGTATGCAGTATGAAATAATGACGAAGCAGATATACAATGCAAAAGTGGAAGGACATAGGAGCCGAGGAAGGCCAAGACTTACCTACCATGACCAAATTGGTCGTGTTCTATAAGAAGGTGATGTCACGAGCCCTAGATTCAGGCGAGCATGAGAATAGCAATGAATGTTAAAGAAGCGAGTGAGGTATGTAAGGATCGAGTCACTTAGCGCTCGGTTCTCTCTGC
Organism: Pyralis farinalis; assembly: GCA_947507595.1. Classification (NCBI taxonomy): domain Eukaryota; kingdom Metazoa; phylum Arthropoda; class Insecta; order Lepidoptera; family Pyralidae; genus Pyralis; species Pyralis farinalis. The sequence continues at coordinate 35,877,657 of OX382265.1, forward strand.
CTACCGCAAGGGACTTGGCGTGAAGTTATAGATATATACTTAATTTGAACTTTTGTTTAGGCCAAACTTATCTAATATTAATTACGCAAGCGTGACTTGTTCAAGAGCCGGAAAAATTTTGATTTTATCATCAAAAGATATGTGTGCTACGCCCTTATTCCGCATAAAATAAACCACAATAAATTTAAGACTCGACAATAAACGTAAATGTGAGTTGAAAGACAAAGGGCGCTGCGTTTTGTTATAGTTTAACGTTAAAGAAATACGTAACGCGGTTCTACGAAGCCAGTTGTCCATGTTTAGTCAGAGGCATATAAAATATACAAGAGTGGGCCCTCAGCGGCCGACAAACAAATATAGTGACGCGTGTGGTGCGATGTACAACGAACGGGTAGACATGGCACGGTTCTGTTTAAACTAGAATTAAATTAAATGAGAGTATAAGTGAGAATCAATGTAACTAGCAGGCGTTGACTTCAATGAAGTCAGCTTCTCTTTTTTTTAATATAAGTTTTTAAATTTGTTATCACATTTACCAAAATTACAAGGAAACAGCCCAGAAACGAAACAACGAGCGAATTGTAAATTTATATGTGAATTTTTAACTAGCCATCATATCTTTAACTAGTTTATACTTGTAAAATCAGCATAAACATTGCATAAATTACTGAGTTATGCCCAACAAATATATTTATAATCTGTTTACCTATATGTAAAGAATTGAGAACTTCTTACTTTCGTGAAGTTTGTTTTCCTTTGGTCAATGGCCTGTTCCTTATTCTTTGAGCTATGATTGATCCAACAGAGATACCAATTAGGTACATATATTAAATATTTTAAATCAGAATACATACCGGATTTGTTACTATGACACAATATTTTTCTATATAGTAAACTGGCAAAGGGGAAGTCATAACTTTCTTTTTTAATACAACGTCGGGAGAATTACAAACATACGGCCCACCTGATGTAAAGCAGTTACCGTAGCCAATTAACGCTTGTAATACATTAATGCCTCCTCTGCTGCTAACACAGCAAATCCTTAGGAGCTTACTGGTAACCTCACTCACATGCAGGAACACAACAACCTTCTATGGAGTTGTTATTTGGCTGCGGTTTTCTGTAAGGTGGAGGTGCTTCCCCAGATGAGCTGCTTTGATGCGCCCTACCTCTCTTAAAACTATACTATACATATATATATATATATCTTATTTTAGTTATATATATAACTAAATATATAGATTGAAATTAAACTATTTTTAACGGAAGTATCGCGTGTTTTATTTATTTTGTTGAAACCTGACGTTTCGCGTGTTTTATTTATTTTGTTGAAACCTGACGTTCGAAACGTCAGGTTTCAACAAAATAAATAAAACACGCGATACTTCCGTTAAAAATAGTTTAATTTCAATGTGTAACAATCGCGAAAACCTAAGACAATACTAAATATATAGATATTAGTTTTCGTCATTCTATTTTAGGATTTTCAGTATATGTATTCGCCTTTGACGTTTATACTGGCCTGGTTTTATCGAAAAAAGGCTGGCGTTTACGTCGAAACGCTGCTTTGGTGCCGTTTGGGGAAAAGCCAGTGTTTCGAGCAGTCCCAAAGCCACTGGCCTGGCTTAACGCCGATTATAATAGCGATGATGAGATACAGAACTATGAGAGGCAATACCCATCAAATTAACCTGACTGGCTTGATTAGTGCCGAACACCTCACACAGGACTACGACCAAATGACACACAGGACTACGACTAAATGACAATTATTCAGTCGGACAGTTCATGTCTGATAGGAGTCTCGGAAAACATATGTGATTGTTTGGATTTTCGATACCAATATAGTAAAATTGACAAGTAAAAAACACAATGTACTGTACCGAAATTGCCATACCCTATCAGGGTCCATGTTTAACTGATAAGAAATGGATAATTATTATTATTATTATCTTTGTACTCACGGGTATTAATCCCGGTCATTTGATAGGCTTGCGCGGGGATAAAGATCCAACGCGTAGAGGCCCCTTAGAAAAGATTGTATGTAATGTTGTACACCTGCCGTGATCCGCTCCAGGGGATAGCAATGGGGCAATATACCAATGAACAGGCCACGGCAGGTATTGGGACTATTGGAAATATGTCGGGAAAAAGTGGGCTATTAAAATGAGATTTGGAGGTATTATTAGAACCGGGCTATTGCAGAAGAGGGACGGACACCTGCCATAACTATCATATCTGACTGTTACTTTTGGCAGGCGGTGGCTCGCCACTCACTAGATGGACCCCCGAAATGCCAGAGATAGTCGGCCGGGGGCAACACCGGTGTGAGTGACTCAGGGGTGTTGAGAGGTGTGCTGCGCTTTCTCCGAAGTTACTCGCGGCGTTATGCCCTTTAACACTTCCACCCCTGGAGCATATCACCTGCTAGAGCAATACACTCTATCGACTCCTCTCAGGACGGCCAATGAAGGCAAGCCAGAGCTGAGAGTCCTGCGGGCCTTCTTGACTTTCCACTCCGACCGACGAAGACACGCCGGAGACGAAGGCCCTGATCGACTCTCTGGAGCACGCGGGTACCCGTGGTGTCGTTACGCACCAACAGCTCGCCACAAGCTGCCCTGCGGGCTTAAGGCTTAAGCTAATATTATTATTATTATAATTGTCTGTAACTATCTATAAACATGTGCAATTAAATAAATAAATAAATAAATAAATAAATAAATAAATAAATAAATAAATAAATAAATAAATAAATAAATAAAGAAGTAAGTAAGTAAATAAATAAATAAATAAATAAATAAATAAATAAATAAATAAATAAATAAATAAATAAATAAATAAATAAATAAATAAATAAATAAATAAATAAATAAATAAATAAATAAATAAATAAATAAATAAATAAATAAATAAACTTCCTGGAGTGTTCTCGTTTTCCCACGAGGGAGTGACGTCAGGTGAGGTTGCCAGTAAAGTCTTGAGAAATTGCTGAATTAAGGGCTGGAGTGAAAACGCGCGAACCTTGTATTGCAAGCCAGTTTACATTGGGTACAGTTTACTACTCTGTGGTGTGTACTAATCAGCCGACAATTACACATTTGGTGGAACATGATTGAAGAAATGTGAACGATTAAATAATAAGCTAAGGTTAAGGCCGACGTATTTGATATATAAAAAAAAAAAATATTGTCGGACAAATTACACAGCGCCATCTAGCCCCAAAGTAAGCGAAGCTTGTGTTATGGGTACTAGACAACTGATAAACATACGTAAATACATTTTTTTTTTGTAAATACATACTTATTATACATAGAAAATACCCAAACCAAGACAAACAGACATGTTCATGTACACAAATGTTTGTACTGTGTGGGAATCGAACCCATTTGATTAAGTTATTATATATTTTTTTAAACTGACACACGTTACGTCGCCATAGAGCTACTCGATACCGTATTCCACACTTCTGTAATTTCTTCATGCCGCGTCTAACACTTTCTTAACTCTAAGTTGTGAAGGGTAGAAAAAAATTCATAGTCCAAGTATATAGAACAAATATTATAATAGTTTCGTCGCTGTTCAAATATAGAGCAATAAGAAAATTGTCAAAAGGTCGGGACCACCGGGCGTGTTGGTATCATAAAGGTCGCTGACCATCATACTGAGCTAGACTTTCGTATGAGTAGACAATTTTTGTCCAATTAATTTAGGGTTTTTTTATACTACATCGGGTGGACCGTATGCTAGTATGTCTCAAGCGGGTACCGTAGCCTATTAACGCTTGCGATACATTAAGAATCACTCGCGCGATGCCTCCTCTGCTGCTTACACAGCATCTCCTTGGGAGCTTACTGGTGACCTCACTCCCACGCAGGAACACAACAACCCTCTAGGGAGTTGTTATTTGGCTGCGGTTTTCTGTGAGGTAGAGGTGCTTCCCCAGACGAGCTGCTTTGATGCGCGCTACCTCTCTTGAAAAAGGGTAGCCTCAAGCTCGTTAAAAGAAGAAGATGAGCTATTGTTAATTCACACTGAGGACCGTGGTTATGTCATAGCAGTTACTCTAACTACTGACATTACATGTCATGTTCAGATCTCACCTCAGATGATCACCTGGTACTATTTATTTATTTCATAAATACATTATTGAGCCTCATAGACAAATAATTCTATGTACTCAACAATGTTCACCTATTACATAATATAATAATTATCAATATAGCAGTTTACATTATCCGATTAGTAATTGGTATACAGAACACAATAAAAAAAGAAAATACACAATTCAGAGTTTCAGCGAAATCTTTTTATATACTAAACCTGTTTTTTTTTATACTACGACGGACAGCAAACATGCATACGTTCCACCTGATGTAAAGCGGTTACCGTGGCCTACTACCGCTAGCAACAAAAGGACTGTCGCTAGCGCGTTGCCACCCCCGCTGTTAACACAGCATCTCCTCATTTTTCGGTACCTCACTCACTTGCAGGAACTGAACAACCCTCCAGGTAGTTGTTATTTGGCTGCCGTCTTCTGTGAGGTGAAGGTACTTCCTCAGAACTAACCTCGTTTCCTACCTCTTTCGCCAGAGCCTCGTCTGTTGATAAGTAGGGTGCACCACGTGCAGGTGAGGTTGGCTATGGTGACATTGAGCCACTTCACACATACAGGATAAACATTAGTGTGCATGAACATGTCTGTTTGTCTTGGTCTGGGTATTTTTAAAAGCGGTAGACCGCGCAGGTATCTGCACCTCACAGAAAACCACAATCAAATAACAACTGTTGTTGTGTTCCTTCGTGTGAGTCAGATCTGCAGGAAGCTCCTAAGGAGTCGCTGTGTTAGCAGCAGAGTGATACTTAATGTACCTACCTACTGCAAGCGTTCATCCGGTAACCAGTTTACACTCGCGACCTAAAAAGAGGTATCTTTCTGAAACTATCTATTTATGACTTCGCACCAAGACCCTTGCCGGGAAGGCAGGGAAACTCTAGCGCACATGACTTGGCCCTTTCATACCTCACTCTTTATGATTCATAGCTCTTTTCAAGTACCTTGTGCACCGTTCTTATGGCTCCTGACACCACGTTCTGATAACACATGGATTATTTTGGTGGTGGTAGATGATTCTGGTCTTACCACGACACCTATAGTCTTCTACTTTCGCATTGTACACCTAGCCGTTTCATCGTTCTTTCCTCTTGCATTCTTTCTGCCTTTGTGATCCATTTTCACCTTTTTGAATCTACTTGAATGCATTGAATTAAACAATTTTTAACGGAAGTATCGCGTGTTTTATTTATTTTGTTGAACCTGACGTATCGAATGCTTTGCAGCATCCGTGGTCGCAGGAAGATTCGAAACGTCAGGTTCAACAGAATAAATAAAACACGCGATACTTCCGTTAAAAATTGTTTAATACAATGGGTAACAATCGCAAAAACCTAAGACAATACTACTTGAATGCAATTACCTGTTTAAAAAGGATAGTCTCTCATTTCAAATTCATACCTATACGTTATGTATCAAAGTAGCTGTATCTACTCTTCGACTTCGTTCACAGGTTTACCTGATATTTCATTAATACCTTTATTCTACTGTCTTTCTTTGTTTCGACATCTAAGCGTCATATAATCCATCAAATGCAAAAATAATTTTCCCTCTAAACCCTTCAGGGACTTGTAATTTGGCTGTAGTTTACTTCTCCAGACGGGGTGCATCGATGCGGCCTACCTCTTTTAAAAAAAAACCTATACCAAAACAAACATACATGTCCACACACAAATGTTTGTCGTGTGTGGGAATCGAACCTACGAGCGTTGGTGTCAAAATGGCGTTACTAAACACCGCGCCACCGTCCTCGTCAAACGTTAACTTTGAATGAAATGTACATTATATATTATTATATATAATGTAATTATAGGTATTCTAATATCAATTGACGGTTTGAAGAAATATCTATTTTGGGAAGTTTCTTTCGGAATTTCTTCTTCGCCAATCATTTCCGAAATTCTGATAATTTACAAACAGCGAAGTACAAACTATAAGAAATGAAAAAGATCTTATTACTAATTTTATTTTAGGTAATTAACAATATGTGTCTATGTTCCCGTGCAGGTGTAACAGTGATAGCTCAGCGGGTAAAGAACCCATCTATTATCCGACTGACCCTATTTTTTAATACTACGTCGGGAGGCATACAAGCATACGGCCCACCTGATGTAAAGCGGGTACCGTAGCTTATTAACGCTTGCGATATATTAAGTATCAACCGCGCGATGCCTCCTCTGCTGCTTACACAGCAACCCCTTGGGAGCTTACTAGTGACCTCACTCACACGCAGGAACACAACAACCCTCTAGGGAGTTGTTATATGGCTGCGGTCTTTTATGTGGTGGAGGGTGCTTCCCCAGACGGGGTGCTTTGATGCGCCCTACCTCTCCTAAAACATTCAGGCCAAGACAAACAGACATGTTCATGCACACAAATGTTTGCCTTGTGTGGGAATCGAACCCACGAGCGTTGGTGTGAAAGTCGCGTCATTCACGACTGAGCCACCGAGCTCGTCAAAAACCCTAGACCCTTGTTCGAATCCTACAGTGAACAAGTACCAGCAGAGGTGGCATCGTGCGAGTGATACTTAATGTATTACAAGCGTTCCTACGGTAATCACTTTACATCAGGTGGACTGTATGCTTGTATGCCTCCGCGACGTTGTATAAAAGAAAATGTTTTATTCAATGTTGAAGGTAGCCGTGTATGTACGATCTTCTTTACCGTACACTCGTCACTCGACGATGTATACATACGATGTAGGTATACGAGTGAAACTTGTACAATTTTAATTGATCATATGCCATTTATTTTTAACCGCTACTTTGTCGTTTTCGACGCGATAAAATGTTGCATAAAGGTCATATCCGTAGATACCGGCGCGAGAAACTGGTTGTTGAACACCTTTATTCTAAAAATAATACTATTTACTACTTTTAGAAATATTTAGTCTATTTACGTATATGAAGAGATGTAAATATCTATATACGGAGAAAATGAGGATAGTGTTTCTTAATTTGGGTTCTTAATTCAAAATTGGTATTTTCTGGAAATGAGAAAATTGATTTTTACGCTACTTTGAAGATATGATTATACATTATATTAAACACTATTGATGTAACAAGGAATATGCATGAACAATTTTTAGGACAGATTTTAAAAGAGGAGAGAGGGACAGAAAGATCTCTCAAAGTAATTTTTTTCTACGATAATTAGTTTGCGAGATAATGCTGTTTGAATGTGGCATTTCTTCATGTGACCTGAAAACGCTTCGTACTTAAAGTCCGCGGCGGATGACGTCACAAGCCGTGTGGCTAAGCTCGGTGGCTCAATCGTGAATGACGCGACTTTGACACCAACGCTCGTGGGTTCGGTTCCCACACAAGGCAAACATTTGTGTGCATGAACATGTCTGTTTGTCTTGGTCTGGATGTTTTAAGTGAGGTAGAGCGCACAGCGCTCACAGAAAACCGCAGTCAAATAACGTCTCCCTAGAGAGTTGTTGTGTCCCCACGTGTGAGTGTTGCTGTTTATCAGTCTGTCTTACACCAAATATCACTATGCCGATACTTAATGTAAGCGTTTATACTCGTAGGATGCGATAACCGCTTTACATCAGGTTGGCCGTATGCTTGTATTTCTCGTGACGTTGTATAAAAAAAAAACTCAGTTCAATAGTGTATGTGGGTAGGTACCTACCCTATTTTAAAAACCATTTTAAAAATTCAAAATATATGTATTATTTAATGACCCCCAATCTTTCAAAATTAATCGAATAATGTCAGATTTTCATTAAACTTAACTTAATCTTAGTTTAAGCGACTCTCTGTCGCTTGAATAAACCTCGCAAGGTTTTCTATTTGGACATCTATGTAGGGTAAGTTTATGTACGCACTCATCATTACTCGAGACCATTGTGATGTTCGTTCCTAACTTCAGTAATATTATAGTGTTTACAAATGCATGAACCTGCTACCGAAAAAACATTAGTATACTTACTACAAAAATTGTGCTTACCAGGTAAGTTCAAAGATTTTTCCAGTTTCTCATGTAATTTTTCTGTAACTTGTAATAGTGACGGTTGACTTTGAAATGCAGGCATCTGTAATACTTGGTTATGTTTTTCTGGCGGCCGGGACAGTCGGTCAGCCATTACAAGCAAAGAAATTCCATCATTGTCTAATAGATGTCGTTAAAAATACATATTGTGAGTCAATGGCGAAATGATTAAAAGTGCGTACCTATGTATAATGAGCGTAAGATTGCGCGCGCACACTTACACGTTATTATGAAAAACTTCGGTTTCATTTGAATTATATTTTTATTTTAATCACTTTACAGTATGTTTAGACGAATTAAAAAAAACTGAGCAACAAACATGACCACCAAGGGTGATTGAATAAGCTTGCAAACTAATAGAAGAGGTGTACAAGAAGTGGCAGTTGTCAATAAGCTAGGTAGACTTTGTACAATACCATACGTAAAGAAATTGAAGATAGAAAGAAGCCAAGAAGAAAGCTTTAAGAACTAAAGACCTTAACATAAAACCCGTTAGATTTGTTTGACATTTATTTGGTCAAGAAATGAGTTGAAATAGAAAGTGCGCCGATGTGTAGAATAGAATGTAAAGAAATACATAAAAATCTCATTGTTGAGGATTGGCTTGGGTATTTCAAATACCAGTTCTGGTGGCACGAATAATGCACAGGATACCAAGGTTATGAATAATTTCCCTGCAATTTATGTGCAACTAATTAGTGCGCACTCTTAACAAAAATATGGTGTGTAAAAGTGCGCGATTTACTTATTGTGACTATGTGCATATCATAAAAATTATAAAGGTAGAAGTTTTAAGTTTTTATTACCAAATGATGAGGGACTAAACATAGTTGATTTTTGTAACTGCAATAAGTTTTTTTTTATGGCAAACAGTATCAAAAATGCGCAAACTTTCACCACCTTACCCTATATATTGTATGTATGTTAGCGTATGAAATGAGAAGAAGAGAAAGATGGACAAACCTACATAACAACTACAATGAATTGAAGGCGTGACTTTAAATAAAGCGTTGCGCAATATGTGTGACATAAAGCTTGTAGACGGTAATCACAATGATGATGTTAGAAACAGAGTTGATCTAAAAGAGAGCGTCGGTGTTAAAATTAGAAGAGGCATGCTCCGTTGGTCTGGACATGTAGAAAGAATGCACGAAGAAATAATTACGAAACAGATATAAAACGCGTAAGTAGAAGGATGTAGAAGCCGAGAGAAGCCAAGACTTACCTAGCATGACCAAATTGATCGTGTTCTATTTGTTCTCAGAGGGTGATGTCAGGAGCCTTAGAAACCGGGGAGCGTGCATGAGAAGTTCAATGAATCTTAAAGAAGCGAGTGAGATATGTAGGTAAGGACCGTCACGTAGCGCTCGGTCCTCTCAGTCTACCCCGCAAGGGATTTGGCGTGAAGTTATATATAGATAGATAACTTAAGAAACTTCAAAAGTTGTTTGAGTTATCATTGCAAACTATTTTAGGAACTAGGTGCTATAATGGTAATTAAACATATTTACAAAGAACTAAAAAATTAAAACAAAAATATGCAATTATCCGTGTATGCTACCTACTTACAGCTTTTTCATTACACCGTGTAAACCTGCAAACCCTATCTAATACTTCCAAGACAAGTTCTCCCATTAGATATAGCTGAAACTTTGCCTGCAAAGTTTAGGTACCTAGGTATATGTTATCGAAAGACCTAAATATCATCTATATATAAATAGGCTATACCTTTTTCCTACTGTTTTCTTGTTCAGAACTTATTATTTATTTTGTTTATTAGCTAGAAAGGTGTTTAGTATTAGGTACTTATTATATAGGTAAAAGTATGGAAAGAGTAGAAAAACAATTGGAAATTCGTTTGTAGTACCTACCTACCTACCTACATGTTTTTCTTTTTAATTTTCAATAGGTAATGACGAGCTCGGTGGCTCAGTGGTGGAACGCGCTGTTACGCTACTTTGACACCAACGCTCGTGGGTACGATTCCCACACAGTACAAACATTTGTGTGCATGAACATGTCTGTTTGTATTGGTCTGGGTATTTTCTATGTATAATAAGTATGTATTTACAAAAAAAAATGTACTTACGTATGTTTATCAGTTGTCTAGTACCCATAACACAAGCTTTGCTTACTTTGGGGCTCGATGGCGCTGTGTAATTTGTCCGACAATATTTATTTATTTATTATTTATTATTATGGTCAAATTTGGACCATGGGGCGAATATCTATCGAAGTTGTAGTGTAATCATTTTCATCTTATTTTTGTATAGGTACGTACCTATATCGAAATATAAGTATAAAATAAATAGAATGAACTAGAAAACTTAATTTTTAAACTCGTCAGTTCCATGAAAGAATGACGAAGCGAGATACAAAACGCGTAAGTAGAAGGACGTAGAGGCCGAGGAAGGCCTAGACTCACCTACCATGACCAAATTGGTCGTGTTCTATCAGAAGGTGATGTCAAACAAGCGAGTAAGGTATACCTATGTAAGGATCGAGTAGCGTGACGATGTGTCCTCCCTACCTACCCCGCAAGGGATTTGGCGTGAAGTTATAGATAGATAGTCAGTTATATACGTTCCAACGCCGCATTTTATTTTCGGTATATTGTAAAATACAGTACCTACCGTGAAATGTTTGTACGTGACATACGGCTAGTGTTGCATCTTTCGTTCGAGAACTACTTTATAGTGATCCTTTAAAAACTTCACTTTAAATAGCACTCTTCCCTGACTCGCTTGCCCAATGCCAAAGCTATGCCTATCACATCACACCTAGGTAACAGTAATTATCTGTTTAACTCTCAAAGTGTGAATGTAACCTTTATTGCTAACCGCATAAGAACGGTATAAAGGTTAAAGTGTGAAAGCTCGACGTCGACTTACTCCTGTAGGTCCTACTTAATAGCTATTTTCAATTGGATAAGTAGAATGTAGTAGGTATATCTTCAGGCCAGGTCTCTTGCGAGGTAAGCAGAGAGGGCTATAAGACGCGGTCCTTACATACATCACTCGCTTTTCTAACATTCATAGATCTTTTCATGCACGCTCGCCGATTCCTAGGGCTCCTGACATCACCTTCTGATAAAACACGACCAATTTGGTCATGGTAGGTTAGTCTCGGTCTTCCTCGGCTTCTACATCCTTCCAGTTTCGCATTGTAGCTATATCTATGTCGTCATTCTTTCATTCTGCATTCTTTATACATATCCGAACCAACGGAGCATGCCATTTATCTTAACACGGACACTCTCTTTCAGATCAACTCTCTTTCTTACATCATTACGAACGCGGACATCAAGCGTTATGCCACAAATTTTGCGCAGTGCTCACATCTCGACCGCATTTATTCTACTTTCATGTTCTCTCTGCCATAGGTAGATAGTTTATAAAAAATATATACCTAATTACGTACGTACTTAGGTAGGTATATGAATAATAGGAGCCTGGCTTAGTCCACTTAGACCTTTTCGACATACATATCCACCTAATTAACCTACCAGCCTTCGCGTTATACCTAGCGCCAGTCTTCATAAAAGTTTTTGCGAACAGTGAGCGGTCCATTACACCCATTGAGTTTAGCTTAAAATATAGTTGCACGGCTCTGTACCGGTTCCATAATTCGACATCTATCGATGTCATCTTCCTGCATTATAATATCCTTTATGTCAACTGTGTAAATAATATGAAACTCTGTTGCAGAATATATGTAGGTAGAATAAGCCCCTTATGAGATAGATCATGTTACAGTTATACGGTTAACGCAATTTATTATATAAAGGTAAACAATAAAACATACAGAATTATTTACATACGTATCTACTTACACGAAACGTATTTCGTGCGTTTTGTGTGTCGTGTGCGTGTGTGCGTGCGTGGTGGTGGCGCGGCGTGCGCGGGCGCCGCTTCGGCTGCGAGGCGATCGATGGGGTGCGGGGGGGCGAGCGCGGGTGGCGCGGCGGGGGCGTGCCGGCGGGCCGGGCCACCGCCGCTATTCGCCGGCGACCACCTCGCTCCGCCCCACCGGCCGCCCCCCCGCGCCGCGCCCCGCCGCACGCCGCGCCGCGGCCCAGTGACTCGCGAGTCGTCGTACGTATATCACGTGTGCCCGCTTTCACCGCACCCGCGTTACGTTGCAGATGCGAGCCCGCTGCCGCTAGAGCGATGCCGGCCGAGGAGGAACCCGCGGCCATGGAGAGCCGGGATATTGACGGCTCGCCGCAACAATTTTGTCTCCGGTGGAACAACTACCAGAGCAACCTGGCCAACTGCTTCGACCAGCTCCTGCAGACGGAGTCGTTCGTGGACGTGACGCTCGCGTGCGAGGGGCAGAGCCTGAAGGCGCACAAGGTGGTGCTGTCCGCGTGCAGCCCCTACTTCCAGACGCTGTTCATGGACAACCCGTGCCGGCACCCCATCATCATAATGCGAGATATAAAGTACTGCGACCTAAAGGCGGTGGTAGACTTCATGTACCGCGGCGAGATAAACGTGTCGCAAGACCAGATCACGGCGCTGCTGAAAGTCGCCGAGACGCTGAAGATCCGAGGGCTGACGGACGTGAGCGGCGAGCAGGCGGTGCTGCGGCCGGAGGCGCGCGCTGCCAAGCGGCCCGTGAGCCGCGAGTCGTCGTCACCGGCGAAGGCCCGCCGGCGTGCGTCCGCCGACCGCGGCAGCCCGGGCCCGAGCCCGCGCCCGCCCAGCACGCCCGCCAGCGAGCGCGACGCGCCGCCCGCGGACCGCGACGGCCCGCTCGCCGCCGCCGGCGCCGGCCCGGCCATGCACCCCGACGACGTCGACATACGACCCGGCATCGCCGAGATGATACGCGAGGAGGAGAGGGTGAGTACCCTGCACGTATTTCCATGTCGCGTGCTCGTAAAAGTTTTCCCGCCGTTGCCTGCCGCCCTCCCCGCTCGCACCCCCGCACCGCCCCGCCGACCCCCGCTCCCTCGCAAAACTTTCCATTCGGTATCGCATTACGTAATTAATTTATTTTAGAGCTGACTACTTTGTTACTGCTAATGTAAAAGTTACAAGTGTTCGTATCGATCGTCGTTTAGGCCTTTATGTGTGAAAGTTTGCGCGGGACCGATCGCCGGCGAATCCCGGGTGCGATTTGTTCGCGAACTCGAGTTTGGTAGGCGGCGAGCGGCGCGCCGTACTGTGGACGTTCACATTGTACTTATGTAAGAAGTGTCCGGGTGTCGGAGGGCCGGGGACAGCCGCCTGCACGTGCTCTCTATTTTTTTCCAGCGTTTACATTGTCAATAATGAGTTGGAGTACAAACGCGTGAGATTAAAGCCGCGCTCCTTTTGTAGTGCCGACAATAAGGGAATTAAGACGCCGCGCCAACTTCTACACTACATACTGTGTTATGGTTACGGGAATACCAAGCTATTTCTATTATACAAGACATAGGCACATGTGGGTACTAGGTACCTGAGTATTTGCGTCTAGAAACACGAGGAACACGTTTTTATGATTTTTAAAGCTCGCATAAATATGTTGTTCGTAGGTACCTACATATTTTTTTAACTAGGTAGGTATTATAGAGAAGAATTCTACAAAAACTACTGTTAACTGCTAAAAATATTTTTCAAAAACATTTTGTAACATTTTCGACGTTGAATTACTTACCTACTTACTCAGTTAAAATACAAAATAAAAAAATTTACAGCGAAAATACGTAGTTAATATTTCCTGAATATAATTTTATGTAGTAACTAAATACAAACTTAAATTAAATCGAAGCTTCACTAAACCACTGACAAATAATAGTACCAAACTAACCAACGCTCGGACCTTACAAAAACTGAATATTCGTATATTCATATTAAAACATTAACTCTGGCTTTATTATAGTTGCGACTTCAGGAAATTGATATGGATACCAGTCGGACGCCAGGGCAGTCTAAAGAAAAAAAAAAACAAAACCTGCTTACAATTTGCAACTACACCGTGTACCCTATGTAACTCGCACAAGAAAAATCACGCGGCTCGAATTGAGAACAAACTTTAGAAATGGAATCTGTAATAGACTAAGTTTTCTCATATTATCAAAAATAAATCAATTTTGTCATTAGGTTACTTATCAATTAGATCCAACTACCTAGATATTCTGGGAAATGTAACAGAAGTGCCAACTATTACAATTCACGCGAGCATTTTCCGATTATATTAACCTTATGTATATTCAAACATCAATTTTTATATATAGATCGAAAGTACAAGCGACTGAACGTTAGGTGTAACAGCTGCACTGCAAAACCATCCCTATTACCATGGCATAAGGATGTAAACTTTCAAGTTTTACCTTTGATCTTGAAAAACAATGCAAGTAACATATTATTTCTGTATTCGGTAGGGTGGCAAACAAGCTTACGGTCCCCTCGATGTAAAATGTTAGGTAACTGCTACAGTTACCACTTATGAACGCTTGCAGTGTGTAACGCTCGCACGTTGCCCCCTGATGCAGCAAGGCCTCACCAGTTCCTGATCCTCCAAATAGGTACCACTATTTCCATCCACCCCTTTGCTAGCCTCGTTTCCGAATAAGAAAGGCATGTATTTATATATTTTAGTTTATTCCTCTTTAAACTTAATAAGTCATTCATATGTCTAGAAAGACAGAAAAGAAAGTAAGGCTATCAAAGAAGCAGCCCGTCTAGGGAAGTACACTTACCTCACAGAAAACCGCAGCGATAACAACTCCCTGTAGGATTGTTTTAGGTATTCCTAAGAGCGAGCGTGGTTACCAGTAAGCTCCTAAGGACCTAATGTATTGCAAGTTCAGTGTAAAACCAGTTGAGAATGCGCAAGCTTGCATTGCCAGAGGAACACCTGGCTCGTCAATTATACAATACAATTTTTTTATTTTTTTTATTTGTCGGCCATTTTGACCATGTTCCTTAAGAGATAGGAACGATGTTCCTGAACATTCTTATTCTACTTTATTATGCTGAATCCGAATCTGAAGTCAAAATTCGAAAAAAACGCATAGTCAAACATATATATTTCATATAGGAACGGTGTTCCTGAAAAGACAGATTTATTAAAAGCCCTTCTTGCACTGTGTATGTATTTTGTATGTGGCCGATAAGGGATAGATGAGTAGGTAATATAAAGTATTTATTGCCTATAGGTATGCCTTGTGCTGAATGATGTTCTAAAGCACAACAGTACCTATTCAAATATACGTTGAGAAGGAATATTTTTCATCAGAGTACTTACATCTCTCCATGCATCTATTCGAAATATACTGATATTTTTTAATACATATGCAAGCTAAGGAACTTTCTCCAAGAGTGCTTTCAAATTCAAATATTTTTCATTCAATATTGGGCTTAACAAGCAATTTTTTAAATTGTCACTTATACACTAATATACAAAATAACACTACAATATAAATGTCATTATCAGCTTCATATTAATCCCAAGAGTTGTTGTCATTTAAATAGTCATTTACTGTGTTTACAAAATTTGTATAAACAGAACGTTCTGAAATAAAAAAACCACGTCAAATTTTGGCTAGAATGGCGGTCGAGTTCAGCAACTATTGTTTTCATTTCTGGATATTTCTTGATTTTGTTCATTATTCATAATACCCTTTTGTTATTGTTGTCCTTTCGATATCATTTTTAAATTTGAATGTTGAAATACTTGGAACTCATATATTTTATTATAGAATGGCACACTAAGACCCAAAATCAATTTTGCACTTTACGTAACCGTTGTGCTGGAGTCACATATTTATTTTATTTCTTTGATGGTAATATCGTATATTCTTAAATTGGTGAATATTCTGATGCACATATAGTACCTATATTTGCGAGAATGATCTGCGACTCTAGTCATATAGGTACCGATCCATAGACACCGGTCGCCGTCACTTAACCCTTAAATATAATCGCTCCTTCGAGAAGGGAATGAGGGGGATACAGATATTTTTCGCTATAGTTGGAGTAATCAAACTGTGGAAGCACTTTTATTTATTGTACAATTGACCATAGACAATGCCCTAGTGTTTATTTATTGTTGCGAGTAGCCATGACCCTGATTTGAACTCCTGTAAAAAAACGAAACGAAATTAGTGAACTTACCTAGTTGCTTCTATTTAATCATACTTAGGTTTAGCTAATTTGTTAAGAACAAAATATGTCATTGGGTTTACATTTTAAAGAAAAGTACGCCTTTATGATCATAGACAATTCGGTGGTCGGTGAGAACGCTCACTTTTGAACTTTCTGAAATTTATATCCACGTAAAATTTTGGCAGGAAAAGCGGTCGAGTTCAGTAACGTCGCCTAATATTATTTCTATTCCTCGATTTTGTTAATTATTCATGATAATGTATTATCAAGTAAACGTCGTTTCAGATGATTGGAATTTTTGATCGGATACACACCGAAGAATTCTTGACTTCTCCCTTCTTCAGCTTTTCAGTTCTTGTCGTGTTGTTACATTTGCAGTTCATTCAATACACTTGTCGATGGCAAAGATAGTCACCGTGCGGACTGGATTGCCACAACTAATAAAGAAACATGAAAAGAAAAGGTTAAATTTGATGCAAGAATGTATTTTAGAAATGTGTAAGTGTAAAATCGCGTTACATTTTGACCTTTGAAACGTCCTTATGTCATCGTTGTGAAGATGTTTTTTGCAGTGCTGTTCCACCTGACGTGTATTTGGCCGCGCCTATTTCTTCATGCACAAACTATTTGCTTTACGTTTTTAAATATACACGGTTAAATGATACCTAGGTTATCACCAAAAAACTTCATAAATCTATGTCTACGCTCATTTAGCGTATTATATTTGTCTTTTAAACGGACATACACTACGAATGTACCAACTTGTACTACTGTAGAGCAGTGGATTAAAAACCGGCCTATTATCCGACAATTCCTGGGTCGAATCCCGGTAGGGGCATGTATTACTAAATTCGTATTTTGGATTTATATACATATCTGAAATTATTACTTATTCGGCGGTAAAGGAGAGGTCGTAAGGAAACCACACGCCCAAGAAATTATATTTCGAAACAAGTGTGACCAACTTAAGAAAGGTCTGATTATCCTTTGAGTTGTGGAGGTGGACGGCAGTCGCTCCATGCTCATGGCTTCGGCAGCGGACCCCGTCAATCTTAATGGATTAGGAAACTTTATCACCCTAGGAAGAAGAAGACTAAAATGTTCTTGTTTAGAAAGCAGTCAACTTCACAATCTAAAAGTTTTACTTTTGTATTTTTTAACTAATATGAAATCGTACGTAAATACACTGAAGTCAGGCATATCTACGACCCGGAAAACCTTACGGCGGTACAAGCAGTAGATACCTATGGTCTATTTTCAAAGCTGGTCAAAAACTACAATAACAATAACGATGATCAACTAGCCCGGTATTGATCGCTTCTTGTGGAGGGGACTGGTTTGCGGTAAGGTAAACAATTTTTTCGAGGGTGGCAAATGCAAATAGGTTGACGAAACGGGACGCCCGAGTTTACCTTTATAAACTCTCGCCTTGTATCCCGGCGGTGGGACGAAAAAAAAAAAGCTTACGAACATTTTATTTGGTAGAAAACAAGTCTTTTGGTACCGATTTCATTTCACAAAAATAGATGTAAAACGTACGCTAATGAAAAGAAGTTATCGCTCGGCATTTTTTATAGTTTTTGTTTGTTTGTACAACTTTATTCCATTATTTACAATTATATATTAATACCTACAAATATATCTTATATTTGTAGGTACATAATAATTGTATACTTACAAATATAAGAATTACATGATTTGCAAAGGCGGGCTTCTCTTTCAACCAATCACTGCCTCTAAGTTCCTGAATGGGACAATGGTTGGCGGTTTATTTATTTGGAAAATCTCTTTTTTTCAGTAAAGACATGTAAATAGATAAACTTAAAAGTTTGCCTTTTAAATTTATTTATTTACTTGTATTTCGTTAGCTTTAGCTTAAAAAATTGATCAATATCGTTAAAGTCTTTAATTTAGGGTTTATGTATTATTTTTCTTTAAGAAAAAATATGGTAATAAATTAATATCCGTTTATCGTGACAGCATCGTTTCAAAATTTTTATAGATAATGAGCAAGTTTAAATACCGAGTCGTGTGTAGCCCTGTACTCTCAGCCCACCCCACAAGGGCTAACTTTAATCTTGAAGATATGGATAGAAACAATTCAAAATGCTTTAATATCAAGGAAAATTCAACTAGAAACGGCGTAAAGGGATCACAATAAAAATATATGATAAATGAATGCGCACATTTTGTCATTTTATGAGGTTGGTAAATGTTACGATAATTATTGACTAAGATAATACTAGCTAGAGTAAGATATACAATCCAATTATGGGCACGATTACAGTAATCTGGTTGTGTTACACATATCACGACGGTTTGTTTGATCCCGAGATCTCATCGTAAAGGATCGCGGTTAATTTGCTCTTAGAAAGTTTGACAGGTTACTTGTGCGATTGTTTTATACTACCGAGTCGGCCGATGGACCAACTGGTCGAGTCCTGACATGTAGGTAGGCACTACTCAATTCGTGTATTCGGATATTACAAATATATACTGCCATATATAGTATATTACATATTTGTAATTATCACTAGCTCGGCGGTAGAGGAAAACATCGCGTAGTCCAGGAAATTATGTTTTGAAAGACGTGTGACCTAAGGTCCAAGTAATAATCAGTAACTATCTTCACCAAATCCTTAGATAGCGAACCACGCCAATCATACCGAATGGATTAGCAAACGGAATAACGCTAAGAAGAATACTGAGTTGGCAAGTTGACCTGCCTGATGGTAAAGCAGTGAAAGAATAAAATACAGGAATTATATATTTATAATTCCTAGCTAATAGCTCCACGTACAGTGGTCACACGAGAGTTTTTCTGGCCCAAATTATCAGTGCCTCACGATAAAGCCCCCAGCCTAAATCATTTATGTGTAGGTATATATCAACGAGGTTACGCTAAATGCACGGAACTTAGTCTTAAGTTCCCTGTATGAAGGTACCTACATTTCTAGCTGAATTTCGCCTTGAATAGGGGAAAAATAGGCGAATTAGTCACATAGATAATTGTCTATGCAATTCATTGTGAAATAATAGGGTTTTCCAATGAAAGGATAAAAAAATAATTAACAATTGTGTCATGAATTTTTCGAATACATATATCTACATAAACATTGTCTACGTGCGAACGGAGTACGCATCTTGTTTTCATAGGCAAAATTATCCATTAAATATTTTTATTTATCCGATAACAAAATTAACTTGTAGAACAAGACCGCCCTCCATAAAACTGCATTAAAAGTTTATTATCTATTAATATATCACATACATAACAACTACGAGTATTTATATAGATATGTACATATATGTGCAGGTTCTTTTTGCATGTAAATTATTTCAATAAAAGAAACCCTTCAAAGGTTGTTAAATTCGAAAAATCAAGTCAAGAGTTTTGATTTATGAGAGAATCTAGTTTTAGCTTAAGTTAGACCACACATGGAGTACCTACTGTAGTCACCTTTGAGGGGGAGGACCTGGAAACGAGCTATGACTTGCGATTCGGCTATAGAACCAGCTGGGAAAATTGTCGACGATCCTAATGTAACGTACGGTATTGAGCCCATGAGTTTTAAGGAGAGATTTCCATTTATGTACTACCGATTGTACAAGGTGTTGTGTTCAATGCCAACAACATCTGTTGCGGTAGCACTGCTCACCGACGGCGGCGAATTTATCCTCACACACTGAAATCGCAATGGTATATGGTTCCGAAGACCTTTTTTTCTGAGAACGCTCAAATTGTGGAATTGACTCCCTGCTTAGGTTATCTTAAGGGATAACTGCACGTGGTACTCCGAAAAAGGCATAAAGATGATTCTACAAAGTAGTCAACGCTCGAGTGCCGCTAGTGGTGTTGCAAGTGCCCAAAGGCTACGGTAACTTACAATCGGACAGTTCGTACGGTTGTTTGTCACTTCACTGGTATAAACGATACGTTCTAATACGATAACCTTTATACGTAACTCGTCTATTGGTCTTAGCGTTGGCTAGATATTATTCCTTTCTCATATATACGCCATAACATTAAAATATGTTTTTTACGTCGGGAGGCATACAATACATGCATACGGCCATGTTATCAAATTAGTCTAGTACGATCTATTTTTTTTATAACACTAAGGTAACAGACAAGTGCATGACCTGCGTGATCTTAAGTAGGTACTTACCGTGGTGTATGGTCATATGCAAAACCAGGGTTATACTATAATTTCTTTTTTTATACATATTTATACAACGCCGGGGCAAGAATACGATCCACCTTGTGTGGAGCGGTTACCGAAGCATATGCACGATTGCAATTCATTAAGTATCACCCACACGGTGCCACCTCTGCTGCTAACACAACAATTCCTTAGGAGCTTACTTACACGCAGGAACACAACAACCCTCCAAGAGCTTATTTGGCTATAATTTTCATTAAAGTTGAGGTATTTTCCCCGACGGGCTGCTTTGTTACTGAATTGTTTTAATAATGATTCTGTACATATTCAAACAATCATACATTTTCAGATTTATAATTTATCCTTAGTTAATACAAATGAAGTCAATATAACCGCCTATTGCTACTACTAAATTAATAAACGCAACTTGCAACATCATAAACTGAGTTATTCCGATAAACTGGAGTCTCGTAAAACTAGTAAAATAATAGCGATTTACCCTAATGCTCGGGTAAAATGTAAACATACTTATCTGTTGATTGTAATTGAAACAATATCCTTTTGTTACAACTAAGACCTAGTTTTGGCGCTGAAATACTGAATTAAACAAACGGACTAACAATGGACGGTTGAATTAACGATTAAATTTTTTTTTTAGTTTTTTTGTTACGGAGTTTGTTGAAAACATTTTGCTTTTTTGACCGGTGCTCGAGTGGAGTTTTAATGCGACTCTTTTACCACTATGATGGGAAACAAGCATGCGGCCGGTCTAATGGTAAGCAGTTACCGTAGCATGGGCGTGTTGCCGACTCTGTAAGAACCTCTTCACGTCTTTTTTTTGACGAACCCATGCTGTTGTCACCAGGGAAAGCCTATAGGCAGGGAGTTTACTATATAATTTGAGAGTTCTCGGTGGAAAAAGTTTCTGGAAGCGCACAGTGCGTGACCGTTGCGGTTCATTATGTGCGAGGACGAATCCTCGCCGTCGGCGAGCCGTGCAGTTAGATGGAAGCTGTTGGCATCACAGCTCTTTGAATATCAATATGAGCAGTTCAGATGTTAAGACATGTAAAAGTAACACACAGACAGAGTCACTTTGGTATTTATGATTCAAAGTTCAAAATTATTTACTTGCACTTGGGCCCTCGCGGGCACTTCGACGCGTCTTAGACAAATTTTATTGTTTATTGTTCGTTGAATCTACCAGCGTGTAGGAAATGAGCATTGGCGAAAATGTATTTTAGGAAATAAGGAATAGAGGTATGTAATTCGTAGACTAATTTGTAAAGGAGTGAGTATAATCTTTCATGCTTAAATTTATGTATGTATGTATTCACGCCAGGTCCCTTGCGGAGCACCTATACATGGGAACCGAGCGCCATAAGACGCAGTGCTTTAATATTCTCTTACGGGTAATCCCACACCCGTAAGCTCTTAAGGAATCACTTGCAAGAACACAACAACCCTCTAGGGAGTTTTTATTTAGCTATTTTCTGTGAGGTAGAGGTACTTCCCCAGTCTTGCTCGTTTCGCTCTACCTTTCTTAAACACGAGAGACTTATTCACAATAGTAATATGGCGCACGGTTCTTTCTGCCTACCCCGCTATACATGACACGAATAATCCAATTAATATCATAAATAGTTCGCTAGTACGCAAGTTTTCGAATCTTCTCCTATTATTTATTAGTTATCATTGAACTGCAATACAGATAGTCATTTAAAGAAATGCTAAAAGTAATAACAGCAAATAAACGCGCCGCGTGCATTTTCAATTAACTTAGGTAATTAAAAAGTACGCTGAAAGAAAAAAAATATAGTATTAGCTCCAAGATTAATTTATGTTGAACGATAAGAGCATATTTATTATAGGTGGTTCGATTAATTCTGCCGGAGCTATGATAAGCAGATTTTATTGCTGTATATAGTACCTACAACTTATTATGACGAGCTCGGTGGCGCAGTGGTGAAACGCGCTGTTACGCTACTTTGACGCCAACGGGGTTCGAGTCCCACACAGTACCTACAAACATTTGTGTGCATGAACATGTCTGTTTGTCTTGGTCTGGGTATTTTCTACGTATAATAAGTATGCATTTACAAAATAAAATGTATTTGCGTATGTTTATCAGTTGTCTAGTACCCATAACACAAGCTTCGCTTACTTTGGAGCTAGGTGGCGCTGTGTAATTTGTCCGACAATATTTAATTATTACCAACTATGTAAAATGGTTATGTGGTTGTGAGTGAGTTGGTCTGAAAGAGAATGTAGGTGTTAATATGACGCACTAGGTACGTGCTCGGGGGAGCAGTGGTGAAACACGCCGTTGATATCAACGGTCGTGGGTTCGATTCCCACACAGTACAAACATTTGCGCGCGTGAACATGACAAGCTTCATGATCGATTTGGACTCAGTTAAATTATTAAAAGCAGTGATAGATAGAACTATTTATTTTAATATAAGTTGTAACAGTTATGTACCTATGTCTAATACGTTTGTATGTATCGTATAATTTATATATATGTATATGTACTCCTATATAGTATATAATGTATAGTCGCAATCGTGATTCTCTGCACACCCAAAGGTCGAGTGGTAGAGAATGCAACTAGCATTAAGTTTGCCTATTGTACCAAAATGTAAAGTGGTCAATAAATTAATAAATAAATAAAGTAATAAATAGCCAAGTGGAAGTGGAAACCGGCTTATTGATCAACTGCTAATTGATCAACGCTATACACACACACGCGCTCACACACACACACACACACACACACACTGACACATACACACACTCAATCACGCACAATAATTACATTCGTCCTGGACCACATTTGTACAATTTGTTTATTTAAGCTATGCTAAAGTTCATTGTAAAGTGCCATGTAATGTTGCCCAGGCTTTTTATGGAAACATGGTGAACGGAACTTCATGACTTCCACCAGACAGGCTATATATAAGTCTAGTTTGGAAGTTATGGCGAAAATATTTTTAGTCTTAAGCCGCGCAATGTACTTACAATCAGTCACTACATATATTGTAAATTGCTAGATATGTGAACTTGTACGTATGTTGCTAAATAAAGTTATTATTATATTATTATTATTACTGGACCCCAGTTCGAATCCTGGCGGCGGCATGTACTAAATTCGTGTTTTCGGATTTATGTAGGCACATATTTATCACTCACACGGCGGTGAAGGAAACCCACACGTCCAAGAAGTGTCATTTCGAAAGATGCGTGAGCTAACCTAAGAAATGTTTTACCCCTGGGTTGTGGAGGTCTCACGGCAGTCGCTCCATATACAAATCGGTGTCTTCGCAAAATCCTTGGGCTTAGGTAGCGGGCTCGGGTCCTAATGGACTAGTAAACGGAAGGAGGCGATGAAGAAGAGAAGATTTAAATCATTAATTTTGTATACGACTCCCAAGTTTTTCAATGTAAAGTATGTTATGAAAAACAAAAGCCAGGTGGCCATAACATGAGACGATTTTATCATATAGGTCGAACATTTCACAACATCGGAAAGTCACGTCAGACAATGAACTTGGCGAATGCGGCATCAAGTCCTGCGGGAGATGCGTATTTGCAAATCCAATGTCCCTTTAACGGCACTCGCCCGGGATGATATACTGCATTATGAAGTCATTTTTCTCGATTTTCATAACAGGCTTGATGTTGCATGCTGCTTACCGATTCTTTGTGCGCAGGGTTGATGCATGACTGTTTTAGGGTAATTTTTTAATAGGAGTATTTATTAGAGCGATTTGCGTGTAGGTATAACTAAGTAAGAAGAAGACGAATGAGACTAATGAAACAGTACTTGGATTATGGAATGAACTCAGTCCGAAGGTTTTCTTCAAATCCTACGGCACAAGGTTCTTCAAAAAGCGTGAGGAGGTGTTTTGTCGGTAACTCCCCCGTGTTAGCCACTCCGCCAACGACCTCGTCAATGTCAACGGAATGCTGTTACAAGAAGTCGAAATACGCTTCCTAATGGTAACATGTACACACAGATACAACTCAAACTAGACAGTTTGACTTGTACAGTCGTTATGGGGCGCAAGCAGTAAGAGTGAAAATGGTGCAGCAACTGTCTAAAATGACTTGTCGATGTCTGTACTCGTACATGCTTATTAAGGTTTGATCTCAAATTTACAATGGGTACTACAGTGTCCAACTCGTGGGTCATGGGGGATATGTACAACATCGGGTTGAGCCCTTAGGGTTGCTGCGTACGGATTTAAAGCAGATTCAACATTCAAACGGGGCACGTGCTATATATATTCATGGTTCAGGGCTGGCTATGTGTGACATTGGAAAGGGAAGAACGCCTGCTAATAATTTACCTGTATATATAAACATCTCGAATTTTCTGGGTAACTCTAGAAGAGAGCGATAAGAGATTTTACAGGGTCGTGACTCCGTTACGTGGCGGAACCCGCTACCTAAGCCTAAGTATTTGGCGAAAAGAGCAGCTGTATGTGTTACTCATCATCCTGCATGTGGTACGCTTATTTTCCACCTTGGTGGTATAAAAAATGCACCTGACGAACTCTGCGATCGTCTGGCTATTTTATCACCAAGGGTTGTGGGGCAACTGTAAGAATAATCTATACCTATAGCTAAATAAAATTGTCTGTTTGTAATATTAAAATAACCGCTTTTTACTAAATGCATGTGGATGTATATACGGTACATATACCAAAATATTTTTTTTTACAATTATAAGTATATAATTTATAATTATATAAAATATAAATCCGGCTAATCTCTGAAACGGCTGGACCGATTTTGATGGGACTTTCACTGGTACATAGCTGATGTAATAAGGAGTAACTTAGGCTACTGTTATTTTAGATTTTTTATTTATTTTTATTAATATAAATCAATAATAAAAAAATAATTATTCCGCGCGGAAGGAGTCCCTAGTAGTTAGTAAGCAGCAGTAAAAAATAATAATACACAGACGTGAATAAACTTAGAGAGATAAAGAAGAAGGAGAACACACTTCGCTTGTTTCTTATACATTTATAGGCGGTTTCATGGACGCTCGCCGGACTCCTGACGTCACCTTCTGATAAAACACGACCAATTTGGTTTTTGTATTTGTGTCTTGGCCTTGCACATCCTTCTACTTCCGCATTGTATATATTTCGTCAATCTTATTTAAACTACGAAAAAAAAACGAATCTGTAACTTTTAATCGCGGCGTTTCACAAAAGGTGTACTTTTTTACGAGTCACGAGATTTGTGTGGTAACCCTAGACGCTACATTCATTGATGTCCGTTCGGTCGCAGTCACTAAAATTGTAGATGATCGGATATTGACAACACGAGACTACACACTGAATAATGCAGTATCCGTTTATAACCAAGTCGTTTGAACAGCTTAAACAATCGCAGATTCGATAGACCTATCCGTATTATTTTTTTATTCCATTATCACGCATAGGCTATAGCCAATAAGTAATTGCAAATGCTTAGAGCCATGGAGCAATAAGAAATATGGACTCGTCAGTTTCAAAAACGAGCATTTTTCTTTTGTGTGGCCATGTATCAGTTAGTTAGTGTCTTCTGGCTTATACATATATTTGTAATTATCGCTTGTCCGACGGTGAAAAAAAACAAAGAAACCAAATTCTTAGGCTTTTTAGGATCCCTCCCTAGGTTTGTATATAGATAGTTGTTGATTAGCAGAAAAGAGAGGTAGGACGCGTCAAAGCAGCCCGTCTGTGGAAATACCTCCACCTGACAGAAAACTACAGCCAAATAACAACTCCTTATAGGGTTGCTGTGTTCCTGCGTGTGAGTGAGGTCACCAGTAAGCTCCCAAGGAGTTGCTGTGTAAGCAGCAGAGGAGGCATCGCGCTAGTGATAATTAATATAGCGCAAGCGTTAATAAGTTACGGTACCAGCTTTACGTCAGGTGGGCCGTATGCTTGTATGCCTCCCGACGTAGTGTAAAAAAAAGAATCATAAACGAATGTATGCGATGAGCACCCGTGAATGTACAAGTGAATTGGCAAGACTTGGCGGAACATTTAGCGATCATAGCGACGGGGTGTTTTCCTTCGTGATGAGTTAAATTTTGAAAGTAGACCAGAAATGTATGACAATATGTTCAAATAAGTCAAAAATTATAATTAATTTAATTATTTCTTAAAGAATTTCAACCTTTTTTAAGATCGTGAGGATTATTTGTGACCGTGAAATTTTTATACCTATCTATGCGTATTGTATATGTTTTTCGTTTTAATTGATTTTTATGCGTGTTAATATTTACAAATCTGTGTATATTTTATACTTTTTGATGGTATTAAAAGTTTAAATGTATACCTTTAGACAGTTTTATAAGTGAATATATTTAAATTTTGCTTCAAGGCTGAAACTTCAATATTTGTTGCTTTAGCAGCGAACAAAACTTTGCTTACTTCAAGGCGTCATCCAGATCAGCAGTAAAACTACACTGTGGGGTTTGCTGGTGACGCACCTTAAAAAAAAAAAAACTAAAGAACGGGCTGTATACCGACCCGAGCAGATTGTATGTTAAACGACCTAAGAGAGCGGCAAACACGCAATAGTATATTTCATTACAAGTGCGGAAAGCCTGTCATTGCAAAGAGTTCCGACAAATGTGTACCCGAGCCGAGGCGCAGCCGAAGGTGAGGGTTGACAGTCGGAACTCTTTGCAATGACGGTTCCGCACGTGTACTGAACAACTATTTTTAATACAGTTGCGAAAAAATTAAGCAATTTAATAAAATAATAAAAACACAATAAACTCAACTAACTAGGAAAATGGCGCCAACCGTAAAAGAATATAAGCAGAGATTTTCTTTTGTTTTCGTCACCCATTCTAGGTAGGCAAAGCGAACTATACAGCCAAGTCTTCAGTAGATTTGTTTTATTGATATGAAATGAAACCTAACCTAACTCATTGAATCAAACCATTAAATCTGATGTTGAAACAAATTAGTAGCTTCTTTTTAGAAATATTTGCATGAATCATAAAAACTTCTATGAATTTTTTTAGTAAAAACTTCGTGGTTGGTTTTTTCTTTTTAATAGACGTTATTTTGACAGTTGGAAAAGAGGACGCACTAGTTCGGAAAAGGTAAAGAAAAAGCTCGAGTATGTAATAGCCCACATCCCGATCGCTATACGCCCTTGCAATACGCCACTTTTTGAGCAACTGTATTAAAAACATATTTTATACTCTTTTGCGAATCACCTACAGTATAAATTTTAATTGCTATTCTGTTAGAATTTTTCTTGGGCAGTAACTTTTTAAACATATAAATTTCAGGTGTCCTAGGAACGAGCGTGCAAGATAAGACCTATGAATGTTAATGAAGCGAGTGACGTGCCGGAGGACCGCGTCATGTGACGCTCCTTACATCCGCACGACCTCCGTCTACCCCGCAAGGTCTGGAGGCATGCAAGTATGCGGTACACCTGATGTAAAGTGGTTACAGTAGCCTATGAACAACAATACGGAAAGCATCGTTCGCGTGTTACCATCTCTGCTGCTAACACAACTTCCCCCTTAGCTTACTGGTAAACTCACTCACTTGCAAAATGCAACAACGCTCCAGGGAGTTGTTATTTAGCTGTGGCTTTCTGAGGTGAAAGTACTTCATCAGTCGGGCTGCTTTGATGCACCGTGCCTCTTTTAATTTAATATAAGATTATTATAAGATGCTGCACTCCGCGATTTCTTTCGCGCGTATGGCGCTATCCCGTTGGATCTGTTTTCTTACTTTCTTCCATTTTCCTCGGCATCTGAATGTCGTAACGTGATGTTGAGTAGCCTATAACCTTCCTGAAGAGTTTGGCTATCAAATACAAAAATATTTTTTTCAATTCCGACTGGCACTTCCAGAGTTTAGCGCGTCCAAACAAATAACCGCTATATAGATAGACACAAAGAGATAAAAACACTCTAAAATATTCTCTAAAAATCACCACAAAACAGTACCTTCACAATAAAGAAAACAAACGGGTTTTCCTACAATAAGAAACGACGTGAAAGGTACGGAATGAAAAGAGCTGTCCGAGCGGCCTGGTTTTGTTTTTAGCTCGCCGATAGGTGTTTATTTTCCGTTAGAACTAAAAGATTAGAATTTTGTAAAGGAATACAGTATCCATAAATTATTTTGACGAGCTCGGTGGCTCAGTCGTGAATGACTTTGACACCAACGCTCGTGGGTTCGATTCCCACACTGGACAAACATTTGTGTGCATGAACATGTCTGTTTGTCTTGGTCTGGATGTTTTAAGAGAGGTAGGGCGCATAAAAGCAGCGAGTCTGGGGAAGTGCCAAATAACAACTCTTAGAGGATTGTTGTGTTCCTGCGTGTGAGTGAGGTCACCAGTAAGCTCCCAAGGAGTTTCTGTGTAAGCAGCAGAGGAGGCATCGCGCGAGGGATAATTAATATATCGCAAGCGTTAATAGGCTAGAGTACCCGCTACACATCAGGTGGGCCGTATACTTGTGTGCCTCCCGACGTGGTATAAAATTTTTTTTTATTCAAAATATATAATTTTAAACTTTCACGTTTGTTTACACTATTATTGTTGGTACGGGACGCGCTGCGATTTATTTTTATATGAAATAAAAATCCGTTGTGTGCTTCCGGACCCGATTAGTTCGTGCGAACTACTGCCGGCCGGCACCCACCCACTACCGTTAGTAGATGCATGCCGCCGCTGCCATGGCTGCTGCGGTCGTCTCTGCCTCGGCTGCTGCGGTCGTCTCTGCCTCGGCTGCTGCGGTCGTCTCTGCGAGTGTTCGCCATCTAAAATGTGAACCGCATGCACACGCCACCGTCGCTGCCCTGGCTGCTCCGGTCGTCTCCGCGACACGTGTTTCGCCTCTCCACGAGGCATCCCCAGCCTCTGTAGATGTTAGTCGCCTAGTGACGCCTTAATGTATTAACTGTTTTTACATTTCCCCGATATTTCGGCGACATTGCAGACACCATGGTCACGGGATGACTGCAATGACTACGACGAACGAATACTACCTATTTATAATGTTGAATTTCAGTCATGTAGCAGTGATAATGGATAAATAACCAGCCCATTAGCTGAGTTTGAATCCCGCGGGCCACTAAGTTCGTGTTGTCGGATTTTGTGTACATACGAGTATTTGTAATTATCGCTCGCTGAGCGGTGAAGTAAAACATCGTGAGGAAATCCAAACATAAAAAGAAATCATTGATATATTAGTAGAAACACAAACAAGTATTATTATATTTTCAGATATTAACAAAATATATACTTAACTAAAATGAAATAAATACACAATAAAACTAAAACTAAATTAGGTACATCTAAAAGTTAATAAAAATGGTCAAATATAAAAAAAACCATTTGGTAAAAATAATTTCCATCGTCAAATACAATGTACAAAACAAAAAGAAACAAACATTCCGTTGCGTAATATTACTGAGTGAAACATCAATCCCTCAACGTAGGTAATATCAAATGTGAATTAAATTTCTTAGATAACGTATTTCAATACTCGGATATATTTTTTTAATTTCACGCGTATACAAAATATTAATTGGATATTATAATAAAACGAGTTGCGAATATTTATTAAAACTTGCGTCTCGTGCGATTCACGATAAATGTCATAAAACGTTACACATTATAATTAAATTGTTTCATTTAATTATAGTAATGTTTTTAATGTGCGGCTTTGTTTTATTACCTTCTGAATACTATGCAACAGCCTTGGTAGGCACTGTGTCGAATCGACGGGAAATGAGTTAGATTTATGTCTTTTTTTTTTATAGGACGTTGGGAGTCATACTCCACAGAACCACCTGATGTAAAATGATTACCGTAGTGTAAACTCCTTATAAGATTACTGGTGACCTCACTCACGCGCAGGAACACTACAAGCTTCCAGGTAGTTGTTATTTGGCCGCGTTTTTTTTTGTGAGGAAATTAGTGTGTGGGAATTGAAACCATGAGTGTTGGTGTCAAAGTAGCGATACTAACGACTGTGCCACCAGGGTCGTCAGTAGCTATATATGAAGTCGTATAAAGTATATGTTGCGTAATTCTATTATTTTCTATAAATTCACGCCAAATCCCTCGCGGGGTAGGCAAATTAACAATACAGAAATTTTTCGGTCGGTACTTTTTTTTTAATGTTGCCTGTCAAAATGTTCCCATCACGCCTGATGGAAAGCGTCAATGAGAACCAGATGTGAGAACAGCCATCACAGCGATTAACGCTGTGCCGGCTGTCCCCCCCTTGATGGCCCGCTAAGGGGCATCTTCACACCTCATCTACACATGCGCCGCCGGAAGCGAATTCCATATTTTGACACATTTGACTGTCGTCCAATTTCTTTGTTAGTTTATTTATTACAAACGATTTTTGCAATGTAATTTACACAACGTGTGTTAATAATCGATTATCCGAGCCCTCGTAATCGCAGCGAATGGTTAGGTCATAGCTTACTCACAAAATAGCCTCAAACAAAGGCAGGATTGACCGGCAAATGATGAATCACCAGTAGAAATGTAATTAACATTATCTTTACGAGCCTCATGGAGAACTATTGTTACTTCGAAAAATATTTTAAAGCGTGCTCTACTAACGCCATGCCCCCTACCATTTGAAAACACGACGTGTCATTTCAAGGAAATAAATACTTAAATAAAAATAAATAAACACATAACCTAGATTAGATACGTTTCCTAACATACAATTTACCAATTGAAGGCGTCAGTAGATATATTATTATATTCGATTGAATACATTATTATTTAGAAGTACAACAAATGGTTACTGTAATGAATAAGGCCTTTAAAAGGAATGATATTAAAGTAAATGTAGTGAATACAGAAGCAATGGTGATTGAAGGGAATTAAATTGTTATAGTGTCAGATATTAATCGGAGATGAAAAAATGGAACCAGTCAATGAATTAGTTTATCTAACTTCTATATTTACAAGAGACGGAAAATTTGAGAGTGATATTGATATAGTGAAAGCAGAAAACCGTGTCAATGGTGCGTTGTACTCGGTGGTAACCAGCGATAACATATCGAGCAAAGCTCGCCTTGCTATCATTCAGGGTGTATTAACGCCGACATTGACGTACGGCAGCGAAACATGGGGATGGCAGAAGAACCATGAAAGTAGAGTGAACGACGTAGAAATGAGAGCGCTGAGGAGTATGTGTGGAGTGAGAATGGTCGATAGAGTAAAAAGTATCACGATACGAGAGCTATGTGGAATGAAAGATGATGTAGTGACTAAAATTGAAAAGTGTATTGGTCATTTAAAAAGAATGAATGACAAAAGAGTTAAGAAAGTAGTGTATCGAGCAAGAGTGAATGGAGATATAGGCAGCGGCCGCCCTAGACGCACACATATCGAATTGGTGATGTGTTGATTAAGGCCGAAATCAAAAGCACCCAAAGCTGAGAAGCATGCATGAGGTTGATGAGTGTGGAAAAAGCGAGAGAGGTATGCCTGGTTTACCTGGCGTTCTATAGTCGTTCCTACTCTAGTGGGAGAAAGGCGTGATGATATGTAGAGCCAGCGGTAGTTGAGTGGCCATACCCATAAAGCTGGTGTGCTTTATTCCCTCATAAGACGAGATTTGTGTGCATAGACACCTCTGCTTGGTCTTGGTATTAGTATTTTAAGATAGAAAAGAGATAGAAAGCCACAGTCAAACAACAACTTTTGACGAGCTCGGTGGCGCAGTGGTGACACGCGTTGTTACACTACTTTGACTCCAACACTCGTGGGTTCGATTCCCACACACTACAAACATTTGTGTGCATGAACATGTCTGTTTGTCTTGGCCTGGGTATTTTCTATGTATGATAAGTGTGTATTTACAAAAAAAAAATGTATTTACGTATGTTTATCAGTTGTCTAGTACCCATAACACAAGCTTCGCTTACTTTGGGGCTAGATGGCGCTGTGTAATTTGTCCGACAATATTTATTATTATTTATTAACTGCCTGGAGAATCATAGTGTTCCCGGCAGTGAGTGAAGTTATCAGTATGCTCCTAAGGAGTAGCTGTATTATCAGGAGGGAAGGCAACGCCCGAGCGATTCTTCTTGTTTCATAGGCTACAGTGAACACCTCACATCAGTTGGTATGCTTGCATGCCGCCCGGAGCCGTAAAAAAAAATTGAACCTTGTAATATTACCCTTATTAGTTCGTTCCTAACACACATCACCTGTCAGGTAAAGTTAAAATCTCGCGCGATGAACAGAATAGCAATATATTGTATTAGAATAAGCGAAAACAAAAAAGTCGGCGGATACGGCATGAATGAATGATTGAACGGGCGAATCCGAAATTTAAATTGAACGAAGTGTCACTCGCGGTCGACGAACCTGTCAGCTTGATCGGCAGTGTGAAATGTCATGCGTGCTGTTTATATAATGTGAGCATATCGCGGGCAAGGACTGAAAATCGCAACGCGTTTCCCTAATCCGACGTACCGCAAGTGAATATATGAATCGATATACCAAAAATATATTCGCAAACATAGGTTCGTGAGCCCTTTGTGGAACCTTGTTGCATTAAAAGGTCAGATTGTGTTTTTAATGTCAACATATTGTCTGTTTGGTTAACCAATTTCAAAAAGAGGCAGGTTCTCAATTCCATTGTATATTTATTCTGTCTTATGCGATACTATCATCAATTGAGAACCGATTTAGTTTATTTTTGTTTTTTGGGACATTCCTAGCTTCTAGGTTAGGTTCAATAAAAGTTGGTATTATAAACTTAATATTAGGCTAATACTGTCTGATGGTAAGCCGCATCGGAACAACGATGCTTGCAATGTACCCGCCTTATTATTTGCGTGTGAAAGGGGGTAACCCCTATAGATGAGCAAACGAGATTGGAGTAAAAGAATTGTACCGCGTAGTTAATTGAATAAGTAGCAATTCCACTTACTACTTCCAACTTACAAAATACCGCGGCCAAATGATAATTCTCTAGAACGTTTTAGTGTTCTGCAATAGGTTAGCTCGCCAGCAAGCTATGGGTTTGCCACTACAGCGTGGATGACAACGATGTACAATACTCCTTGAGTTGCAAACGCTAACGGTCAACGGTAACCATTTCATATGAAGCAGATCGAATGTTTATTTTCTACCGTAAGTAGTGTAAACAACCGATAAAATCCGAATTGGATCTCTTAATGTTAATACAAGAGTGCTTGTTTCTGTATTAGTTCTTACACTGCGACACGTAGGAGAATAGATGTGCTTCTTAACTTTTGTGACCAATCAATAGGTATATAATAAACTAATGAATGAATCAGCATTTTTTGTATTTTGTTCTTTTTTAATACCATATATCAAGACATATACAAATATTACATTCAGGTACGAAACGCCAATAAAATCATTCAAGTCGTTACATGGAGGCAAATTTTCACAAGTGTGACGCTACTTTCTTTGGCAAAGTTGTTAAATTTTCTTGAACCCAAGATTTGTGTCTAAGCACTCATTAGCATCAGAAGTATCATAATCATCATAACCTACACAACACAAAAACAAACAATGACCGACTTAGGTGGACAGACTTTTTAATAGGGCTGATCAACATTAATAAAAGAATCGCGGTTTAGCGTACACGCTGTTATAGATTTGTACGCGATGATGGCATTGATGGTTGACATGAGTCGACATGAAGAAATGTTACACATATTCTAAGCATAGTTCGCATTTAAATCTGTAGAACCTGGCACTTCACTGGCAGTCACTGTTGTGTTATATTTTTGCCATAGAATAAAAATAGCTATTCCAGTATGGCCATGGAATTTACATAAATATTTCCTTTAGTATCATATTTTTGAGTAACATAGGCATTTCGTACATTTTCATAGTGTCCTTATAGAGTCACTCGATTAAAGCTCCTGACATATCTGGCCATATCTATGTTACGATTTCAGCACTGGACTCATCATGAAAGAAATAACTAATGACACGATTTTGCGTAGTAAATAATCACCGCTACGGATCGGGGGCATAGGTAGTAATCGGGGGGTAAAGTCGAATGCACAGCTTTTACTGGCTAGTTCACGAATCAACATGACATCGCTTATCAGCTTATTGGTTAATCCTCCCATTGGTCACCAAACTCGAATCCCTGAGATATTTAATGGCTTTATCGGCCAATTCACGGATCAAAATTGCGTCGCCTATCAGCTTATTGGTTAAAATGTCTTCCCATTGGTCAGTAGTCTCAAGTCGCTAAAACACAACGTTTTAGTGAATGAGGGGGTTTGTTCAAGAGTTGTCAAAGGTTTTATTGGTGTGTGGTGTTCGCTTCCTTAGATTTAGCCGCTCTGCTGCCATTATCACGAGCGGCCACAAGAATCGGCGTGTACACATGAACTCTTAATTCATCTGAACTAGCACATTTTTATCTTTGTTTTTTTAAATTAAAAGAGATAGGTGGTTGTGTGTGCACGGGCAATTAAAACAGCTGAATAGCCGTGTTTGCCGCGGGCAAACGTCGGTGATAGCGTATCTGGTATGTTGTAATGCATGTCTTTACGCCGAAACTAATCTTTTCTTATTCGGTACACAATAAAAAATTATTAATGCGACGCGGCGCGTGTGATATATGTTTCGTTGTTTTTTTTAAATTGATAATACCTACTCACGTTGAGTTGATTTTTAAATTATTTAAGGGGAAGTTTTTGTAAGGGTTTCCCAAGTATGTAGCGATGAATATGTTTCTGCGATTATTACTAGGTATATATTCTCCAAAGCATCAGTAGCCGGTAATAATTTCCCATTTTTAATATTAAATTTGGAATAAATCAACGAATAGGTGTGTGGCGCTAAGTCCTCCCTGCCTGCTTTACAAGGGGTATTACGTGAAGATATAGATAGATAAATGGAAGGGAACTGTCAATGACAGCCGATTCTAATAGGATGTAAAACAAGTATAGGTAAGTTTTAATGTGGTTTTTAAAATCCAAAATATATGATTCAAAGATAAACTACTAAAAGACAGTATAATATTTACAAAAAAGCTAAACTACTTGGAATCAATAAAGAAGAATCAACAGGTACTTTCTCAGTCGGATTGCTTGGATAGTCCCGGCTACCTTTCTTTCCGCGGTCACCCTGCTTATATTAGTTATGATGGTGCACCACGTGTAGATGAAGTTAGCTTCGATCTCAAAATTGATACCTCACACACCTCGCTCGCTTCTTTAACATTAATAGCTCATTTCATGATTACACCTGATAATACACCATCTATTTGGTCATGGTTAGCGAGTGAGGTATGTAAAGATCGAGTCACGTCGCGCGCGATAGTCTCTGCCTACCCCGCAGAGGATTTAGCGTGAAGTTATAGATAGATATTTGGTCATGATAGGTGAGTCTAGGCCTTCTTCGACTCCTACATTCCTCTATTTTCGCGTTGCGTATCCGTTTTGGTCATTCTTTCCTCTTGCATAATTTCTACGTGTCCGAACCAACGAAGGATACATTTTCTTATCTTAACACTGATAATCTCTTTCAGACCAGCTCTTTTTACATTGTTTTTTTATACAATGCCGGGAAGCATACGTCCCACCTGATATAAAGAAGTTACCGTGGCCTATGAACGCTTGCAATACAAGAAGTTTCGCTGCTGCTAATACAGCAACTCTTGAGGAGCTTACTGGTTGGTAACCTCACTCACTCGCAGGAACACAACAATTATCCAGTGAGCTGTTAATTAGCTGCGATTTTCTGTGAGGTGGAGATACTTCCCCAACCTGTTTTCATGTGTCCTACCTCTCTTAAATGCACTTTCACATATAATTAGCTACTGCAAATATTAAATACACTTGCATTTTGTCCATTTACAATACTGCATAGGGTTGTCTCTTGTGACATTTTCTAATACCTAACTATTATTTTACTTTTGCATCCAAATATGAAAAGAAATGCTAATAGTATGCTGTTACGGTGGCCTATGGACATATTGCACCAGGTTCGTTATTCGTATGATATACATATATGTCCACGTACGAATAACGAACTTGGTGCAATATGTCTATATGGCCTTTTTGAAAAACTTCGATACGTTTTCGCTTGCAATAAACTCGGCGAAGAATTTTCCCCACAACGTAGGACTTTATCGATGAAAATTGAGGTTTGCGGAAGGAAGCCATCGTGGTTTCAATGTGTCAAAAAGATTTCCCTGTAGACCTGTACTGTCAAATGCATCTCTAGGTAGTTATTTATCGAACAATTTAATTCTACTAATCATTATTTTTATTATGATTTACCGATACTACGGTCGCAAACAAGCATACGGCGTGCCTGATGGTAAACAGTTTCCGTAGTCTACGGACACCAGGGGCCATTCATGTATTATCGACCCTGTTAAAACCTGTAATTAATCGCTAGCGAAAACCTCGGCAGGGAGTTTATTCCACAAGTTAAAAGTTTTGGTAGGAAACTTCCTTGGAACCGTATTAAATTCGTAGTTATACCCCTTGCATTGTAATCAAGTTCATTGTACATTGACATTGGGTAGTCGCGGCAGTTGCTGCTGTTTATCAGCCAGCGCAGCCAGCGGCGGGGATGTGCGGTTGTCCTTGTATAAGTCCTGCAAACACAACACATTACACAACTGGTAGAACACGCAGAAATATTTTTTTGAGCCTAAACCTAGATAACTTGCCAGAGGAGCATTTAGGTCCTGACGAGGATGATAGGTCATAGCGATATTTACAAGCATACGGCCTACTAGAGCAGCGACAGCCTGGTACATAAAGATGCAGGCTATTAAGTGACGACTCGCTGGTTCGAATCCTGTTGCGAACATGTATATGTATATATTCGTATTTACGGATTTATATGCACATTTATATGTAAGTAGCTGCTGCCCGCGGCTCCGCCCGCGTGGAGTCAAATAACGTAGCCTGTGTGTTAATCCAGATCATAATCTATCTAGGTGCCAATTTTCATTCAAATCCGTTCAGCCGTTTAAGCGTGAAACAGCAACAAATATCCATCCATACATACAAACTTTCACATTTATAATATTAGTAGGATTATCATTTGCTCATTTGACGAAAATCATCGTGAAAAAACCCAATTGGCCAAGGAAATATATTTCGATGAGACGTGTTACCTTTTTTTCTACGCAACATCACGGGAATTTATGTGGGACTCTATACCCTCGAGGTAGGTAAAAATAAAAAAAAATACAATAAAAAAAAACATCAAAATTGGTCCACAATTGGCAAAGATATCGCGTAAGATATATACAAGATAGATACAAGCTGACCAGCTCGGTGGGTCAGTCGTGAATGACGCGACTTTGACACCGATGCTCGTGGGTTCGATTCCCACACATGGCAAACATTTGTGTTTGTTTTTGAACATGTCTGTTTGTTTTGGTCTGGATGTTTTAAGAGAGGTAGGGCGCATTAAAGCAGCCCGTCTAGGGAAGTACCTCCACCTCACAGAAAACCGCAACCAAATAACAATTCTGCGTGCGAGTGAGGTCATCAGTAAGCTCCCAAGCATTTGCTGTGTAAGCAGCAGAGGAGGCATCGCTCGAGTGATAGTTAATGTATTACAAGTGTTGATAGACTACGGTACCCGCTTTACATCAGGTGGGCCGTGTGCTTGTATGCCTCCCGATGTAGTATAAAAAAAAAATCAGTCGAATTGAGCTGTTCCTTTTTTGACGTCGGTTAAAAGCTATCTATATTGTAATCCTTATCATTGATTCCCTTATTCGTCGACAAAAGACCTTAGACATTTCTTATTAAAACGAATTTTTCTTTGAGCTTAAATTTTTAAATAAAACAGTTCAAAGAGACTTTAAATTATGAACTGAAGGTGGTGAGTAGGGGGGTGTTTAAAGGGTGACTTCACACTTGCGTTCTCCCAGAGAAGGTATCCTATATCAATCACATCTCAATGGAGACTGAATTAACTTATCAGTGTGGACCTATACCTGAGGAAACGGTGTGTTAGGAAGACGCGAGTACTTTTTGTATTTATTGCAAGCGAACATAGGCTAAAACAACCGATTTATATCGATTACATAGCCCGGTTTGAGTGAATAATTGTTACGTTAACAACTCAGCGGATTTCCCTACATGACAAACATTTGTAGGCATAATAACCTTTGTTTTATTCTGGGTATTTTCTGTTGGTTAGTTTGTTACTAAAAATGTAATTATTCCAGAAATATTTGTTCACGTAGCTAGCTCGCGGCTCTAACGTGTGAATTTCGGCTTTATCAGGTTTCCATAAGAACCCTAAATATTTTCCGGATTAAAATGAGCGTATATGTTAACCCAGAAGATGCCTTATTTGTGTTCTAAACTTTATCCAATTCCCTTCAGTCATTTACCCCTGAAAGAGTGACATGTAGCTATCCTCATAAACTATAACCTTTATAATTACAGTAGGAATTCTTTACTTGTGTGTTTGTATATCTTCACGCCAAGCAGAGAGAACCGAGCGCCATAAGACGCGGTCCTTGCATACTTCACTCGCTTCTCTGACATTCATAGCTATTTTCATACACGTTCGCCGGTTCCTGGGGCTCCTGACATCACCTGATAAAACACGACCAATTTGGTCATGGTAGGTTAGTCTCGGCCTTCCTCGGCTCCTACATCCTTCCACTTTTGCATTGTATATCTATTTCGTCATTCTTTCGTCCCGCATTCTTTCTACATGTCCGAACCAGCGGAGCATGCCCTCCTTACTTCATGAATTCTTTACTTCATATTCTATTATAATATATTTTAATAGAAGTAGGGCGCATCAAAGTACTCCTACTGGGAAAGTACGGTAAGTAAGTAAGTAAGTACCTTCATTTTCTGGAAACAGCAGACAAATCACAACTCCATGTAGAGACGTGGTGTTCCCGCAGGGGTAATTTATTTAAGGTTAACTGATAATGCGCGAGCGATACTTCCTGAATTGCAAACGTTTACTGTTTACGGAAACCAGTTTACAATTGTTGGGCTGAAGACTTTACAATCGTTTATTTCTATCTATCTACATCTTCTCGCCAAGTCCCTTGCGGGATAGGCAGAGAGAATCGACCGCCACATAACTCGGTCCTTTCACACCTTACTCGTTTCTTTAACATCCATAGATCTTCTCATGCACGATTGCACGAGCTGTGGTGGTGCCAGGAGTCCTAGAAACCATTTATTTGTATCCAAATAAATCTTCTTATCGTTATTCCGTTTACTAATCCACTAGGATTGGCGGGGTCCGCTACCTAAGCCTAAGGATTAGGCGAAGGTACTGATTAATACATGAAGCGGCTGCGGAGGCAAAATCGGACCTTTCTTTTAAATCAGGTCACATGTCTTTCGAAATATAATTTCTTTAACAGTTTTCGTTCACCGCCGAGCAAGTAACAATCTATATAGATAAATAAAATTGGAGTGTCTGTTTGTAATATTAAAAAAAAACGATTTTCACTAAATGCATACGGATGTATACACGGTACATGTACCAAAATGAATGTTTTTACAATTTTTGTGTGTCTGTTTGTTCTGGCTAATCTCTGAAACGGCTGGACCGATTTTGACAGGACTATCACTGGCAGATAGCTGATGTAATAAGGAGTAACTTGGGCTACTTTTATTTTAGAAATTTTATTTATTTTTATTAATATAAATAAATAATAAAAATTAACTATTCCGCGCAGACGAAGTTCATAATACTACTACTATTTTACTGTTCGCTATTTTGCTCTGCTTATTAATAAGTTATCGTAAACTCTGGGAACTGAACAATAACTTTTTTGTTAAATTCCACGCGGGCGAAGTCGGGCACAGCTAGTTATAAATATAAATAAATATAAATATTGCCAGACAAATTACACAGCGCCACCTAGCCCCAAAGTAAGCGAAGCTTGTGGTATGGGTGCTAGACAACTGATAAACGTGCGTAAATACATATTTTTTTTGTAAATACATACTTATCATACATAGAAAATACCCAGACCAATACAAACAGACATGTTCATGCACACAAATATTTGTACTGTGTGGGAATCGAACCCACGAGCGTTAGTATCAAAGTAGCGTAACAGCGCGTTCCACCACTGAGCCACCGAGCTCATCACTCATAAATATGTAAATAAATCCGAAAATCCGAAATTAGTGATTTATGCCAGGATGTGAACCGGGGACCAGTTGGTCAATTACCGCTGGGCTAGCACTGCTCTAAGGCCCCTACGAAGTCCTAGAAACTATTTATTTAAAGTCCTAAAGTATCTTATTCCCGCGCTTTTGACGAGTGACATTGTTGTTTTACAAGAAATTTTTACAATTCAGTATAAAATTAGTTTTGTGTGACAATTTTGATAGTATTTTGTAACATAAGTGCTAGTGAAATTATACAGTAATGAAAAAACTCAAATATAACACGTGTATGTACTTTTTGGAAGACGTGAATAAGTTCATCAAGAAAACCTTGTAAAAATCACTATCGTTTTACGGGTGGTATTTAAATTGGGTTGATTGGGTCTAGGTACCCATTTCAAGTATTTTTTCAGCACAGTCCCTGAAGTTGGAACATAGAAATAAGATTTTCAAATGGTCCTATACTGAAGACTTTGATACTGGCATAAAGTAGCAACACTATTGCCATATATATATTTAAAAAAAAAAAGTCCTAAAGTACCAAGACCGATCACACCCCTAGGACATATTGAAATTATTATTTGTGCCATATTCTGGAACAATTGCTGGTAACACGAACAATTCACGAGTAATTTCATTGAAATTGCCGACGACTTGCAATTATCAAAGTATAGTGACAATTCAAGTTTCACTGGGTTATCTATGGAGTAATATCCGAGTGGGGTGGGTGGGGGTGGGCCAAAGGTCGCAGGGTTCGGTGACTCGGACGTTTGCACTGTTTACACTGTCTACTATATTGTAATGGTTCCGGGGAACATTTCTTATTTT
The DNA here is from genome assembly GCA_947507595.1 of Pyralis farinalis. Lineage (NCBI taxonomy): Eukaryota > Metazoa > Arthropoda > Insecta > Lepidoptera > Pyralidae > Pyralis > Pyralis farinalis. The sequence goes on from OX382265.1 coordinate 35,919,013, forward strand.
ATTATTTATTTATTACGGGCGTTTTGGGGTGTAAAATATGAAGCCAAAGCCAACTAGCTATACAGCAAGATAACAAGCGAGAAATTAAAGTGCGCTGCAAGTACAAATGTACAACGCAGTAATATTCGGTAAGCGGATTAGGGATGTATTACCTCCACCTCTCAGACACTACGCAAACGTAGACCCTTACGACACTCATCGGGTTGCAAGATCTTGTGTTTGCGGTAGATAACCGATTCACATTTTTTTTATACAACCGTCAAGAAGCATAGGGATATGCTCCACCTGATATGAAGAGGTTATCACAGCTTACAGGAAGTATCGCTCGCGCGGTGACATTCCTGCTACTAACGCAGCAGCTGCTTAAGAGTTTAATGGTTACCCAACTCACTCGCATGAACACATTTTGACGAACTCCGTGGCGCCGCGGTTAATGACGCGACATTGACGCCAACGCCCGTGGGTTCGATTCCCACACAAGACTAACATTTGTGTGCTTGAACACGTCTGTTTGTATTGGTCTGGCAGTTTTTGAGAGAGGGAGGGCGCATCATAGCAGCCCGATTGGGGAAGTACCTCCACCTCATAGAAAACCGCTGCCAAATATCAACTTCCTAGAGGGTTGTTGTGTTCCTGCGTGTCAGTCGGTCACCAGTAAGCTCGGAGTTGCTGTGTTAGCAGCTGAGGAGGTATCGCGCGAGTGATACTTAATGTATTACACGCGTTCATAGGCTACGGTAACGCTTTATTTATCTATCTACAACTTCACGTCAAAGCCCTTGTGACCCCACAAGGCAGACAGAACCGTGCGCCACACGCTCTTTACACATCTCACTCGCTTCTTTAACATTCATACCTCTTCTAATGCACGCTCGCCGGTTTCTAAGGCTTCTGATCTGACCTCACTTTCTCATAACATGGTCATGTGGCGCTCGGTTCTCTCTGACCCCGCAAGCGATTTGGCGTGAAGTTATAGATAGATATAGAAAGATGTTTAAAAAAATTAAAACATGCCATTTTGTTATCATATAAATATCGTTTTATGAGCTTTTACAAGAGTAAATAGTGAGATATCAAATAATTTAATACTTTTAATTTTCTACAAACTAGAGGCTTTAAACACGAGTATATCATTAAATTATGTCAGGAGCCCCAGGAACCGGCGAGCGTGCATGAAAAGAGCTATGAATGTCACAGAAGCGAGTGAAGTATGTAAGGACCGCGTCTTATGGCGCTCGGTTCTCTCTGCCTACCCCGCAACGGACTTGGCTTGAAGATATTCATAGATATATCATAAAATTATAAAAATATTTCTGGCTAATTTTAAAAAGTGAAACAAATTTATATATATTTACCTTAGAGGTCTTAAAGTCTGTATGGGGTCCACGAGCCCTTTATTACCGCCGTTAAGTGCTCTTCCAACTGAGCTATCAGGATGATTTGTGACATCCAAAAATGTAATATAAACCATATTCGTAATCACTTGGAGGAGTACTCGACTGGCAGTCGAGAGATCATGGTTCCTACTTTCGGGGATAAACTGAATTTATCCATTTAAATTTATTTCTGGCCAGTGATAACCAATTATATGAAAATACTCGAATATATTAATTTCACAACTTGTTGTCTCTCCTAGATATAATTGGATCTTCTCGTAGCCACAATAAGATGTTGTTATAATCTGTTATCTGTCTATTGGATCTCGGTACGGGTTCTGTCATGTAACTTCTAAATTGTATCGTACTGAACACCCCTTTCAATTTACGATCATTGAAATACTTCCAACTGTTAGAGAGCTAATGCCATTATATGTACAAAGCCAAATAACAGATCATTTTATATTTTTTTCTAAATAAACAACCAATATTTTAAAATCGTGTCAGAATTTTTATAGTTTTTAAACGGAAAATTCTCCCCGGTGTAGGTGGGACAAACGACCCTTCGATTACCCGTCAAGTGCTCTTTCAACTGAGCTGAGGAAGGTTAGTGATGGAAAAAAGTCGTCACGCAATAACAGGTTAAATGATCTGTTGTCTGTTTAACGGAGCTGGATGCAATATACAGTCGTATAACTTCTAAATTGTATCGCAAGATCCCATTTAATTTATGTCTATTGATATATTTTGATGTTTAATGTCAATGTCAAAGTCAAAGTCAAAGTCAAAATCTTTTTATTCCGTAAAAATGGCTACATTTGTTTGGAATCGTCACAATTTTTTTCCCTACCGTGCAGTTCATGACTAGGTGAGCACTGATAAAAATACTGCCAAAAAACTCAGGCATCCCTCTTTTGGTATCCAAACAAATTTACATAATTTATTAATTACATTACAATTGGATCGACTCAATTCCAGGCATTTTTATCATTAATATAGTCAGATACTTTATAATATGCCCTGCTACACAATTTGGCTTTAATAGTAGTTTTAAATTTGTTTATTGACAATTCTCTTATATTGCTGGGAAGTTTGTTATAGAACCGTATACATTGCCCCATAAAAGAATTACTTATTTTGTGGAGACGGCTTGCATGTAACACAAGATTATGCTTATATCTAGTATTTATATTATGAGTATCACTCTTTTTACAAAATGAGTCTATGTTTTTATGGACATACAAAAGATTTTCATATATATATTGCGATGCGACTGTTAAAATATTTATTTCTTTGAATTTTTCTTTAAGGCTCTCCCGGGGACCAAGTTTGTAGATAGCTCTTATGGCTCTCTTTTGCAATAAAAAGATGGTGTTAATGTCCGCGGAGTTACCCCAAAGAAGAATTCCATATGACATAATACTATGAAAGTAGCTGAAATAAACTATTCTAGCCGTATCAACATCAGTGAGCCGTCTAATAGTTTTCACTGCATAGGCTGCAGAACTTAGTTTTCCTGATAATTTTTCAATTTGTGGGCCCCATTGTAGTTTGGAGTCAATTGTTATACCCAAGAACACAGTTGTCTCCACAGGGGCTAAAGTAGTTCCATTAACATTGACATTGGTAGTCACCTGTCTTACATTAGGTGTTGAGAACTTAATTACTTTTGTCTTTTTATCATTTAAAAGCAGATTATTAACATTAAACCAATGCATAACTTTAGAGAGAGCATTGTTAACTTCGTCATAATTATCTAACTGTCTATTAATTTTGAATGTCAAAGAGGTATCATCCGCAAACAATACAATCTCATGTTTATCCTTTACATAATAAGGTAAGTCATTTATATATACTAAAAATAAGAATGGACCTAGAATTGACCCCTGTGGGACTCCCATAACTACAGGGGACCCCGAAGATCTCTTACCATTAACATCGACCTTCTGTATCCTATTGCCCAGATAAGAAGACAGAAGTTCGAGAGCCTTGTATTATAGCAAATACATACAGAAATGAGCTTCAAACTTTTATCGTCCATACGTACGTATCGTACAATTGGAAATTAGTACCTAATAATTTATATGAAATGGATCTGGTGAAAGAGAGGTAAGGCGGATCAAAGAAGCCCCTTCAGAGGTTAATGTAACCAATTTACATCAGGATGCTTATTAACATTCCTGCGTTGTTTAAAGATATATATATATATATATATATATATATATATATATATATATATATATATATATATATGGATACTTTAATGACCTATGATCACAAAAATATATAATTCTCGGATATAATTGTAAATCTGAGCAACAAACATATATTTGAGTATAGTCGTGCATCGGTATGCTCGAACATGGAAATCTTCCTTTTCCATCTAGCGCTATCACGTCCCCTAATTCGTTAGGATTAGAGTGGTTCGTTACCTAAGCCTAAGGATTTGACGAGGATACTGATCTTGACATGAAGCGACTGCCTTCAGACTTCCACAATTCGAAGCGAAAACCTTTAAATTACACATCTTTCGAAATATAATTTCCTCGAGTTGGGATTTCCTCACGAAGTTTCCACCGCTGAGCAAATGGTATCTACTAATATGTACTTAAAGCCGAAAACGACGAATTGAGTGGTGGTAAGTGCGCACAATATTCGAACCAAAATCAGTTAGTCAATAGATGAGTTCATTATCCACTAGGCTATCACTGTTCATTGCGACGACCTGGAAGTATTTTGTCGAAAATTACTCACTGTTACCCCATCATAATACCGACGTCATTTCGAGACTCACTGTGTAAATCACAGGTACGTATTAGTTCACCGACCGTCCAAAATTACATAGTGAAATCGAGGAGGCATAGGTACCTAGGTAGACAAAAATAACATTGGTGTGTTTTTGCATAACACCGCCGCTCATATTGTTGACCTATTCAATTGATAAAACTAATAAACTATTCTTGAATGATCAAATAGTGTGAAATGAATAACAGTTCTACGTACTATGTCTCGTCACTGAAAGATTCCGCTGTCTGTTTTTATTAGACTTCAAATATGAGGTCCTCTACTGTTTTTTTTAACAACGCTTGGAGGCAAGCGTACGGCCCACCTGATGTAAAGTGGTTACTGTAGGCCATGAACGCTTGTAATACAAGAAGTAACTCTGCCTACCCCTGATTAAATAGTAAGTTATAGATGGATAAATCGTAACTATTTAATTGGATTGCACCAATTTTAGTTATTTATGGATATTTCAACGCGACTTAAATATTCATTTACAGTAAAGCAAATTTAAAATTTACTACCCGGTATGTGCTTAAATATTAACAACACTCTACATCGCTTACTAGCATGTATCTAGTAAATTTGTACACGTGGTTAATGCTTATCGACCAAATAATAATGACCTTAGCTTTATGTTGGCCTCGTAGAATTTACAGTTCAAGTTGAGACCGCTGAAATTGTGCGTTATGTAGCTGTATAACTGTTATTCATAGACAACAGATGCATGATTTGAATGCATTTTAGTGTGTTTTGGCTTCTTTTCGCTTCAACAGACCGCAACCCAGAGAGAAAACCAGATTTTTCTTAGGTTAGGTCACAAGTCTTTCGAATTATAATTTCTTAGAAGTGAGTGTTTCCTGACATTGTTTTCTGTCACCGCCGCGCATATGATTATTACCAATACATATTTACATATATTCGAAAATACGAATTTGAACCGCGAAAAGTTGATCAATAAGCCGGTTCTTCATCCACTGGACTATCACACTGGACACTTTTAATATCATCGTATCAGCAAATACTAAGCAAAGAAAAAAATGATTTAAGTAAAAACCTAAAATAAACGAATTAGCTGAAATTATGCAATGTTGAAATGAAATTTACTCGCCGTCGTCCTTGGATTCAACGTAACGCAAACTCGCTGGTACAAGGTGCATCCTGCTGTGTAAACGTGGCTTTGGCAAAATAGAGGTGGGGCATAGTAATAATATTCGATCTTATGTTACAAGCGTTTTTACACGACTCAGTATAGACTAGTAAATTTCTAGTATTCCTTTATATGGCATATGACGGCCCTTTTTATTGTTGTTGGATCTTTTTGTGGCTCCTAATTTTTTTTTTATCGCCAATATGGTTATTATTTTTAAATCGTCAATTCATGTTACAATATATTTATGTCAGTATATATTAATGCTTGCGCTGAATAATTTTCATACATCTTTATCAGTTAGATATTCTTCAATAAGCCATCTTAGGATAATTATTTTTGTTTTTCACGTTTGAAGATACGTGATGTCACCGATCAGAAAGAGTAAACGTGCACTAGAAAACTCTTCAAAATATGTGACTAATCGCGACTCGGGGATAAAATACACGGTACCGTGTTCGCGTTCGCTTCGACAAACGCTGAAACATAAATTGTAGGCCGAGTTGCCGGAATTAGAGAAAAAACGGCAACACCCGCCTGCATTGTATGTTCGACGGCGATTTATTTACGCCTCCCCCAATATCGTAACTAGTTTCTATTTGTAATACAAACGAAAGGTTTTTTTATAATTTCCTTGCCTTTTAGATTTGGTATTCGTATGGTTTTTGTCAAAAAAATGCACCGCTTACGCACTGCGTCAGCGTATGTTCGACCTTCTACATAACTAGGTAAAATTTATTGTATATAGATGATGCAGTCATTTAAATAGGAGTAATAAAATATGGAAAAAGTAAGTAATTAACACTTTCATACGAGTGAAAAATTAATTAAATTCATGCGTGAAAAGTTTTTTTTTTTAATTTATTTTCGTCTTGCACGGAAAACGGAGAGTACCTTTCTAACTGACTTCAAAGGGTTTTTTATAATTCGAGTGTTTTTCTGTGTGTGTTACTCGAGATTTTCGTAAAATGTAAACTAATTTTAACGTATTTTTTGTTAGACAACTAGCTGACATCTCATTGGTTCTATATAAATTTGCCGAATTTGCTACTGACTACTTACTCACTAACACAATTTGTGAAGTTATAGTCACACAATTGTAAAAGTTAGAAAAATCTCTTTTCAGGAACACCGTTCCTATATGAATTCTATATGTATGTCTGTGCGTTTGTCTGTCGCTTTTTTTCGAATATTCGAATTTTGACTTCAGATTCAGATTCAGCATAAAAAGTAATATAGGAGTTCAGGAACACCGTTCCTACCTCTTAAGGAACAAAATAAAATGGCCAACATTTTCAAAAAAAATAATTTAATTGTTATATAATTGACGAGTCAGGTGTTCCTCTGGCAATGCAAGCTTGCGAATTCTCAACTGGTTTTTTATTGGATTACATAGTAATATAATTTGTAATTGCTTACCTGCGCCGCTATCATTTCTGACCTGAAGTTTAAATATTTATGTACTATATTGTATTGGCAATATTTACCACAGATAATTTATCTTATAATATAATCTTGTTAAGCTCATTTACTATGGCGCATCTCGGTAAAGTTTAATGTAAATATGGCCGATTGCGCAAGCGCAGTAGCCGAGACAAACATTAACATTGTGATACCACTGGCTTATATGTTAGTTATTTTATTATCTGCCTAGATATCTATTATGAACTATATTAGTATTGTCTATAGGATTAAATGTTCAAGAGATTTGTCCCTTGATCAAACGCAATGTAATTTTATGATAATCTCACTTCGAGTCATTTGGGTGTACCTAAGTGGTTATCATTTTTATGATGCACCCTGCCAGTACTTCTCCTAAACTTTGAACTTCGATGTTGCATTTCTTTGGTTCATCAACATAGTAATCTACGTTGCTGAACGTTATCGTTACCGTGGTTGAGTATTTTAAATGGTTTATAACATCCATTCCAACCAATTCCTTGACCAACCAAGGGACGCTAGATTGCTTTACTGGGCTGCGTTTAGCCCTCACCGCACACAAAAACCGCAGCCAAATAACAAATCCCTTAGAGGGTTGTTGTGTTCCTGCGTGCGAGTGAGGTCACCAGTAAGCTCCCAAGGAGTTGCTGTGTAAGCAACAGATGAGGCATCGCGCGAGTGATATTTAATATATCGCTAGCAATAATAGGCTACGGTACCCGCTTTACATCAGGCGGTCCGTATGCTTGTATGCCTCCCGACGTAGTAAATTAAAGCAAGAAATGTATTTGCTTGTATGAAAAAATCGGGATGGCCCTCTTTCAATGTCAGAAAGTATAGACTGGTGCACATTTTATTTCCGTCAAAAGAATTAGTTCAGCCTTTACAATCAAGTAGATAATAATTTCTAGTCTAATGAGCACAAAGTGTGACCCTTTTTCCGCGTAGAAAAGTGTAGATTACTGCAGATTTTATTCGCATTAAAAGGATTGCATCACGTCGAGTGCTCTTTAGCCTCTGCAATCGAGTAGACAATAAGTTCCTATGGCCTAATCAGAAGTAAGGGGAAACTTCCTATCCCATTTCACGGAAAAAAACTGCACACAAATTGCACAGTCCATCAATGTAATAGACCTTAACGCAATAGTAATACAGCCCTGCCCATGAACCGATATAGAAAGCATCGATCTGATTATTGGCGGCCATATACCATTTAGTGTAGCAATTATCGACTGTTAATAGTTAGCTTTCTCTGCAGCCCGCAGTTTGTAATGTTATACATGGTGCGAGCAGGTGAAGCGAAACTGTCTCTTGCCTACTAATCTATACATAATATAAAGCGTGATGATTTGAAATAATTTGCGCTTCAATTTTGTACAGTTACTCACATAGAGAAAGTTATGAGATTAAGAAAAAGTATATTGTTCATTTCAGACAGCCGTAATAACTGAGTAAGTGCGAGTGAGACCCGCACCCGAAGGATTTCGTAATGCCTTATAAAAAAAACCGCCAAGTGCGAGTCAGCCTCGCGCACCGATGGTTCCGCAAAAAATAATTTCGCATATTATTTTCGCAAAAAAAAAAATTGTGATGTAACTTCAAATTTACGGGTTTCCGATTGTTTCCTTTACTTGCTTCTTACAAAATGATTCTAGTTCAACCGGAAGTACCCTATAGGTTTTGATTCCCTTGCGAGTGTCAAAATGTTATGCGCATCACGAGGCATAACCAGCCGTATATTTTGATTTCGTTGACTTAGAACTTTGATTTTTTCACTGCTCGAAGAGATTGCACACCTGAGTATTTGATATTAATTTCAGCTTGATAGCTCCACTCGTCTCAGAGAAAAAGGGTCTTGACAGACGGACCGACAATGAAGTGATCCTACGAGGATTCCGTTTTTCCTTTCGAGGCACGGGACCCTAAAAACGCCAATTTAAAACTTTTCTTGTTTGGCGAAACCCCTTAATTTTTAATTTAATTTAATTTTTATTATTTGGTGTTTAGCGCTCTTAGTACCTAATACATCCGTCCATCCATATCAGAGTGAAGAGAGAAACACACTCGGTCCTTACAAGGCTCACTCGTTTCTTTAACATTCATTACTCTTCTCATGCATTCTCGCCGGTTTCCAAGGCCACATCAACTTCTGATAAAACACGATCAATTTGGCCATAGTAGGTAACTACATCCTTTACTTTCGCGTTGTACATCTGTTTTGCAATTTGTTATTTCTTTAGTAATACATAATCTATGAACATTGCTAGTATCTATTGCTGTTTAAAAAATCAACTCTGTGCTCTGATCGATGACAAACGAACAGACATGCGAATAGAATAAATAGGGTTCCGTTAATACCCTTTGGGTGCGGACTAGATTTATTGCAAGTTCGATGAACAATTATACAAGGCTCTACGTGGCATCCGGTTGCCATTTTCGCTGTAACACAGTCCTAAATTACATATTTTTATACGCAACTGTTATTTTTCAGTAATTCAATTAGACTAGAGTTGTAAACTGGACATAATTAAGTAGTTGATATTTTATCGTAACAGCACATTTACTAAGAACTGGACATCCAAGGGTTGAGCATTTATATAAACCATATAAGGATTGATTGACAAAGTCGATATCCGTCTAAGCGACGAGCGGTAGCGGATCTACTGAACGGAAATATCACATGTTGCAATTGTAGCTTTTATAAACACGGTGTATCTTATTTTGGCAAAAGTTTTGTTGTTTCGGTAGGTAGGTAGGCGAACACGTAATCCGAACACTACCTCATTAGCACGGTCAACGATTAGTGATACTTATGAAATATGTTTAAATAACAAAAATAACAGCAGCATAATCTAAAAAAGTCATACTTGTACTTCGTCTTACCAAAGATTTATTTTATTTTATTTAGGATAACAAACAATTGTACATATTACTTAATAACATTACACTAGTATTTGGATGGTAACACAGTCAGCACATTTTACTTCCAAAAACAGTTATGTTAGTCAGCTTATCCACTACACAAAGTATTACAAAAGTATTGAATTAAACAATTTTTAACGGAAGTATCGCGTATTTTATTTATTTTGTTGAACCTGACGTTTCGAACGCTTTGCAGCGTCCGTGGTCGCAGGAAGACGGACGCTGCAAAGCGTTCGAAACGTCAGGTTCAACAAAATAAATAAAATACGCGATACTTCCGTTAAAAATTGTTTAATTCAATGTGTAACAATCGCGAAAACCTAAGACAATACTATTACAAAAGTATTTCAGTAGGAACATTAGTGGCGGAATCACAAAGCAGGTTAAATCAAATTGTAGATACTATATTATGCAGGTATACATAAAATAACTTCCTGGGAATTAATCTAATTTTGGCTAAGTATCTGCTGTTGAATCAAAGCCAACTTGAATTGCACTCGATACACCCTACTAATTAGGAAATAAACAAACAACGTTCTGGCGAAAAAGAATTAGGGTGCACCGAAACAGCCTCACTGGTCAAGTACTACCTGTATTGAAGACCGCAGCTAAATGACAACTCCCTGTAGTGTTGTTTTGTTCCGGGGAGTGATTCAGTCTACCAGTAAACTCACGACGATCTGCTGTGTTAGCTGAAAGGGTGACAATGTCAGTTGTTCGTAATAAGTAAGAAATACTACGGAAGACTTTCACATCAGATGGGACGTTGTTGCTTACCTACTTTATTACACAACATTGTTAGCTTCCCAGTTATAAGCAATTTTTTTCTAGATAACTGGCAACCCTTCCCGGCTTCGCACGGGTAATTCGATCGCTACCAAACTTCACAGAATTAACCACTACGACAATCTGAATATTCTCTGAAAATTCCCTCAGAATCAGTCCAGCCATTTTGGAGTGCATAGAGGATAAACATACTTACATTTATTTTTATTTATCGAGGTGAAGTCACCACTGAACTTAATAGACGCTGCTTATAGGCTTATAAGCTTTCCGCTTATCGCTCCCTCCGCTCATCGAGGCACCAGATGCATCTTTAAAAGGTTTTTTCAATGTCGCAATTTGTAATTCCGCAACGCCATTACGCGCCCCATTCCGAACCTGTGTCCTGCAATTCCATTCAAGTGGCTTTATTAAATATCCACATATTATTTACTACATCGCATGTCATCGGATCAATCGACATTTTATATTAATATTATTCATACTGCAATATGATTTCGGCTCGCCGCCGACTGATCCCAACTGCGGATTAAATAACTTTAAGTAGAATTATAATTAAAAATATATCTTATGAATATTATTAACATTACAATGTCAGTTGGTACAAACATTTTAGGTTTTTTAACATCGCGATTTACATTAGTATTGGCAGGGTAGCTGACGTCATTTTGAGATGTTTCGTCGGCTCATTAAGAGGCTACTTATGTTCGAATCCTTAATGTCAGAGTCAAGGAAAACATACTGTTTTTGTTAAGACGAGTTACGTTCATATAGAAACTAGAATCGAACTTATGATTGGAAAACTTACTGTGTTTGTAGATCACTGGAGAATAATTCAGAGTAGTTAATAAATTTTAGCGTTATTTTGCGGCTATTTGTGGCTGATGCTAGTCACTTGTGCTAACCCGTGGCGGAAGCACACTTAGTAGATCATCATCAAGATCAAATTGCTTGTAGAATTCAGAATGTAATTACGCAGTTATTCTCCTGTCTTCTAACTCTTTCTGCGCCAATTCTTTGTGACGGGAAATATATAACAAAATACATTAGTCAACACATGCACATTAGTGCATACGACTAGAATTTATTTCATTTGGAATTTGGATGTCGCCTTTGGATTCATCTCTATAAGCATATATCGCCAGTATTAAATCAACGTAGAGAGATAAGAGTGTGGTAACTACCGCACTCAGGCCTTTTTGACTCTTTACCAACTATCACGAGCGATAAGGTTGCAAAGTTGTCATGTAACAAAATTTGATTAGATCATTTCTAGTGGGTAAATTTCTTTAACACCGGATTTACAGGGGGTATGCCAATTAAGCCAAAGCGAAATCACCACTGTTCTATATCAAAATTTGATATCAATTAATTCGATTCGCTTTATTTCGTACTCGAGTTTTGATTTCGATCTAAGATCTAGTAGTAAGTAATCGAATTCAGCTTAGCCTGCAGCATTATCTTTTTATTCTATTATCTATCTTACGCGAATGACCTGCTTCTTTGACATTTATCTCTTCATGCATGCTCCCTGGTCGGTGGGCTACTAACATTATGTTTCGATTAAACACGGCCAATCTGATCGTAATAGGCCAGTCTCAGCCCCTAGGCTCCTAGATCCTTGCACTTTCGCGTTTGACATCTGTTTCGTCATTCCCCTTGCTTTCTTTTGACAACTTCGAACCAACGTGTCCCTTGTATTCTTTAACATTGATTACACGTTTACAAGCAGAATTTTCGCAGCTACTTTAATGTACTCTCTGTCATATCCAGCTCTCGCTTCTATACGTTAGCGTTCAGATATCGAGCTGCGTCTACTTACTCACTGACTGAAGTTTTTGCTTCCAATAAGTTTCTATACATTATTAAATCTCCGTATGATACTGACATCTTAATGATTTGTATAAAATTAAAAAAAAACGATGCGCAGTTTAATTACGCAGTATATTTCTGGGATGCATTTATAAATATCGATAGCTTGAGCATGTAAAATGTCAATGATTATATAGTCGCATCATTCGGAATAAAGACTGGTTTTCAATGAGAGACACAAGCTGAAAAAGCAGCTTTAATTATATCTGGCAGTTTGCATTACTTTTGCTAAATGTATATTCCAAAGGTTGAGTTTTACTTTATGAACTATAACGGAGGAATGATCTATTTGATTATGGTCATTGTACTTTTTAATACTAAAATTCAATAAAATGAAAAGGAACAATGTTCTAATACGTAAACGCGAACTTACTGATAACATCTTAGCACGATATGATGTCGGTCGCCCCCTTAAGTTGTAAAAAATCGCCGCACCGGTCAACACATGTATGAGATTAGATCTACATTGACTCTGTCACGGTTGTCAGCGACCGGATTCGATAGTGGAGGGAAAAGCTAATATTAAATTACAGTTATTCATTGAGAAATGACATAGTTCATCAAAAGTGCTGGGCTTTCTTATGGTTGATGCAATATTCTTGTGTCATCATGGTCAGTATGATGCTAGTCAATGTAGGGTTGGCAGGCATTCATCGTCGAGATATGTAGTACATACGTATTTGTTATGTACTGGAGTGTACACATACAATGCGCAACAGTATGATTGTAAACGAATTTCGCAGTCAAATTATTTGATGCTGACACTTCGAGCCGATCGATCATGTCCCCATACCGAATTTGTATGGTGACGACCCTACCACTTTAACTCGAGCGCTGTTAATTATGTCAAAAAGGCCTAAGTACGTTTGTTAACCTATGCTGCTATTATTTGCCACTTCTAAAACTGAGATGACTGTATTCCATACAGGTCTTTTTTAATTAGGGAACATTGTCCTAAATTTCACGTTCTCTGTGGAAATGGCGCCAAAAATATTTTCAAATGAATGCTAGATTTTAGTAGAGACTTTATTAACAATCCACTATAATAGAACTTCAATTATTACTAATATATACCTAATAGATAATATGACAGGAATTCGTTATAGGTACAAAAAAGAATTTTAAATAAGTTTAAAGTCAATTTTAAAATAAATTAATCGTGTGAATTGTGAAAAAAATGACCATGTTTAATTCCGCCATTATATGTAATCGAATTTTAACCTCATTTTTTCCTATCCCTTAGAGATAAGACGGATGTTTGTAATACAGCATGACCAATTGACTTTAGATGCGCTTTTGTACCTAAGGTGATAATATTTGAAAGACTCAAATAGTTAGAAAATAAGAATGAATTATAACAAAAGAAAAATGCAATGCTTTATTCCTGGGAAAACGATTTTTATGATACAACGGTCATTTTTAATTTCGCTTCAAGTTGTCAAAGTGTTACCCGCTAATTGCAATGTAATGAAAATTTTGATTAGTTTTTTTTTATACAATGTCGGAAGGCATACGGCCCTCGTGGTGTAAAACGGTTACCGTAGCCTATGATAAGTAAAAGATAAAAATACTTTATTTGCCATTGCGCCCTCGCGGGCACTTAGACACGTTTTACATTTCTTGATATATATATATTTTTTATACAACATTCATATTCATTCATATAATCTTATGATGTATTTATTCAATACTCTTATGTCACTATTTTTCTTTTTTTTTAATATGTTAGCATTTCGGAAATGACCATTGGCGAAGAAGAAATGCCGAAAAAAACTTGCCAATATAGGTCTCTTTTAAAATTGTCAATTAGATATCAATCTATTAATTTGTGAAGCAAAAACTTTGTACCCCTTTTTACGAAAATTACGCGGATGGGGGAGTATGAAATTTGGCACAGTTAGTTTATATGGAGAAGAAGTGCAGAAAGCTAAAATTTTTATAATAATGCTTGGAAAATACATGTAATTAACAAAAAAGACACACTCACACTACCGTGGCTTTGACACACCAAAATATATACCTACTATTTTGTTTATGGTTGTCTGTGGTCAAACTGAGAAGAGATTAATATTATTTGTCTATGTCTTACTGAACATCAAAAATAATCATAATTGTGATAATATCATAGTTTGTCTAATATTAAATAAATAAATAGATATTTGTGCTTTATATATTAGTTATTCAAACGTTTTTGACGAGCTCGGTGGCTCAGTCGTGAATGACGCGACTTTGACACCACCGCTCGTAGGTTCGATTCCCACACAAGGCAAACATTTGTGTACATGAACATGTCTGTTCGTCTTGGTCTGGATGTTTTAAGAGAGGTAGGGCGCATCACTCGCGCGATGCCTCCTCTGCTGCTAACACAGCAACTCCTTAGGAGCTTACTGGTGACCTCAATCACACGCAGGAACAGAACAACCCTCTAGGAAGTTGTTATGCTGCGGTTTTCTGCGAGTTGGAGGTACTACCCCAGAAGGGCTGCTTTGCTGCGCTCTACTTAAAAAAAAAGGTCTAAAGGATATCCTGTTATATTAATCACGGAATTTGTATAAATATATTTGATGTTTCTCTGAAACGACTATAATGAGTTAGATCAAATTTTGTATTTGAATAAATTAAATGTTAGGTATAGTTGCTGATATATTAGTTTAGTTGATCTCTCGGTCTACCCAACCAAAGCATACCTAATCAGTCAAAGTCAAAATCTTTTTATTCCGTAAAAATGGCTACATTTGTTTGGAATCGTCACAATTTTTTTCCCTACCGTGCAGTTCATGACTAGGTGAGCACTGATAAAAATACTGCCAAAAAACTCAGGCATCCCTCTTTTGGTATCCAAACAAATTTACATTTTTTATTAATTACATTATAATTGGATCGACTCACTCCCAGGCATTTTTTTTATCATTAATATAGTCAGATACTTTATAATATGCCCTGCTATACAATTTGGCTTTAATAGTAGTTTTAAATTTGTTTATTGACAATTCTCTTATATTGCTGGGAAGTTTGTTATAGAACCGTCCGCGTTTAAGGCCTTTTTACGAACTTATACAGCAGTTGGTCTACTGTCTTAAATTGTGATACTATTGCTTATGGTAGAAGATACTTCATTATGTCACTACATCGCAGCGGCATTAGTAGTCTCGCCGTCAACGGATTTGACTGGCTTCATAAAATCAACAGTTATGTGCGAACTTTGTGGTGCTCCGTTGGTCACGGTACGTTGGTCCCGTCACAGCGAATGTAATTACAACCCGTTAATTATGTCCCGTGGACAGTGCAGGGCGGCTATTAAAAAAATGCATTCTATCATTGGAGCTACGCGGTATTATCCGCTCTTATATTTAATTATTTTAATTTTATGCCGTTGCATAATTATATGTGAATGATTTTACCATTGTGGTAGATTCTCGTAAATGGATTGTTAGTGTAATTTTGTTATTATCTGCTAATACAATTTGTGCGACGGTCGCTATAATGGTCTGAATGGTACGGCGATGTGAATAGACAGACTCATTTTATGTATATATATATATAATCTTTAAGAGAAGCATAACGTAACAAAACAGCTTGGAGAAGTACTTCCACCGTACAGAAAACCGCAACCTAATAACTCCATGCAGGGTTGTGTTCTTGCTTGTGAGTGAGATCACAAGAAAGCTTCTAAGGAGTGCTGTGTTAGCAGCAGATATACTTAATGTATTGCAAGCATTCCTAGGCTACTTTAAAAAAAATATACCTTGTGGGCCGTATACTTGTATGCCCCCTGACGTTGTATAATAAAATATATATTTTATCATATGGTGATAACAGGCGCCCTATGAATCGGCGAGCGTGCATGGAAAGAGCTATATTTATTAAAGAGACAATTGATGTATATAAAGACCGTTGTGGCGCTCGGTCCTGTCTGCCAACCCCGCAAGGGACCTGCCGTGAATAAATATATAGATAAACTAATATGTGGAAGTGGGTTACATTGTGCTGCGCTATAGATAAAGAGATTTATAACAATGTTTCATAATAAACAAGAATATATCCTGACAAGCAACCCGTAAAAACATTTAAAACTGTAATGGAACAACTTACTTCAAAGTTTCATAAATAATAACAATCAGTACGTATACTCACTTACCTAATACTATAAACGAGTAAGTAACTGCCTAACACTTTTTAAACGTGTGTTATTTAACTTGGATTTTAAAACAATGTTTATCATACGGCACCAGTTCGTCCCAGCATGGCTTTGCTAATCTCACGGAGCATATATCTTCGGGTAACTTATTAATTAAAAAAATGTTGAACAAGGAAAATTGAGAGAATGTTTGTTGATAGACTTCATGAATAAACGGCATGTTGAGATGGGATGGGAACTTGGTAGAAATTTCTTACACAAATACAATATATTCCGGAGTACGGTATTGGCTACATTTTATTACGAATTATTTTTAAACATTTAAAGATACCGAATTAAAATTGAAAAGCAATAATAAAATTAAAATGGGTCTCGCCGCTATTACTTGTTTCAAACGCTAACTTTCAACAGCAAACTGCTTACCTGCTCCTTATTTTTTGTAAGAACTGCACCAATTTATAAAACAGTTTCATAAGATTTAGCGTAACAACGAAGTAAAAACTATCTTTAGATATGTAATTCTTCTGTACATGCGTATGTCACTATACTCCTCCACAACCGCTGCACCGATTTTGATAAGTTCCAGAGTTTAACGTGTTATTATTATGTAAACAAACTTTATGCATATACTGGCTTTTGCCCGCGACTTCGTCCTCGTGGAATTAGTGATTTGAGTACCTTATTATACTGTTATGCTGATAATACTGTATTGTTTATGGGTCGCTGTTCTACCTGAGCAAGAAATTATAGCGAGAATTTTTAATAATGTCTTATTTATCTAACACCCCTAATTTTAAGCTTAACTTTTTTGCCTATGAAATTCCCAGTTTCCGAAAGCTCATGCTAGGACTTCTCTTTAAAATTCCATATTAAAGAAATTAGAGCGAGAATTTTTAATAATGTCTTATTTATCTAACACCTCTAATTTATTAGTCGGGACAAGTCGGGAGGCTAAACTTTTTTGCCCATGAAATTCCCAGTTTCCGAAAGCTCATGCTAGAACTCCTGTTTAAAATTCCATATAAAAGAAATTAGAGCGAGAATTTTTAACAATGCCATATCTATCTGACACTCTTATTCATCAGAGTCACAAAGTCGTGAGTTATCGAAGTCTGAGTTACAGAAATCTAGAACTGCTGTTAAAAATACATCCAAAAGAAGTTCGTACACTACCTACGTGTGAAACTTATGAAATGAATTTATTTTTCTTTCGCTATCGGTTGTAATGCGTAATGATAGACCGTGGAAAAGTAGTAACGTATGAATGAATCAGTCAATAATTACGGCGATTTAAGCACTGCAGTTATTAAAACCTCAAAGTGTTTTAAATTGTGCAAAATTATTGTTCACCGCTGAGAACTTGAAATTATTAATAAAATGATAATTTAAATTGTATGCACCTACATACATTACACGCCGTATGGAGTACCGGAAATATGCAACGTTTGTAAACAAGTTTAAATTGATTTTTTTTTATATAGGTGCTTAAACTACTGGTCGCCTTAATTGTCGAAATTCAACCATAATTGTTGATGATAAGTTTAGGCAAATATATAAAGCATAGTTTACAACATTTTTTACTACATTTTCCATTTTTTTTATTAATTAAAGCGCGTCAATAGCTTCTAAACAAAAAAAGAAACATCAGTTGACATACAGACAAGAAAAACGTTTTTGCTCTGTATATTCAAAACGCTGCAGTTAAAAATAGTTCATTAATTTCCATCTATATTATTGAAATCGGCTCATTCTTTTGAGCATAGGTCATAGACAGTCAAATGTTTCAATTATACTCCTTGTTATTGGTCGACTTTAGTAAAAAATTAAAAACGAGTTGCTAGTGGCGCCATTTGCGAATTGCTAACTCCATAACAATATTACTCTTACGAAGTCATACGTATGGTGCAATCTTGTTCTTCCTAGGATTATAGTATTAGTACTATAGTTTTCTGTCTATGATATGACGTGGTGCTCGTGGTGATTGATCATCGGTTTGATTCCCACACAAGAGAAACATTCATGAATTTGTTTGTCTTCCTTTGGGTATTTTTATGAGAGATATAATGTATCAAGCATTGCCCGACTGAAGTACTTAACAGAAAACCGCAGTCAAATAACAACTCGCTGGTGGGTTGTTGTGATTCCGCGTGCGAGTGACGTTGCCAATATGCCCCAAAGAGTTTCTGTGTTAGCAGCAGGGGTGATCATTTTCTATTTTTCATGATGGACCACTTACTGGTGAAGTTCGTGTTGATCATACAGATTGTGAACCTCTTACATCAACTCTCGAAAGTTGGCAACCAATACAAATAGGAATTTTTACTAATTTCACATTTATTGTAGGTACATTGTACGTACTTTATAGACAGGTACAGTATAAGTACCTAATAGTACGTACTAACTACTGCCCGGCTCCCGGGCTTATTTGCAATATATGTTATTACTAACCACGGAGAAACCGGTATTGGTCGTTGATACGCCGGTTTCATAGTGACGTTACGTCCCGCGCGCAAACGTCGAGGAAACGCTTGAAAGCTTCATACTCGTAGTGATGCCCTCAGTAAGATATTCAAAGCGAAGGTTGCAGTCAAATCAGTTACGGCTGTCTTTCCAGATTATGTTTTTACTATATAGCCACTCACTGTTCGCATTCTTGAAAAGCGATCCTATTGCTCTACCGCAAGCTTTAGTAATAATTATGTCGAACTAAGTACGCATTTTTTTTTACGGCGACAGGGATACATATTTTCTGTTAGGTGGAAGTAGGTACTTTCCCAGTTCGGCTGGACACCACCACTCTTTGCATAACAACTGTTGTTTATCTAAACAGCCGTCAGCGATTGTTTAAAGCATTGAGGAACTAAGCGCTGTTTAACTAGCGCGATCCATTAAGCTGACATGAGCATCGACTCCACTGATCTCGTCTATTAGAGATTTCATTTAGTCTTAGCGTTAGCCCGTTTCCTAATTGACTACAATTGACGGGGTCCGCTACCTTAGTCTAAGGATTTGGTGAAGATGTAGATTTTTACACGGCGACTGTCATCAGACCTCTCCAACCCGGAGGGAAAACCAGACCGTTCGTGTGTAAGGTCACACGTCTTACATTATTTATTTATTAAGGTTCACCAACGTTCGTTTACATTGTTACTTATATTCTATATATTTTTTTATACTTAATCTAGTATAAATGTAACAAACAATTACTGGAGAACACGACAAGCAAATTTATGTTAACACAAAAAAAATAATTATACAAAAGGAAAAAAAAAACTCTGATAAATACCAGGCCACTCAGAAAGCATTGCGAAAAAAAAGTTTTTATGTATGAGAGACTAGCCAGTTATAATCTATTTTGAAAATATGATTATTTATAAGCAAAAATAGGTAAGTACGTTAAAATTTTAACATTTCACTCCACATTTTTAATTCTCATTGAAAAATGGATTGAGGAAATATGATTTTTTACGATTTCAAGTGTCGCCTAAAACCGGACGAATCGTACGATAGATTTCAAATGGCATTCATGGACGAAGGCCCTTCCAAGCCAACCGTGTATCGTTGGTATATATTATGTTCGAAATATAAATTCTTGGACGTTCGGGTTTCCTCACGATATTTTCCATCGCCGCCGAGTAAGAGATAATTACAAATATTTATGTACATAAATCCGAAAACACGAATTTACTGGTACATGCCAGGATTCGAACTAGGAACCAGTTGGTCAATAGGTCGGTTCGTTATACTTTAGCTATCACTTCTTTATTTAGTACGAGTATAATAGCAATAAATGCGCCAATGAAGAATTACGTACGTTTCAACGCACGTTTAAACAACGCGCCACGGCGCGCCGGCGCTTCTATGAAATGCGCCTTAAGAATTCACAGTCGAGTAATTGAAGTAAACAGATATAATTTGTTTATTATTTGCAATATTATAATAATTATTGCAAACAAGCTAATTTACACGAAATTAATTCAGAGTCGCGGCTCCGCGTTGTGACCGGTTATTTTGCATAACATCCCAACTTTTATAAAGTATACAGATATTATAAATATAAATAATGTTCCAAAAGAAGGTATTCGAGTTGTCATTTATTATAAGTTTCTTGATTGCAATGCTGTGGAAAATCGAACACTTGTTCATTTAGCTGGGCATAAATTGCACGCTGTATAAACTTCATATCTTAATCAATTTCAAAATAGTATGATTTCTCA
Source organism: Pyralis farinalis (assembly GCA_947507595.1). Taxonomy (NCBI): domain Eukaryota; kingdom Metazoa; phylum Arthropoda; class Insecta; order Lepidoptera; family Pyralidae; genus Pyralis; species Pyralis farinalis. The sequence continues at coordinate 35,939,692 of OX382265.1, forward strand.
ATTTCCTCTCAGCATTTCTTCTTCGCCAATGGCCATATCCGAAGAAAACAAAAAAAATTGAGGGGAATAGCGCATCAAAACAGCCCGACTGGATAAGTACCGCATCACAGAAAAGTAAACTACTTTGTTTATATGCGTTACCTGTATAAAATTTGCTTAACGTATGTTATCTATCTATCAAAAACCGAACCGGCTTAAAGTCTTTCGAAGCTCGAAGTCTCGAGATGATCAACCCATCTATAGACAGGCTGCAATCGACTCTACATAACTTGCATGTTCAATTACTAACAAATGTAATGACGTCATCGAGCTCTTCAAATGTATGTCTGTCTACAAAATCTTCACCGACTACTCTAGTGCGTGTTGGGACGTGGAGGTTTCACACAAACATTGTCAAATTGAAAATACTACTATTTTTACATTTCAAATGATGGAGATAATCGATTGAAAATAATTATACTTTGTCCATGAATGGTTAATTAGTTCTATTAGCTTATTAACTACATTTGTCTTGTTAACTACAGTTTACAACAATGATATCTTCGCATCGATTGATGACCAATTCCGGGAACTGTACACTTTGCAGGTTAATGTTATTTTATATCTTCGAATCTGCGATAACACTAAACGCGCCAGCGTTTGGTTCTAGCTGTGAAATGGAAATTTCTAACGAAATCAGTTTCTATGCCCTTTTTCTGGAACGACTTCTATTAGTCACCATTTTCAAATTATCAAAAATACTTGCCTACATGTAGATTTTCCGCTGAAATGTGCTCTGTCGATTGCTGTACATACCTAAAGCCGCAATTCTTTATCAAACTTAAATGAAATGTTATCCTTGTAGAATCTGTTGATCAGAATGATTTCTTATCCAATTACTTTGAACCTTTTTTTAAGTTTCCACACTTAAAATAACAACACCTATTTTTTTTTTTTAGTTCGTTTGCCAGTTGTTCGGTCGCCCAATACTATAGTGTAGTTATTAGCAAGTATCTAAACTAAGACGCCTTTTTTCCGGTAGGGGCATTCTCGGCTGCTTGTACATGTCTCAACGATAATATCTCACATGTGGACTTTAGGGAGAGACTTGAGGTTTGTACTTTTGAATACCCCTAGGATCTACCAGGGCAGATTCCTTGGCTGTTATGCAATTTTCATATTTTCAAAGTGGATCATATGGCTGAGAAGAAATAGCTAGCATTTATGTTGATACTGTCGATTGTAGGCGCTTGGTGGCGCTTTTGAAGACATCGCGTTAATGTTAATACTTGTACTTGTACAGATTCCACTTCACAAAACATTCTTTCACTTTACACTTTGTGAAGTGGAATCTGTACAAGTGCAAGTATTAACATTAACGCGTTAGCTAGCATTGTTTACTTCATTTTTTTTCTGTCTTGAGTCCAAAATTTTGTTGACGTATTTTACACGTGCTCGGATTAGAACCTTAAAATCTGGTCGATCGAGCTTCGCTCGCCGTTTTTTGTGCAATGACGTTTATCTGAACACAAAATTTGATTCATATCGTTAGAATCACTTACAAGTACACGGAATATATTTATATATATACAAGTATTGTTTGTGTAAATTGCTGAAGATGTCAGTGATTTTTTGGTGCGTGATTATAAAAATCAAGAATCAAGGTCACTGCATTTATGATTTTGATGTTCAATATAATAAAAAATATATTTAAGTACCTGCAGTAATCTGTAAATCGCCCAAAATTTGAATACAAGTGACATTATTGATTATTGTCGATACAGGCCACAGGATGAATCCCTGGGGAACGCCAAATGTAGCATTCACGTTGCAAAATTGAAACCGGTTTATGATTACATACCCTTTGAGTTCTATAGCTAACGTAGGAATCAAATCACCGCAACAAGTCATCCCTGATGCCATTATTTGCAAACTGTTAACAAGCAGAAATTCATAGTCTATTTTGTAAAAAGCCTTCTGTAATTCTTTATTATTCGCTGAAGTTAAGTGACTAAAACCTTATGGCCCATGGTTCTTAAATCGTTTCACTGTTCTGAAAAAATGTAAGTGTAACAGAACAATGATGATTGACTGTTTTATATATAACGCAAAAATAAGTCTATGTCTTCACGCTAGATTCCTTGCGGGACAGAGAGGCAGAGCCAACTGCCACAAGACGCTATCTTACATATGTCACTTGCTTCTTTAACGTTCATAGCGCTTTTCGTGCACGCTCGCCGGTTCCTAGGTCTCCCGACATTACCTTCTGACAAAACATGACATGACAATTTGGTCATCGTTGGTGAATCTCTGTCTTTCGCGACTCCTGCCCCCATTATTCTTCTCATTGTATATTTATTTTGTCGCTATTTCATCGCGCAAGTGCCCGAATCAACGAAGTATGTCTTACACTACAGATTTTACTCAATGATCGCGTCTCAAGCATTTTTATTTTCATGATCTCTCTACCATACCCAGTTTTCACTTTGATAGCTTTGAGATAGGCACAGCGCTTTTATACAGCGAGCTGTACTTTCTGGCTTAGGTTTTGCCTACGTAGAAGTTCTCTGCGATTGAGTACTCGTCTCTCCACATCAGTGGTGTACCTTCCATCGCTACTAGAAGCGCTTCCGAGATGTACAATCTCATTCATTTGTTCATAAAAAGTGACTAATATATATTTTTTAAACAACTCGTGAAGGAGGTCTGTAAAACACTTTAAAATGATTTCAAATGAGTTTCGGACTTTCATAATTACAAATTACACGAATACACACTTAAGTTCGAGTAATTAAAAACTCAACAAAGCGTTGCACTCGTCCTCTCTGCGCCAACAATAAGCGGTCACCTTTTTATATCACACACCGCTGACACTCCATTGAATCGCCGGCCGCAACGCTGCATCGCTGACAAAAACATATGCATTTTGTACCCGTGCAAATATTTATCTATCTATATTATATTCACGCCAGGTCTGTTTCTGGATATGCAGAGAGAACCGAGCGCTATATAACGTTGTCCTTACAAGTCTCGCTCGCTTCTTTAACATTCAAATGTATGTGTAAATTATCGATGAACTGTGTTACATAACAAAATAACGGCAATAGTTAATATCCTTTATTGTCGTAAACTTCTATCAGCCCCTTTCATGCCTTGAAACACCTCATAGACACGAGTTATCTGCACCAAAGTTCTAGCGGTATTACTCGTAAAAATCGTTCCTAGCACTAGGAAACTGACAACAAACAAAAGGTTATTTTGCTGCGACCATTTGCTTGTAGTGAACGTGATTTACAGGACGAAGGGGAAGGAATCTCGAATTTGGTCTAACAAATCATCTAAGATGCTGTTTAATCTAATACGCGAGAAAAAGCAAGATCTGCTCAAATTGGTATAAAAATATTTCAACTTCAACATTACATTAACACACGCATACAAAATGTATACCTACCTAATAGTGAATCTATTAAACGCAGCTTTAAGTAGGTTAAAAGAAACTAAGATTTAATAAGAAATGCCAACAATATACAATAGATTCTGTGGAAAATATTTGTTGGTGCGATGACGTAGCCTCATAGCGTGTGGTTCCACTACTAGCGGAAACGAAGAGCGGATTATAAACACGGATTACGAATATGTTTAAAGATTTTCTCCAATAATGAAATCACAATATATCACCAGAATGTCTTTGTTGGTTATTTTGGAGAAGAGGTAGTTAAAGCTTAGAAACTACCACTCAATAGAAACGATAATTTTTTTATTATATTACATTGAAATAACCCTAATTTCAGAATTAGAGTACCGTTTACGGATATAACAAAGGTTATCTATTCTAAACTTCAAGTTTGTAACATGTACCGTTTAGCTATTGGGGTGTTGTGACGTATAAAATGCTGGACTATCGTTTTCTTCTTCCTACCGTTATCCCGTTTCCTAATCCATTAGGGTAGACGAGGTCCGCTATCTGAACTTGATTATTTGACGAAGATACGGATTTTTAAATATAGAGCGACTGCTGTCAGACTTTCACAATCAAGATGGAAAAGCAGACTCTTCTTGTATTACGCCACTAATCCTTCGAAATGTAATTTCCAGAACATGAAGGTTTCTGCACGATGATTTCCTTCACCGCCGACCGAGTGATAGTTACAAATATTTACATAAACGCATACGTGTGTACGATATGTATAAAATCGGATACGCTGGATTACCGACGCGGGGCCTTAATTTGTTTTATAAACGATAAGCGGCCATAGCCGCTAGCAATAAGAACGCGCCCTAAAATGATTCATGATAGTGAGCGGCATACGATCGTAATGTGCGTTAATTTCATCTAAAAATAACACGTATTCTTTGTTTGTTAGATTTTACGAAATATGCCTGCGTTTATTAAATGTGTAATTCAATTGTGCGCATCTTTTATTTATGAATACTCCACGTACCTTGGAGTTCTTTATAAAGGTTTGTGTAATTGTACTTTATACAAACAAACATTAAATGACTAATGAATGAAATAAGAATAAAGTAGTCGTGTTTTATCAGAAGGAGATGCCAGGACCGCTATAGGAACCGACGAGCGTGCTTGAAAAGAGCTACGAATGTTAAAGAAGCTAGCGTGGTGTGTAAAGATCGCGTTTAATGTCGCTCGGTTGCCTCTGCTTACTCCGTAAGGGATGGCGTAACGATATAGATAGATAGACATTAATTAAATACTTCTCTTCTGTATTTTCTATGAATCCGTAGTCAAGAAAAACAAAATTAGAAGGAGTTGAAATGGTAGGATGTCGTTGAAAAATCGATGGTTGTTGTAATATTTACCCCTACAATAAAAAAAATTAAACTAAAAATAACTAAAATTCTCAACTCGCCTAAAGAAGTTTTCAATCCAGAAGCCCATATTTCTAAACAATATCAAAAATCCGATGCCCAACGTTTCTATTAAGTTACTTGGTTATCTCGAACCGAAGAAAATTATCGCGTTGTAAAACTAAATATTATATTAAACTATTGATTTATGAGACCATTGTTATGAGCGCACGTTCCTTTTTTTATATAAACATTGGTGGTTAATCAATTTTATTGTAAATATTTATTTTATTGCGAGCATTGCGCAAAATCTGTAGCGTAACGCTTGCCGACAGCGTTCGTAACAACGATGTAAGATAGAGTTGATCTGAAAGAGAGCGTCGGCGTTAAGAAAAAAATGTCTATTGGCTTGGACAAGAACGACGAAATAGATAAATATAATGCGATAGTGGAAGAAAGAAGGAGCCGAGGAAGACAAAGACACACCCATCACGGCCCTTAGAGTACCTATAGGCGAGCTGTATTAAGCATGAATCGTAAGCACATGTATGAACAACAACACGTAGAAATGTCGCTGTCGAGTAAAATGCTTCTATCCACAGATTTCGGGAATGAGAATTGTAGGAACGTCTGTATTGAGGTATCGATAGCCTGGAAATTTCGTCACGCATAGAACATCACTATAATAACTGTGTGGGCACCATAGATAGGTACGTATCTATAAAAAAATGTATACGATCGGAACACCCGACCGGAGAAATACTCGGGTTCTACAGTTTGCTTATTATATACTAGCTGCTGCCCGCGGCTCCGCCCGCGTGGAGTCAAATAACGTACCCTATGTGTTAATCCAGTTCATAATATAAATAGCCGTTTAAGCGTGAAAGAGCAAAAAACAAGAGAAAAAAAAATCGGCCAAGTGCGAGTCGGACTCGCGCACGAAGGGTTCCGTACCATTATCTATAAAAACGGCAAAAAAATCACGTTTGTTGTATGGGAGCCCCCCTCAAATAGTTGTATTATTTTAATTTAATTATTTATTCTTAAAGTGAATATATAACTAAATATTTTGTGAATATTTCAAGCGTCTACCTGTTGCCGTTATCAATATCGAGCAAAAACGAGCAAAAAAAATCACGTTTTTTGTATGGGAGCCCCCTTAAATATTTACTTTATTCTATTGTTTAGTATTTGTTGTTATAGCGGCAATAGAAATACATCATCTGTGAAAATTTCAACTGTCTAACTATCACGGTTCATGAGATACAGCCTGGTGACAAACGGACGGACGGACGGACGGACGGACAGCGGAGTCTCAGTAATAGGGTTCCGTTTTACCCTTTGGGTGCGGAACCCTAAAAAATCTGCCAAGTGCGAGTCGGACTCGCGCACGAAGGGTTCCGTACCATTATCTCTAAAAACGGCAAAAAAAAATCACGTTTGTTGTATGGGAGCCCCCTTAAATATTTATTTTATTCTATTTTTTAGTATTTGTTGTTATAGCGGCAACAGAAATACATCATCTGTGAAAATTTCAACTGTCTAACTATCACGGTTCATGAGATACAGCCTGGTGACAGACGGACGGACGGACGGACGGACGGACGGACGGACGGACGGACGGACGGACGGACGGACGGACGGACGGACGGACAGCGGAGTCTCAGTAATAGGGTTCCGTTTTACCCTTTGGGTGCGGAACCCTATAAAAAACAAACCATCCGTCCATACAAACTTTCGCATTTATAATATTAGTAGGATATTTAAGCCACGATAATATTAGTCGTGTTTTAGCAGATAGTGATGATGAGGAGCTGTAGGAGTCTGCGAGTGTGTATCAGAAGAGCTATAAATGTTAAAAAAGCGAGATTTGTAAGGATTGTGTCTTGTGGTGCTCTGGTTCCACTGTCAATTAGATAAAGATATATTTTATAATCCTTATAGATTAAGGTGTAGTGTTAAGGTACGTTTTGTAAACTATCAGGTTAATCATTTGCCCCTTGTTACCTTAATAGCTTATGATAACTTTCGATATTCTTCATACATTGCACGCTTTCATAGCTTATCATATCAATTTCAGATCAGGGTGGTCAAATGCGTGATTGCCACCTGATGCATGTTGAAAAATTACATATCAGATGTACCTATGAGTAAATTTCTACACCGGTGTGCGGTACACAATTACCAGACATCGTGATCTCGATTTATATGGGACTCTAGTGTATGGAAGGCTCAAACCGTCAGCCTTATAACATACGACCTACATGATGTTAAGAGGTTACCGTGGCCTTAGCACGCTTGCTATACATTAGGTAACGCGCGATGACACCTCTGCTGCTGGCACAGCAACTCCTTAGGAGCCACTTGTAGGAACACAACAACCATTCAGAGAGTTGTTATTAGGCTGCGGTTATATGGATTTCTGTGAAATAGTACATTTCTGTCTTCTTCTTGGCGTTGTCCTTATTTCCATTAGGATTGGCGGTGTTCGCTACCTAAGCTTAAGGATTTGGCGAAGGTACTGCTTTCTACTTGGAGCGACTGCCGTTAGACCTCAACAACCTATAGAATAGGTGAGGTTTATCTCTCTGCGTAAGAATCAGTATCTTCACCAAATCCTGAGGCTTAGGTAGCGGACCCCGCCTATCCTGATGGAAATAAGAGCAACGCTAGGACGAAGAAGAGCATTGGTTTAGATCATATCATCGCAATGATATTATTACGAGATTTTCAGAATTGTGGCCCCTTTGCATTTAAATAGCGAAATGCTTATAAAAGCGGGGGTCATCTAGTCACTTCGACAGTGTGTATAATCGCCCGCCCCAGCGGTGTGTTTCCTTGTTACTCGTACATAGGCATCTACGTATAATATAATTTATATTGCCCGTCGTTCCAACTTTGTTCAGTTTTTAATATAATGTTAACATCAGCGCAAAACTTTTCCTATTTAAGTACACCAGCAACTAAAATGGGGAGCGCATATTTGTAAGGGGGAAGGAATTTTTCCTACCTAGGTGTTGTTATTTGTGCGACGGTAACTAAGATAAAGGCTTCTATACATTATGGACAGTTACGGTCACACATTCCTTGACTTCGTGCATTTTATTGCAATAATGGATGGTGTGGTTTACAATTGCACTATAATATCCACAGCCACAAACAACACATAGTGTGTTATTTGTGCTTACTTTTTACTTAATATCTGACCCCTACTCATCCCACTGCTGATACGGGCTTCCCTTCATTCGAAAGGGCCTAAACGAAACTCCGCGACGCTGCTGCAGCTGCGGATAGGCGGATGCCAGTGTTTTTAAGCTGCCCATAAGCAATGACTTAGCTTAAGGACTGTCATCTCTCGACAACAGATGGGATCGACGGCTTAACGTGCTCTCCGAAACGGAGAAGGTCGTGATAGATAGACACATCCAGAGACTGGCCGGGGCCGACGTTGCTTAATTTTTGTTTTAGTTTAGAGTAAGCCATCGAGCTCCTCCTGTAATTGTGTTGAAATACTGAAATATCAAGCCAAACCAAGATGGAGAATTACCAGGCGTTTAGGCGGTTCTGCAATCTATATTATTGGAATCGATGTGTTAGGTAACAACTCACAGTTTAGGTAATAGTGTTAGATATTTGATAACCCGTGGTGCACGGCAGTTGAGCTTCACTTGACCAACCATCTCTTTGATGTTTTTAAATGCCTTATTTGTCATGTTGCTGTAGGTATCTCACTTTGCCAAGAGGGGAAGTCCATTCTAAAACTCCAACAAATTTCTTCTGATTAAATTCGTTGTGACTTTCAAGGCAGCTGTAGTTTAACCCCGGGGACAGCAATGAACTTCACTGTTCATTGTCTTCTTGGTAGTCGCCGCTGTTAATGCGACACATGATGAGATCCTTATATACCTCATTCACTTCTTTAACATAATACCAAACATAATAAATATTATCAAATTCAAGCTCGATCCTGAGCCATCCGCATTCATTGACTTCCTACATATCTTTTGAGGTCGTCGCTCCATCTAGTGGGGCATATTCCACTCTGCGTCGTGTACCAGTAGGGGGACGCCATTCGAGAACCTTTTGTTCCCAGCGGTTGTCCAGTCCAGCGGTTGCGTGGCCAGCCCACCACCACTTTAGCTTGCTTCCACCCTTTGGGCTATGTCAGTTACTTTAGTTCTACTACGAAAACTTTTATCATAGTCCTTTTCATAGTACGCAGAGAACCTTGAACTTCCCATACGGCCCGCAGTAAAGGACCACGTCTCAGTTTAGTATGTCATCACTGGCAACATAGACTCTTCGAATACTTTAGTCTTCAGCGATACCAATAGAGGTTATAAAATGACATGAGACATCAAATTCAATGAAGTCCAGTTTATTTTTTTAACTTACACGTAATCCATACAAGATTAATACTCACGTTTTCAAGGGCCCGTAAATGTTATGCCGTATGAACGTATATTTCTTTGATTGTAAATAAATAAATAACAAAAACATCATCATAAGGTTTTAGGTTTTCAACTAAAATGTTATACTTCTATCTTTTTGTTATAAAACTATAAAGTTTATAGGACTTAATTGTATTGCTTTGGTATGTTCGCTTTGTCCGATAAAAAATACCGCTTTTAGCCAACCCCTAGGACAAAACGGATTTTCTGTAAACATGACTAATTTGTTTAAATCTTCATTATTTATCAACCGATCTTAAATCTGTATTTACGGTTCTATACGCCATTGAAAACACTAGTCGTTTGTGTAAAAGTTTAAATTAACATCGATTAACAAGCTGCTGATTTTCCGCTTCTATATTTACGTATCCGCGTTAGGCCACTTACTCCTATGAACATTTATTTATAAAGGTACCACAAAAAATTATTTATTTTCCGAAAAATCCCAAAAGTGGAAATCTCGTTCGTAATTCTATTGCATAATATATAAAGGTATCTATAGAATCGGTAAAATCGTTTGAAGCGAGCTAACCACAAATCAAATGTGGTTTGGTCAATTAGAATAAAGTCAGTCTGCGTTTGTAACGTTTAGATGAATATAGTAATAGCGTTTGTGACATAATATTATCTTGTTACAGGTACGTATTCATTGTTTGGTATTTTTGTGGCCGTCAGTATTGGACGTAGAGTGGTAAGTAAACATTTATTTTATGAATTATTACATGTTGGAGGTATTGTAGAGCGATATAGCGCCCAGCACCATGACGTCCACAGTGGACGCATGCCTATCCCTGCGTTTAGTTTGTCAGTAATAAGATTTTTTTTATGCAACGTTTTATTCGTGTGGTCCATCTGATGCCAAGTGGTTATAATAGTCTATAAACCCTTGCAATACATTAAGTATCGATAGTGGGGATTATTAGTGACTTCACTCCACTCACAAATACGCAGCATTCCTCTAGAGAGTTGTTTATTTTTGTGTTTTTTGTGAGTTGGAGGTATTTTTGATGCGCCTTACCTCCTTAAAAACACTTAGACCAAAACAAACCTACCTATATATGTACGTATATGTACCTACACATAAATATCCTTTGCGGGAATCGAACACACGAGCTTTGGTCAAAATAGCATTAATAACCACGGCACCACCGAGCTCGTCAAAAAAGATGTTAATGAAACTCAAAATAATAAATATCTTCATTTTTGTCCAGATAACTAACATTCGCGTGTTAGTTTGCGGAAGTCAAATATACATGCAATTTGATCATAATAAGATGAACATGACGAGCCGGTGGCAGAGTGGTTAATATTGCTTTAACATCAATACTCATGGGTTCAATTCCCATATCCGACAAACATTTGTATGCATGAACATGTCTGTTCGTCTTGGTTTGGATGATTTTAAGAGAGGTCGAAAAGCAAAAATGCAGGCAAAAAGCATCAAATAACTAGACTGTGGAAGTATCTCCATCTCACACAAAACGGCTGCAAAATATCCCTCGGGGGTTATGTTTCTACCAGTAAGCGAAGTTACCAGTAATCTTCTATACTTACTATATAATATTCATTAGCTTTCGGTGGCGCCGCGATTAATAACGCAACTTTGACACCAAACTCGTGGGTTCGATAACCACACGGAAAAAACATTAGTGTGCATGAACATGTCTGTTTGTCTTGGTCTAGGTATTTTTAAGTGAGATAGGGCATATGAAAGCAGCCAGTCCGGGAAAGCACTTTCACCTCACAGAAAACCGCAGCAAAATAACAAATTCCCTGGCGAGTTGTGGTCCTTTTTTTTTTTTTTTTTTTTTATTGACGCGGGGAAAAATGCGTTACGCACACCACCGGTGCCTTGGTGGCCTTCGGTGGTAGTGTGGGACTCCCCGTCGGCTGTCCGACGGTATACCCACTAAACGACCCCGCGAAATGCCATCAGCCGCGTTGGTGTGGTGCCCCGGATCTGTCAGCAACAGGGCACCACTGCGACTGGCCAGCCCCTCAAAAGGGGCCGGACTTCTTCTCTCTAGGGGCCGTCCCGGCAAATTGGGACAGCCCCTCCGGCGGCGGGACCATTATGGGGCCAGGTTCCTCATCCTGACCCCTAGTCCCACAGGTTAGGGAGGCGGCAGTAGGTGCGCGTAGCGCCTACGCCGCACTTCCGTCCGCCGTCTCCGGAGCGGGACAGCCAAGGGATCATCCTCCCTGTCCCGCTCCGCGGCCTCCTTCTGGGACATGACCGTCTCATGGCGAGTTGTGGTCCTGCGTATTGTGAGTGAGGTCGCCAGTAACCTCCTAAGGAGTTGCTGAATAAGAGAAGAGGTGGCGACAGCCGTAGTTAAAACAAGTGCGAGTCGGACTCGCGCACGAAGGGTTCCGTTCCATTATCTATAAAACGGCAAAAAAATCACGTTTGTTGTTTGGGAGTCCCCCTTAAATATTTGTTTTATTTTAATTTAATTATTTATTCTTAAAGTGAATATATAACTTAATATTCTGTGAATATTTCAAGCGTCTACCTGTTGCCGTTATCAATATCGAGCAAAAATGAGCAATAAAATCACGTTTGTTGTATGGGAGCCCCCTTAAATATTTATGTTATTCTATTTTTTAGTATTTGTTGTTATAGCGGCAACAGAAATACATCATCTGTGAAAATTTGAACTGTCTAACTATCGCGGTTCATGAGATACAGCCTGGTGGCAGACGGACGGACGGACAGCGTAGTCTCAGTAATAGGGTTCCGTTTCCCTAACCGTAACCCGTTGTCCGGAACCCTAAAAAATAGCACTGTCCGTCGATGTGATGAATGTACAAAAAGCTTACCACTCCTAATATATGTAACGATTTTGTTGAGATGGGATTTTACTTAGGATTTCTTACTGTATGTTAGACTATATTTAATGATGTAAACAGTAAATATATGTACGAGTATGTCTGTATATTTTCACGCCATATCCCTTGCGAGGTTGGCAGAGAGAACCGAGAGCTATAAGAGGCGGTCCTTACACACTTTACTCTCTTCAGCCGGTTCTTAGGGCTCCTGACATCACCTTCTGACAAATCACGACCAATTTGATCATGGTAGGTTATTCTTGATCTTTCTCGGTTCCTACATTCTTCTACTTTCGCATTGTATATATGTTTCGTCATTCTTTCATCCTGCATAACTTCTACATGTCCGAACCACGGAGCATGCCTTTTTTATATTAACACCGACACTCTTTCAGACCAACTCTCTTTGTTACGTCATTAATACGAACGTGGTCAGAAAGCGTTATGTAAACCATAAAAATATGAAAAAATAGTTTAAAGTAGATGAAATCAACGGTGTGTCACATATTGGCAATTTAATGTAAACTAGGTACTCTGTGTGAATCCGTCATCAGTTAGTTCATGTTTACTTCCGTCATACGGTACCTGCCATGACTACTTTGATCGTTTCTTCGACTGCGGGGAAATCTTTTTATACTGCGTTAGCTGCAAACATTCGTTGGCGCGTCTATTACAGCTTATAGTCACTTCCATCATACGGAGTATCACTCATTTCTAATGCGGGAACTCTACCACCGTCCTAGTGAATTCCTTTCTTACTGTACTTTCTATAATTCCGAACTGATTTTTATTAAAAAAAATAATTACGTTAAAAGAAAGTTTTCACAAGAAAAAGATTTTTTACAAGGAACGATATCAGGACCGATCAACACTGTTGTGGTTACCAGAACGTGATGTCAGAACCATAAGAACCGGCGAGCGTGCATGAAGAGAGCCCGCGTCTTGTTGCGCCGTCCTCTCTGCTTACTCCGCAAGTGACCTGGCGTGAATATATAGATATATACATCAACACTATCGCCGTCACATCGCTCCGGCGACCTCGCACGAACTTCGCGCTGTGCCATTCCAACAAAGAACTAGGAGTAAGTACCATGCGACAAAAACGTGATAAAATTTCTATGTTTTTAGGCGTTTCGCTTCGCCAGTCTCGGCAAAATTTTATAGTTACCTATTATAAATGTACGTAGGTATGTGTGCAGAAGTATTTAGTTATTGTAGAAACTGGTATGTATTAAAAGAGTTGTCACGGTTTGATTGGGCAAAGGTATTACAGTAGTAGTGCAAGATACGTTTAGGAAACTGATTGCGGATGGAAACCGTCTAATCAAACACGCAAAGTACCAATCTCGACGTCTTCTGTGCATGTCTTTATTTACAAGGAGGTCCGAGACCGTTCCGATAGACGATAGATAGATAGACCAGTGATTGTCCTGTGGATAAAAAACGGCTTATTAACCACCTACACCGGGTTCGAATCCTGACATGTATCACTAAATGCATGTTTCGGTACATATTTGAGGTGGCAACGCGCGACTAATATTTAATGTTTTTTTTTATACTACGTCGGGAGGCATTCAAGCATACGGCCCATCTGATGTAAAGCGGGTACCGTAGCCTATTAACACTTGCGATATATTAGGTACCACTCGCGCGATGCCTCCTCTGCTTCTTACACAGCAACTCCTTAGGAGCTTACTGGTGACCTCACTCACACGCAGGAACACAACAACCCGGGAGTTGTTATTTGGCTGTGGTTTTCTGTGAGGTGGAAGTACTTCCCCAGACGGGCTGCTTTGATGCGCCCTACCTCTCTTAAAAATTGTATTTCAAACGGTCATACACTGGTATGCTTCGGGACGTTGTATAAAATAAATATACCTATATATAAATTCTTAAATAAAACTTTACTCGTCTCAGTAAATATACGGAAAGAACAAAACAGATTTATATACAAATTCTGCTCGATTCTCTCTCAATACAAAATCATACAGTTGACATTAAATGTTTTTATCTGCTAGATCTAATTTATGTACTGTTTAGTTATTTAGTGACGCCATGACCAGCTATTCTTCCCGCACCGTCACGTCGCAGCATTTCACACTCGTTTGCATTGTAATTCACGCCTACACCTATGTCGCTGCATATCAACACGTGTTACTAAAGTGGGGGTAATGTTATCTAGTTACCTCAATGGCTCAGCTACTTGGAATGGGTCTAGACTAGTACTGTGATTAGCAGCTGGATTGCAGGAATTCTGGATATCAGTAAATTGTATTCAATCCTATTCCTTTCTTGGCAATGTATTTTTGAAGATAACTATTTGCCGTTAGGCCCCCACGGGCACTAAGTCGCGTCTAACTTTTTTTTTAAATGAAATCCTATTGTATCTTATTGATTTTATAAAGTTTTGTTTCTTTTACAGTTTTAATTTCGCTTTTTTATCAATCAGAATTTCGAAGAAATGCCTAAAATTCTTCAGTCAGTAGACTCGCATCGCCGAGTTTTTTTTTTTTATACTACGTCGGGAGGGATTCAAGCATACGGCCCACCTGATGTATAGCTTGTACAGTAGCCTATCAACGCTTGCGATATAATAAGCATCACTCGCGCGATGCCTCCTCTGCTGCTTACACAGCAACTCCTTGGGAGCTTACCGGTGACATCACTCACACGCAGGAACACAACAACCCTCTAGGGAGTTGTTATTTGGCGGCGGTATTTTGTGAGATGGAGGTACTTTCCCAGACGGGCTGCTTTGACGCGCCCTACCTCTCTTAAAACATCCAGACCAAGACAAACAGACATGTTCATGCACACAAATGTTTTGCTTTGTGTGGGAATCGAACCGCAGCAACGCTCGTGTGCTGTCAAAGTCGCGTCATTCACGACTGAGCCACCGAGCTCGTCGTCATCGTACGTTATGGATATCTTAATTTAAAGTAAATTATATTATAGTAAATTCGATAAAAATTAGATAGTTACCTCTGATATAGCTATATATATCCCTGGAAAACTGAAAACAGTACACACTATGTATCTACATAAATTTTGTGCAAGTAGACATTCTGATAGTTACATGAAACATTAACATATTTTCCCTACCCCCTACGTAAAGCCCTGGCCTTACGAACAGCGGAATGAAGGATCCCTATTTATCATTGAAGAATGTATTGTTTAGTTAAAAGATTTGGGCGTTATTTTGCGAACGTCAAGTTTACAGGCTACTAACAGTAGTGGGTGGGTGCCAGCCGGCACTAGTTCGCTTGAATTAGTCGGTAGCTGAAGCACACAAAGTAGTTTAGATTAAATGTCTGAATGTATTGTCTTTTCAATCACCGTGTGATTGTACTCATATTCGATTTCATGGAATCTGTCTACTTGCAATTTTTTTTTACTGTGTTGGGAAGTCTTTGGTTGGGACCTGATATAAAGCGGTTACCGTAGCTGTAGCCTATGATCGCCTGTAATATGTTAAGTGTCACGATACCACCTTTGCTGCTAACTCAGCAACTCGTTAGGAGTTTAATTTTGATCTCACTCACAAACAGGAACACAGAAACCTCCCTATTTGACTGCGGTTTTTTTCGAGGCGGAGGTACTTCCCCAGACGGGTTATTATACGTAAGTACACAGTCATGGTAGCGGAAGGAGGAGACCTAAGTTCGGCAGTGGATGATAATGAAAGTTATAACAGAAAATAGTACTTTTTTGTGCTCTTAGAGGTCACCTAACTGTGTCATTAGTATGTGTCATTTGTATAGTCATTGTACACTGAAAAAAATAAATAGCAAAACTATTTCGGTTATTGCCTTTTTAACCATAATTTTGTTAATTGTCAACCAACTTAATTTAAAATAATGAAAGTGCTTTATTTACAAGGCACAAAACTGGTTTCGTTATTTTCAGTTCGATTATTTAAAATCTAAGTTTTTGTTATGAATAACCATAATGAAGACAACAAATCAGAACGGTAACGTCTTACGAAAGTAGTTAACTTAATTTAAGCTATTTCTTAGACTATCCATATACTACAAACACGTTTTAGTATTAAACAATTATTATTGTTAAACACGACTGAAACATATTGCTACTATTATGCGAATAAAGTTGGTTATTTTAACACATATGATTGAAACAAATAGCCTATTTATGCATTTACTTATAACAAAACTACGATACAACAAAACATATGTAATAAACAGCAAAGTAATATTTTAAGCTAGACATACACGTTATCTTGGGATAGCCGTGTTTTGATTTTATGTAACCAAACTTTTTTGTTTACGTGATGTCGAACTAGGAGGCGTGCGTGCGATCGACGACGACGCCACGACGCATGCAAGTTCATTCCTGTTCATTTTGCCGCTTTGGCTTACCGGGGCACACTATCTCCGTTTTAATTTATGTGTTTTGTTTTTTGCCATCAAAAGATATTTAATTAACAAGGATTAATGTGTTGTGAGTGTTTTATGTATGTTAAACTATTAGTGAACTTGCGAAAGAGAAACATGGCCGAGCAGAACCCAGATCCTCTTGAAGATTACCTGCGGCAATGAGGGCTTGAAATATACATTGCACCTTTCAAAGGTAGGTATTTCCCTAATAATTTCCTTTCATTGTTATATGGTAAGCTACAGACGAATGCCATGCCAATCAAAAGCAAAATAATACGGCAGCTACGGCATGGGGTAGGTAGGTACCTACCACGGAATATGTTATTGTTCTGTGGTACTGGTACCTACCCACCTACCGGACACGGCCGAGCATGGTGCCAACGCGCCAAACCTATTACCTATAAGGTTAGGGTGCAGTTATAGGGGGGGCGTGATGTCGATTTATTTTATAAAAAAAAGTCTTAGTACAATGAGACCTTTGTGCCGTTACATAAAAGAGCTTTCGATTTGAGGTATTCTTATATTTTTCTATGAAGTAGGTTCATGTAGTTCTATGATTTTTCATTATCAAATCACGGATAATTAAGAAAGACTAATAGTGACCGCTCTGAAGTTTAGTAAACCTAAGAAAGAGGCGTTTAGTATTTCTATGAGTTAACCTCGCAAGAACAGGTTGCATGGAGTTATCAGTACTATACGAAAAATAATAAATATTATATTTGTGGCATTTTTGTATTTGAATATCGCACGATGTTAGAAAACCCTTAGAGTTGGTAAATCTTACTCGCACTTGGCCGAGTTTTTAAAATCCATCCTTCTATGTTTGGATAAGTCTCATTCTTGAACTAATGAAAAGTCAAAGATTCTACTGGTATCTATACAAATATTCTCTTTACAAATAATATTTTTAATTTATAAAATAATATTTTTGTTCCAGGAATCATTCAAAATTCTTAATTCATGTAATGAGGGTAAATCTCTCTTACTGAGACACAAAGACAACGGCTTCTTAAATAACGCTGACCGAAGACGACTTTGTAATATAATTATTAGGAACGAGTTGCAAGACGATCCCCAAAAAAGAATCACCAGTGCACGGCTGTACCTACTTGCATATGAAAAAATCCAGGTCCAATAAAACAATAACATTTGTAAAACAACTGCATTTTATTTATCTACCGTTTAATAAGCTACTTACTACACTTATAGTCTGAGCGTTTTATAATACAATAAGTACTTTATTTGCACACAAGGACAAAAAAACAAGACAACAAAGAACTTAGTGTACAACAAGGTGCCCTTATTGCTAGAGAGCAATTTCTTCCAGGCAACCTTAAGGTAGGAAAGTCAGAACAAACCCCCATTAAGGTAGTTTTAGCATGGCAATTAGCGATCGTTTCCCTTTTGTGGATGTGTCAGAGAAATATTTACAAAAGGACAATGACGCTAATGCCACGCTAACCTCCGCGCTGGTTGCAGAAACAGTTTGACTATTAACAACAAAATTGATTGCTTGTTTTAGCCATAGTTGTTTGACTGTTTATCTCCAGTTGCAGAAAGCTCCATTAAAGTTAAAGCTTCTTTGAATCTATTGTTGACTCTCGCAACAAGGTAGAACAGCAATAGATATAAAGAAGCTTTAACTTTAATGGAGCTTTCTGCAACTGGAGATAAACAGTCAAACAACTATGGCTAAAACAAGCAATCAATTTTGTTGTTAATAGTCAAACTGTTTAGTTAAAATGAACAAATCAAATGACCTAAATTAAATTATTTATAAGGCTAAAACAAGCAATTAGTTTTGTTGTTAATAGTCAAATTGTTTTGTAACAATAAACAAATCAAATAATCTAAATTAAATTATTTATAAGGTTATAAGTAAAGTAACAATTTTGTTACACAATACCGAGATAGCCAAGTTAGTAACAGCAAAACGAATTGGCTAAAATGAACAAAGAATTGGCTTACTAGCTGCATATAAGTAGGCCTATATGTTGCTGAAAGTTTATCACAAAGTAACAACAAAATTGGTAAATCTGAACTAAACACCTTTGTAAGACTAAGACAGAATAGTGTGAACATTATTACAAAAGAGTTTAGTTAGAAAAATAACCCAACTTGATTTGGTTACGTACTACTTTAGTTATGTAGTCACTTTTTCTGTGTTATACGTAGACAAAAGTTTAGCTATGTATAATAAAACTTTTTTTTCAGTGTATGGTGAGAGAGCAAGCGATTCTTTGGAATAATGCATCCACGCTGTTGTGCTTTACTCTCATTATTTATTAATTACTTAATAAACAGATTAAGCCTATCGAATTAAAAAAATCGGCCAAGTGCGAGTCGGACTCGCGCATGAAGGGTTCCGTACCATTATCTACAAAAACGGCAAAAAAAAACACGTTTGTTGTATGGGAGCCCCCTTAAATATTTATTTTATTCTATTTTTTAGTATTTGTTGTTATAGCGGCAAAAGAAATACATCATCTGTGTATTTCAAATTTCAACTCTCTAACTATCACGGTTCATGAGATACAGCCTGGTGACAGACGGACGGACGGACGGACAGCGGAGCCTCCGTAATAGGGTTCCGTTTTACCCTTTGGGTACGGAACCCTAAAAATAGCGATTGAATAATGATAAAAAATGCCCAACATGTGACATAATATATAATTGATGTCCAAGAATAACAGGAAACAAAAATTGTATGTAAGGATAACATCATCATCATCACCTGAGGGTTAATTCCGGTCGTGTCCTTAACTTTCGCTTCGGAGCCCGCTTTCCTGTTTTTACTTTTCCACTTAGTGCGGTCTTTGGCATCTTTTATAGTGTGAAACTATTGACACGCATGCCCATCCCTTACCTCACGACGTCAAACCACCACTTCTTGGGCATACCCCTTCTATCAGGACTTGGTGGTAGGAGGCATGGCTAGACATTTGTTCCCCGCGTACGTAGCCGTACCAGCGTAGACGACATTCTTGCAGTTTGTCTGCGATGTCACGGTATGTAAGAATAATAATAACGAAACAAACTTATATTCCCGTAAATTCCAGGCACGTCGGATACATAATACATACAAATCAGGTCTTTTTTATTTTTTTTATTTTCTTCATGAAACTTACAATAATATTACATCAATGATTAGTCCGCCCCACAAAAGCCTCGTAGGGCTTATCTGAGCGACGGTCGGTCGGTAATATACTAATAATATACTATAATAACGTAGGGTATGTTTTCATGATGACAGCTTTCACGATAGTGAGTGTAGTATTTCGATCAGTAAGGCGTCAGCCTTCTAGTAGGTTGAAATAGCGACAAAATATCTCTCGCCAATACGTAGGGAGCGAAAGGGGAGGCTCGAGGGTGGTGGCTCTATAATTTGTAAACGATCGTGCAAGACAAACAAGTAAATTAACATACATGTGTAATTAGGCCTTGGCACACATTGCCGGGTCAAACGTTTATGCGAAGAAAGTTATTAGCCAGTTTTTAGGCAAATGCATATTTTTTATTACACTTCATCGAAAAGATGCTACCGATCTTGACTCGGTTATGACGTAATTTTTGAAGTCGTGAGAAAATTTTGCGCTTTGCTGAATCATATAAAGCAGATATATGAAGGGGAAAAGAGAATGAACCGTTATTGGATGGTTTGTTGATTGTAACTCCCAGTGTTTACCTTAACGGTCGAAATTCAACCACAACCATTGTTAAAAATTTGAGGAAAACATATACCTATTGATTTATATGGTTCCAACTTTTTTGTTTACACGTTTTCTAAAATGTTTTATTGGCTATGTCTAAAGCTCTCTATAGTTGACAAGCAGAGGAGAAAACATTACTGAACTGTTTTGTTTTGTCTATTGTATGTATAGATAAGGAATAGAAAAGCTAAGGTAACTGCTCAATAGACCAACAACTTATAAAGTATTATTTAAAGCATTATAACAAAGATGGTATGCCGAACTTCAGACGATGTTATCAATGGATACGTCGTCGAGCCTGGCGGTTATTATTGTGGCTGTAATAGCAAAACTGCAGCGTGATTGTAGTCCGTACACCTGTCGTAAATTACGCTACGATAAAAAATGTATTTGAGGATTGCTTAAAAATATGCTGATTAGCCAAGGCGTAACCTGGAAAAAAATTGATTAGCATCGGGTTGAAGCGATGATTTTTTAATTAACAATTTAGGCGTTAGCCCTTCGAAACCCGTGTGGTCATATATATATGACCGCGAAATGTATGGGAAAAGGTATATAACGGGTTCTGAAGGCGTTGCAAGTTTTTTATTTGAGACCTTAGCACATAACTCGCTAAACAGCCGGCCTAATGCTCACTACATTAATTTCTATTTAAAAGCTCGCTTTTCTTCATACGCAATAAAGCTCGCTTATATAAATTTATGATATAATTCACAATAAAGAAACCCATTTGTCTTGTTTGCATCCAGCTACCAACTTACGCAATGATAGACGATAGAGAAAATGTGCAGTCGATTTAACGGAAGTCCAGTAAAGATAAAGCAACTATGTAAATAAGCGACGACTTTAATTAAGCTTTTCTCATTTATTTACAATGTTTTATTTCGTAACTTCTTAGTTTATCATTAAGTCTTCATCATATCTATATCTTCACTACACATATATAGGAATTATCAAATGTCTACATACAAGTAATAAAAAACATTAACAAACCAAGATTCAAAGAAAGGCGGTTTGCAAAAGTGTTTTAATAACTTAGTAATCATCGTAAATTCCGATCTATTACGATGTATACGAGATATTCTATCTAGAACACTGTTCCGTATCCAAATTCGATGAATAATTTTCGTGATATTGGTAAATATATATATAAAATATGTTCTGACGAACATAGAACCTATTCCTTTTTTGAAGTTGGTTGAAAACTGACGTTTCGACCATTTCGATATTATGATAACCCCCGCTCGTCTCACGTACTATAACGCAACTGATCGCCAAGTTTCGATGGAGGAATTTAAATTAAACTCTTAAACTGCAACAGGAGCGCCGAGTTGGTTTGACGTTGGTGGCCGATAATAGAACTAACGATATTGATGAGATTCAATCTCAAGTTGGGAAAATTATAGCTAAGTCTATACAATTTTACTCACTAGTTCAACATTGATATCAGATCGTCGTTGGTTTTGGTTTCGAGAGTAACCCCATTGACCGTTCAATTGGTAATGACTAATTTCAATACTTTCAAGTTGTCTAGAGAATACTGCAATGCAATGTTAATTTACCGTTTTCGTTTTTAGGATTCCATACATACAGCGTGGTAATAGGTCTCTAATTTAAGGCACTACTGTGTATCCGTCTGTTTGTTTATCTGTCTGTCCGTTTGTCAAACTTGGGCTGTATGAATTAAATCGTATAGGTATAAAGGAGCTCTATGACATCATTGCGCGTGTCACTCTAATCAAAAATGCAGATTAAGCTCGTCAGCCGGATTTCTATGGATGAGTTTACCTGTCTCGAGTTTCTACGTGTTTCGGAGCGAACATTATGCTGGTAGTCCGAGCTGTAGTTGAAAGATGACTGTTACTAAGTTATGTTTAAGGCTTTTGGGCGGTTTTAAAACATTGTCCTCCGCCAAAAGGCGGTTGAGCAGCGTGCTTTTAACCCCTTCGTTTGAACGGAAACACGTATCCCTGCAGCGGGATGAGTAAGGGTTACTGTGTATAATTATAATAAAAATAGAAAAAAGTTAAAATGAGAGGAGTAAATATAAGAAATCTGTATTTTCGGCGTTTTTTATACGGTTATAGGAAACTCTTCGCCTGTCATTCCGAACTTTGCACTTTGAACTTTTATTATTTAAATTATAACATGTCATTTTATGCTTACCTAAGATGTTGTCATCAATTACACAGTACCGCAATGGTACGGTAAAACTATTAATAGTAAATTTTATAATTAAATAATAAAATAGCATACAGAGCAAATACAATAAAGTAAGCTTAACTTAAGCCCACTTTCTCAACTAAGAGGACGGTGTCCTTAAGGCCAAGTTTGCCGTTTGACTGGTACCTACTGAAAAGTAGCTAACGGATTTTGTAAAAAAAAACATTGACAGCGTCTGTGCTTAAGTGACGTAAGTTTTTCTCAAAGTTATTGTGCTTTCATAGTTTATGAATTTCAGTAAAGTTATCTAATTATTTTGGTGAATGTTACCTAAGCTATTATTACCTAAGTGTGTACAGTACCTAACACTGCTGTACATACATATATTATACAACATATTTGGAAAAATCTTCGAGACTCAATTCCCGTGGTGGGCAAATTATTAACATACCTACAAGTTTGTACGGAACCCTCGGTGCGCGAGTCCAACTCCTCGCTTGAATTTTTTGTGTGGGGATCTCTTTCATTTGTTGACGTAGCGGCCTTAATAATACACACCCTGATATATTCGGATAATTTGACAACACCGTAATATTAATAAACAGCCAAATTGCACGTTAAATTTAAAGAATACCGCAGCAAAAACATCTTGCCGAGTTACCATACAAGGGGTAACGCACCAAATATACTCCATAACGGTAACCGTCATCAGGCTGGTTGCATAATCGTTTTCCTACGTAGCATATAAAGGTGATGCCAGGAGCCCTAGCAACCGGCGATCGTGCACGAAAAGAGCTATGGATGTTAAAAAAAATCGCCCAAGTGCGAGTCGGACTCGCGCACGAAGGGTTCCGTACCATTATCTATAAAAACGGCAAAAAAATCACGTTTGTTGTATGGGAGCCCCCCTTAAATATTTGTTTTATTGTAATTTAATTATTTATTCTTAAAGTGAATATATAACTAAATATTCTGTGAATATTTCAAGCGTCTACCTGTTGCCGTTATCAATATCGAGCAAAAACTAGCAAAAAAAATCACGTTTGTTGTATGGGAGCCCCCTTAAATATTTACTATATTCTATTTTTTTGTATTTGTTGTTATAGCGGCAACAGAAATACATCATCTGTGAAAATTTCAACTATCTAACTATCACGGTTCATGAGATACAGCCTGGTGACAGACGGACGGACAGCGGAGCCTCAGTGATAGGGTTCCGTTTTACCCTTTGGGTACGGAACCCTAAAAAGCGAGTGATGTGTGTAAGGACCTTATGGCGCTCGGTTCCTGCCTATGTCCGCATGTGAAGATATACATACGTATAACAAAATTTCCTTAAAGCAAAAATAATTCCATCGGCGAAAGCCACGCCTACGAAAAATCGAGTAGGCACTCCTATTGCGCACAACACATTCACCGCTAATTATAATAAAGCGACATGCCGATAACAAACAGCGATACAAGATAACACTATTGTTATGTCAGCAGCGGCCCAGAGAACATAAAATTTAACGATCCTATAAGAATATATTAATTTCGACTTGTTTATACGCCGTGCATTAATTACATACGTAAAATAACCGTAGAATAATAAAAATGTGGAACGCTCCAGTTCTTAAAATAATGTATATATACCACGTTACAACAATGCGTTACATCTCATGTGAGTAATAAAACACGGTTTCGTATTAAATTGTTGTAAATTAAATGAATAGATCAAAGACGTGTCCGAATTTCTATAGTCTAGGTTTGTGTGATAAATTTACGTTGACTTTCATGAAATACAATATAAAGATTTGAAACAGTAAATATTGTTGATTAAAATAGAATGCGGAAATATTTATTTTTATACAGTTTTGGCCATTAAGTAAAGAAACTGTTTTAGTCTTACGATACGTCACTAGGAGTACACAACAGGAATTATTAGGTGATATAGGAAGGAGGGAGCATAGAAATAATCCTACTGCGGAAGTATTTCCGGCTCACAAAAAATAAATACTCCCTGTAAGGTGTTGAGTGAGTGACGTTACCAGTAAGCTCCTGATCAACTACTCTGTTCGCAGCGGGGGCGGCAAGGCAAAAGGACAAGTAGTTGCTATACAAGATACTTTAGTATATCAAGCGATGTTCTACAGGAACAGTAACTCGGAGTCCTGAACAAAGTGCGCTGGCACTTCACGCCGGACCAGCTTTGTCTGCTTTATAAGACACAAGTTCGGGCCTGCGTGGAGTATTGCTCGCATCTCTGGGACGGCTCCGCACAGTATTTTCTCGAGGCTCACGATAGGTTGCAGTGACGGGCTATCCCGCATAATCGACGACGAAAAGGTCACTAAAAATCTAGAACCTCTTCAACTCCGTAGGGACATAGGCTCTCTAAGCGTATTTTACCGCCTTTATCATGGTAAGTGTGTTCCCTTATCCCTCTCCCTTCCGTCATAGAACCACACGTGCAGGCTTGCGATGTCATCGTTCCACTGTCGAAAACATTTCTTCGCGTACCAAAAAGTTCGGCAACTCCTATCTTTGTCGTACCATTAAAAAGTGGAACGCCTTGCCTGCACATGTGTTCCCTCCTTCCTACAATATAGGATCCTTCAAACGAAGCGCGAAGAAGCATCTTGAGGGTCACCATGGCAGCGTTAACTGACAGAATACTGTGTAGTCTTTTGTCAGTTGCAGTTGCGATTTGGGCTCGTCTTTCGCTTACCATCAGGCAAAAAGGAGCCACTATGCTGAACTAATATAAAAAAAACGTGTAAGGTGGGGCCATATGCCCGTTAAGTGATTTTTGTCATTTTTAGCGTTAATAAGCGAATGCGTCACCGATATGCTAATGGTATCACTGTAGTAACATTATAGCTGTTTTTATTTTCATAACTTTTTAGGGTTCCGTACCCAAAGGGTAAAACTATTACTAAGACTTCGCTGTCCGTCCGTCCGTCTGTCACCAGGCTGTATCTCACGAACCGTAATAGTTAGACAGTTGAAATTTTCACAGTTAATGTATTTCTGTTGCCGCTATAACAACAAATACTAAAAAATAGAATAAAATAGATATTTAAGGGGGCTCCCATACAACAAACGTGATTTTTTTGCTCATTTTTACTCGATATTGATAACGGCAACAGGTAGACGCTTGAAATATTCACAGAATATTTAGTTATATATTCACTTTAAGAACAAATAATTAAATTGAAATAAAACAAATATTTAAGGGGGCTCCCATACAACAAACGTGATTTTTTTTGCCGTTTTTATAGATAATGGTACGGAATCCTTAGTGCGCGAGTCCGACTCGCACTTGGCCGATTTTTTAAGTTGGTGTCAAGATAAAAGTCACACTCCGTTGTTTTGAACATGTCGAAAGAATGCAGGACGAAAGAATGACTAAACAGATATACAATGCGAAAGTGGAAGTATATAGGAGCCGAGGAAAGTTAAGAATCGCTTAAAAGACTTTATTAGATAGTGATGTCAGGAGCCCTTCTGAACCGAATATTAAAGAAACAAACGAGGTACTCGTATGTGACGACCGCGCGAACGGCATAAGGGCGTTCGGATCTCTCTGTTACCCCCCGCATATATATATTTTTTTCAAAAAATATTTGCAATTTACTAAAATATATAGAAATTAGTTGTATTCATGTCGTAATTACTAGCTCATGGCTTTACCCGCGTTGGTATTGGTACTCCAATTTTTTCTGTAAAACCTACATATTTCCTGAATTATAAAGTAACGTACCTAAGTGCTAACTCCAGTTATGAACTATTACTGAGTTAAATTTCATCAAAATATTTTAATAGCTTTGCATAATGCGTTGTATTATATACAGACAGACAGACAGATAAATATTTTAATGATTATTTTGGCTTCTGTATTGTCAGTAGAGTCCACGTGCCTTATGACTTATTTCAAAAACATAATCCTTTGAAATTCGACCCTGCAACGGTATTATTTTTATACTGCATTTTCAGTAAAGATACCCATGAGTGATCGCCGTGTACTATGATGGAGTATAATTCACATGCGTAATTCAAAGCTCATCACTGCTTCGTTCGGAAAAAAAGATCTTATTTACATTTAGTGAACTACTGATTGTTGGATTTCGAACAGTTATTACATCAATCAAATATATATAAAACAAATGGACAGCGTGCGAACTAGTTTTTCTTAAAAAAGCTAAATAAAAAGAAGAATGTAACTTGTACTCAACAATATTTTTTCCCTATGGGGACGTATGTATGAATCCTATCTATTCAAGAGTCTTCCACTCCGCTTCGGATTCAAAATGTAGGGCCGCCGACTTAAATTATTATTCGGCACGGGATGTACTTCAAAAGAATATATTTTTAATTAGATTCGGGATACTGGGATACATGCGGATACAGTCGCTAGCTAGTTTACGCCGAAAAAGTTTGCGTTTGCCAGGTTCGTATGCGGTTTTGTAGAAATTAATCCACAGTGTAGGTGCAAGAGTTATTTAAAATAACAGTCTTTTCAAAAACTAAGCATATCATTGTCCAAGTAGAGAGTAGATGACAGAATTTCTATACCTCGACAAGGAAATTGTTTTCATATCGCTTATTCAGAAAGTAAAAATTAAATTGAATATGAAGAGTAATTTTTCACATTTGCTGGTCGGAAATTAAGTAGACATGTGTGTCATTACCTAAGTAGAGGGAAGAAAATTATATCTTTAGAAAAGTAGTTGTCTTTTACACAAACATATTTTTATTATTTTACCTTTAGAGTGTTTAACTTGGGAGAAAGTGATTTCTTTATTTGGTTACAATGCAAAATTTTGTTGCCACTCACACCGAATTACGTGGACCGTTCAATCAAATTATTTCGACAAAATTACGGTTATTTTGATACGCGAACTTGAGTGTAAGTATATAAATCCCGTATTATTCAAAACAATTCAAATGGTTAATTTACCGAATTTCTGTTGTAAATTATAATAACGTATTTGTTATATATGCAAATTAATCCATGGACATGGTTAGATTACATTAAGGCCACATCGATATAATATTTTTTCTAAGAAACGTTACTTATTAAATATATCAGAACAGTGATAACTCTGTAGATAATTATCCGACGGTCCCTGGTTCTAATCCTGGCGAGGTCATGTACAGCTAAGTGCAGCTCAAGCTTTATACTTTGACCTTTGTACCGTTCATATGCCGTTCGTGTTAAGAGTTACAATCGTACTTCGAGTGATAAGCATGATCTGCTCTTAGCTGTACTACTAAATTCGTGTTTTCGAATTTATGTACATATTTGTTACTATCACTTGCTCGGCGGTGAAGGAAAACATCGTGAGGATACTCGCATGTCCAAGAAATTATATTTTAAAAGTCGTGTAGCCTAAGAAAGGTCTAATAGGTAATGCTACGAAGAAGGACAAGTGTCCAATCCTACATAGCTATGCACAATATCAACTCAAATCTAAAACAAATCTAGCATATTATGTACCTATGTGATAAACATAGGTATGTAATGTAATATAAATATCAAGTCACCAAAGAACTGTATTTATGTAAACACAAATAATAATAAACTTCATAAATCAAGAATGATTGAACACAACGAATCCTATTCGCTTCGGTGTGACAAGCGGACGAAGTCCAACGACGTGAAATCTAACTACCAGTTTCCTCTTTAAGTTATTTTGTCCGTCTGTTTGTCCTCAATTATTGACTTTAATAAGACTTTGACAATTCACGGTACCTACTGTACACAGTTGTACAAATTGTATGAGTATCTTCGACATGAAAAGTCATTAGCAACCAATATATTTTTGTAACGAGACTGTATAAAATGTCTACTTAATGATCAATTAGTAAGTATAAAGTCTTCACTGTACGGAAAGTTTAGAAAGTTAAAGAGTAGTGATAGCCCAGTGGTTGAAAGGCTTACCTAATTAACCAACGGTCACTGGTTCGAATCTTGGCATGGGCATGTACTAAATTCCAGTTTTTGGGTTTATGTAAGTGCATCTTGGATGCGCTTTCAGTAGGGGTCGAAAGTACACCGCTGATGTAGAAAGACGAATGAATGCTGGGAATAGTGTAAAAGCTGCGTTGGGAAAACTTCTTGGCAATAAAAAATTAGCCAGAAGGCACAGCTCGCTTTACACCATGCAGTGCTGGTCCCGACGCTTACTTATGGAAGCGAGAGCTGAGTATAGCAGAGACAGCATGAAAGTAGGATAAACGCGGTCGGAATGCGAGCGTTGCGCAAAATTTGTGGCGTAACGCTTGTAGACCGTATTCGCAATGATGTTAGAAACAGAGTTGGTCTGAAAGAGAGCGGCGGTGTTAAAATAAGAAGAGGCGTGCTCCGTTGGTCTGGACATGTAGAAAGAATGCAGGATAAAAAAACGACGAAGCAGATATACAAAGCAAAAGTCGAAGGATGCAGGAGCCGAGGAAGTCCAAGACTTACCTACCATGACTAAATTGGTCGTGTTATATCAGGAGGTGATGTCAGGAGCCATAGAAACCGGTGAGCGTGCATGACAAGAGAAATGAATGTTAAAGAAGCAAGTGAGATGTGTTCTCTCTGCCTACCCCGCGAGGGATTTGGCGTGAAGTTATGGATAGATATAAGTACATATTTGTGATTATCACTTGTACGGCGATGAAGAAAAACATCATAAGGAAACACGCACGTCCAATAAATTAATTAATAGAAACGTGACCTTAATCTAAGTAAGATCTGATTTTCCATTTGCATGTCAAAATCAATACTTCGCGAATTCCTTAAGTTTAGGTAATGGATTCCACTGATCCTAATGGGTTAGGAAACGAGACAACTCTAGTAAGAAAATAGTTTTCACAGTAAATAAATAAATAATAAATATTGTCGGACAAATTACACAGCGCCGTCTAGCCCCAAAGTAAGCGAAGCTTGTGTTATGGGTACTAGACAACTGATAAACATACGTAAATACATTTTTTTTTTTGTAAATACATACTTATTATACATAGAAAATACCCAGACCAAGACAAACAGACATGTTCATGCACACAAATGTTTGTACTGTGTGGGAATTGAACCCACGAGCATTGGTGTCAAAGCAGCGTAACAACGCGTTTCACCACTGCGCCACCGAGCTCGTCAGTACAGTACCTACCTTATGGTCTTTGATATAGTCGGATTTTGACAAGCTCGGTGGCGCAGTGGCGAAACGCGCTGTTACGTTACTTTGACACCAACGCTCGTGGGTTCGAAGAACGTGGGTGTATGAACATGTCTGTTTATCTTGGTCTGGATATTTTTATGAGTGGTAGGACGCATCAAAGTATGCGCTCTGGGAAAGTACTTACCTCCACCTCACAGAAAACCGCAGCCAAATAACAACTCCATAGAGGATTATTGTGCTCCTGCGTGTGAGGTCACCAGTAAGCTTTTAAAGAATTGCTGTGTAAGCAGCAGAGGAGGCGTCCCGCGAGTTATACTTAATATATTACTACCGTTAATAGGCTACGGTAACTGCTTTATATCAGGTGGGCCGCATGCTTGTACGCCTCCCGACGTTGTATAAAAAACAGGCTGATTGCATAATATATAAAAAGTAAGCTCCTATGGAGTTGCTGTGTTAGCAGCAGAGGTGGTGACGCGCGAGTGATACTTGATGTATTTCAAGTGTTTAAAGGCTACGCGAACCGCTTTACATCAGGTGAGCAAGCACACGCTTATATGCCGTCCGACGTTGTATAAAAGAAATCAATTTTTACAACTTTTATAGTATTACATGTTATATGATTTTTATGGTTAAAATAAAGCTACCTTTCTGCGTTGTCCTAAACATTGAATTCAATTTAAGTTTTTAGTTTGATACCAAACTATCACATTTTTACTTCACGGAATATAGGAACAATAATTTTACTGAGAATTCTATCTTCTTTTTTAAAATTCTTCCATCAATTCGCGCAACTAAACACAGGGCGGCACTACTACCGTCAGTAGATCCACACTACCGCTATCCGTGGTTTGTGCGTTTGGCCTACTGCATGAACTAACTAGTGACTACAGCTCACAAAGTATGAAATTAATTATTAATCCTACTAATATTATGAATGCGAAAGTTTGTATGTATGGATGGATGTTTGTTGCTCTTTCACGCTTAAACGGCTAAAGGATTTGAATGAAATTTGGCACGTAGATAGATTATGATCTGGATTAACACATAGGCTACGTTATTTGACTCCACGTGGGCGGAGCCGCGGGCAGCAGCTAGTTGTTCATAAAATTACTTGTAATTTTCACTTACACAAAGCACCATCTCTTAACTGACCCTACTTTGTTCGTTCTTTAAGTCTTCCTTTTTTCCCCCTTAGCATTACCTCGTTTCCTAATCCATTAAGAATGGCGAGGTCCGCTACCTAAGTCTAAGGATTTGACAAAGATACTGATTTTGAGATAGAGCGACTGTCGTTAGTCCTTTACAACCCAGAGGGAAAACCTTTTCTCAGGTTAGATACCACGACTATCGAAATACAATTTCTTGGACGTGAGGATGTTTCCGTATGATGTTTTTCTTCACCGCCAAATATGTAATAAATACAAATTCTTGCAAATATTCAGAAACACGAATTTAGAGGCAAAATAGGTGAACCAGGGACCGTCGCGTAAAAGGCCGGTTCTTCTATTCCTTACTTATTTATTTTTATTAACTCTTTGATAATATGCCACTAAATTAATAACAAAAAAACTGAAGGCATTAACACTTTTGCCGCTGTCATTACCTACATTGACACGTTCTCGGCTCCTAATTTAGTTTGCTCAACGATTTATTACTTTAAGATATGTCCGTATTGTGTTGGGGCTGGATATATTTCATCTGAACATCATTCCATGTCATAAATCATGGGACATTTTGGCAAGCTCCACTGACCTTGCGGCCGCGTTAAAACTAGCATATAAAAAAACCAAACAATCGACTACGAAAACTATTTTAAAATTTACAGAACACATTATCAAGGACTTCATTTCTATTATAAAATAAACAATGAAGAATGGAAAGACAAATGTTTCGTCTACGAATAATTTCTGTCTCGCATTGTTTGCACAGATGAATTTGAGCGTGATGTACATAATAGCTCGTGGGGACCCACTGCAAGCGACGAAAACATATTTGTATGGTCATAAGTTTTGTAAACACAAAAGGTTTCTTCAATTATTGGGACGGCGTAAACGTTTTTCAACCTTGGCCGTATGGTGACAAAGATTTTATTTTAATGTGCTTCTCGGTGGATGTAGAAAATAAACGCAATGTTTAACTTGTACACATCAATGGCAACTATTCATTATTAATACGTCGTTGTAGGTCGCAAATATTCATTTACATAAAGTATGATAATATGCATAAGATTGACGTGTTTCTAATTAAACGATAGTTATAAAACTTATAAGATGATTGATGTTTTTATTACCGTGTGCGATCGTATAGTCTTATTACGTTGAGTAATATAAGTGTATGTAATTATATTAAATTTGTACTTAAAGAAAAAATCATGCGTCGTTCATGACTTGAAATGACAAATTAATGAATATGAGTAGGTACCTAACAAAGCGAACGCTATTGTTAACATTTAGAAATAGCCCGGTGATATCTATTGCAGTTTATTATGGCCGTATATAATTATATATAAGTATATTATTATTTTAATGGCGTCTTATGGCGCTCGGGTCTCTCTGCCTACCCCACAAGGGACCTAGCGTGATATACACATATATAAATAAATAATAAATAAATAAATATTGTCGGACAAATTACACAGAGCCATCTAGCCCCAAAGTAAGCGAAGCTTGTGTTATGGGTACTAGACAAGTGATAAACATATGTAAATACATTTTTATTTTGTAAATACATACTTATTATACATAGAAAATACCCAGACCAAGACAAACAGACATGTTCATGCACACAAATGTTTGTATTGTGTGGGAATCGAACCCACGAACGTTGGTGTCAAAGTAGCGTAACAGCGCGTTCCACCACTGCGCCACCGAGCTCGTCAAATATACATATTACTATATACAAGTAATACAAGTATATACATATTACTATTTCTTGATAAGATAGGTTATTAGGATTAAGCTGTAATGTCATTAGTTTAAGATACTGGGATCGATACCGACTAGAGTTTGCACACAATCCGCTCCTATCCTGTGAGAATGGCCACGGATGCTTG
Source organism: Pyralis farinalis (assembly GCA_947507595.1). Classification (NCBI taxonomy): domain Eukaryota; kingdom Metazoa; phylum Arthropoda; class Insecta; order Lepidoptera; family Pyralidae; genus Pyralis; species Pyralis farinalis. The sequence goes on from OX382265.1 coordinate 35,972,236, forward strand.
CTATATGCAAAACATATAAGTTTTGTTGCTTTCTTCTACTTAACTGCATAATTATTTTAATCATCATATTTTATGTTATATTTGCATATAACAATTACTATGAATGAGCGCAGGCAAATAGAACAGCAAGTGGATATTTGATACAAAATTATACGGAACCAAGTAGCCCATTAGATGTCGAAATAGTTGTGTTGCACACTATTATTTTATTCCTACATTACGTCTGCACTGAATTAGATGCACTTTGAAAACAGTGTAGTTCGGTTTGAGTTTTGAAGTCGAAATTGGGTATCTAAGCTATAAGAAGACCGCGGCCACTGTATGGCTAGTTTAGCAAGGCAGTCTGTGTTGAACCTTGCACTGCCTCTTTTCTTATTGATATATCTCAATAATCCTGACGCATGACTATAACTTAATTAATCACTCACGTATAAATGTTTTTTTACAATAATATAATCGTAGGTTGTGGCGTCCCCTAACCAAATGGATTTACAGAATGTAAATCTAAATCTACACATAGTTGATTGGCATTTGTTTACTTATACCCCTATTAATTGAAAAATAAGAAACGTGTTTAGGTATGATTAAAATAACAATCGTACAGTATAATAAAATAAGAGTTATAATTTCATATCGCGCGTCAAGCGTGGTGTTCTCTTAGCTGTATAAGTAACAAATAAGTAACAGAAAACACAAACAAAATTGATTGACTGTACTCGAGACATATAGACATTTACGTTTTTTTTTTAGATAGATATATAGTAGGTATTTTAATGAAGACAAGGGGATGAGGGCGACGTCGCAGGCGTGCGCCGCTACCAGCTCGCTGCCTTCGCGAAAGGTTTAATACAATTCCATACATTTGATCTCGACGCCCTCGCTCCTCCACCGCATCGCTCCGTTGACCGCTGTCTCTGTGATAGAACCTCAAACATAATATATCTCTAGTAATAATACAAAAGAGACTTTCTTATCCTTTATTTCCCTACGCTCGCTTCCACTCATATCTTAACCCCCATTAAAATCAGACGCCCGAGATAACACAGCCGAAATCGCATTGAAGTAACTTTCTAAAATCCTAGGCATATCGTCTACTATTTCCAAACGTAAATGCATTTTATAACACCGGAGATCAATGCTCCTGTAATTATTTTTATCATCTACTTAAATGTTCCTGTGCTAACATGCTATATTTTGTACCCGTTAATCTAATGAATTATGTAATGGCTACATATGTTGCTGTATTAAATGCAGTCACTTTCTCTGACGAATTGATCTTTAAGTTATCTGTCTCGAATCAACACGGAACATATAATTCACCGTCATTAATTTCAACTGTGACCTGCCACATGCTACTGGTACCTCTACCGCGCTCGCTTCCGCTTATGCCTCAATCACTTCTCTACACAAATGTTAAGGTCAAGTACACAGTACAGATTATTAAAGTGGGAATCTTTGTTTCCTCTTATGAAATTGAGTCTTCGGCGCCTGTGGTCTAATTGGCCCATGACACGGACACGGACACCGGTTTTCCATCAAGCTGCCTACTTAAGAGGACGTTATCGCGCACGCTTGAGAACGTACATTCCACAGGGACACGGAATTTATACTACCATATTTGAAATACTACTAATTATAGATTTTTTTTTGAGAGAAATACTATCAGGTGAGCTGTAGTAAATTTGCCGTTCTTACTTAATAAATTTAAAGTAAATATATTAAAAGTAAAGATATAATTATGTCGTATTAATACCTATACATATAAATATTGGTGTAATTATGAACACAAAACAATTCAATACCTTTTTATATGTCGTTGGTGAAGCGAATTCCTTTTTTTTTGGCGATCATATCAATGAAAATATTTTGGAACAGTGACCATGGTTGATTTGAAAAGTGTATCAGTGTTAAGATAAAAGCGTACTCCGGTTTGCATTAGTTGGGAAATAGAAAGAACTAGAAATATCTAGAACGCGAAAGTGGAATGAAACCGGCGGGCGTGCATGAAAAGAGCTATCTATCAATGTTAAAGACGCAAGAGAAGTACGTAAATGAGTACTGAGTTACGTGGCAGTTTTCTCTGTATACCCCGCAAGAGAGTCGGTGTGATAATATAAAATCATTTTATTTTGTATTTAGGTAATATTTAGCTAATAAGTTTATCTACATGTGTTGGTGATTTGCCTGAAAAATACTTTATTTTTTTTACAAAAAATATACAAAATAATGAAGAGCGAAGCTCGGTGGCCAGGGTGATATGAAATTAAACTGAATGAATTAAATTGAATATGAAGTTTATCAAACAATACCTCATTGCTCTCAAGTTGACAGCAATGTTACAATATCTACAATTTTATTATTTATAACATTTATTCTATTACTTTAAACGAGCAATGTTTGTATATATGTAAATAAATATAATTTATATAAATTAATTTATATTTCGGCTCTCTACGCTTACCCCGCAAGGAATTTCGCGTGATGTTATAAATAGATAGAAATCATACATTTAAATACGATTTTGATAAAAAATTGTATTCAGATAAATTTATGCTTTTTGAGTTTATGTAATTATAAGTGACATTCCTGAGAAAAATGTTTTTATTCAAAAACCCTAAAACCCTAACGAAGCTGGGTTCCCCAGCTACGTATTGCCCTACGATTACGTATCCGTGCGTATATCGTTCGGCCGTGGTTGTTACTGGCTGTTATTGATACACTATGCAAGCTGTGCATGCAGACGTAGCTGTCAACAATGATCGACAGTAAAAATGCTTCGTCGCATCTGATAAGAGCCATATAGCACCAACCCACGTCTTGAAATCGTCAACCGTGTTCCACACTATGATACCTAAACCATACTGTCGAATAGCGGAGTAGTTTGCGACCGCCAGCGGGTATGTCCACTTAATTCATCAATTTTCCAGCAGGCCAAGCCAGGCCAGTTATCTGGCGCCAAACCTGTTTAGCTGCACGTGAAGTCATGTGCATATCTGACATGTTAATACTGACTTTAACTTGCTATGTAAACACAATACAAATTGTTAAACATCGTTGACCTGCAAATGTTTTGATGCGTTTGCTTTTCGAGTAACAGATGCAACTTGCAGGAGGTCAATTCTTTTTTATTTTTTGATTGGTTGTGATTGGACGGCTTGTAGGGGTCACCTGCACGTCACCCCGCCGCTGATTTATAAAGAAGGTTGCACAAGAGGGCATAACATCACTTTTACGATCTTACAAAAGGCTCTTTTTATATACAATGTCGGGAGGCATACAAGCATACGGCCGACCTGATGTAAAGCGGTTACCGTAGTCTATGAACGATTGCAATACATTAAATATCAATCGCGCGATGCCATCTCAGGTGCTAACACAGCAACTCCTAAGGAGCTTACTGGTAACATCATTCTCCGGGGAGTTGTAAATCGGCAGTTGTCAGTGAGGTGGATATACTTTCGCAGGGGGCAGCTTTCATGCGCCCTACCTTTGTTAAAACACCCATACCAAAACAAACGAGACCTGTTCCTGCACACAAATGTTTGTCCTGTGTAGGAATCGAACCCACGAGCGTTGGTGTCAATATAGCTTTATTATCCACTGCGCCACCGAGCTCGTCAAAAAAGGCTGTGGAGTAATTTGAGTGTCGATGTATTCCTGCTGAATAAGTGAGAGAATCAGATCAGTAACCTCCCAAAAGTTGTTACATTTTAGCAGCGGGCGTGGCAATAAGCAAGCAATACCTCTGAGTTGTAATTGTTAGGGTACAATAACTACTATAAAATAAAATTAGTGAAACATATATTTATAGTTCAGGCCATCGGAGACTTCTCTCCGGTGTGGAGCTAAGTGGCTGAAATGAGGCTCTTGTCAAATGGAGGTAACGTTATTAAATAAGACGCAACTCGTCTGGGAAGTGCCTCTACCTTTCAAGAAGCAGCAACCAAATAATAATTCCCCAGAGCTGTTGTGCTCCTGGGAGTCGGTTAAGTCAATCAAAAAAGCACTTCCTCGGTGCTACGTTATTAATGGGGGTGGTTTCAAGCCTATGCTAAGCTAGATGGGCCATATGCTTGTATGCCACCCTACGTAGTATAAAAACAGATTAACTTTACTTAACAATGCTAATTGAAACATCTAGAAACATCTCGAATTTTTATGTTCTATATGTTAAGAACCACTCAAATTTATCACATGTTTGAAACCACTGCATCTTTTCCTTAGAATAACAGTTAGTTTCATCCAACTTAGTTTCATTGCAATTCATACTTATCTAAGCACTCTTCTGATGTAGGTAAGTACTCTTTTCAAGTAAAAACAGCGTTGAAATCTGTTCATTCTATACGATACAACACAAAAACCGTAAAAACACTTTGTTTTTCAGGTTTAAGAATAAATGTCTCCGTCCTATGGAATAATGATGGTCGCGAAATTAACTTTCACTTCCATACCTAGCAAACGGCGTAAGTCCCTTTCCCGTACTTTGGTACAAGTAAATAAAAAAGTGACTATAACCACTTTGATCCCCAAATACCCAGAACGGAAGACAGATGCGGCCGGTCGTTCGAAAGGGTCATTTTTTCCTTATTGTTATTACCGTGTGTTCAACAACGGCCATGGCATAACAGATTGTTTATTTTATTGTTGTTAATTGTACGGACAATTTGGAGCAAAAGGTTCTTAGAACATTTTTGAAATAATATGTACCTACTAGGTCGTCCAATGACCGAATTTCAAACAAAATCATTATAAGGAAGCAAATATGAATTTGGATGTTTCTACCATTATTTTCTAATCTAAAGATGCAACTCGCGCTACAAATGTGTGATTATAGACCATAACCTCTGCGTGCACATCCTATGCAGCAGTGGAGTAGTGGCTTTATATATTCTTTCATTGCATATCTGAGATAACACTTAGAAGGTGGGCGAAAAATTGTTTACGAAACAAAAAAGAAATCGGTTGGCATACAGAAGAGCAACAACTACTTAATTGTGTTGTATTTGCTATCTACGTATAAATAGACATAGATATTACACTTCTTTGAAACATAGAGCATGTTATATAGCTATCGGGGATAAGACATGTCCAAGGAGGGAAAACTAGATGAATTTGCTCAGGGAGGAGTTTGTTTGATCCTTGGATTTCCATCTTCATATCAGTACCAGACAAGTGAAATCGTTTTTTTATCACTAACATCGTACTTTGGTTTAGATAAGTGGTAAATTTCTTCTGTTTTGTGGGTAGAGCTCCAGGGTCCTTGACGCCTTAGCTTAGATTTTGTCTAAAATCATAATGCGATTGGTTGTACCTTGGTTGTTATGTTTAACACTGTAAATGAGGTAGATCCTTGTATACAGTTCCAAAGTTAGCAAAATTGTAGTCGAGATAACTAAATTTTGGGCAATACTTTGACATATTATCTTGTAATTGGAGTTAGCGACAAAAGTAACACTACTGGGCCTAATTGAGCAAATTTTTAGGCAATCGATATTTGTCAATTGTGCGGGTGAGGCATGTTGTGATATCGGGACCTTCCCTATAACATGGCTTTGTATAAACACAACCATTCTCCAGGGTTGTTATTTTGCTGCGGTCTTCTATGTGAAGTTCCCAGTCGCTCTTAGCTTCATAGTTGAGATTGTACAGCTCATGCAAGGTATTTATTTCTTCTTCATTAAATAACTCATTCCAACACAACGCATTTGAAATTTTGGTTTGTCTTGACTGGACTTATACCCTAGTATCATGTAAACTAACCATAAGAAATAAAAAATGATACCTCCCAAAAACTATCAATATACAAATACAGCCTCTGTTTGCTACACACCGGACGGACGCATCGAACCACCGTATAGTATTTAAATGTATTCACAAACAAAGGACTCGGTGTGAAAGGAGCTTCTACTACTATGTATGTTTGCCTAATTGAAACCCCGATACGCCGATAAGCACTTCTTGATACTAGCTGTCGATCTGTGAAATTGACGGCGAACCACTCGAATGTTGCGTGCGTTTATCCGCATAGGGAAATTGGGGAATTCATCGGCGAATGTTCACAACTGTTATATCGAGGATATGTATATGATTGGTATTTAGTGTATTTGATATTACGTATTTTGAGGCTTAATGAGTTGTTACTTTGTTTACTATATCGTAGTACATATAGAATACATTTTTTGCGTTTCATCTTCTCGCGTATCGTGAAAGCTGTTCAGGTGTTTTTTAATGTAGATATATCCTGAGGTAACTAATATTATTTTCTGCTTATTCGGACCGGTAGGTTGTAAGAACAAAAAAACATTTTACAGCCTAAAATAAGTTTTGAAGTCTTGCCACATTAAACTTGCGTAGCCTTCTTTATTTTACTACTATTCTAATATAAACTTCACGCGAATTACTAGAAGCAAGTGATACGTGATGGATTAGCATGACTTGTATTTGTTTAAAGAAAATAAACTACTTAAATTAAAAAAAAAGGAACGTGATGATATCTTTTAAGATATACATCTTTAATATCACGTTCCTTTTTTTTACATGTACACATGTACTAGTGTACTCGCTGTCGTCCATTGGCAATTAAAGTTTGTTGTATTCGTCGCGTCCATTTCACATTGTTATGTTCGAACTTACAATTTGTTATCAACAGAAATAAAAAGTAACACGGATTTAAACACAGAGAGAAAATTATATTCCGTCATAATAAATGTTGATGTCGTTTCAGTTTTTTTTCCACAATTTTACGTGTTCTACGCTGAAAACCGGGGATATGATTACGTGTTTGTGCTCAAACCACATTACTGCGTGGTTTGAGCCCAAACACTGAGTGGAATCCAACAAAAAAAAGTGTATCATTTATCTTCATAGTTTTTTTCTCATATATGATTTTGCTAAGTGCAAACTAAATTTAAGCAGGCAAATCTGTAAAAAAAATGTTTGGCTATACTCGTAATTTTTCATATATAATATGGTATTCATAGGCCCTCCCTGGCGTGTAGTAAGTAGCCTATCGTAATTGCAATACGAGGTGCACCAATTGTACCTTGGCATCTCCCTAGCTAATGCACCAATTGCTTAGTAAAGTAAAAGATCTTTTATTTCATTGCCATGTCATATAATTCAAATTCATACATTTCGAAAGAGTAAGTATTGCCACCTTCATGTATACTTTCGAGTATTATCGGATGATAAAATGACGTCCCTTATGATTTAATACTGCCTGTATTTTTTACAGTGCACTGGCCAAAAAATAATAGTATAGAGCTGATAATTGGTGGTAAATTATAATAGGCATATAGCTAAAGATCGCTAATCCTTTAAAGTGACATTGCAGCTGCAAATTTACTGTTACATCAACAATTGCAGTAGAAAAATGTATCTAAAGTAGGGGGTTCCTATTTTTATCCTATCAAGTACAAAACCACTGACCTATATCGATAATCGGCTTTTACAGACATTCAATAAGTTCATATCGTTATTCGTTAGTGTGGACTTTAGTTGCTAAGGAGCCACGCTATAATTTTGTATTAAAAGCGTTCCTCAATAGGTTTTAACATTTTTACTTAAACTACAAATAACTCATCGATGTCTTTCTCTTTTTAAGTGACAATCGAGTGCAGTAAATCATGACAGATTTAGTTTAAAGTATAACCGAAATGTAATTATCTTAAACTTCTACTACATGTAGTTTTATTGCTATCATGTGTAACAAAGTTCCTATGGCAACTATTAAATAAATGATTTCAAGAGTATGTATAATGAAAAGATTTAATATATTTTCAATGTCGTTACAATTTCATCTCGACAAAGAGTTATTCAGAATGAATCCTAATATTGGTAATTACTACGATAGTAATGAATACTTACCAAATATCTTTTGATTTTTATAATTTTATTGTTTGATGTTATCAAAATGTATAGTTTCAGTTCTAATCTATTATATCAATTTTATCTGTAATGTGTTTATGTTTAAGAAAGTGAGTCAGCTTTTAATGTTCCAAATATTATAGGCGCTATCTGCGTCTTTAGAGTAAACAAGGCAGACAGGTATTTTTTATCGAGCATGTGACGGGATGTGCGAAGTGCGTATTCTTCCGCAAGATGTTTTTACTTCCAATTATAACAATTAACAGTTATTATTTAATACTTCGTAAGAATTTATACAAATACTAAATTATTTTTAAGTTTTCCTAGGAAATTATTATTAAACAGCTTCTTCGAAACTAGGTAAAAACACGGTAGACATATATAACTAGCCTGGCCATAAATACTGTTGTAACAGTATTTTTTTAGGGTTCCGTACCCAAAGGGTAAAACGGAACCCTATTACTGAGGCTTCGCTGTCCGTCCGTCCGTCCGTCCGTCCGTCCGTCTGTCACCAGGCTGTATCTCATGAACGGTGATAGTTAGACAGTTGAAATTTTCACAGATGATGTATTTCTATTGCCGCTATAACAACAAATACTAAAAAATATAATAAAATAAATATTTAAGGGGGCTCCCATACAACAAACGTGATTTTTTTTTGCATTTTTTATAGATAATGGTACGGAACCCTTCGTGCGCGAGTCCCACTCACACTTGGCCGATTTTTTTTAACTCTTTACTTTATTTTGAATTTGGAACGCGTTGATTATGTTAAAAAAATCTTTCGGTATTTGCGCCGCTTTGCATATTTTTTTCATGTTAATTATTAAATTACATTAGGATTGCAGTGATTGCCTTGCACAATGTGGGTATGGATGGTATTTATTATATTCAAGATACTACAAAAGGTTGGTATCAGCCGTATGTTCGTATGTCGTACTATCGACGGATATACCAACATTTCCTCTGTTGAAGACCATAAAAGATCGGGACCGCGTAGTGTTCCGTCCCGATGCCTTCTGTCCCGATACGCAGGTGAAAGGTACAGAAATATCCTCTTAACTGATGAAAAAAATTTCACGATTAAAGAGCACATAGTAAAATGACAAAGTGTACGTACACTGTTCTAAAGAAACCACCCAAGTAGTCGGAAAGGTACATTGTGATCATCACTCGCGTCTGGAATCATTTAGGGGGGCGTCTTATCCAGTAGTCATAAAGCTTTATTTTTGTGAAAAAAGAGTAAAGACTTCAACCAAAGTGTCAAGTATCAAGAGACTGTCTTGGATCGTGTTGCGAAACCTCTCAGCAAAATACACTTTCTAAAAATGTACTGTGGACTTTCCAGCAGGACTCTGCACCTGGTCACAAAGCACGAACTACCCAAGCCTGGCTCAGAACCAATGTTCCGCACTTTATAAGAGCTGAACACTGGTCTTTGTGTAGCTCAGATCTTAACCTCTTAGACTACAAATTATGGTCAGTTTTAGCGGCCAGCTCGAAACGACACGTCAACATTGTGTCTCTTCAGTAATCTCTGGAGCAAGCAGTGGCAAAATTTCCCATGGAAATAGTACGTAAACTATGGATTCGTGGCCAGATAGATTAAAGGCCTGTATCAAAGTCAAAGGTGGCCAATTCGAATAAAATCATTCTTTTTTATTTATTGCTGAGACTTCCATAAATATAATACATGTAAATTTTGTTAAGATTAGATTACTAAAAAAAATGCATATTCATTTGTTATACTTGCCTTATGGCCGGGCTAGGTGTATAATAGAATTGAGCTCGGTCGAACAAAGAATCAACTTACAGAGTATCAACTATCAAGATCGTTCGTTGCTATAGATCGGAGGGCCGACCAGCCTTTTAGTTTACTTATAATATTAAGTTAAATATTTCACATGCCCACGTGAAACTGCTTTATGGTTGGAGAATATCACTTTTAAATCATACTGTACGCTCGAATGTTTTTATAACAATTAGATGGGTTTTCACCCTTATTGAACCGCTGAGTTTGTTTGATGGTGGTCAAACAAGAACTACAGATAGTATTTGTTCCCTTTGTACTTTGTTTTAGTTTGCTTGTTAAAAATCTTCTTGGACTACTTTATTTTTTGGGTGTAAATAAAGATAAAGGTAGTCATTCAATGGTTTATGTTGGATTATTTTAGGCTGTGGGAGATCATAATTTTTTTAAACGAGTATTAAACATAGATAATTCTCCGTTTCAATTGTCATCTCATTAACATATTATTATCTAATATACTTAAGCTACTAGGTATTTTTTACTATATTTGCTAGCGTATTTATCATCATCATCATCTGAGTGTTAATCCTGGTCGTGTACTACGCTTTCGCTTCGGAGTCGGATGCGAGTCACGGTTGAGCTCGATGGCGTTGTTACGCGTGTCATTCTAATCGAACACGCAGGTTAAGCAACGCGACCGCAGCCTATCTATAGATGGGTTTATCTATCTCGAGTTTCTCCCGTGCTTCGGAGGGCACGTTAGGCCGTTGGTTCCTGCTGTTGTCGTTACATTACCATCGTTAAGCTAAGTCAGTGGCCTAGGGCGGCTGGAAAACAGGAGGCCTCTTTTTTCAAGCCGCCCGAGGGCCACTGACTTAGCTTAACGTTCCAATCCGTATTTCAGTAGCGTGGTGGAGTATGGCTTAAACCGCTTCAGTTGAAGGGAAACCCGTATCCATACAGTGTGATGAGTGAGGGTTGATGTGGTGGGTCTCGGTTTTCTATGCCTATCCCTCAAACGACGTGGCGCGAAGTTGCAACTATATGTACCTATCTATATAGAACTCATTCTAACAATTTGTATTTAAAACCATAGTTAAAACAAAATCCTTGTGCGATCACAGATGTATGTGTCTGTCTGTTAGTCTATCACATCGGATGACTGCACAAGGATAGATGAGTACTTAATTCCTGTGTGCTTAAATAAAACAACAGAATCTATCCAAAACTTGTATAAACAAAATTGTAAAACTCTTAAAGGTACATTAAAAAGTTATTATTTAAAAAACCAAAATGTATGTATGAGCGGCTCACCAGCACTAGATAAACCCTGCGAGGTTTCCAAGTGCGGTTACTTACCATTGTAATATATTATTAAGAATATTGGAAATAAATTTAAAAAAAAAACATATTTTTATCTCTGAAAGTATTGGACATACGACCAAATTCCCATAATTGTGTAATATGCTGGACGTGCATTCTCATAGCAACAATACAAAATACAATTACCTATAAGATAATAAATTTATGAAAAACAAACTCGACAAACAAGCTTACTGAGCATATTCAAAACATTTTTTTATTTTATTGCTAGTTACCTGATTTTTATTAAATGTTTCAAAATCATTTAATTAAATAAAGTAATTTTTCTCTGTCTGTTTTTATCCCTAAGCCATTTTTTTTATTTATTTTACATTTAAAGCCATTTTTCTCTGTCTCTTTTTCATCTGTTTTTATCGGCAGGTTAATAGCTTTCTTTCCATGCCAAGCCCGTTGCAAGGGAGGCAGGGATAACAGAGAGAATACTTCCACACCTCACTCGCTTATCTAACATAAAAATAAATAACGAATAGTTCATTGTATTAGGTATATCGAACAAGATTGGTTAAACAAAAATATATAACAGGCCTTATTGCAAAAAAAATATATAATGTATGGTTAAAATTAAATAACATTAAAATTTGATAATTTTGAAGTTGAGTAAATTGGTGCGAAAGTTAACTACTGTCTAAGTAATCAACAAATACACACATTTAAAAATAATGGCATATCAATAGCATTACGCCAAATCCCTTGCGGGATACTTACTTATAATATAATGATCAAGGTCATAATGCACTCCGCTCATCTATACGACAATGTTATTTCTATACATCCATCCATCCAAGTAATTGCTGCGACAATTACTTGCCACTTCAGTATTTCAATCAAGTATTAAAACTAAATCTTTAGTTTGCCGCCACAGCGTCACACGTCTCGCCGTGAATAGATAGCTTTAATCTCAAGTCGGGTCCGTATAATGTACAGGGCGCTTGCAGTTTTAAAGTTAAAAGGTAGGGCTAACACAACCAGTCGTAGTCTAAGGTGGTCTACCCCACGCGTTTGTGGGTCTCGATAACGAGAGATTAAGAGCTGCCTTACTTGGCAACTGGCTGTGTCGTCTTATGTCTCAATCTGTGTGTTTGCAGTTAGCGGCTCAGCCATTTAGAGCCGGACCCGTTTGTATTGTATCCGGTGTTAAGCGATGATGGGTGGTTAACTAGTTTACCGATTTTGGTGTTTTATTTAGGTACGCTTTTTGTTTTGTTTCTTTAAGTATTTTTGGTAGTTTCACCTTACACTGTCTATCCATGTCTTTACGGTAAGTCCATTGGGTGGTAGAGAGTCCTTATACACCTCACTCGCTTCTTTAATAATCATAGCTCATAGAGGTAGGGCGCTAAAGCAGCCCGTCTCGAGAAGTACATCTCACAGAAACCGCAGCCAAACAACAACAACTCCCCAGAGGGTTGTTGCGTTTCTGCGTGTAAGTGAAGTCACCAGTAGACTCCTAAGGAGTTGCCGTGTTAACAGCATAGATGGCATCGCGCAAATGACACTTACTACGGTATCCGTTTTACATGAGGTGAGCAGTATGATTGAAAGCCTCCCAACGTTGTATAAAAAAATGTCGTAACATGAGACTTAATCCAATGTTATATTATCAAAATTACACATTTTGTGATGCCATCTCCGCTGCTAACGCAGCAACTCCTTAGCAACTTACTGGTGTCCTCACACGCTTGAATATACTCGTAACTACCCTCTGGGGAGTTGTTATTTGGTTACGGTTTTCTGTGAGGTGGAGGTGGGAAGTACATACACCTTACAGAAAACCGCAACTACTACAAACGGGCTAATGTGATGCGCCTTATCTTTCTTAAAAACATTCCGACCAAAAGAAACCCACGGGCGTTGGTATCAAAGTAACGTAACTGCTCGTTTCACCACTGCGCCACCGAGCTCCTCAAAACTCAACTGTGGTATAGTTCGACAAATAAGAATCAAGATTACATCATAGTACTACACGTGCAGGCTTGCGATGTCATCATTCCACTGTTGAGGACATTTGTTCTCGTACTAAAAAGTTCGGCAACTCCCATCTCTGTCGAACTATTAAAAAGTGGAACGCCTTGCATGTGTTTCCTCCTTCCTACAACATGGGATCCTTCAAACGAAGCGTGAAGAAGCACCTTGCGGGCCAGCATGGTAGCGTCAACTGACAGGATACCGTAGTCCTTTGTCAGTTGCCGCTGCAATTTGGGCTCCCCTTTTCGCTTACCAACAGGCGAAGAGGAGCCACTATGCTGAGCCAATATAAAAAAAAAAACATCGATCTGGTATTAATGAGGTGGCGGCGGACGGCATAAAAGTCTATTCTAACTCGCAATAACCGTAGACAGAGAAGTTGTACTGCTCGTATTTAATTTGAATACTATGTTCCATGCAAACATAGTTGTACTGCTGAGATTCGCTGTAAATAAATTGCATGTTCCTAACTCGCCAATCCAATAGTGTGGAGCGACGAATGCGAGTATATACGTGTATTTAAATAAAATATTAAACCTGAGTTAGTTCTAGAATGAGCCAGACACCGTATAAATAGTCGACAGCCGAAGAAGTTTTCATATCGACAAAACGTGCTGCCTATTTGAGTGCCACAAACTTGTCTGAACCGTTAGCCAAAACTGGAGCTTCAGTTGTTAACTTTTCGTGTGTTTATTTTTAATAATTTAATTATGTACTTACTTACAGAGGTTTTTCCATGGGACTACAGCATGGAATTCTTCAAGAAATGCGTGGAGAGATTTTTGGAGGGTCGGCAACGCATGGGTGACACCCCTGGTGTTGCAAATGTCCATAGGCTACGGTGACTGTTTACCATCAGGCAGGCCGTATGCTTGATTGCCACCTTGGTGGTATAAAAAAAACTTAGTAAACAAGTAGTACGAATGTGAGATTGCGCATGGGTGACTTAGTGGTAAACTGTCTGCTGTAAGCAGTCGATGCCATGTTATAAGCAGAAACACCATCTGAACGGCAAACACTGGTCACAATGATGAAAGACGATTTTCTGTAGAAAGGCTTACTATTGAATGCGAAGGAAACAAAGATAATGGTATTTGAAAGATTACGAGATTACATAGACTCATTTTGTAAAAAGAGTGATACTCATAGCATAAATACTAGATATAAGCATAATCTTGTGTTACATGCAAGCCGTCTCCACAAAATAAGTAATTCTTTTATCGGGCAATGTATACGGTTCTATAACAAACTTCCCAGCAATATAAGAGAATTGTCAATAAACAAATTTAAAACTACTGTTAAAGCCAAATTGTGTAGCAGGGCATATTATAAAGTATCTGACTATATTAATGATAAAAATGCCTGGGAGTGAGTCGATCCAATTATAATGTAATTAATAAAATATGTAAATTTGTTTGGATACCAAAAGAGGGATGCCTGAGTTTTTTGGCAGTATTTTTATCAGTGCTCACCTAGTCATGAACTGCACGGTAGGGAAAAAAATTGTGACGATTCCAAACAAATGTAGCCATTTTTACGGAATAAAAAGACTTTGACTACGATTGATGATGAAGTGTTGAAACAAGTGGATGAGAATGTATATCTCCGGTGCACTTTCAGCAGGGATGAAGGTACACCGCAGATGTGGAAAGACGAGTGACTGCTGGGAATAGTGTGAATGGAGCGTTGGGAAAACTTATTGGCAGTAAAAACTTGAGTCAGAAGGCACAACTCGCTATATACAATGTAGTGCTGGTCCCAACGCTTACTTATGTAAGAGCTGGGTATGGCAGAGAGAGCATGACAGTAGGATGAACGTGGTCGAAATGCGAACGTTGCGCAAAATTTGTGGCGTAACGCTTGTAGACCGTATTCGCAATGATGACGTTAGAAACAGAGTTGGTCTGAAAGAGAGCGTCGATGTTAAAATAAGAAGAGGCATGCTCCGTTGGTTCGGACATGTAGAAAGGATGCAGGATGAAAGAATGACGAAGCAGATATACATTGCAAAAGTGGAAGGATGTAGGAGCCTAGGAAGGCCAAGACTTACTTACTATGACCAAATTGGTCGTGGTCTATCAGAAGGTGATGTCAGAAGCTCTAGAAGAAACAGGTGAGCGTGCATGAGAAGAGCAATTAATGCTAAAGAAACGAGTGAGATATGTAAGGATCGAGTCACGCGGCGCTCGGTACTCTCTGCCTACCCCGTAATGGATTTGGCGTGAAGTTATAGATAGATAGATACTTAGTAATTAATTCTTGCTTTTTAATTGCGTTTTTTTTACTATACGCCAACATTAAATTCGATCGTAGCGACTCCGTTATCGGGAACTCTTACATTTGTTTGATATTTGGGGTTTATTTTACAGTTTGTTGCTAGATCGAATACCAACGAACGAAAAAAGGATCAATTTATTGCCTTAATTTCTTAGAACAAACGGTATATATACGGAAGTCGAACCAGAAACAACTATTTGATGGTAACCACTGAACGGACTTATTAAGTAACATGGGCTTATTGGCATTAATATCGCGGCATACTTTACTCGACAAAGTACCACGAGCGCAGGCGTAGGGCGGAAGACCCCAAGAGCGCTTCACATTACATATTACAACTTTTCTCATTTTTATGCCTCCACCAAAGTTTAAATATAAAAAATATAATGCTATACACATTAGTGACTCATTGAGTGCGTGTGCCGAACAACTTTCGCCCCTCCAGTCGCAAAAATACAAGTTAAAACAAATGGAAAATAAACTTTTCGAATAAAATAAAAATAACCCTCTTGGCTGGGGTGGCGGGCCGCGGCCCTAACCAATAAAAAATATAATAACTTTTCTTTTTATTCCACATAATGGCAACGATTGTTCCTTTCTAATATTGTTGCTGTCCCGTTTTCGCGCAGATTATTGTAATGGGGTGGGAACGCTAATACCTGTTCGGCAAATTGATGTGCGTGTTTTATTTAAACTAGACACATTAAAGGAACGTGCCGCTAGGCCCTGTAGTGTTGAAAATTAAGAGAACCGATCTAAGATGTCGATTCCATATCTCTTCTCACACTGCCACTTCAGTCAACAACCCGAGGTGTTTAATCTCGATATTTTATTGCATTGCTAGTTTTATTGAGATAGTTTTGAACTTAAAGATATATTTCTGCTTCCACAGTTTTAATGGGTTCTTAGTGAACATTGTGCAAACTTGATCAATAATAATTCAAGCGCTTTAGTATATTCATAATTTATTAAGGTAACCATTAGATGCCGCGTGGTAATTGAATATGTATTAGTTCCGAGGAGACGAGGCAAAACATGCTTTTCTTAATATTTAGTATCAAAACCTATTCTTTCATTAAGTTCCTACTTTTTTACAATATTTATAGGATGAAATGTATGATACTATTATTTAGTTATACCACATAAGCGTGTTGTAGATAACATCGACGTATACTTGTAATATAGAGTTACCAGGCTCAATACCACGTTATGAGATCGAAAATAATGTACTTGGATATGCATATAACTGCATAATTAATCAGAATTCTTGTTTTAAAAAGGTCATGTCACATCTTTTGTATTAATTAATTATTTACTTCTGTATGTTTAACAATTGTAAAATCCTAGAAATATATTTTGTAAAAGTATATTATGTTAATACTTTAATGTAAAATCTAATTAAATTTTCTTTTTGCACTTCTCTCTAACAATAAGTATCTATTGTTTTTATTTGTTCCAAAACAATACCTGCACCTGATAGTGAAATAATTTATAGAAATTCCCTTCTATAGATTATATCAATAGAAAATACCTGTAACTTATAATTATTTTATGAACACGTAGTTGTTAATAATGTTTTTCTCAACAAATAGTAGAAAAATATTATAATTCATTGTTAAAAAGTTTTGGTCAAATGTTATTATTACGAGTATATTAAATATAAAAGTAGGGCGATAATTATTGTGTTGAATGAATGATTTGTAACAGCCAATGATTGTCATAGCTTTGACATATGTACATTGACATTATTGTTATATATTTGATATCCTAGAATTGATTCAATCTTAGTCAAATGTAACACTATAATTTATCGCGCGTATTATACTGATGAGGTCTGCACACAGCTGACAGAATGACCCCCAACGCCTCGCAGTATCACTTGCTCCGTTTGATAACAGTTATTATGTCGTTTTATCTCTAAGATCCTCTCTAATACATATACAAATATAGAAAATTTAGGCCTTGTCCGAGAGTTTAATCTTGTCTTTCATACCGCACATTAATTTAAGGTAGGTACTGTTGGATTAACACGATATTTGCAATAGTGCTTTGGTAATCTTAATCACTCGCAGGAATACAATCACTGTTGCTACGTTTTGCTTTCTATTTTATTTATTTAGAAGGAAACAGAGTTGAACAAATCTCGCAGGGACACAACAACCCTCCAGGGAGTTGTTATTTGGCTGCGTTTTCTGTTAGATGGAGCTACATCCCCAGTAGGGCGGTGTACTACCTCTGTTTGCTTAGCAACTGTCTAAAACAGCCTGGACTGAAGACGTAAGTTACCTTCTGAGTTCAGTAGAACTCGACACGAGAAAATCCACCTATAGACAGGCTGCGGTCGGCACTGCTTAACTGTGTGTTCGTTTAGTCTGACACGCGCATCGAGCTCCACAAAGCAAATAGCTAGAATATAATATTGTCTATTGTTCTTCATACAATAATAATTATGTTTTGAATACAGCTGTAAGGTAAATATAAATAATAGCTGCTACCCAGCGACTCCTTTAGCGCGTATCCCAGTATCCCGTGAGAACAGCTTTTTCTTACTTTCTTTCTTTTTCCGTGGCTTCTAAAGCTCGTATCATAATACCGAATAGACTATAGCCTTCGTCAAGAATTCGTCCGTCAAATGCTAAAAGATTTTTTCAATCCGACTGATAGTTCCTGAGATTAACGCATTCAAACATACAAACGAACAAACTCTTTCACTTTATGTATTAGTATAGATACTTGGTATATAATAATTGTTTACTTTTATCTATTACTAGTTTAATGGCGCAATTATTAAATGTTTTTATTAAAATATTAGTTACTTAATTTATATAACCTACCATGACCAAATTGGTCGTGTTCTATCAGAAAATGATGTCAGGAGCCCTAGAAACCGGCCAA
Source organism: Pyralis farinalis (assembly GCA_947507595.1). Lineage (NCBI taxonomy): Eukaryota > Metazoa > Arthropoda > Insecta > Lepidoptera > Pyralidae > Pyralis > Pyralis farinalis. The sequence continues at coordinate 35,990,372 of OX382265.1, forward strand.
CGTGCATGAGAAGAGCAATGAATGTTAAAGAAGCGAGTGAGGTATGTAAGGCTCGAGTCACGTAAAGCTCGATTCCCTTTGCTTACCCCGCAAGGGATTTGGCGTGAAGTTATAGATAGATAGATAAATTGTATAAATATTCAGTATATTGACCAAGGAGTCCACGGTTCGGTTGTTCGGCGGTAAAGGAAACCATCGTGATCCCGAACCCGCAAGTCCGAGAAATTATACTACATAACCAGTTGAGAATGCGCAAGCTTGAATTGCCAGAGGAACACCTGGCTCGTCAATTATATAACAATTCTAATTTTATTTTTAGTTTGTCGGCCATTTTGACCATGTTCCTTAAGAGATAGGAACGGTGTTCCTGAACATTCCTATTATACTTTTTTATGCTGAAACAGAATCTGGAGTCAAAATTCGAATATTCGAAAAAAACACACAGAGACAAACATATAGATTTCATTAATCCGCGTAAAATTAAAAATAAAATAGTCTTTTAAAGCTACTATAACACAAACGCTCGTGGATTCGTTTCGCAGACAGGACAAACACTTGGGTCCACGAATATCTCTGTTCGTCTTGGTTGGGGTGTATCTAAGAGACGTAGAATGCATCAAAGCATCCTGTCTGTGAAAGTACTTCCACTTCACGGAAAACCGCGGCCAAATAACAACTCACTGTCCGACTTCTTCCCGCGCTTTTGACGAGTGACATTGTTGTTATACTTGAAATTTTTACAATTCAGTATAAAATTAGTTTTATTTGACAATTTCGATAGTATTTTGTAACCTAAGTACTAGTGAAATTATACAATAATGAAAAAACTCAAATATAATACGTTTATGCACTTTTTGGAAGACGTGAATAAGTTCATCAAGAACACTTGTAAAAATCACTATCGTTTTACGGGTGGTATTTAAACTGGGTTGATTGTGCCTAGGAACCCTTCCCAAGTATTTTTTCAGCACAGTTTCTGAAGCTGGAACATAGAATTAAGATTTTCAAATGGTTCTAAACTGAAGACTTTGACACTGGCATAAAGTAGCAACACTATTGCCATATAATGTTAAAAAAAACACTCACTGTCCACTATATAACAACAATAAGTAAGCTCCTAAAGAGTAGCCGTGTTAGCAGCAGATGTCACATTGCGTGACTGATACGGAATGCAATCATAAGTTACGGTAACCACATTCAGATGGGCCGTATGCCTTTATGTCTCCTGACGTCGTATAAAAAAAATCTGTAGTATAAAAAGTACTTTTCTTCTTCACGTTATCCCGTTCGCTACCTAAGCCTAATGGTTTCGCGTGTACACTGATTTTTACATGGAGCGACTGCTGTCAGACCTTCACAACCCAGAGGCAAATCCAGGCTTTTCTTAGGTTAGGAGACGCAACTTTCGAAATATTATTTCCTAAACGTTTCCTCACGATGTTTCCTTCACCGCCGAGCAAGTGATAAATGTATACATAAATCCGAAAATACGAATTCAGTGGTGCACGCCCCCACCCGGTTTCGAACCGGGGACCATTTGGTCAATAGGCCGGTTCCATATCCACTGGGCTGTCGCTGCTCTACTGTAGTATAAAAAAGTGATCCTGATAAATGACATATGTTTGTATTGTGTGTTTGTTTAGTTGGTCCGCAGTCTCTGGTCTACGATGTCTATTTACGCATTCCTTTAAAAGATTCCCGACCTTTTTAAATATTAAAGTAAGACCGTACTGTATTATATTTATTTAAACAAACTATAAAAATAGTGATACTTTTAAAGCGACTGCAACACGGGTCGTAGAAAATGCAGCTTTTTCATACAAAATCAACAACAACGATGGAGGCTCACCTCATTCTGGTAACTAATTCCGATACGTTAGTGTTGGAATTGAAGCCAAAAAGAGCAGTGATAGCTCAGTAGATAAGGAACCGACCAATATCCAACGATCTCGGGTTCGAATCCTGGCGGGGGCATGCACCACTAAATTCGTGTTTTCGGATTTATGTACATATTATCACTTGCTCGACGGTGAAGGAAAACATCGTGAGAAGACCCGCATATCCATACAATTATATTTCAAAAGACGTCTCACCTAACCTAAGGAAGGTCTGATTTCCCCTCTGGGCTGCGGAAGTCTGACGGCAGTCGCTCTATGTAAAAAACAGTATCTTCGGAAATTCTTAGGTTTAGGACTCCGCCAATCCTAGTGGATTAGCAAACGGGAGAAAGCTAAAAAGAAGAGTATTGTACTCGTAATTAAAGCCAAAACACACAGGAGTGGGAAAAGCGGTAGAGCGACATCGATCTGCTGATGATACCTCTCTAATTTTTAATGTGGCCCGCCATTGTGAAAATATTGACAAGGTAAATGGTGTTGTGTCTTCTATTTTAAACTGGTTCATATGTAATAATCTGTTGCTAAACTCAGCTAAAACCAAATACATCTAATTTAGTCTTCCAAATGTGAGTTCTGTTAATACTTTATTTGCCAGAATACAAGTTTATTAAGTTCTTAAGCTAATAAAATAACAATCTTGTACATGTACTCTACCTGTTTTAGATACAGGTGTGCAAATCCTACTATCCTGCTAATATTATAAATGCGAAAGTTTGTATGTATGGATGTTTGTTGCTCTTTCACGCTTAAACGGCTGAACGGATTTGAATGAAATTTGGCACGTAGATAGATTATGATCTGGATTAACACATAGGCTACGTTATTTGACTACACGTGGGCGGAGCCGCGGGCAACAGCTAGTATTATATAAAAGTAATAGCAATAAACATTCTAAATGTAACAAATAAAAAAATACAAGCTAAAACTAAAATTATTGATGTCCGCGCGATATGTATTAAATTATCAATTATTTATTTTTTAAATGTCCTTGTCATTTAGAAATTCATTAATACAATAAAAACATTTTTTTAGTAACCAATTTGTCAATTCTAACTTAAAATTTCCATTATTTAAAGTTTTCAAATAGATCGGGAGTTTATTATACACAACTATGCACATATTATGTTGAGGAAAAGAGGTCCTCTTTCACCTATTCCGTGGGAATAATAAATTAGAATTTGTTAATAACACCGTGTTTCTTGGAATTACAGTAGACTCCAAATTACAATGGGGCCCCCACATAAATAAACTAGCCGGTAAGCTCAGCTCTGCTGCATATGCAGTTAGGAGAATCAGGCAATTGACGGATGTGGCTACTGCGCGCTTAATCTATTTCAGCTACTTTCACAGCATTATGTCGTATGGTATACTGTTGTGGGGAACGGCGGCTGACATTGAGACAATTTTTATCTTACAAAAAAGAGCCATTCGCTCTATTTATAACATGGGCTCCAGAGAATCCCTCAGGGAACTGTTCAAAGAAATAAATGTCCTCACTGTTACTTCTCAATATATTTATGAAAACATAACGTAAAAATTTAAAGTCGTTTTCAAATATCAGTGAAAAACTTAGAAGTAGAAATAAGTTGTGTATGCCGGTACATCGGCTTGCTGGGACTGGTAGATCTTTTCTTGTAAATTGTATTCGATTTTATAATAAATGAAACAGTTCTGTCCTTTCCTGACAATGTATTCAAAAAACACATTAAAAATACTGTCTGTAGAAGGGCTTATTATAGAATTGATGAATATTTAACTGACAAAGATGTCTGGAAATAATTCAGCACAGACTATCTGTCCTTAATAATCTTTAATTTTACGATTTGATATTGTTGTACCAATATGCTTATGTAATTTTATTTTGTAATATCTAATTGATAATTGTAAAAGAGACCCTATATTGGCAAGTTTCTTTCGGCATTTCTTTTTCGCCAATGGTCATTTCCGAAATGCTAGTCTATTAAAAAAAAAGGAAAAAAGTAAAATAAGAGAATTAAACAAGATACAATAAGATTATATTAAAAAAAGAATGTAAGACGTGTCTAAGTACCCGCGAGGGCCCAATGGCAAATAAAGAATTTTTATCTTTATCTTTTATCTAAGACGGGATTTTTTGTAACGTTCGTGACTGTATGCAACCTGTCACACATCGCTGCCGCCTTTCCGTTTTCGCCACTCTTGTGGATATTAGTTTAATAGCAATCACGACAGTAGCGTCAGATTAGTTCGATCTTGGTCTCGATCAATTGTCTATTTGGGCACTCTTAAAGAGATTCAATCCCATGTTAAACAGAATATATTTCGATATTGCGAAATATTTTCCAAAACTTTTTTGAGGTGGATGTGCTACAGCCGGCCTGCTTTTCAAATGTCACTGCGCCCTCCCTTATGCCAGAACTTTGTTAATTAGCAGGGCGCACCACATACAGGACTAGATGATGAGCCCGGTGGTGGAGTGGCTAGCAATGTTAATTTAACACAAAGGCTGGTTCGATTCCCACACAGGACAAACATTTGTGTATACAAACATGTCTGTTTGTCTTGGTCTGGAAGCTTTCAGTAGATGTGACCGGGGAAATACCTCCACTTCATAGAAAAACGGCCCCCAAATAACCTAAAAATAAAAACTTCCTAACGGATTGTTGTGTTCCTGTAAGTGAGTGAAATCGTATGGGGTCGCTGTGCTTACTTCACGTATTGCTAACGTTCAATAGGCTACGGTAACCGCCTGTACATTAGGTCGGCAGTATGCTTGCATGGTTCCGAGACGTAGTATAAAAAAGGGTTTGCCCTGAAGATGATGACCATTAGCGCCCGAAATGCTCTTGACATTATAGCGAGACCCTGAAACTCCATAAGATATGGCCGAACAAAATTGTAACTCTACAAGTAGAGAAAGAGTTACTAAAAATAGAGGTAGCAACTGGTTCTTTGCATGTGCAAGTCGACATCTGCAAGGAAAAACATCCTAACTCATTTTTCGTAACTTTAGAGGAGAGCGCGTCAAAGATGGAAGGAAGAAAAAAAATCTTATTATGCTCAGTTAGGCATAAGGCTTAAAAGGCGTTAAAGATTCAAACAAATTCTTATTATGCGGTATAAGGCTTAACAGAGCATAATAAGAATCTTTTGGATCTTTGACACGCTCACCTCTAAACTTACTAAAAATGAGTTAGGATGTTTTTCCTTGCAGGTGTCGAAATGCATTTGTCATCTTCAATAGTATTTGCATATTACGCTTTCGTTGACAATGCCGCACTCCACAAACATAGAGCACTCACGAATGGTAAAAACGGACTGTCTATTGTCTTTATAATAAAACTATTTGCGTCGGGAATTTTAATGGCTAGACAACCCTTTATTGTTTGTCCAACCCATTTTTGCTCTATTCCCAAAGATCCCACGTATTATCTACCTTTTTTTTTATTTTGTGTAAAATATATTCGGAATGTCACACATTTTTTATAATAGCCGTTTAGCTGTCGTTTCATTGTGGCAGAGAGATGAAGAGCACATTTGACACAAGCATATCTTGACGCTTACTCTAATATTGTTACTTTAACGGAGCAATTCTTGTTTATATATAAATATATTTTATGTATCACGGAAATGGATCTATCGATTTAGATCAAAGTTTATATTTTGATAAGATTTTGCTTTCCAAGTTTATTTATGTGTCTTTCATGAAAAAAAAATACACAATAAAACATAAAAAATGCCGATCGGGCATTGATATTTTAGTCCTAAAGCTAGAAAATTAGAAGATATTTTTGGAAAAATCATAAATAATTGTAGGAAAATTATGACTTGTTTATTATATTTGGTGTCTTGTCAAACAATTAAACATAAACTGCGTAAATCGAACTTACTGTTGCGTAACTTTTTGATCCCCTTTATTGGGACGAAAAAGGTACGCGTTCAATTTTAGTAAGCTACTACTATATCTTTACAGTAAGTCCCATGCGGGGTAGGCAGAGAGAAAGAATTTTAAGACAGGTAGGGCGTTTCGCCTGGGGAATTACATCCACCTCAAAGAAAGCTGCAATCAAATATCAACTCTCTAGAGGGTTGTCGTGTTCCTGCGTATACGTTAGATCACCAGTAAGTACCTAAAGAGTTGCTGTGTTAGTAGCAGAGGTGGTGTCTCACGAGTGATACTTAATGTATTGCAAGCGTTCATTGGCTCGGCTCCTACATTCTTCCACTTTCGCATTGTAAGTAGAACCTACAGAGCACGCCACTTCTTATTTTAAAACCGATACTTTCTTTCAGACCTATTCTATTCTAACATCTTTACATTTGTACAGCAAGCTAGGTAAGGTAATATATTTTAAGGGTAAGGTACTTTTACTACTCCTTATACTATTAGACCAAAATGATTATACTTTTGTCTACATATGGTTTTCTTTAGACATCGAACCAATTGTTTTGACCGGGTTACTTAAGACCCAAAACTATCGTTGAACATGTCTTCAAAGTTTCATTTTAGTAAGCTATTATTGCGTATTGGTCATTTTGGGCTGTTATAAATGTCAACTTATACTATGATTAGGCTAAACCTTTGCGTCAACTGACATTATGATTCTTTCATAAAAGAATGTTGTTATGTTGTCGTTTGTTTAATGAATTGAGGTGTATTAATAAATAATAATGGTAGTAACAATGTGACGTAAAATCTAAATGATATGCAGTTGAGTAGCACATGCGAGTGATGTGCTTTCATGTTCATGTTATTACTATTGTGAGTTCGATGATCGTTATTATCTATTATTATATAGTTATGTGAAAGGTGCAAACGAAACCAATGATCGATTCGTAACTGAATTTGATACTTCCCCTTATTTAGTTAACATCGCAAATCTCGAATATAAACGGCAAAAAAGCAAAAAACGAAAAATATTTCCTCAAAAATGTTAAGAGGGAAACGTTTGCAAATTACAGACAAGACATTGTATTAAATAAAAAATAATTTAATACAACAGAATTTTCAAGTGGCGTACATTTTATTCTTGCCAACAAAGTTATAAGAAGTGCTCACTGAAATTATTAGTAAGTTACCAGCGTACCTATGCTTATTACTTACGCACATGTATATCATCCTCGAGAGAGATTCAAATCATACCAATATTTTTTCCACGTCTAATAACAAAACTAATATTTTAAGAAATTTTTCTAGTTACATAAGGTTACTTTACATACGATATAGCACTTGTCTAGTATAGATTTATTGCAATTTTTATAACATATTTGATGCAAAAATTCAGTGTTGGTTTTCATATAAAAATACGCAGAAAATACACGATTCTTGTACGTATCCCATCATTTTTATTGTTTTTTACTATTTGTTGTAATAGCGGTAATGAAATATACACTTTGTGAATATTTCAGCTGTGTACTTACTACGGTTCATGAAATACAGTCCTCTATCAGACAGACGAAGGTATCTCCTCTATTGGACATCGGAGGGCTAGTACTACTTACTAGTAGGATCTCATTGTAGCCCTTTGGGCACGAAACTCTAGAAATGGTCTATCTATCTATCTATAACTTCACGCCAAATCCCTTGCGGGGTAGGCAGAGAGAACCGAGCGCCACGTGACTCGATCCTTACATATCTCACTCGCTTCTTTAACATTCATCGCTCTTCTCATGCACGCTCGCCGGTTTCTAGGGCTCCTGACATTACCTTCTGATAGAACACGACCAATTTGGTCATGGTAGGTAAGTCTTGGCCTTCCCCGGCTCCTACATCCTTCCACTTTTGCATTGTATATCTGCTTCGTCATTCTTTCATCTTGCATTCTTTCTACATGCCCGAACCATCGGAGCATGCCTCTTCTTATTTTAACACCGACGCTCTCTTTCAGACCAACTCTATTTCTAACATCATCATTGCGAATACGGTCTACAAGCCTTACGCCACTAATTTTGCGCAGCGCTCGCATTTCAACCGCGTTTATTCTACTTTCATGCTCTTTCTGCCATACCCAGCTCTCGCTTCCATAAGTTAGCGTTGGGACCAACACTGCATTGTGTATAGCGAGTTGTGCCTTCTGGCTCAGGTTTTTACTGCCAAGAAGTTTTCCCAACGCTCCATTCACACTATTCCCAGCACTCACTCGTCTTTCCACATCTGCGGTGTACCTTCCATCCCTGCTGAAAGCGCATCCAAGATATACAAACTCATCCACTTGTTCCAACACTTCATCGTCAATCGTAATCCTTACATTAGTTCTGGATTCTTCTCTTTCAAATACCATTATCTTTATCTAAAAATGGTATTTCCGTATATACTCGTAATAGTAACAGAGAACTTACTTACACTTTAAACTACTTACACTAAAACTACTTACACTTTAAGCGTTGTTTGGAGAAATAATTGAAAGAATACAGGAAAGAGTGGCGAAAGCAATCTCATATCGTCGTTCAGAGCTTATTGTCGTTAGAATAATTTTGTTGCGACGTTAAGGCGATTACACATGGGCTGCGCCACCGCGTTACTTTGTCACATGACCGCGCGCGCTGTGTGTCAAGCAAGACTTGGTGAATTATGTGGGTTCTAATACTTTTGAATCGTTCGATTGCATTGTGTCACGATGTCGCTGAGCGCCAGAGCACCAGACCGTCTCCGCTCCGTGTCATAATCGCCTAAGGCGATTCGGAACGGCGGCGGAGCGTGCAACGGAGCGTTCAAGCGTTGTTTTTGACGTGTATCCATTGCGTACGGCGTATTAGTTATGCGAAAGTGCTAAAAACCACCGATTTTAGCACTTTCGTGATAACAACTGCATTGCATCAATTGATATCTTGGTTAGGTAATGTAAAATTAGCTTATACAGGGTAAACCACTCAATTACTGGCAATCTTCAAGATTGCTATTGATTGATGATTAGAAATAATTATTGTTAATTGGAATCTAGTCTAATACGATTAAAATTACTTATAATGAATGTGAATAAATATTTTAATTTTCCTAACAATACATTAAATACAGTCTTAATACTTAGACAATAAATGAAATAAGATTTAAAGTAACTGCTTGCTAAAACCCAATTATTGGCACATTCTATCCAATATTAATCTTATATATTTTTTTATATAATTGTAAGGATGCCAATAATTAAGTGAGTGTCAACGTTTTGTTAGATTCCGATATTTCCGACATGGTAGTATGATATCTCTATATATAATTCTTATGTAATATTCCTACGTGTATACACCACCGAAGTTCTCCAAAAAGTCGGGATCAATTTAGACTTTTTTTTATATTGTTTGAGGGGATCTCTGTATGGTTTAGGTTGACAATTGGACCCGGTAGGTGACGCTGTAATAGGGTATTTACGGCCACGACAACGCCTGTTGAGTATACCAGTTTATTATAATATTTAACTTGACAAAGGAGATGTGGGGTTATTTTCCAATGGTTACGCTAGTTGAGCTCAATTGAACAAAAAGCAAATCATATGTTTGCGTACGGTTTCATATATTTATAGTTTTTAATTATATAGCAGTGTTACCCACAGGAAAAATACCCGTATTTTCAAGTAACTCTTCCTATTTTCATTTAGGCGTAGACACACTGTTCGAGTAGTAATGCCATTGATCTGATATTATGTATTAGTATTTATAATAATTATGGTAATTATTAATACAACCCACATTTATTACTAATATCGTCGTAATACCTATGTTTAATACTAAGAATATATAATGTCTGTGTATATACAATACACGCGAACTTGCTTCTTTGTGCAATGTTAGAGATAAGAACTTTGAGCGATTTATGAGCGAAAACGCAACAGTACAACTTGTCATCGGTGTGCATGGCAGTGTAAGGGCAAAGTTCTTACGAAACCAGACAAAGTAATAATTTTACATCACTAGTCGAATTTTTCTCAGCGGAAATTCTGACTAGGCAAATGGGCAAATGCAGATTTGGTATGTGACATGACTCACTTGACATACATATTATGTAATTATACCATAAAATATATATAATTTGAGTAGTATTTTTACGATATATAATTACTAAGAGACCGCAATAGTGCCAGGTACGTGATCAGTGATATAGCATCACTATATATCACTAGAGTGATGATCCTATAATCGTTCTGTTTCTTCTTTTTACGAATGGAACATTACAATCCTGGGCCTAATAGTAACATTGCCTATATAGCAAGTAAGTAGTAATTACAAGACATATCCAATAAGATATTTATTATTCTTTTATACATAAAAATATTCGCGCGGTTAATTGACATGAGACCACTGGCACGCATGTCATTCCTTACGACGTCGAGCCAACATTTCTTTATACTACCTTCAACTGCGGCTCGGTGGAAGTGGCTACTCATTTGTTCTCCGCGTAATAATGTTTGTAATGTTCAGTTCTAGCCGTGTCTAAAAGACAATATTAACTAACATACTACAGAAAAAGTTGGCGTTTTCAGTATTCGTAGTTGCTGTTACTGTAAACCGTGTATTATTTATTTCTTATTTCCAGTTCCTAACTAATTCAGCTTTTGAAATACACTCCGCAACAAAAAAGGTCTAATACTGTCAACTTCGGTGGCACTTCATTTGTTTATTTTAGAAGGTGAAAAACATTCATTAATTTATTGTGCTCTATGCAAAGAATTCGAAATAACTATACATGCCAGAGTAAATAAAGGACTGCATTTAATTTAAATTTACAATAAAATATGCTGTTTTAGGTCAGCATTTTCTGCAAATTTCAAATCTATAACATTTCGTTTATGAGCTAGTCTCATGACGCACAGATGAACGGGTCTCGATTTGCATATTAAAAAGAGTGTGTGTGTGTCAGGTCCGACATGGCTCCGACGCACGACTGGAGTTTACTCCTTACGAATTATAATTATGATTTATAACGAATTGAAAAAGAGGGTAAATGAATGCATCTTCTGAAATAATAAGAAAAAAATTTATATTCATATTTCACTTGATTTCACTCCTCATAAAATTTCCGTACCGGGCCTTAGAACTCAAAATAGTTTCTTAAGGAGTAAACTTCAAAATATTAATGTAATAAGAGGATCCTCGTTTGCCCTTCTAGTATGTAACCTTAAAAACCAGAGTCATTATTTGCATGAATTCGAGCACGTAATTATTACCTTCGAATGTGAAACATGTGGGAACTATGTAGGTAATTAATCCACTGAATATTTTAATTTGTGACAGCCTCATAATTATCCTTGTCATCATTGGCATAGACGGATTAAAAATAAACGATATGCACATTCCACGCGAAGAATATATTCCGTAGCTGACAATATCGCGGTCGATTAAACATCACATTAACAATTCAGACTTGGTCCGTTTTTAACATTAACTGATTCAGGTTGAATCTAACAATTTGCTATTTCAAATTACAACACAGTGGATTATAATTTTTTAGTATAATAAATAAAAAACGGTTGTAATGTAATATTATATTCTCGACCGAGGGCCGAATGGAATTAGTACTAATAATAGTATTCTTATGCTATCATTTTCTTCGCAGTGTAATTGCTTGCGTGTGTTTTGTTTCTAAGGATGTTATGGTCGATGGTAGACGATATATCATGTTATTATTATCAAAATACTTTGAGCTCAATATAGCTTGATTTCGTTTGTGAAGCGTAGACAAAGTTTTTGTACTTTTTTGTGGGTATCTGTCTTCACTTGTTTTTAGACTTTGGTGGTAAAAATGTGCGCTACATGTGAACAGCCCATGAACGCTTCAAATGTAAAGTGTATATATAGCTCACCTTTAGCTCGTAACCTAACAGTATCTCAGGAGATTACTTTGTAGCCTCACATACTAGCAAGAGCAGGGCGACATTCCAGAGAGTTGTTATTTAACTTTAGTGAGATCAAGGTACTTTCGTAATCGAGATATATTTTTGCTATTCTTCTTTTTCATCAGAGACTTTTGTACTATTCGGTAGCGATGGCGAGTGAGGGAAAGTTAGGGCTGGCTATGAAGATGATTAGAAATCATCTATCTATAACTTTACGCAAAATCCCTTGCGAGGTAGGTAGCATACGCCCAACCCGATGTAAAGCGGTTACCGTAGCCTGCGAACGCTTGTAATACGTTAAGTATCACTCGCGCGATGCCTCCTCTGCTGCTAGCACAGCAACTCCTTAGGAGCTTGCTGGTGACCTCACTCACTCGCAGAATAGAACAACGCTCCTTGCATTGGAAGCGTTCATATGCTACGATAACAACAGGTGGATGGAACCGTATGTTTGTATGGCTCTCAACGTTGTAGGTACGTAAATAAAAGACGTATATATATAAAAAAATCCTTTCTGACATGAAAATAAAGCAGTTTAAACTTTTATTTACATTAAGAATGTTCTCGACCGTTGTTTGTAGTTCTGACTAGTTGGACCTCGTGCAACGGTAGACAATAAACAAGACAGGAAGCGGTCACTTACGAAGTTATTATTTTTTGCTCATTGACATATCGCAAACCCCGAGTTTCACATTTTTTATTTCTCAATTTATCATTAAATTTTAACTCTATGTCTGTTAGTCTATGCTGAAGACGATAGGCAAACAATGTATGACCTCTAAAAACATTGACTTTTGTTAACTAGAATTCAAAATCGAAGCCAATGTTGGCTAAATCTAGTGATTAGTTTTTAACATCACGTCGGTTAGCCTGCGGCCGCCTTTTCGTGTAAAGGCCGTCACACACATAACCGGGTAGTAAATATTGTCATGGCGCCGCCGGCGAAGTCTATCGCCATACTGTACTTCGAGAACAATTATTACATATTTAACTGCAGAAAATATACTAAGACTATCTAAGACTATTTAGGATGGAAAAATATATGTTGGTTTGTATAGAGTAGGTAAAAATTCTTTCGGATAATCAAAAATTTACTTTTTTGTTACGGATTGAAACTTTCCTAATACCAATATATATTACTGTATAATACTTGTAAATACATATACGTAAATTAGTCATTATTTTATATTATCACCTATGTACAGTACACATTGTGTGTATAGTAGAATAACTTCAAGGAAACTTGCCAAATAGGTGCGTTCACTGTCACGCGCAGCTCTATACGACAGCTCGGCCGTAGCTGACAGTTCGCACCGCCTCCGTGTACCTACCTACTTGCCGTATATTAAAAAAGTTACGACCCTGTTGTTATAACGCGAGTGTTAATAATTATATCAAAAAAGGCCTAAGTGCGCTAGTCAGCCGACTATTACATCACTCTACTGTGTGCCTACATCCGAGATTTTCCTAGACCCCCGGCCTTGCAAATGTCTGAAATTTATGGACCCTTTGCATGTCGGCATCGACCCCTCAGTCGTTATAGACCACATTATGCCTAGGTGCTTAGACATATGTGACGATAGGGCATCGTCCGATATTCACAAACTAACCATTTGACTGCGGATGATGAGTGAATCCTCTCATATAACGTAGTGTTTAACAACTACATACTCGAACCTACTGACTAATTACATGATATTTTAACCAATAAACCGATGTTTATCCGAGATATAGCGAGGGGATGTTTATCCACTAACTAGCCAATTATATTGTAACTAGCGTTGTACTTTACCCCGCGACTCGTAACGACGAGTTTTTTTACTACGCGAAATCCTGTCATTGGGTCCCGTGTTCAAAAGTGTGGCTAGACCCTAAGTTATCCGTAACTGTAGTACCAATGGACTACCAAGTTATTTGCCCTTGCCGGCATCGGGCCCGAAACCAACCAACTGGATTTCAAATACTGTAATTATGTTCAATATAAGCCGTTCAGTGTATTATTAACATATTTTTTGGGCAGTGGAAATTGGTAATTTTAATAACAATGAAATATACTATTGTCATGGGGATGGGTATGTGGTATTTCGGTTTATTCCACAAACGAATTTTGGGAGTTTTTCGAGAGACCGAAATTCCCCTTTGAACCTATGGTTAAAATGACAGATGTCAGTTTAATGCAGCTGTTTGACATGCGATAGTTGTACTTTGTTTTTCATTGCTTGTCATTGTTTTATCGATGGAAGCTTTTTAATACAATTTTAACGTAAGAACAAAACAAAAAGCATCTTATGCCAAATAAAGAAACAAAATTTTATATAGCTATCTTAAATCAATCTAAATAAATTCTAGGTAATTCATACAAGCATGCCTTGACTGATAGCCGTTAATATATTGAATGTGTAGGTGTGTTCGATTGTCTTTGACGTGTATACTACAACAAGATTTTAATAATAGACAATGATATGTATTTCCTTATACAGCGCTGGTAGACAAACAAAAAGGGTTTGAAAACATTGGCCTTCAGCATTGAGCAGCGTAGTGGAGTATACTCCTTCCCCTTCGGTTGAAGGGAGACTCGTATCCCTACAGTGGGATGAGTTAGGGTTGGTGTGGTAAGCCAAGAAATGGGCATAACACGGAACCTCAGAGCAGGAAGTGCCGTGCAGCATCTCCTGCATTTCGGTTTAAATGAGCGCAAGGTCCCTGGTATGGTGGTGGGCCATGTTTTTTTTGACAATACGTTTATTGAAAACAGAAAACGATGCTACGATAGCAATTATACTTTATATATTATGTATTTAATTGATTAATTGGTTGTGATTGATCGATACGAGTGAGTGTACTCGTAGGGAGACAGTATCCTTCATGAAACTGTCTTTTGATCGTGATCTTCTGTAGAGTGCTGATACTAAGGTGCTGTTACCAATTGAAAATCTCCTCGTCCTACTTCTTTCTAAATGGTGCACTATGCGTAGATAACGTGTGCTTCGATCTATGATCGTGAACTATACTCTCACCACAAATCTATAATCAACTCCTAAAGATATGCAGGGAAAACAAAGCCTAATCTATACAGATAAATAAAATTGGAGTGTCTGTTTGTAATATTAAAATAGCCGCTTTTCACTACGCATATGGATATATACACGGTACATATACCAAAATGAATATTTTTATAATTTTTGTCTGTCTGTTCGTTCCGGCTAATCTCTGAAACGGTTGGACCGATTTTGACGGGACTTTCACTGGTAGGTAGACGACTGTTCAGAGCATCATATAGGGTATTTTTATCCCGTAAATATTTAGGGTTCCTGCGTAAAAAATGAAAAACTATTGAAATTAGGGGGAAATCTTTTTCTTCGGGGGACTTAGCAATTTTTTTTTTTCATAGAATACCTATTTTTTAAATAACTACGCATTTTATATGTAATAAATATTAGTTGCCTCCTGCAAAGGTCAATAGATGGCGCTGTATGAAAAAGGTCTATAGAAAAATAAAGGCTACTAAAAGCCCAAATCTCATGAGTGCGAAGCCGCGGGCTTCAGCTAGTGCAGAAATAAAAATCTATGCTTACTACGATACATTAAAGAAAATAACATTTTCCACTCCCAGTCTTCTATTTCCGAACGTGGTATGCTACAATTAACACTAGGTTCGTGGTGAAAGGGGAGCTACACAAATTAATTTATGGTAACAATTTAACGGCTACATAAAAATGTGCCGGCCACAGAAAGGGTTGAATTAATGCACACCTAGTCGTTTATCAACAGATCGGCGGAACACCTTGTCCATCCCTTCATTTCAACCGTCAATCCGTACACACTATACTAGTAATAAATAAGTTGTTTTATATATGTAATTGTGTACTTGATTTATCTTTAAAGTACATAAAATAATAGTACACGAATATAAATTTAAGTAAAAAAATGTAGATATGTATACATTTGACGAGCTCGGTGGTGAAACTCGCTGTTACGCTACTTTGACACCAACGCTCGTGGGTTCGATTCCCACACAGTACAAACATTTGTGTGCATGAACATATCTCATTGTCTTGTCTGGGTATAATTGTTCTATGTATAATAAGTATGTATTTACAAAAAAAATATATATTTACGTATGTTAATTAGTTGTCTAGTACCCATAACATAAGCTTCGCTTACTTTGAGGCTAGATGGCGCTTTGTAATTTCTCCGACAATATTTATTTATTATTATATTTATACATATCTCCCACCCCTTGTTGAATGCCTAATAAGTAAGAAATTGGCACTGCAATAAAGTTTTTTACATTATTACTAAATGAGGATATAATTTAAATAGATGACCTTATAGTATTATAAACAAATTTGTAATATCAGATGTTTCTTGTTCAGTTTATACTATACAGGCATTTTTCCTGAAAAAAATATCGCGATGGTAAAAGAAATGAATAAAACCGCGCAACATCACGTGATCGGTACGCTTGTTTACCTGCTAAGTTTATATAAAAACTGCGCTACTTGCACGGCTGTAGCGTACTATAAACACAAGTAATCGTAACGATTCAAAATTGTTATTTTAGACCTAGTGTCTGGAGAAAGATAGGAAACTCCATTCCCAAAACAGAGAGCAATTTTCAACTACCATAAGATGAAATCGATCACATAACTGTATGTTAGCATTCTTTATAAGAAAATTCTACGTATAGCGTTACATTGTAGACAGAAAAACTGTTGTTTAGAAACTGTTGATTGTATGCATTAGAATCTAGTCAATCAATGGAGGAAAGTGCATACTTTTTACAGGTCGGAAACCCGGCTCCGCACCGCACTTTGCTACATTGTGGTGTTAATAATAAGCATTTTATTCCTTTTCGTGACCGTCCGTCGGTACGTTGGCCCTCCGAGTGTCATAGGGCAGGCAGAGAAAAGATAGGACTATTGTCTTTGTGGGCCTTTAGGCACTTAAGTTGCCTGCAGCCTCACGGAGGCACTTGTACCCCATAGATAAATTCATTCACAAAGAAAAGTGGTTTCCCAGTGGATAAAGAATCGACTTGTTATCCGGCGGCTCCTGGTTTGAATCCTGCTGTTCGGATTTATGTACATACTTGTAATTATCACTTACTTGGCAGCGAAGGAATACATTCAGAGGAAACCCACTAGTCCAAGAAATTGTATTTCGAAAGACGTGTGACCTAATCGAAGAAAGGCATTGTTTTCCCTCTAGGTTGTGGAGGTCTGAGGGCGGTCTTTCTGTATAAAAATCAGTATCTTCGCCAAATACTTAGGCTTAGTAAACGGACCCCGACAATTATAATAGATTGTGAAATGGGATAACGCTAGAAAGAATTCAAATTCATTCACACTCAATTCTTATTTTGCCATAGCCACAGAAGTCGTAGGTAAAGAATCTAATAGCAGCAAAATAGTATTTCGCACCTGCGTTATAACTTCGGCTGTATAATGCAGCAATAAATTTACAGATATTAAAATATATTAGGTGATTGCTTCGCGCCTCGTTAAACATAGCACGTATCTGCGAGTATGTATTTTTTCGTTTTTAACGAAACAATGCTACTTTCGCTTCATAGATAGCTACTTCATATATCTATTTATGCATGTGTACACCTGTTTAATGTTATAGATAATCGTCACAAAAGATGTAGGTAGAAAACTTGATGGCTCTCGTCCAACCGTCTGAAATAATAATCTCTGTTAATATTATACATGAATCAATTTATTCATGCGCCGCGCGCGACCAACTGCATATTTTTCAATTACGTCAATTTAAAATAATACTTAATTCGCTATTGTGACTCATTGGGAGCATTGTGTCAGCCGCCTCGTTTGGAACGGCAAATAAAGCATATTTCACATTGTCATTCTGGTACTGTCTGTGCCTGTCTGTGCACTTCAATCTACGTACAATCATATTCTGTATACCTAATGACACAATATGTGATATACCCGTACAATATAAGCTTTATTCTCGTTGATGAAGCTAACTGAATTAATCCCAGATTCGATTTCGACATGTAAGGTATCTATCATGAAGAAAATAACCTAAGGGTTATCCATCAGAGAGATTTTACTTAGTAAATAAGTTCACCGCAACTGGTCGGTGAGAAAGATCGCGCAGCTCTCATTGGCTAGTTCGAGGATCAACATCGCGGTACACAACGTCCTATTTCTTTATAAATTCTCCCATTGGTCAGTAGGTTCGAATCACTGAGATATGTAGACGCTAAAGCACAACAGTTTTGTGAGCGCGGAGTGCCTTCGTCTCGCCACACCACCACGTCTTGCTGCGGTCTATGATAGCAAAACAATATGTAGGTACACTATTGCACACTAACCTCTTTGGTCTATTTTCGATGATACCACACAAAATTTCGGGAATGTCGCAGTCCTTTCCGTGTCATTTTGTAATTGCAAATTAGAAATAATATACAAAGTGAGAAAATAGAACCGAATCCTCGTATATAATCGTATATCGAATCGAAAAGTACCTCCATCTCGCAGAAAACCGACACGAAAATAACAACCCCCTAGAGGGTTCTTGTGTTCTTGCGTGTGAGTGAGGTCACCAGTAAGCTCTTAAGGAGTTGCTGTGAGGGCAGCAGAGGAGGTATCGCGCGAGTGATATATGTTACAAGCGTTAATAGGCTACAGTAACTGCTTTATATCAAGTGGACCGTATGCTTGAATGTATTTCTTTTATTTGTCGCACTTATCTCCTCTTGTTACAATCGGATTGGCTCTAAAGCCTTAATGCAACTGTAAATGACTGGTGTATAATAAAAAGAAATGCAATCCAACAAACAGCTGCTTAAGAAGGCTGTCTCAGCTCAATAGCTCTACAAAAGCTGCTGTATGGTTTAATGATAACACTACAGCAATTGAACAGCTGTTGTAGACCTATTGATCTGTAAAAAGTACTTATGTGGCTTGTGTACTACGGAATTCTAGGTTAAAAGTAGATACGCACGCACCCTTGTTTTATTTCTAAATATGCTTACATCTTGCTTTGTATTTGTTGCATGCAAATGGCAGATAGTTGCAGCTATACGGGATAATATTACAATGTATGAAACTAGCACCTACAATCTGGCATCGCTTGTCTTCATCTGCTAGGGATTCTTTGCGAAAATGTAAGCCTAACAACGAGGACTTAGAATTTCTATACCTCCGTGCCCTCTCATCAACATTACAAAGTGTAGATAGATTGATAGATACGGAACCTGATGACATATAGTAATTATAAGACATTTTGGAAAACGGGTATTAATATCCGGACGCATTGCAATATTTCTAATTCTGCAATATACGTCAACATATATTATATCGGCCTCACTTCCCACTCTAATGTTTTATTGTGTCTAGAGGACAATTGTGTCACGTTTTTTTTTCTATAATTGTTGTCAATAAATTGAAATACGTTGTAATCATTATATGGGTTAAAGTTTATCAGAAAACACACGCAATAAAAGTAAACCTTCTATAAAATTGAATTTGGTTGAAACCATGCTCTCAATGTTGGTTTGACCTCCAAAAAGTACCAAAACAACATTTTTTTTTCTATTTTGTTGTTGATTGATTCTACTGATGCCACTGTCAGTAATTATTGGTTAAGTTTACATTCTTTATGTCTCGGTAACAAATGTGCATATTTATGCAAATTAATACATAAGACTCAACAACATGTCCGTAGATTTATGCGTGCTTTTATCATGTCGTAATGACATATAATATTCGGAGTATTTCTGAGCGTATAAATAACACGTTTCAAAACTTTCTATTATTTTCTTCACGGAAAAATATTCGTTTTAATAAAATTTGTTTATTTTCATAAGACGGCTATTGCAGAATTTTATTTTTATGCTCAATCATTTGTGCGAAGTAAAACATGATTATGAAATTGCGTGCGTTTATTTTGAAATCAGTGAATATATTATTGCTAAATAATGTTTCAGTTCTATCAATATTTCTGAATTATTTTGAACTCGTAACTTGTAAAAAGTTTTAAAAACTTTGTGTTTGTTTACAAATGCAATTTAATTTTTATTTTGTTTTTTTATGGAATTCTATATTTCTAGCAATAGTTACCGGATTACCTTCTTATTGTGAATTATTTGATATGAAAACTAATTATTTATTTTTGTTATTTCAGGTAAGTTTAACATGCTTGACTGAACGTGTGTTGGTAAGTTAAGATTTTTTGTTAGGGCACCCGTGCAGAAAATGTATCGAATAAAAACCAAAAATGTGAAAATGTTGAAAGTACCTATATGAATGGATTTAATTATCTGCTGTAGGATAGAGTCCAATGAACCTCCGACATTAAATATGAGACCAGCTCGATGTTGCCATGTTTTGCAAGCTATATAATTGTAGTTTATTGTATTCCTTGTTCAAGTAGCTATATTAATCTATGGAGCGAGCACACCGGGGCGCTACAACGCTGGTCGCCGGCATTTCGGTATATTCCAGGCGTTTAAGTTTAATTAGTCAATTTATATTCAAGTTGCAGTGAAGAGCGGTTGTATATTATTTATTACTTGAATTAACGCTGTGAGTGTTTTGTTACATTTTAATGTGTTGATGTCTTTATTTTTTATACTATTTTATTGAATAGTTTATACAGAAAATAGATTATCTGTACGTGTTAAAAAAGGAAATGTTATACTAACAACAAAAATGCAGAATCCTGTTCTTATTAGTACAGCAAAATCTGTTGGCGTCATAATTCTGAGATTTTAACTGATGAACACCGACTTTTAAAGTATTATTATTCATAAATTACGCATATATTATATATATTTGTATATTTTATGTATAGTGTATGTACCTATTTAGGTATTTATTGCATTCCTCTCATTTCCTTTCTTACTAAATTTCCTGTTTTCCTTAAAAAGATTGTTTCTAGTAAAAAGGCGGTCTAGTTGCATATGTATGTTTTCTATTAGTTGAGTAGGAGAATATTTTGTAACGTATGCCATATCCATCTTGTATTTGTACATCAATACTTGTTTGTAGGAGTGTAGTAATCTTCATTAAAAAAAAATCGATATAAACGTGAGGAAACGTAGGGGTTTCCTCACGTTTATATTGTTTTTTTTTAAATCCCAAAAAATCCCAAAAATATATATTTTGAAAGACGTGTGACCGATTAATTATCATTAATCTAAGATAGGTCTAATTTTTCCTGCGAATTGTGGAGATCTGATCGCTCCATGTCAAAATCAGTATATCACTAAACCTTTAGGATTAGGTAGGCATTTGCAACACCAGTGGTGTCACTCTTACGTTGCCGACCCTCATATATGTATGTGATACCTTGTATGTATTTTTTGTTTTGTTGAATTGTCTTCTAATCTTATTCACGTCTATGAAATTGCAAAAACTTTTTAAGAATTTTGTGAAATAAATAATATATAAAACAGGTGCAACAAATATTTTTTATAATACACTGTGGTAAAATATCATATAAGGATGTGAAGCATTTATAACAACATGGACTCTGCAGCACCTTATCGGCAACGTTCACAACCTTTAACAACAAACCTCCCTTGTACTTATGTGCTTTCTAAGAACTAGCTAGTTCATCCCTTAATTGTTTAACCAGTCAGGTAAGACTTTGTTGTTATGGTCATTAAACTTTATAGCTTCACACCTTCACCACATCTTGTAATGTATCAATAAATGTTAATACAATACAATAGTCAAACAATAATATAACAATAAGTCGAAACCATTTCTTTGTTTTCGGGTCTTTTTAAGTCGCCAGATGCCAGATATTGCATTCACATTTCTTTTTATCTAGCATTTTTAGGGTACCATAAGCAAAAATAACAGTGGAACCACTCCGCTATCTGTCAGTCTATCCGTATGTCCGGAGTCCGTTCATCTGTCCGAAAAACTGATCTTTTGAAACGCAATAGATAGACACTTTAATTTTTAAAGTGAAATACAGATATACTACTTAGTTAGCCCTATAAACCTGCGAGCGTGCATGAGAAGAGCAGTGAATGTTAAAGATGCGAGTGAGATATGTAAGGATCGAGTCATGTGGCGCTCGGTTCTCTCTGCCTACCCCGCAAGGGATTTGGCGTGAAGTTATAGATAGATAGATAGAAATAAAGTTCAGCAGAAAATTAAAGAGTTGATATGATTTATATTTATGTTTTGAAAAATTCATGAACTTCCAACAATATCACATAAATTCTTTATCCTTTTAGTAAAGTTAAATATTAAAGGAAGTAACAAAAAAACATTTTTTTCTACATTTTTATATTACCGTGGTACAGGACCCAATATGTGCGAGTTCAACACACACTTGGCACAATAAGAACTAAACACATATTTGGTTTTGTCCGTAAAAAAGTCTTCTGTTTTATAACACATAAATGCTATTGGCATTATTAAACAAAAGTGAAGACCGCGTTGACTACCGCAAGCAAATATAGCCCTTAAGGGGGTCAACCGTGAACTTTGTCGATTGGTATAGTGACTATGTACCGTGCACGTTGCATCGCAGCATCGCCTCAGCGCATTTCTGGCTTGCAAATAAACGCTCCAAGAAATTTTGTTCGGCTGCCGTCTTCTGTAAGGTATAGGTATTTCTTCAATCATCGTATTAATCAAATTGTATCATAATTGTATGTACCCTACTTCCCTATAACCTGAGCCACTGTGCCATCTCTTCACATCCTCATGTATAAAACTTTTGTTTGTAATTAAGACAATTTTAGGAAATTTAACAACTTCTCTCAAACACCTAATTGTTATATCGATTTGAAACTTTGTAAACTTAGTGAATTTCGGGTAAAATACAATACATATACATACCTAGATAGTATTCTCAAATATATTCAAAATACACAGCCTTGATACAGATGGAAATAAACCGCCAACACCTTACAAATAGGGTCCTAGGTAGCTAGGGTATTATTATATTACACTATTTGGGTACGAAATCCTAAAAAGCAGCGAACTTAAAAAAAAGTAGCAAAGGGACATAAACAGAAATAGTGATAATTTGCATGCTCTTCGGTTTCGGGTGATTTTGATTTGGCCCTTTTTCAGTACATCAGCTATTTGATCTAAATGTGTGCGTCTAGGTCGGTCCCTGCCGATATCTCCACTCACTCTACCTGATATACTTCTTTCGTAACTCTTTTGTCATCTATTCCTTCCAAATGTCCGAACCATCTCAGCGTACCCTTTTCAATTTTTATCATTACATCATCTTTCGTTGCACATTGTTCTCGTATCGTGAAGAGGTTGATGAGTGTGGATAAGGGGAGAGAGGTATATTTGGATCCGTGCGCCTGGCGTTCCATAGTCTCTGCCTGCCCCAATGGGAGACAGGTGATGATACCTATGTAGTCTCAAATTCAAATTATTTATTGCATATCATGTTGTACAAAGTTCTTATTTTTCAAAATTAGTCACAAACATGAACCCTGCGTAGGGCACAGCAACGCGAAGTTATAAAGTTTTAAATAATTTTATATATTTCATTTATTAATACAAATACACGATTTAACTGAATAACTACTTTATAACAAATACAGGATGTTTTACATCAATATATTC
This sequence comes from Pyralis farinalis, assembly GCA_947507595.1. Taxonomy (NCBI): domain Eukaryota; kingdom Metazoa; phylum Arthropoda; class Insecta; order Lepidoptera; family Pyralidae; genus Pyralis; species Pyralis farinalis. Next base: position 36,013,655 of record OX382265.1, read on the forward strand.
GATCATCATTAAAAAACTCGTCAATTGTATAAGTTTGATAATTTGTATGTAAATGATATTTTGTGTCCATTAATAATGTCGTTTCATAATTATCGCCGCAGTTTCTTCAGCCCTACTAAAGGCACTAAAAAGATAAATATAATCTATCATATAGATTATCTTGAGAACGATATATAGTTTAATTATGGAAGACATTATTTTAAGCGCGAATTGGACGTTATAATTAGTTTTGCGTATTATACACGTCCACAGAATAAGAAACAGTGTGTACCATAGGGAAGTCACTATTGGGCGCAAATGTAATACTTAAGTGTTGGCAATTAATAAGATAGCCCAGCGATAGCCCATTGTATAAGAAACCGGCCCATTGAGCAAATAGTCCCCGGTTCGAATCCTGACATGTACCACTAAATTTGTGTTTTCGGATTTATGTACATATATATCACTTGCTCGGCGGTGAAGGAAAACATCGTGGGGAAACTCACACGTCAAAAAAATATATTTCGAATGACGTTTGACCTAACCTAAGAAAGATCTGGATTTCCCTCGAGGTCATTGAGGTCTGACGGCAGTCGCTCCATGTCAAAATCTGTGTCTTCGCCCAAATCCTTAGTCTTAGGTAGCGGACCCAGGCAATAATGGATTAGGAAACGGGATAGCGCGAGCAAGAAGAAGAAGAAGTTGACAATTAATAAGATAATAGAAGTTTTAAATGGTATGGAATTTTCTTCTTCCTGTCGTTATCCCGTTTCGGGATTGGCGGGGTCCGCTACCAAAGACTAAGGATTTAGCGATGGTAAAGATTTTGAAATGGAGCGACTGCCGTTAGATCTCCACAACCCAGAGGGAAAACCAGACTTTTCTTAGGTCACACGCCTTCGATATATAGTATCGTAGCCGTGCGGGTTGCCTCGCGATGTTTCCTTTCATCGCCAAGTAAGTGATAATTACAAGCATGCAACATAACTACCAAAACACGAATTTAATTATACATATCCACATCAGGATTTGAACCAGAAACATTTGGTTAATCGACTGATACTTTATCCACTAGACTAATGTAAAGTGCTCACTGTAGCCAATTACCGCTTGGGATACCTACAAGTCCTATCGCTCGCGCGTTGCCATCCCCGCTGCTCACACAGCAACTCCTCAGGAACATACTGGTAACCTCACTCAAGGAAGGTGAGATTGGCTTTGATTAAAAAATGATAGGGAACCACATTTCCCACAAATTTACCGTAAGAGGGTACCTTTCGTTACTTGGGCCCCACATACCCCTCAAAAAGTTACCGTAAGAGGGTACCGTTCGTTACTTAGGCCCCACATACCCTTCAAAAAGATACCGTAAGATGGTAGAGTTACTTACTTGGGCCTCACATACCCCTCAAAAAGATTTCGTAAGATGGTAGAGTTACTTACTTGGGCCCCACATACCCCTCAAAAAGTTACCGTAAGATGGTAGAGTTACTTACATGGGCCCCATATATCCCTCAAAAAGATACCGTAAGATGGTAGAGTTACTTACTTGGGCCCCACATACCCCTCAAAAAGACACCGTAAGATGGTAGAGTTACTTACTTGGGCCCCATATACCCCTCAAAAAGATACCGTAAGATGATAGAGTTACTTACTTGGGCCCCACATACCCCGCAAAAAGATACCGTAAGATGGTAGAGTTACTTACTTGGGCCCCACATACCCCTCAAAAAGATACCGTAAGATGGTAGAGTTACTTACTTGGGCCCCACATACCCCTCAAAAAGTTATAATAAATAGTAAATTTGTTTACGAAACTATTTTATTTAAAAAAATATTATATCTTTCCTCATTTTACACGAACGTCTTTTCTTCACTTTACACAAAACTTGCTCTGTTCTATACTCAAAGCTAAACCAAACCTTAACTCACACTTTTGTTCGACTCATAACTAACTTTGTTTACGTAGGATAACAACATATGCGGTCAGGTTTTTTGATGATTTTTGAAAAACAGCACAACCAATGTTTCTAACGAGCTTACGATGTCAACAGTAATCATTTCAGATTTTTCGCTTACACAAATACCTTAACAATTTGATTTCTGTAATACTGTTCTAGTTGAAAATTTCTTTATTTATTTAGATTTCTACATTAGTTTCGCTGTTCCTACATGCCGGCTTTCGAAACGTCTATACCGGATAGATAACGATAAAAAATCTTTATTTGCCATTGGGCCCTCGCGGGCACTTAGACACGGCTTACATTTTTTTTAAATACAATCTTATTGTAACTTGTTTAATTCTCTTATTTTACTTTTGACCTTTTTTTTTAATCTACTAGCATTTCGGAAATGACCATTGGCGAAGAAGAAATGCCGAAAGAAACTTGCCAATATAGGTCTCTTTTTTAAATTGTCAATTAGATATTATAAAATAAAATTACATAAGCATATTGGTACAATAATGATATCAAATCGTAAAATTAAAGATTATTAAGGACAGATAGTCTGTGCTGAATTATTTCCAGACATCTTTGTCAGTTAAATATTCATCAATTCTATAATAAGCCCTTCTACAGAGAGTAATTTTAATGTGTTTTTTGAATATATTGACAGGAAAGGACAGAACTGTTTCAGGCAATTTATTATAAAATCGAATACAATTTACAAGAAAAGATCTACCAGTCCTAGCAAGCCGATGTACCGGCATACACAACTTATTTCTACTTCTAAGTTTTTCACTGAAATTTGACAACGACTTTAATTTTTTACGGGCATACATTAAGTTTTCATAAATATATAGAGAAGTACTCGTAACAGTGAGGATATTTATTTCTTTGAACAGTTCCCTGAGGGATTCTCTGGAGCCCATGTTATAAATAGAGCGAAATAATATATGAAATAGAGAAACCTTTATGATTGATTTCATTTCAAAATATATTTTTTTCGAATCCGATTGCACACAACTGCTTTATGCACCGTTTATGCACAATGTCATTGCTCTCATACATATTAAAATCTATTTGGACGCGTGCACTGAACTTTATTAAACTAAATATAATATTTAAAGAGGTTGTTCACTTTGAATGACTCACGATATTGTTCGAGACAGCAAAGCCTGCTGTGTAGTTATTGATGTAAGATATTTTATCTTCGTAAGCCTGTAAGGACCGCGTCGTGTGGCGCTTGTCTCTGCCTACGCCGCAAGGGATTCCCCCTCAAGTTGTAGATAGATATTTTATATCTTGGCATTCGTACACGTCGGGAACTGGGGATATAAGAGATATTGTAAATAAAAAAAAATAATTAGAATAAGAAATTAGAAATATAAAAGAGCAATAATTTCAAACAAATTTAACAGACGCAGGCAGCACTTAGATTTAGGTTTGATCTATGAATATGGCAATTAGTTATCGTGGTATACAGTACAGTTCGCAATAATACACATAAGCTGGATAAAGTATTGTTGCTAATTACGATACCTTTAGTGGAAACTTATTCACATCCATATGATGATGATTTATGTTTTATTCATTGTAATATTTTTAAATTATTACAAGGATACTAAATCACAATAAACAACACAATGCAAATCGCGTTCATAGATCACACGTAAAATAAATGTATAGAACTTAAATGATTCTGTAGCTCACTAAACTCCTAAACGACAAATCTAATTTTTAAGAAATTTGTTGTGTGCATTTCAGTGGGTCCCTGGATGGTTTAGATTCCCAATTGTATCTAATTGTGGCGCTGCAATCAGTTTCTAGGACAGGACAACTTCTGTCAGGTCTACTAGTATAATATAACTTGCTACACCTTTACAGGGTGTCACATGTATATACTTACTTAAGTTAAAGTTTGTAAACCTGGTCTGTGACATGCAATAATTTTATATGAACATGATATCTTGAGAATATTATAGCCTTGCAATGAGCGACAAGCTTTATACTTGAAGATTAATTGGTCTTTGCCTTCGTTTTAATTTCAATTCTGTCTTTTCGGTTCTGCATATACTCGCTAATGATATTAAATTGTACATTTAACTTATACATTTGGTTTCGCCCATACATACGTAGATGTTTCTGTAAGTACCGCGTCTTATGATATGACGCTCGAGTCTCTCTGCCTACCACGCAAAGGACCCGATGTGCATATATAGATAGATAGATATAGTTCATATAGTAAAATCACGAGTAAAAATAAACGCTTAAATATATTTCTGACTAACCACACCGGCTAAAAAGCTACCTATCTATAAAATAACTTCACGACTAATCCCTTTCGGAGTATGCAAAGGGGGCGAGCACCACATGACTGGGTCTAGGAGCTATTTTTCATTCATAGCTCATCTCATGCACACTCACCGGCTTCTATGGCTCCTGACATCATCTTCTGATGAAACTCGGTCAATAAAAGATGTCTACAAAGATGCTTACCAAAAAGAATATATAAAAAATATAATTTCAAAGTAGCAATTTCTCCTAGTTAAAATTACTTGTCTACATACAGCCAAGACTTACTTGAAATAACAACGCACATTTTCAACACCTTTATTAGTATTGATTATTTACAATTGAAATCAGGTGGTTTTACATTATTTTACGTATATTGCGTGTTGTTACGTCAAATCGATATGAAAACAATTCTTGGTTGTTTATAACCGTGGTGTCGGTTGCACGTAGCTGACCATTTTTAACCGAGTTGAATGCGGTATACTCAAATTCACCCCCTAGTCGCTAGATCATATTTTTGGGCTAATACGACGCAAGCTGTGTGTATTTGTTTAGGGTTCCCCCGTACGTCGTTACGTCGACGATTGATCACTTGATGCCTTATACTCGGTAGTTTATTTCTTATATGGGTCGTTACGACGACGTTGTTTGTCTCGATGCCACGTTATATTGCTGGGTTGTTACTTCGAAAGTATCCTCGTTCCTCCACTAATACTTTGTAATGTACTACATATTAATCAACAATTAGTTTGCAAACAATATTAGGATTTGCATAAACATAAAATCACATGTAATACAGCTGAAGCCTTCAGCTTTGTCTGCGCGTATCCCGTGGGGAACGCTTTTTCTTGCTTTATTCTTGGCTTCCAAGAGGTCGTATCATTATGTTGAATGGGCTATAACCCTTCCTTATGAATAAGGCTTTAAATGCAAAAAGACGGTTCTAAATCAGACTTGTAGTTCAATAGTAGATTAGCGCGTTCAAACAATAAAGAAACAATCAGACATACAAACTCTCCCTCTTTATGTATTAGTATAGATAAAAACATTAGCAACCGAACTCCGTTCGGAATTTTTTATGGTTTTTTTTTTCATTAATGTCACCTACATAGATAAATTTAAAAAGCCAAGCCGGTCACCTGAAGATAAAGTGGTTACCGTAGCCTGCGAGCGCTTGCAATACAGGAAGTGTCGCTCGCGCTTTGTCACTTCTGTGCGAACACAGCGACTTCATCAGGAGTTTACTGGTAACCTCGCTCACTTACTGAATACAACGAGCATCCAGAAAATTGTTATTTGGTTGACGTTTTCTGTGAGATGGTGAGATAGGTACTTCCCTGGATAGACTGTACACTATTTCTGTTTGCGATTGTCATCTATCAAAATATATCTGGAACAGACTACTACACGCGTTCTCCGAATTTTGGAGCAACTGGACGACTAAACCCATCTACATACAGGCTGCGGTGGATCTTGCGTGTTCAATCCTATACAAAACTAGCTGCAGTCCCTGTATCCCGTGGAAGCAGCTTTTTTCTACTTTTATTCTTACTTTTTCTTCGGTTTCTAAGCTTCTAAGGTGTCACGATGTTGAATAGCTTGTAATCCTTCCTTAAGAATTAATATCTATCTATCTATAACTTCACGCCAAATCCCTTGCGGGGTAGGCAGAGGAAACCGAGCGCCACGAGACTCGATCCTTACATATCTCACTCGCTTCTTTAACATTAATTGCTCTTCTCATGCATGCTCGCCGATTTTTAGGGCTCCTGACATCACCTTCTGATAGAACACGACCAATTTGGTCATGGTAGGTAAGTCTTGGCCTTCCCCGGCTCCTGCATCCTTCCACTTTTGCATTGTATATCTGCTTCGTCATTCTTTCATCTTGCATTCTTTCTACATGTCCGAACCAACGGAGCATGCCTCTTATTTTAACACCTCCTCTTTCAGACCAACTCTGTTTCTAACATCATCATTGCGAATACGGTCTACAAGCCTTCAATTAATATCTATCAAATGAAAAATATATTTTTCAAAATCGACTAATAGTTCCAGAGTTTAACACATTGAACCAAACATACAATCAAACGAACTTTTTCGCTTTATACATATGTATATATACTAAATATGTAATAACCGACATACTCGTAAGTGTCTAACAAGTGCTATGCCAGGCCCTTCGACATAAGAAAATCCTTCAGACACCTCGGCTATTTTTATAATAAACTGGTCTCATACATTGTATGTGGCATAATTGGTACTTGCTCACAACTTGTCTAGCGAGATATAAAGTATAATTTAATAATATATATATGCGTAATTGTTGCAAATTCGATTCAGGGTGCAATTAAATAATCGCAACACACAACTTATGATGGCTGTCGAAATAATTTTATTATACAGGATGGGGCAGGCATAACCCAATAAGTGTGTTATTTTGGTATTCACACATTCTATTATAAGAGGAATATGATAACTTATATTAAATATGCTAGTATATGGTGCACGGCAGTTGAGCTTCACTGACTAGCCATGTCTTTGAGATTATTTAATGCATTTTTTTTACACCTTGTCAATCAAGTATACGGTCTGCCTTTTGGTAAACAGTCACCGTAGCCTATGGACATTTGCAACACTAGGGGTGTCACTCATGCCGACCCTCTAAAAACCTCTTCACGAATTTCTTGAACAACTCCATGCTGTAGTCCCTAGGAAAAACCTCGCCTGGGAGCTCATTCCACAGCTTGAGAGTTCTCGGAAGAAAACTTCTCTGGAACCGCAAAGTACGCGACCATTGCGGTTCTAGTGTATGAGGGTGAACTCCCCGCCGTCGGCGAGCGGTGCGGTTATAAAAAGTAGCTGTCGGCATCATTTGTCATATTAGTCATATTGCTGTCTCTCACTTCGCCTAGAAGGGAAGTCAATTCCAAAACTTCCTACTCCTTCAAATTTCTTCTGATTAAATGGTTGCGAGTTCCAAGGCAGCTGTAGTTTAACCCCCGGGACAGCAATGAACTTCACTGTTCATTGCCTTTTTGGTGGTCGCCGCTGTTAATTCTGGCTACACAGTAGACACAGTGGTGGTTATGATCCTGTCCTGATATGCTAGTACGCCAAGCCTTGCGCTATAAATGTGATTCGGCCCTTACACTCCAGAAACCAATAAACCACTTGCCTGCGCATGAAACACAAAATCGAGATCTTCATTACCATTCATAGCTCTTCTGACGCACACGATATATATATATATATATATATATATATATATATATATATATATATACATAGAAATACCTAGAAATCGGCGAGCGCGCATGAAAAGAACTATGAATGTTAAAGAAGCGAGTGAGGCATGTAAGGATCGAGTCACGTGGCGCTCGGTTCTGTCTGCCTACCTCGTAAGGGATTTGGCGTGAAATTATAGATAGATAGATATATACATATGTGAGATAGAAGACGCAATATACCTACTTATATAATAATATATTAATATATATGTATATAAGTTACGATACGTTTCCGATGTCACGAGCTATACGTATATATTGGTAAACACATACTTATAATACGTAAAAACACCCTGACCCAGACAAATAGACATGTTCATACACAAAAAATATACGTCAGCCATTGCTAGCTGCTCGACTCGGCTCGGTTAGCAGCAGAGGTAACATCGCGTGGGTTATACTTAATGTAGGTACTGTTCAGAGGATGGTTATATAATTATAGTATTAATAATAATATTATATAGACTACTCAATATGGGATAACGGAATGTGCGCGGACGAAGTCGAGAGCTGTATCTAACATATATAGAGTTGTAACATAAGTATAGAAACGATTTCTGTATTCCTAAAAAAATGGTCTTACTTTAACTACTTACTTACTCAGTCCAATGACTGTTGCATTACATAGAGAACGTATGTAAATATATATTTAACCGTTATATCGAGATTCTAGAAAACCGGAAAACTGTTTTCTCGGCTAAATCATAACGTGTCTATTTGCATTAATAAGTTGCAAGTTAATGGTGACTATGTAGCGGAGAAACGTATCGGCGACTTATATAATATAATTATGTATTATATAGAATCTGATATGGATTTTGTTACGTTTTTATTTATCACGTTACTTGGAGTTAATAATGAGCACACCATTTTTAGAGAGAGGGCGTAGGGCGAGTGGTAGGGCGCATCAGAGCGATTCATCTGGGGAAGTACACTCCACCACGCAGAAAACTGCTGCCCGATAACAACTTCCTGGAAGGTCATTGCGGTCCCGCGTGTGAATGAGGGCACAAGTATGCTCCTTAGGAGTTGCTGCGTTAGTCGCTGTGTTAGATACTTAATGTGTAGCTTTACATCGGGTGGGCCGTATCCATATCCGACGTGGTATAAAAAATTGTGAAAAAATAATATATTCTAAACTTTTGTAGCCTATGATAAGTAGCACATTAGTAAATATTTAGACAAAATGTTGAAGGACACAATACACTTTACCGGAAACGAAACACAATCTAGACTTTTCTTAGTTATGTCATATGTCTTCCGTCACTGCCGAGTAAGTCCTTAATTATTGAAAATATGTCCATAAATTCGAATATAGGAATTAAGTGCCTAACCACACCGAGATTCGAACCAAACATCAGTCCGTCAATTATCTTGTTCATTATCCAATAGGTTATAACTGCTCTTAATCACTATCTTTATTATTCTTTGGTAAAAATAAAAATATATACAAGTTGTTACAAAAGGTGTTATTTATAAATTCTATCTATCTATATCTTCACGCCAGATCCCTTGCGGGGTAGGCAGAAAAACGAGCGCCATAAGACGCGGTCCTTGCATACTTCACTCGGTTCTTTAACATTCATACTCTTTTCATGCACGCCCGCCGGTTTCTAGGACTCAACATCATTTGTCAATTCATGACATCAACATTATTTGTAAATTCTTGCATGTAAAGTTTGAAGCTTTTGTACATGTCAGATTTATTTCGATACCATTAAGCTGAACAGTAGATAGATACTTGACGCATGTTCGAAATATAATGCTAAATAAATACATTTAAAGAGAGACTGAATAAAATTGATTAAAATGCAATGTATATACTCAGTGTAAAGGTACTTTTAAATTGTTATTAACGTGTATAATGGGCATATATTTGTATTTTTATAATGTTATTTATATCTTTTATTTTTTATCTTGATTCATATCTTTTGTAATCCAATCCTTATAAAACGTTTATTGTTTATGGAGCAAATAAATAAAAAAAATAATCTTGACTACAATTTTGTCAACTGGGAATGTCATTAACTGTCTCAAATCTAATAATGACCACTAAGATTAAGATACTGTAGCTGCCAAGTTATCGACGCATCGGAATTGTTTTGAGTAACTGCGCTGATCATAAAGCCGTAAGTTGGTACGTATGTGAAATAAAAAAAAAAAGAGTTCATTTTGTAAAAAATAACACGGATAAAATTTTAATCGACTTCATGCGTATTTCAATAATGCAATAGTTTTTTTTTACAAACAAAATCTTTATATTTTTAATTCACATCTATATCCTGACAGATTATGCAAGTATAATGTATAAAAAAGAATAATTGTCTAGCGGTTGCAATGTTACGTTGGTAGATTTCACTTGAAACAAAAAATTATCTTTGTATTTAATATTTATGTGAACATGTGCGTTCGTGTGCCAACACAAACATATTAATAAGTTTGTTTTTATCAATAGCACATAAATAGTTGCATGCGAACAGCTAACTATTGTTAATGTGAATCGAGTTTCTTGTAAAAATAATTAATGCACATGCAGCCAGCTGTAATTGGCTACGCCTTTAAAGTAGACGCGTCTTTTTTATTAGACGTCACATTTTTAACATTTAACTATTCTCTTGTTAAATAACCTCCATGGAATAGTTGAGGTGTTGATAGCAGCCGTTATTTTTGTGGCGTTATGTTATTTTAACTGTGTTATTTTTTAGGTGCTTTTTTACACTTTGAATTGAATATTTACATCCTAAATTATACAATAAACTATCGGAACAACTACCATATGAGAGCTTTTCGTTTGAAATTTATAAAATACCATTCGAGACGTTTTTTTTATCATTATCATGGTCATGGCTCCATTCCTGGAGTCCTTCTTCTCCTGTTATTACTGAGGGTCGCAATTCATCCCTTAAATTTGTTTGTCTTAAGTGATATTTCACCATTTGTTGTGTTCTCGCGTTATGTACAGGCTAATGAGAAAGTCGATGTTACGATAAGAAAAGGCATGCTCTGTAGGTTCGGGTAGGTAGAAAGAATGCGGGATGAAAGAATGATGAAAGAAATGTACACTGCGAAAGTAAAGGTCAAGACTAACTCTACCATGACCAGTTTGATGTGCTTTATCCGAAGCTCATATCAGGAGTCCTAAAAACCGGTGACAGTGCTTGTAATGACAAGCGCTATGAACGTTAAAGAAGCAAGCGAGGTGTGTTTGGATCGCGTCTTGTGGCTCTAGGTTTTCATAGCCTACGCCGCAAGGAACCTGGCATAAACATATACATTTTTGGTTCTTCCTTTAGTTGGGGCCTTATCGGAGTCTATTTTTGCTCTCAATGAAATAAATGTATAAGAATCTTCCACGTTTATTTGAGCGGAAAATCCTTCGGTGCAAATCGATTTTGGAACCAACATGAAATGCTCCATTATTTATTGGCCAGCTCCGATCGTAATCTCCAATTCTTGAACACTTGAACAATGTTTGTTTTATTACTATCGATACTAAGAATCGAATCGTGAAACAACTCGAAAATGAAAAATATTCGGCGACGCTTAATAAACTCTCATTCCCGCCGAAATCTTGCAGCTTGCTAATAGATTTGTATTATTTAGGGATGTAGGCTAGATTAATAAAAAAAAATCTAACGAAATTGTATGTTAGGTTAATAATAGGGTTAATTAATATAGTACCCTCGCTAAATTAAAATTTTTGATATATTGTTCAACAATAAACTAACACATGCTTATCGATATTGATTTTTTCTCTAAAATACATAATTATATATATATATATATATATCTTTACGCCAGGTTCCTTGCGGAGGAGGCAGAGAGGACCGAACTTCACACGACGTAGTCCTTACGCACCTCACTCGCGTCTTTAATATTCATAGCTCTAGGGAAGGTGTATATCCAACAGAAGATAATATGCGCTGATGATATTAATCAACCCCTGTGATACCCCATCCATTAGTCTGAATGGACCATATTGAATGGACCGCGAGCCATTGTAATTTAAACAAAAAATGTTGTAGAGAACCGCTTATAAAATTAATTTAATTTGATAAAATAGCTTGTTAATGTTTTTAGAGAATAGATAAATTTAAGAAAATATTAAAATATTTTTTTTTTTTATTTTCACCCTTTTGTTTGGTTAAACTATTTTTAGACTACTGCACCAAAAAGGATTGTAACGAATTCAGTGTATTTATGTTTTAAATTTCTTAATAAATTGATTTGCTACGCTTGGTTTGACCGTTTTTCAAAAATTTGTAACTGGTCCTTTGGATTTTTATCATTTACGATCGAATGGTCCACGGTCCATTCAGAGTCTTGTTTCACTAAGAAACTGCACCACGGCCTCAACTCAATCGAACGCTACCTCATAATCCACAAATTCCAAGCAAAAACTGCCCGTAGTAAAGTTATACGTGGTCATTCATTTAAAGAAAATCTCTCTTTTTTAAAGTCGCTTATAAAGTCTTAATATCCGTTATACAACAGTTATATATCGCCTTGACATGCACCAACAACCACTGACCGCAAATATATTTTTTAATGAAAACCAGACGAAGCAAGGCGCCTGTCCCGAGCATACCATTTAATTAGATAAAAAGCGAGTTTTATAAAAAAAGTGGTCTTATTATTGTAAGCAAAAAGGTGGTTATTTTAACCTGCAGAAAATACATTGTATGTCGGCTATTGCTGACATTTCAGTTACTGAGACCAGTTTAGCTTCTATGATAATTGGTGCACGCAATCTATGTATGAGTTATTACGAATATGTTGTGATGTATATTCAAAGTACGTTTTCTTATTGTTGTGCTATTTATGAAATTTAGTGCAATTAGACTTAAAAAAAACTGCCATTTTTTGGTAGTATTATACTAAAATGATCTCAGAGTAGAGTTTGGTGCAGAAATTATACGGGGCCTGGAGATAATCCCCAAATTGGCGAAACCACGGTCATAAGTAAATTGAATACTTATTTTACGTTTGTTCTGCGTCATTTTTGTCAAAGGTCTTGAGTTATTTTTTGTTTTATAGGATAGCTGACTTACGCGGTTAACATGCAAAGTAATTATAGGTCGCTTATTTGTCCAAACAAGTTGCGGATTTCGTACAATTAATCTTACGCATTTTGTATCATTCTCTGTTCACATTGAAAGAAAGTCTCTCTGTAGGGTTACTTTGAAGCTAATTCCAATCAGAATCTAATTCCAATGTTGAAATTTTGAGAAATATTTCGCAGTCTCAGCAATAATTTGTTCAACACGGGATTGAATCTTGTTAGTAAATTCAAACTAGACAGTCGACCATCAAGATCAAAGCACCAGACTGCTTAAATCACGACAATAGCTCCAGCTACTGTCGTGATTTAAGTTTAAATCCAATACTTGTGTTGAGGATAGCTTTTATATAACCTTTTTATACTTTTGTAAACTCTATGTTTTAGTTGTCCTTGAGTCCGTGAGCGAGTAACTAACTCTACACTCTGGTATTATGCTCTTTCTCTTGTTTTCTGCTGTCATTTTTTGTCATCGTTCGTCTTTTGGTAAGCATTATTTGATTGTAACTCCTATATCCTAAATAAATAGAAAATACTCTGATATCTGGTCTTTACCTATTTATTACATACAGTCCACCTTCCTTTAAAACCCATTCTTTACAACTTGCATTGGAATTAATTGGCAGAGTAATCTTACAGGTCGTATATGAAGTGTTTTCATGTGGATTTCTGGACATTGAGTGTTGTTCGCGCGTTGGCAACCCTACATATTCACTACTCAGTTGCAGGAACAGCAACGTTCCAGGGAATTGTTTGGCTGCGGTGGTATCCTGTAAGGTAGAGGTCCCTAGTCGACTGCTACTTGTTGAGTGTAGCTTACTACCCTTTCATCTAAGCCTAAACTTGGTGCAATTTGTACAAGTGATTTATCAATTGCATATATTACAGTAATTATTAGATGACTTGGGGTATCGTAACGTTGGCCAATCTTATAATTACAAATACAAGTTTGTTTGTTTGTATTCGAGTATTGTAAAATTGCAATACGAAGCTACATAAAAATCTTGTATATATCGTGCACTCTATTCCATGTAAAATTAATTGAATAAAACTAAGCACGAGTGAAATAATATACGATAAATAAACTTTTTATCAAATATTACATGTACTCGTTTGAACGATGTGCAATTTGTTACTATAAGAATTACAGTCTTGTTTGTTGTGTAATAACTAATAAAAATAAGTAATTCACTTCAACTAATGACGAGTAATTGCTATGGATTAGGTAATGTAATCATTCAGTATCATTTGTTTTTTTATGTACAGTAGCACTATCTATTATAATGGGGGCTAGTCTGGAAACTTTTCTATTTGATTAGTTTGTTAACACTTCAGAAAGGGGAATGTTTTTAATTCGTCCATATGTTTTCATGTATATACAATACACGGTTTGTTAGCTTTGGATCAGTCGCTGCTTTGATGCGCCATACCACCGTTTAGTATTTTTTTTTGTTTATATAATGATTGAAAGTATCTTCACTATTATCTTTCAAAATCCCGACCAGCTCGGATAGTAACGTTGCTTTGACACCTACGCTCGTGGGTTTGATTCCCAAATAGACACACATTTGCGTGCAGGTCGACTGGTCACAGAAAACTAGTCACATAACTACTCCCGGGAGGGTTGTGCTCCTGCGAGTGAGCGAGGTTACCAGTAAATTCGGGAGTTACCGTGTCAACAGTGGGGCGTGGCTTTGCGCGAGCGGTGCTTTCTGTTTTGTAAGTGGTAACTACTTTAATTAGATAGACTGTATGTTTGTATGCATCCCAATGTTGTATAAAACAAATCACACAAGAGTATGAAAAGAGAATACATCTTTTTCAAATGAACCTACTTACAAATCATTGACAATGCTCTCTCTCCTTTCCGAAGTCAATCAACCTCGATACAGATTATATGATAATAGTATGAACAGCCGCATCCATTACATCGCGAAGGTCGATTTCATTTGCGATACAGTATTCCTTATTGCGTTATATTAATGTGCACAATGCGGCACACACACGTCTGTGCGCCTGTGTGCTTCGCGTTTGAGAGCGGTCGATGACTTATCCTCTCATTGTAAATTACAATTTATTTAAATGCTACATTTTGATAGAAGATGTAATTTGTTGTTTTGTTTTATGTACTTACATGGGTAGATTTAGGTACTTGCGTATATATTTGACACGTTGCTTTAACAATGCAAATTTGATGGCATATTTCATTTGCGTTGTTTCGCTCTAAGACTTTTAGCATTCTTGTTTTGATTGTTATCCTATGAGATATGAGAATAAGTTAGTGCTCATTATGTGTACTTAATAGTATAAGTAGGTATGAAATGAAGTACTGTAAGGAAGATACTTCCTTTAACAACTAAGGTGGTAAGGCACATTCGGCCTGAGGCTCTCAGCATAATGCTATAATTCATAAAAACGTCTTAATTTTTAAGAACCTTGTCTTTTCCGCGCTTTTTATACTTTCTTTTTGCTCCCCCTTCCTTTGAATTGCTTATTTAACACGTTCAACCAAACAAACTATTCCGCTTTATTATATAAGTATAGATGTCTCAAACGTATAAATTTATTGTGGAATGAATTCACTGTTGAGACATTCCCATAAGACAACAATCTCTTGGGAAAGTTCGTTCGTTACATTATTTTACAGTTCTCGGGATTAAATCTCTCTGTGATTGCTACAGTTAGTTACTGTTCGTAGTTAAACAAATGCTTAATAAACAGTTGTATTTAGAAAATTACATTTTCATAACTTTGTTGCCTACGGGCGTGTTCATTAGGACACAAATGGCCCCGGGATACGGGTCACGTCGCACCCTACACCCGATGTCTTACATGTCCAGTGAAAACTGACATCGTTTTCTTGCGTGCTTCGACGAAATGTGGTGAGATCTCTGTCGGGGCATCATGCGCATCATATTTCGCGTCGAGTGACCCGTATTGCGGGGACAGTAATACCCCCGTCCCTAGTAATATTGTTACCTATCGCATGAGAGTCTTCAAAACTGGTGTTAAGTGATTCGAAAACGGAAACGTGACACCCCTGGCTTGGCATGTTTCTACCAACTATTAACTGATTACCATCGTGTATGCCGTATGATTGCTTGCCATCTTCTATTCTCCGTTTCCTAGGCCATTACGATTGGTGGGGTCCGCTACCTAAGGATTTGGCGAAGATACTGATATTTACGTAGAGCGACAGGGCTGGAAAACCAGACCTATCTTAGGTTAGGTCACACGTCTTTCCAAATATAATTCTTGTTGAACGCGTTTCCTCATGATGGTTTCCTTCACCGTTGAACAAATGATAATTAATTAAATATAATACAATACAAATAAATACATAAATTCAAAAACACGAATTTAGTCAAATACTGACTGTATTTGAACCGGGGACCTGTTGGTCGTTTGCCAACTTATTAATATAAAAATATATGTAACTGAGTTACTAAGTTATAATTTTAATCATGACAGAAACATACGTAAATATAATTTATCACTCTTTTTTTCAGTCATTCGTCTAGTTTTTATAGTAAGAGATCCGCCAATTGGCCACACTACCTCATTTTTTGCGGCGATTACGCGAACATATTCGCCTATTGTTATTATAAATGATACAAATCTGCGCCCATTACGGCTCTGCTTGTAATAAGGCATTCGCAGTCGTAAACCCAGTTACATAAATATTTATAATACATATGTAATAATAATATTATTTATCATTGTTACTGAAACACAATAGATCGTATCATTTGAATATTTTACAAAGTATAAGTGCTATAGCTATAACACCACAGCAAGTTTTGCGAGAGTACTGTCGCGAGATAAAATCTTGTCCATTTTTTTTGGCGACCTTGTAAGTTGTAGCTAGCTTGTAAAATATATATATAAATCAGAGATTCACTTACAAAATTGTTAAATTATGCATACAAGTAAATTTATCGACGTGATTCCTAAATAAATAATTAGCTATTTGCGCGTTACAAAAAAAAAAACACAACACGTCTAATTATTTACTACTATGAACAAATTGAATGTGTTAGAAACCGTCGAGCGGCCGAAGAGCTATGAATGTTAAAGAAGCGAGTGAGGTATGTAGGGACCAATTTGGCGCTCGGTTCTATTTGCTTAGTCCTCTAAGGGGTTGTAGATAGATACGTAGATATACACTCTTTATTAACAATCGGGAATCCGACAATAGTTCGGAAAACGACACTCAAATCAATTAGGAAACCATTCTTCTCGTATTGCAACGGTCCGTAGGCTATGGTACTTGCGTTACATCATTAGAGCCATAATGCCTTATTGCCACCCGACTTAGGTTAAAAGATAGCTTCTAGGGCATCGTCGAAAATGGCGATACAATTTCGACAGATTCTTTCATTGGTATTTTTTTCTAACGATAAATATTTAGAATTATTTATAAAGGCTAGGTATCCCTAACAATATCTTAAAAGTAATTTAATCATCCTTAATTTTACATTTTAGAGTTCCGTTCAGAAAAAAGATTCCAGTTATCTCTCTGTCTCAACATTAAATGCAGAGATGAATTAGACACACGATATGTCGATTCAAATGTCACTGTCAAATCACATTAATATGTTGATTATTATCCCATATACTTTAAGTTCCCATACATAGAATAAATATATCATATTGATAATCACATGAAATGTTTAACTAGAGCCTTTTCCGCTAGCTTATAAACTTTAAATTTATATTGGCCAGTTTTCAGATTTACTTAATACAAACAAAAAAAAACATATCTCCGAATCAAGCGAAAAATATGCAGAATATTACAGTAACTATTGTATTTAAAGACAATTTGATACTATAATGGAAACATTTTAATGATTCGATACAACATGAAATGTGTTTTTAATGTGGAAGTCGCATTACGCGAAGCATCCTTGAAAGATGCTTACTACTGATTTATATAAAATATTTGCTAAAATAAAAAATAAAATACACTATATTAACTTTTTATTTTTGCTGTATAAGTTGAATGTTTATTTGCTTTAGAATAACTTAAATAATGTTTAAGAGGTTGCCCCATTATAATTTTCAGCGGCTACGTACTAAATTATGTAATAAGATCCCAAAGCATCCCGTCAGCTACCACTAAATCATTTTAAAATTAAATAAATGTCTGTTAGACAAATGTTCTATACAATAAATGAATTTCCGACTGAAAATAATACTTAATTGACACCTGGAGTAAATTTACTGAATACTACTTTGTAATAATGTTAAAACGCAAAATGTTTAAATGAAATTAGTTATTACTATCGTATAATTAAGTATAATTTTAAATTTACTATATACGTGACATTTGCATGCTGCTGTATTATAATGGCTAATAGGGTTGTGGTTTATTTTACTCTCACATCTATGTATATCTTACCCTATTTAATGCTAATAAATTATTTTTGTTTTTTTTTCTAATACGGCAAAATTGAGGATTAGTACCAACGCTTGTATTGTGTGTTTGTATCTATTTGTATGTTTCTATACCGGTCAATTTTGATGAACAAATTCCAACCGTAGTAGATTTAATCTGACGTCGTAATTGATGTAATTTTTGCTCGATAACATTTTCGTTACGACTGTACATAGCCGGCGGCGAGTACTTAAATAATCTTCGGAAGTTGTTACGCGAATACCGACCTTAATATCGCTCTCATAGCGCCTAGGACTCGTTTCATACTTACAATTGCCTGTCTTATCAACAATATTCAGCAGCTTACCCACTTTTAGGACTATTTACGCGCAATGGATTGATTATGGATGGTTTTATTTACCTTATTTTATTCGCGTTTCGACCTTATAACGGCCTATATCATAAAGCTCCCTCGTGTCGAATATTTGTATTATTATGATAATAACACTCGACCTACATACCCGCCGTATAAGCTGTTTATATTTGAGTAGTTATTGTAAGTGACGTCGTCCGTTTATCGGTGTCTACCGCCGGGAACGCCACTTGGTTGCTCTCACAGTTCCACAAATACTGGAGTGTTACTAAAAAAAAGTCATGTCAAATAAACATGAACCCTTCGTTTGCGGACGTTGAGTCGGAGTTGATTTTAATTTATTTGATGTAATGTGCGGTGCGCGGGGCGCATGCGCCGCCGCCGCAACGCGAACGTTCTGGATGCCGTTTTTATGTGTTTATGTATTCTAATTTTATTGTTTTCTTTATTTGCGTCCCACTTTTGTTTGGTTCGGAGCTCGGCATTGTTCCCCGTCGTAAACGCCGATTTAGATGATAAAATAAAATGTTGTATGGAATTTTTATGTAGTAAAACGTAATTCCGCCGTGATGTACCGCCTGTCGCGCAATTTTTTCTCTTTTAATTTATTATCGTTTCGTCGTTTTTAGCTATGTTCAACAGTAATGAAATTTAAAATAAGATACGGCGTATCGAGTGTTGAGTTATACGCCGAGCGGCGAGCGCTCGTATCGCGGATCGAGACCGAACCTGTTTTTATTGCGAATTAATATTAATAATGAATACTTGAAACGGGCGCGATTGTGAGTTGTATAGTTGTAATTAAGTGCGATTATAGCGGCACCGGCAATTACTGACAATGTCTGCGGCTTGCACCGGGCGCTGCGTCGGTCGGTGCGGCGACGACGCCGCGCCACCCTCGCGCCGAGCCACGCCACGCCGCGGCCGCCGCGCGCCACCTCGGGCGGGCCTCGAAACTGGCGACCGCGAGACTCGCCTGCCGAGGGATCCGACAGCCGTCGGTGCGAACTATTCATGTTTTAGGGCAACGAAACGCAACCGCATCGACCTAAAGCCGCGCCAATCATGCCCCGCCAACAATTTATAAAGGGAAATAATTGATACGGCATTTTACTCGATTCGTTAATAGCGATTGTATTTCACAGTTCAAAAACATCATTCGTCGGTACATAATTAGCGTGTTTTATCAATGCAATATATTATCTCATACCCGCGTAGTTGCAATGGTTTTGTTGAGTGCAGGAGAAGTGTGCAGCTGCAGCGGACCTTGTCCAACTTTTTCATTTGGCAGTTGTTCAATATTATTTTTAACAAGGCATACTTTAATTAATGAGCTCTTGGACGCGGAGGTCTTTGAGATAAAATAATGTGTTTTAAACGAAACAGTCTCTATTTGAAGTTAGTAAGTGTCCATTTAAGGAGGTTGCTAATAGTTTTCGTCACCTCCTCGTACATAACATAATGCGTTCCGTATAGTTCTGGAGATGCCCACGGGCGTAATAGATTTTTTTTTTATTTAATTACTTCACTCTAACAACCCTAGCTCAACCTACAGCAGGGATACGGGTCTCTCTTTAAGCGAAGAGGTTTAGAACATACTGTACGGTGCTCAACTGCGGGTTGGCGGAGGGCAGTGTCTTCAAGCCGCCCGAAGGTCACTGATTTGACTGTCGTTACTGTCATCTATCGACATCAGCCGGGCTCGACGGCTTAACGTTCCCTTCGAAGCACAGAGAAATTTGAGATAGATAAACCCATCCATACACAGGTTGCGGTTGACATAGCTGAACCTGCAAGATCGGTTAGAATAACACATACAACAACACCATCGATCTCTCTATTGAATTACTTTATCATTGTTTACTTGCGTGCTTGGAAAGAGGCAAGCGAGAGTAAAGACCGCGTCTTATGGCGCTTGGTTACATCTGCCTACCCCGCGAGGATCTGGCGAGAAGATATAAATATATAGAGAGAACTACCTCACATCCCATACCACCATACCCAATATATACCTAACCATGGACCACTTGATGTATAGCTGTTACCGTACCCTATGAAGTACATTGGGTTACACTCGCGACTTTAAGAAGTTGCTGTGTTAGCAGCAGAGATAGTACACCTCTGCTGCTAACACAGCAACTTCTTAGGTTCTCACTCATGTCCTCACTGACACGCAGGAACACAACGACTCTTCAGGGAGTTATCATTTGGCTTCGGTTGAGGTAGAAGTACTCTCGCAAACGGGCTGCTATGATGCGTCCTACTTCTCTCAAAAAAAATCCAGACCAAGACACGCAGACATGTTCATGCACACAAATGTTTGCCCTCTGTGAGAATCGAACCCACCAGCATTGATAACAAAATAGCGTAACTGTGCCAATCTCGCTATATATTTTGGGTATAGACGTAAACAGTACGTTTTCAAACAAATGTCTGTCATTGATAATCATAATCATCACTTCAGCCGCAGCATGTTCACTACTAAATAGGCCTCCCCTTAGACTTCCATAACAATCGGGCCTGTGCCGCTTGCATAGATACATCGACGCCTTGCAATCTTCACCAGATCGTCGGCAATCCTTATTGATAATAGAGAAATCCAATGTTTATTTCCAATACATGAGTATATGAATACCATAAGCATACTTTGTTTGGTCTCAGACCGAACAACGGGCAAATAATGCGAGTCACCACGATCGATGCGGCAAGTTAAGAAACTATTCTATTGGGTAACTGTTTGATGGACGAACGATGATTGGTTAGAAGATAGAACATTTTTCACAGGCGGTAACAGCTTACCCTGATTTGTTCAATATTTATAATTTCAAGCTCGAGAGTACTATATACCTTGCTAAACTGACATGTTTTTACAAGCGGTTACAGACGTGATTTTAGGGTTCCGTATAAAATAACAAAAATAAAAGCCCTTACAATGCTGGTCAGTTCGTTTATAAAAGAACAAATCTGAAGTTAAAATAGTTGACTTACGTAAATATTGGGGGAAAAATAAATAGTTTAAAAAAAAATAAAAACTTTTATAAATCTTCGGGAGGCATTCAAGCATATAGTCCAGCACTTTCCCAGCGAAGGTACTTCTCCGTACGGGCTGCTTTAATGCGCCCTATCTACCACCTCTCTTAAAAAAACCAAAACCAAGACAAACATACATGATCACGCACACAATGTTTATCCTGTGGGTATCGAATCCACGTGGCCTTGGTATAAAAATGATAAAAATGACATTACCAACGACTTCACTGAGATCAAGTAACATTCAGGACAATGGATAACCACAACATATGAATGGTGGATATAAAACATTACATTATTATTTTCAATACAAATATATATAACAATAAAAATGCCACAAACATAACAACAATACATAGGTAATTTCAAAAGTATATGTATAGATAAAATTTAAATATTGTGAACAGAGTTATTTGTCACGGAATACCTTGCAGTTGAAATTTAATTAAACGTAATCCTATACTATTTCCTAAGTTAAAGTAAATTGTTGTTATTTAGAATCGCGAACTTAATTCAGACTCAATTGTTTTGAGTCAAGAAATTGATCTGCCTTCCATTAACATGTATTTTATTCTATTTTGTAGAGATCAAAATTCAAGGTCTCGACGGCAAATGGCATAAAGAGTCGACCAGAATATTTTTGTTTAATGTTTACGGCTTAACCACCCCACCGCACCAAACGCTTAGATAAATATGAATAGCTTAGCCCACGTATCCGTGGTAAGCGAAATATCTAAATTCAGATCGATAATATAAAAATTCTTGTATTGATAAAATATTCTCTTTTCTTGAAAGTTTCCTCACTTTTTTTATTACTTGGAAAAGTAGCAATTGACAATTTAAGTAAATTTAACAAGAAGTATAAAAAACTATTATGATCAATTAATAGTAGTAAAGTGACTTTTTATCCATGCCGTGGCTTGTGATTGGCAATGTGACAAGTCTTGGTTTTCAGTAAAATTGAAAATATAAATTCAGGATGAATGGAATAGAAACCAGTTGAGAATGCGCAAGCTTGCATTGCCACAGGAATACGTGGCTCGTCAATTATATAACAATTAAATATATATATTGTTTTAATTTGTAGGCCATTTTGACCATGTTCCTTAAGAGATAGGAACGGTGTTCCTGAACATTCCTATTCTACTTTTTTATGTTGAATCCGAATCTGAAGTCAAAATTCGAATATTCGAAAAAAAGCGACAGACAAACGGACTGACAAACGCACAGACAAACATATAGAATTCATATAGGAACGGTGTTCTTGAAAATAGAGAATTTTCATCGTATAATACATTTATTTTCGACAATAAACATATTATTTATAATAGATTAGAGTTCACTTATTGGAGGTCCTGCATGATTGTGGTAAGGTACCCCAGAACATTTCCTTTATATTATGAATATTCTTATTACCCTTTTTTCTTCCTTTTCAAAGTCCATCGGTCATTTTAATTAAAGTCGTAGGTACCACGCGCATTAATACGATTCATAATTTAACTGACGATGAAATTTAACGAAAAGAACGTAAATTACAAGATAGAATTTTAATAGCAACCTAATAATCCAATGTAATGTGTGAATTTTCAAAAACATTACACCAATGTCAGTTGATATTGACAATTCGTCTAAAAACGGTTTGGGTATTGGCTGTTTTTCCCTATACAATACATTTTTTCCTTGAAAATCTCTGCATATGGGTTGTTTGTGCAAAACGAGATATTGGATTTTATAGCGAAACATGGTCATGTAATGACACTGGCTGTTTTTCCATAATTTTCTGAGGGGAGTTGATTCCACAATCGATTTCGTCGTACGATTTACCGTACGTACACGTGTCTTTTAATAGCGTACTACGATAAAACGCGATTTACGTACTAAGCAATGGTATTAAATCAAACAGCTACCGAACACTCCCCGTGATATAACTTGATGAATACACAAAAAGAGGCTACGCCTTTTCATATGGACGGCAAGTCCAGACGATCGGCATCACTGGGTCACCGACTGTTTAACTGGTCTGTATTGTATACAATCATTGAAGTAAGCAAGTACTGGCACGCGCCAACGCGCCAGTCTAGAGATGTGAACAGTATTCCTTATGAGAACAAACCTGCACCTACCTTATATAATTGAAGTCGACATTGGGGCATAAAATACTGCCTTGCTCCACTACCTAATAGTCTTATGATTTCTTTTTATTAACGCATATTTGAAATTAAAATATATTATTTCGTGACAAAATTTTCTGTCCACATATTAATTATTACATTGACATTTAAAATATTAGATGGTTTTTATTTCAAAAGAGATATGTAATGAAGCTATTACTCGTCCGTTGTAGGCTCGGGTGCTCCCAGAACGGAACTGTGCACTGTCCGGATCGATGCAAACAACATTTTACGTTCTATTTCAGAAGAAACGCGAAACCGACGCAACATCAGCCATAATAAATTTCTTGTCTTATAAAAATAAAACTTTTCTTTTTGCGGCGCGGGGCGGCTCGGACATAGAGTAGCGGCGAACGGTAGACTAAATGTAACATCGTACGTGTGAAAATGTAAAAGATTTATTAAGAAATATGAGATCTGATGAATTGCAAGAATGTAATTAAAAGCGTGAGGAAATGTTATTTGACATTAAATCAGCCAAATTTGTCCGAGGTCGGAGGTATACTTCGGGTTCGGAGGACGTCGGATGGGTTTTCACAGTGTTTCTGAAACCTTAATCTTACACTACATATCAACAATGCATTATATGCATGTATGAGTAATCAACCATAGAAATTGTTTTGACCATACATATTTATCACTTAACAGCTGTCAAAATAACTTTTACTGCTCACAAATTCACACCAACAGTCTGTAACTGAGAACTGAAGTGGAATTATACCTTATACTAAAATATACTGGCATTTCAAGCGCTTTTAGCAATGGGATACTAGATAACGCTCAATATCTGTGCACAATACCATAACTAAATAATAAGCTGAGTGATAATAACAAAGGTTAAATTTATTTGAAATATTTAGAATGAATGATAAATTAAAAACTAAACACAAAGCAAATCAACTAATAATCAAAGGAAAATTTTAAAATGAGAGGCAATTCGTTCTCAGAATACCGGCTACATTGCTCTTTCTATCTATATTTTCACGCCAGGTCCTTTGCTGGGTAGGCAGAAACCGAGCGCCATACGACGCAGTCCTAACTCACCTCGCTCTCTTCTTTAATATTCGTAACTTTTTTCATTCACGCTTACAGGTTGCTAGGGCTCCATCTTCTGATAAAACACAATCGATTTGGTCCCAGCAGGCAATTTATTCGCAGTGAAGAATTGTTATAGAGATCATGATGGCGTCGTAGCGCGTGTTATTCTAACCGAACACACCGGTTAAGCGTCGGCCGTAGCCTGTCCGTGGATGGGTATATCTCCACCGCCGAGCAAGTGATAATAACAAATATGTTGACAAAACTGACAGTAAAGAATTTATTCTGCATTAATTTCGTAAGTCTACTGACAATAACTGCTCTACGTAGGGGTGTCGGAGCGGGGGGAGAGAAGGGCCCCAGCGCTGGCGAAGTTGTGAATTGGCCCACGCACACAGACCCGCGAAGCATTATCGTGATTCATATCGTTTATAATTTTATATTATGTTAAAACGGAGGGGGATATTAAAAATACAGGAACGAGTGCCGTCTGGGTGGTAACATTGGTAACTGAGTTGTTTGGGCTAACTATTGATCGGTTCAATCTTGTGGAAGTTAACTATGCATACGTACCAAATTTTAGGGTTTGATTGATGCAAGCTAGTGTTTCTAGCGGAATTTTAACTTTCTTACTTTACACATAACAAATCAATAATTATGTGTCATACCTGCGTTGTTGTCTCGTGAGGGATACGCCTCGTCGATAGCCGATTAAGTGGCGGATACACTTCCATCGAAGCGTGAAGACACATAAGGCCGTCGTAGTACACGTCTACTACCTTCTTTCTAGCATTATCCCATTTCATAATCCATTAGGATTGGTGTGGTCCGCTATCTAAGCCTTTGGTTATGGTATGGATTTTGCAACTGTCACTAGACTTCCACAACTCAGTGGGGGAAACCGAACTTTTTTACATTAATCCACATGTCTTTCGAAACATAATCGCTTGGACGTTCGGGGTATCTTCATGACGTTTTTCTTCACCGTTGAGCAAACAAAAATGTAGATAAATCTTAAAACACCAATTTAGTGGTACCAGGATTCAAAACAGGACTCAAAATATCTCCGTATCTGTATACTCGTTTGACGAGCTCGGTGGCGCAGTGGTGAAACGCGTTGTTACGCTACTTTGACACCAACGCTCGTGGTTTCGATTCCCACACAGTACAAACATTTGTGTGCATGAACATGTCTGTTTGTATTGGTCTGGGTATTTTCTATGTATAATAAGTATGTATTTACAAAAAAAAAAAATATTTACATATATTTATCAGTTGTCTAGTACCCATAACACAAGCTTCGCTTACTTTGGGGCTAGATGGCGCTGTGTAATTTGTCCGACAATATTTATTTATTATTATTATTTATTTGTTTATTTTATTTATAATAAGCGTCTCGCTTCTACTCCTAGTCTCCAGGAACGCGCAGGCCATCAGATAGGATCTGGTCGTCACATACAGTGCCTGATTTAAGATGGTGCGTCTCTAGTGGCGTTGACTTTGCCTCTGAAGATGATTATGAGCCACTAACACTCCAAAATTGAACATGTTGACTTGACGCTTGGTGACCGCGTTCGTAATGATGACGTAAGAAAGAGAGTTGGTCTGAAAGAGAGTGTCGGTGTTAAGATAAAAAGGCATGCTCCGTTGGTTCGGACATGTAGAAATAATGCAGGATGAAAGAATGACGAAACAGATATACAATGCGAAATTGGGAGGATGTAGGAGCCGAGCAAGACCAAGACTAACCTACCATGATTAAATTGGCCGTGTTTTGTCAGAAGGTGATGTCCGGCGAGCGTGCATGAAAAGAGGTATGAAAGTTAAAGAAATGAATGAAGTGTGTAATGACCGCGTCTTATGGCGCCCGGTTCTCTCTGCCTACACCGCAAGGGACCTGGCGTGAAGATATACATACATACATACTCGTACATACAACACTCCAAAATTCATTTCAAATTACCTTTTTAATTCGATTGTTAAGGGGTATCTAATAAAAGTTGCAACTTGTTAATCACTGATTAAACCACTGTGCTATAAAGAGCTATCTTTTTTCTGTGCAGGGGATCTGAAACGCAAATATTAAATTGTTGATTTGATCTGCGGCTATTGAAGAATATCTTAAAGAGGCTGTATTATTATGCTAAAATGGACGTAGTTACAAGAGACTTTTTTGTACGGTGGCTAAGAAACACACGAACTCCTGATGGTGAACAATTACAGCAGCACTTGCAGTACCAACTGCTATAATTAATTTTTACCTTCTTAGAGTTTTCTTTTATAACATTCAATATCAGTATCAAAAGTTTCAATATCACCCGGCAACAGTACACCTTACGACATAATGCTGTGAAAGTAGCTGAAATAGACTAGGTATGCAGTAGCGTATGGGGCGAAGCTAAGGTAACTGGCAACTTTATTTACTTGCGGGTTCCAATGCAATTTGAAGTCAACTATGATTCCTAGATATACAACATCATTTGTATGTATATATATCTTCACGCCAGGTCCCTTGGGGGTAGTGGGCAAAGTGAACCTAGCGCCATAAGACGCGGTCTTAGATACCTCGCTCGCTTCTTATAACGTTTAGAGCTCTTTTCATGCATGTCATGTTTTAACAGAAAGTGATTTCAGAAGCCCTAGAAACAGGAGTTCATGAAAAGAGCCATCAATGATGAAGCGAATGAGATGTGTAAGAGCGCGTCTTATGGCGCTCGGTACTCTCTGACTAAGCCCGCAAGTTACCTGGCGTGAAGATATACATACATACTTGCTATAATACTTTCGATTTAATAGTAATATTATTATAGTATGCAACTTTTAATAATGAAATTAACATAGCCACATCGTGGGTATTATATCTGAGAATGCATAATTAGCAACATACTTATAAACCAGACGTGTTTCACCTTATTTGGTTGGCATTCCAATAAGTGTATATTAAAATAAAATACACTTGTTAGTCAAGAAGGTCTCGTGCGTGCACGTAATGCTGTTCCGTATACGTTACTCGGGTCGTTTTCGTCTGAATATTGCAAAAGTTTTACTTATCTATAACTTCGCCCCAAATCCCTTGCGGGGTATGCAGAGAGTACCGAGCGCCACATGCCTCGGTCCTTACACACCACGATCGCCGGTTTCTAACGCTTCTCACATCGCCTTCTGATAATACACGATCAATTTGGTCATGGTAGGTAAGTCTTGGCCTTCCTCGGCTTCTACATCCTTCTACTTTCGCGTTGTATATATGTTTCATGTTACTTTCTTCTTGCATTCTTTCTATACGTTTGAACCAACCAACGGAGCATGCCTCTTCTTATTTTAGCACCGGCTCTATCTTTCTGACCGACTCTCTTTCCTACATCGTCACTGCGAACGCGATCTACATGTGTTACCTTACAAATTTTGCGACGCAACGGTCGCATTTCGACTGCGTTTACCCTTCTTTCATACTCTCTCTGCTATACCCAGCGATATTCAGGAACACCGTTCCTATATGAATTCTATATGTTTGTCTGTGCGTTTGTCCCTGCGTTTGTCTGTGCGATTGTCTGTCGCTTTGACTTCAGATTCGGATTCAGCATAAAATAGTAGAATAGGAATGTTCAGGAACACCGTTCCTATCTCTTAAGGAACATGGGCAAAATGGCCGAAAAATATAAAAATTGAATTGTTATATAATTGACGAGCCAGGTGTTCCTCTGGCAATGCAAGCTTACGCATCCTCAACTGGTTTTTAAATGAAATGTGTTTAATATTTGTCGTAACATGTTTAAAATTCCATATATTTATTTCACAACGTTTATATTACGGTATAAAACGTCTAATTGTCATTTAAATAACTTCAAAATAATGTTAGAGACGTTTATGAGGTTCTTGAGATATATGGTCAGCTCGCTGATACAATCTCATTGTTGGGTCGCGGGCGGGACGTTTGGTATCAGCCTAGATCACACAAAACCGGCGTTCGCGCTTCTTTCTATATAATGTAATACATAATACAGATTATACAGTAATGTAAATCGAGTATTTGTTTATAGCTTTATGCCTAGATTAAGAAAAATAATAAAGATAAAAAATCTAGTACTGTATGTCAATCTAACTCTATTTGAAAGTCAGCATATCTGAGCAGTAAAACAATAAAGCATGCAGGGATAATGTTTAGTGTCTAGTTTATATAGCATTTCTTTAACAATCTACAAGATAAAAAAATAGTTTGTCATATTAATATATAAAACAAAAGTACTAAATAGTCGTTTGTATGGTTCTGTGACTTGCCATTTCCGGTCGCGGAACCCTAAAAACTCCATCAAATATACTTAACTTATGAAAACTAGTAGCAACATATGCAACTTTTTACGATGGAAGTATGTCTTAATGGGCAAGTCGCTACCGAGCACATACGACTCGTTCAAACGCCTTTTTTACTACAATAAAATGTTTTTTAAACAGTTACCAGTATTCTTAAGGCCTATTTATACTTACAGCGCATGAATATAATGAAATATTTGAATATAACAAATAACTTTTGTAGCCGAAAATATAACTTTAATTTGGGAGAAAGCCTCTTCGTGTCATCATTCCTTTCAGCCCGTATTAGTTCCCTACTGGTCGTAGGCCTCTCGAGAGCCATTCGCTTGGATTCTCAGCTACTCACATCCATCGACTCCATCTAGTAGCGGGTCGCCCCACACTGTTTGTACTGATAAAATAAATAAATAAATAAATATTGTCGGACAAATTACACAGCGCCATCTAGCCCCAAAGTAAGCGAAGCTTGTGTTATGGGTACTAGACAACTGATAAACATACGTAAATACATTTTTTTTTGTAAATACATACTTACTCTACATAGAAAATACGCAGACCAAGACAAACAGACATGTTCATGCACACAAATGTTTGTACTGTGTGGGAATCGAACCTACGAGCGTTGGTGTCAAAGTAGCGTAACAACGTGTTTCACCACTGCGCCACCGAGCTCGTCATATAAGGGAGCGCTATTCGAGAGCCTTTTTTACTCAGCGTTCCACGAGTAACCACTTCGGCTAGCTCATCCTTTGGGCTATGACTGACATAGTCCAAAGGATAAACAAGCTAAGGTGTCCTTTAGTTCTACTACCTCATTTCTGATTCTGTCACCCAGCGAAACCATGAGCGTAGCCCGTTCCATAGCACTCTGAGTGAGCTTCCCCATACGACCCGCAGTGAAGGGCCACGTCTCAGTTCCGTATGTTATCACACAGGCCGTTCGAAGCCCTCGTCTTTAGGCATCACGTTTTTGAGATTGACGACGCCCAGTGGCAAGGGCTTTTACACCACGAAAATCGATTCCGCATAAGACACACATTTGTGTACATGAACATGTGTGTTCGTCTTGTGGATTTTCTGATAGTGGTAGGGAGCATAATTATTCCAGTGTGAAAACAGTATTCTATTTATAGAATTAAGGGATCGACCGTCTCTACTCCGAGAGTTACGGCTGGAAACTTTACTTCGCCATGACATTCCCCAAACCTTCCTCCAACTAATCAACTTCTCAAATTCGTCGAGGTAGTGAGAAACATATCACTTTAATATAATATATATATATATATATCCTTCAATCAAATCAACAAATTGATATATTTCGATTAATTAAATATGAATATTCCATTTTTTTTTATATTCTAATTTTAACGGCAATGATCTCTCTGCCAAGAGTTTCCTAAAGGAATGCAGCATGAGGTTTCTCAAAAAGGACATAAGTATTTACTATCTAGGTTGTATAGGTATCTTCATTAGCAATTGCGTCTTGAAATATTTATTTTGAAGCTTCGTATATATGCATTTTTTCCTTTTTGATTGGCGAACAAGCGTATAATGTATTTACTGTAGGTTAACGTTTACTATGATGCTGACAAATAATATGAAACGGTCTTTAGATAAAGCAAGTGTTACTCTGTCTGCGCACGATTTCGCCAGTGAACAACTCACTATCAAAATAAGGCTCCTGCATCACTGAAAGTTCGGCGAGACATATTTCACACTGCAAATAAAGCTGTGCTATAAAATATGCTAAGATATTTATTACCCCTTTTTGGGATTACTAACGGAGCTATACTTACTATACTAAATCCTGGTGTAGGCCTGCACCGCTAAATTCGTGTTTTCAGATTTATTGAAGTTCAGTAAAACATCGTGATGGAACCCAAGAAATTATATTTCGAAAGACATGTGACTTAACCTAAGAATGGTCTAGTTTGTCCTCTGGGTTGTAGAAGTCTGACGGCAATTGATCTATGTAAAAATCAGTATCTATGCCAAATCCTTAGACCTTGGCAGCGGACTCCGCTAATCCTAATCATTTAGGAAACTGGATAATGCTAGGAAGAGGAAGAAGACTTGGCTGAGATTGAAGCTACGTCATAATCAGACAATTTGTTTTTAATTTCTTATATTTTAACAACACGCTTAGTTTATCTGTTGATTCAACCTAATTTTTTTTGTAGATTTTGTGTAAGCCAAGTTTTCTTGTCATCGTGTGTACAAAAATTAAAGAGATAGAGAGGGCTTACATGTCTCTACATTGCTATACTGTTCTAGCGGACCAGCCAGATTAGAACCATGACAGCCCAATGGATAAAGAACCTGTTGCCCAATCGGTCCCCAGTTCGAATCTTGGTATGTCCACTAAATACGTGTTTTCGTATTTATGTACATATTTGTAATTATTACTTGCTCAGCGGTGAAGAAAAACGTCTATGGAAAAATGAGTATCTTCGCCAAATCCTTAGATTTTGGTAGCGAACCCACCAATCCTAATGGTTTATTAGGAAGAAGAAGAAGATAGAAATAACCACGTACTTTAAAGTCCCATCTTCCGTTTGAAAATCTCTATTGTAAGTGAGATAGTGCCTTAACTGGTGGCAACAATGTTGCTGGCGACGTAACGTTCAAAGCCTCGTGCTTTTGCCTTCTAGCTGCGATTAAGACGTTTGTAGTGCAATTGCTGTGTTATTATACGTATAATATATTATGTACGTTTTGACAGACAGAGAGATATAGTTCTAAGTGTAAACTTAACAGAGCGTGAGAAAATTAATGCTACATATTTGCCACTCAACGTAACTCATAAATAGTTGATTGATTGAAACGTGATTTGACGACAGTCAAATTTACAGTACCTTCATATCACAGTAAAGCGCAGCCAATTAACTACTCACTGGAGCATTGTTGTATACTACTCTGTGTAAAAAGTATCGGGAATATGTCAATAAAAAGACCCGCGTAAAAGAGGTCGTTCTAATTTTTTTACTGCATATTGGTAGCACTGTACTGATTTAGCGCGCAAAATTTGAGCGGGATCTGTCATTTAATTTGTTTTAAACTACACTTTTTGTTGGTCATAGTTTTGAGTCCTCGGCGATTTTTACAATGGAAAATATTGTTGAACAAAGAGTGTGCCTTAAATTTTGTGTTTCAAATGATATTTCATGTGGTGAATCACTAAAAATGTTGCGAAATACCTACGGCGAATCGTGTATATCGAAAACAAGGGCTTATGAATGGTATAAGGCTTTTAAAGAAGGCCGAGAAGTAGTAGTAGACTTGCCTCGTTCTGGTAGACCTTCAACCGCTACGACCAGAGAAAACATCGACAGAATCAAGAAGCTAGTGCTCGAAAATCGACGTATGAGTCTGAGAGAGTTGGCTAGTGAGGTGAACATATCTTTTAAGTCCGTCCACAACATTCTCATTGACATTTTAGGCATGAAACGCGTCGCCGCTCGACTAGTTCCAAAAGAGCTCAATTTTGTTCAAAAAGCGCAGCGAAAGCATGTCGCTGAAGACATGGTTTCCCGAGCTTCTACGGATCCGACCTTTATGAAACGTATAATAACTGGCGACGAGACATGGGTTTATGAGTACGACATGCAAACAAGCCAACAGTCTTCAGAATGGCGTCTCGAAAACGAGCCGAAACCCAAAAAACCGCGGCAAAGTCGCTCCAAAATCAAGGTGATGCTGACAGTTTTTTTTGACTACCGTGGTGTGGTTCACTCCGAATTCCTTCCAGAGGGAGAAACAGTGAATAAAGAATATTATTTAGGCGTCATGAAGCGTTTGCATGAGAGTATCCGCCGAAAACGTCCAGATTTGTGGCAACACAACTCATGGATGCTGCACCATGATAATGCACCATCACACACAGCCATTATAGTGAAAGAGTTTTTAGCGAAAAATTCAACAAAAGTTCTCGACCAAGCACCGTATTCACCTGATATGGCTCCGTCTGACTTTTTTTTATTTCCCAAGTTAAAATTACCACTTCGAGGAAAACGTTTTGAGTCGATAGAAGCCATAAAAGAAAATTCGCTGAATGAGCTAAAGGCCATACCGCAAATAGCCTATGAAAAATGTATGGAAGACTGGGTGAAGCGGTGGAGATGTTGTATTGCAAGCGATGGGGCCTACTTTGAAGGCGATAAAATAAATTTAGATGAATAATTTGTATTTTTTGTTTTATTGACAAATTCCCGATACTTAGTACACAGAATGTATACCTGGGAGTGAGGAAGGTTGCCATTTAAACTTAAGGTAACAGTAAGGTTCTGAGGAGAAGAGTCGAGAGGAGATCTCGATGGCGTTGTTGCGCGTGTCATTCTAACCGAACACGCAGGTAAAGTAACATCGACCGTAGCCTGTCTATAGATGAGTTTATCTCTCTTGAGCTCCTCTGTGCGGAGGGTACTTTAAGCCATCGGTCCTGGCTGTTATCGATAGATGATAGTCGTTAGGCTAAACCAGTGGCCATCGGGCGGCTTGACCATACAGGCCTTCGCCAATCCACAATTGAGCAGCGTGGTAGAGTATGGTATAAACCCCTTCAGTTGACGGAATCCCTGCAGTGGGATGAGTTAAGGTTGGTATAGTAGCCCTGGGAAGTAGCTGTGTTAGCAGCAAGGGTGTCAACGCACGAGCTATTCTTCCTGTATTGAAACCGTTCACAGGCTAACGTAACCGGTTTACATCAGGACGGCTATGTGATTGTATATTTCTTGACGTTATATAAAAAACATATATATATATATATAATATGAACAATCAAGCATACATACTACTTCGCAATTTGTCTCGTCTCACAAGTATTTGCTCGCCATATACCATCAGGCGGGACGTATTATTGCCACCAGAGCGAAAATACTAAATGTGCACAAGCGAAGTCATCTGCAATGTTTAGTGTAACAATATGAATATATTATTTATTTGCCAGTCAGAATTACTTTGAGTCCGACTCAGCTCAGAGCCAACTGCTATTTTTGGCTTGGGACAATGCTGAGAGAATCTCTTAGCATTTGTTAATATTATATTTTTGTATAATAATAATTTAGGCACTTCACTCAGGTGACAAATAAGCGTACAGCTTGTCGGATAGTAATCCATAGTCATCGCAACCTATTGATGCTTGCAACTTGCAACGTAATTTTATTTCTTGACGTTATTAATATTATATGTATGAATATATTTTTTTAAGAGAGATAGGTCACATCAAAGTATGCATCTGGGAATTACCTCCACTCCACAGAAAACTGTATCAAAAAAACAATTACATTGAGGGTTGTTGTTATTGGCAAGATTGTTTCGGCTTTTTTTCTTCATCAATGGTTATTTCCGAAATGCTCTAATTTAAAAAAAAAAAGGAAATAGTTTTCAATATGAAATTAATAAAATAAGATTTCATTAAAAATGTAAGACGTGTCTAAGTGCCCGCGAGGGCTCAATGATGAATAAAGATTTTTATCCTATCGTACCTGGTACCGGTACCGATACATGCGTGACAGTTAGAGAGGTAGGGCGTATCAATGCAGCCCCTCTGGGGAAGTACCTCCACCTCACAGAAAACCGCAGCCAAATAACAACTCCCTAGGGGGTTTTTGTGTTCCTGCGTGTGAGTGAGGTCACCAGTAAGCTCCCAAGGAGTTGCTGTGTAAGCAGCAGAGGAGGCATCGCGCGAGTGATACTTAATATATCACAAGCGTTAATAGGTTACGGTACCCGCTTTATATCATGTGGGCCGTATGCTTGTACGCCTCCCGACGTAGTATAAAAAAATAACTGCTTTTGATAAATGTTCTCTCATACTATATACGTTATATCATCTCATACCTCCATACTGTAGTCGAAGTTCCAACGGCAAAATATTTATTTATAAAGTATAATAACTAATGACAGATTTTCAGATTTCTAGGCCTTGCTTCTTGGTAAATTTCATGATCCTAGGTCAAGGAAAATAAAACGCACCCGTGTTGACTGTGAAGTAAGTAGTTGGCGATAACATAACATATCAACAGAATGAGAATATATCGTCCCAGGACAAACGTACCATGCACTGTGGTTACAGTTGAAAGTACCAGTTGATAAAATAATATCTATCTCACTCCATTAAAGTATGGTAGTGAGTACCCTAACTTTTGTCGCGCGTACCTTGTTGGTGGGTCAAAGAGCGTTGTCCACGGAACCATTACTAATAAATAACAACCACGTATTAAATGGTTCGCCGAACCGAGAGACAGGTCCTATACAGTATAGCTTTTTAAACTGGTCGTTATATGAATATAATTATTAACAATTAAGGTATAGTACGTATTGCTAGTTAAGTGAAAATAAAAATGCATTGTGCATGTCACATTCTGATTTTAGAAAGGCCAAAAAATCGGCCAAGTGCGAGTCGGACTCGCGCACGAAGGGTTCCGTACCATTATCTATAAAAACGGCAAAAAAAATCACGTTTGTTGTATGGGAGCCCCATTAAATATTTATTTTATTCTATTTTTTAGTATTTGTTGTTATAGCGGCAACAGAAATACATCATCTGTGAAAATTTCAACTCTCTAACTATCACGGTTCATGAGATACAGCCTGGTGACAGACGGACGGACGGACGGACGGACAGCGGAGCCTCAGTAATAGGGTTCCGTTTTACCCTTTGGGTACGGAACCCTAAAAATACCCTTATTGGCCGCGTTCGTAACGATGTTGTAAGAAAGAGAGGTGGTCTGATGGGAAATATACGTATATATATGTATGTACTTAAAACGAAAAAAAAATACGATAATTCACTGTTAGTAAATTGTAAAAAAAAAAAATTTCCAGTTTCATTATGAAATCATAACTTAGAAAAAAAAACATCAAGATATTTCTCAACATTTATGTTTTTATTTAACTTATATAAGTGATATTTACTACTAAAACCTGGCTTTTTTATATGTGTATGATGTAAATATATAAAAATGTATAAATGACAAGTTCACAAGTGCACTAAAGCACTTTATCTTTTAATTTATTTTTTCATATATAAATTATATATTAAAATGTTGATTTTACATGTTCGTGGCCTAAAGGTCTAAGTTACATATCAGTTTATTTTAATTTTCTGATTATTTATCTGGCATATTCACTGCTGTAGCAATGTTTTTTTTATGAGAGTTTTAAATTTCACGTGAGTACACGAGTAACACCCTGGTGTTGCACAAAAACAGCTTACCATCAGACAAGTCGTAAAAAAGACAATACAGCAACTGCGAGTCAAAGTATTTTTCGAAATTGCCTGTTTCACTGCTATATTTTTAGTTACAACTAGCTGTGCCCGCGACTTCGTCCGCGCCGAATAGTTATTTTTTTATTATTTATTTATATTAATAAAAATAAATAAAATTTCTAAAATAAAAGTAGCCTAAGTTACTCCTTATTACATCAGCTATCTGCCAGTGAAAGTCCTGTCAAAATTGGTCCAGCCGTTTCGGAGATTAGCCGGAATAAACAGACAGACAGACAATAATTGTAAAAAAAATATTTTGGTATATGTACCGTGTATACATTCATATGCATTTAATAAAAAGCTGTTATTTTAATATTACAAACAGACACTTCAATTTTATTTATCTGTATAGATTATTGTTCAAGGCTATTTTTTATCGTCTCCTCGTAATTTAATATTTATATATGTCTCCACGCCAATTGCCGGGTCGATATATTGATATATTAACATTTTCTTCGCTATTTATCTATCTATGTATAACTTTACGCCAAATCTCTTGGGGGGTTGGCTGAGAGAACCGAGCGCCGCATGACTCCACCCTTTCGCATCTCACTCGCTTCTTTACCAATCATTGCTTTTCTCATTTTAATATTTGTATCGTAATATGATTCCCATCAAAAACTCCTATCCTGTATATATTCAACACAATTATCAGATACCTATTTGTGACTCGTTATTTCCATTGTCGCTTTTTCTATTTATTATCTCGCACAATGTGTGATTATAATGTGGCTTATAACAAATGAGCTATGTGGGAGTTGGGAGCGTTCCACACGGGTGGTTTTGTGATCGTGTAAAAAAAATTCTATGATATTATTATACGTTCTTTTTTACGGTATTTTGTTACGGTTTGCGTATGAATTCTTATTATTAGTGGTTTCTCTTTGACATAATAATAACAGGTACGCCATGGTGGCATTGTGATGGGCTAATTTGTAGATTCCGGGTCTGATTCTCAGATTTTTTCCGCGGGTATAGGCGTCTACCGTGGAAATTTTCTTTTAATATACTTTCGTATCTAGTCGTGGTTGATTGGTTGCTTGTATTGAAATGTTTTAGACGAATCATATAAAACGATACTGGATCCATCCTCCGCAGGATTCAATCGACTATAGGGAGATATTTAGAGCATCACATCCTGTGGAGCATATTGACGGAGTCCAGTGCTTTCAAGCCACCTGAAGACCAATTGGTTATCTAAAGACGTCACGGAGGATCTCGATGTAGATCCCACCCATCAAGACAGACAACGGCTCTCAAACTAATTCACATCCCAATGTAGGGTTATTTGTAGTAATTAATTGCCAAATGAATGGCATTCCTACTGCAAATCGTGTACTAGGGTAATTATAGTTTAGCGGTCAAGCGTTCCGGCCCAGTGCAGTGAGACTGCAAGTCTAGACAGACAGATTCTATATAGATACAAATGCGAGCACACACGGACATCTCTCACGCAATCTAGCCCACATTATTTTACCCATCAACTATTCACTCCACTATTGACTGGTAAGATATTACAAGGCATTAAAGAAGTCGATGGCGTCGAACCTGATGTCAATCTAATCGAACCCGCAAGTTAGCAGCGATAATCATAGCCTGTCTATGAATAGGTTTGGTAGTCTCGAGTTCCTCCGGCATGTTAAGCCCTCGCTCCCGATTGTATTCGGGAGATGTCAGTCGTTAGCTGTGGAGCCATCTAATCATATAGAAAACCCAGTCAAATAACAACGACCTATAGAGTTGTTGTTTTCCTGCGGGTGAGTGTGGTCAACAGTAAGCTTCTGAGGATTTACTGCGTTAGTAGCAAGGGCAGAGAGAAGGAGGAATAGATTCCTTATTGGAAACGTCCCAGGCTGAGTTAGCAACAGCGGTAACAACCCACAAATGACACTTTTTGTATTAATATAAGAATCTTCTTATTCCTAGCGTTATTCCGTTCCCTAATCCATGGCGAAGACACTGATTTGGACATGGAGCGACTTCCGTTGGACCTCCACAACCTAGGGAAAAACCTTTCTTAGTTTAGGACACATTTAGGTAGGGTCTTTCAAAATATAATTTCTTGAATATGCGGGTTTTATCATGATAATTGCCTGCACTGCCGATACTTAAGATAATTACTAATATGAACATCAATCCGAAAATAAGAAATTAGTGATACATGCCTAATTCAGAATTTTAATACCCTGGTTCGTTATCCACTTCGCATCACTCTGCTCAATATTTATTACGAGCATCTATGCTACGGTAACATTTCTTCATCAGACCCATTCTTGGTAAGCACTTAGTTCAAAAGTTCACCGTATCTCTTACATAGTACCTACTCGTAGAGATATACTTAAGTCGGTCGTTTAATATCGTGGTCGTACAGACACAGATGCGCTGCAAGTTTAAGGTCCGACATGCACCCAAACGGATTATGCAGGAACGATGCTTTGCCTGTTCGATAGATTAAATCTATGAAGACACATTTCTTCAACTGTTGTTCAAGCTCTGGGAGCTCGGGTCTAAATTAAGTTCGAACTCAAATCATTCGCGTCTGGTTCTTCAAAACGAAGAAAAAAACGGGGTGTGGCCACGTCGTACACATTGCCGCGAGTGAGCCCCACCCGCTTCACGCTATGCGTCACAGTCCTCGCTCAGCTTATCGAATTATTTATCTATCAAGAGGAGTAATTAAATTTTAATTATTTACGTCAACAGTGACAACATTGGCGCTTAGGGCGTATCAAACCCTCTGGGGAAATACCTCCACCTCACAGAAAACCGCAGCCAAATAACAACTCCCTAGAGGGTGTTGCGTAGCTGCGTGTGAGTGAGGTCACCAGTGAGCTCCTAAGGAGTTGCTGTGTTAGCAGCAGAGGAGGCATCGCGCGAGTGATACTTAATATATTACAAGCGTTAATAGGCTACGGTAACTGCTTTACACAAGGTGGGCCGTATGCTTGTATGCTTCCCGATATAGTTTAAAAACTTCAGTGATAAAATGTGCATAATGTAGAAATAGAACACCATAGCTTTGTATGAAAGGTGAGTAAACCCCTAAAATATCGTATATTCTTATGACCACTTTCTTTCAAAGCAAGCATGCATACGTAATACTATATTCCACTGTACTTTTCTAATGAATAAAATGTTATAGTGTGGCTTGATCGCGCCTGTAATCGACGTCCTTAGGAACAACGTGCACTCCGTTACACAAGATAACAACCGCCGAATTGTGTAAAAGTAAATGAATCCTATGTCTTAATGAAAGAGTCTACAATTCTCTGTCAGTGTGCAATTGGGGTTTGAACTTTTGAATGCGTCACCGATTGCGCGTATCATTAAGATCGCAAATTTTATCGCCGCTGCTATTGCGAAATGAATTTTGTTGTGTTAATGTTAAGATTGTTGTTCGGGTGTGTTAGGGAGGCTGAGAATAAATCCCTATTGTCATTTATTACAGTCGGAGCTAAGGAAACTGTTTTATAAGGTTATGTACATACAATGCGATTAATTAAAGTAGTGGTTGGTACTTTTTGCGTTGAAACAATCAGATTTTAACTGCGCCCTGTGCCGGTTAAGATGAAACATTGTATGAAATGCCATGCAAATACCGCGAAATAGGTAAGGTGGCGGTGGCTTGATGCTATCGTGTATCCTATCCTTTAAGAGTTACACGATTATGGTTTCAGTGCCTTCTCTTTTAAGTTTTCTTTTATTTTCTGATGTTTTGTAATTATTTATGTCTTTCGAACTTTTTTTTTTATTAGTTGGTGTTAAATGAGAATTAGTAGCTATTTGAAAAGCACTAACTAGCGCTTTTGTGACGTCATGTATAACTTTAAAAAGAGTTTAAAATGGTACCAATTTGACATTATTAGGGCGTATCAAAGCAGCCCGTCTGGGGTACCTCCACCTCACAGAAAACCGCCGCCAAATAACAACTCCCTAGAGGGTTGTTGTGTTCCTGCGTGTGAGTGAGGTCACCAGTAAGCTCCCAAGGAGTTGCTGTGTAAGCAGCAGAGGAGGCATCGCGCGAGTGATACTTAATTATATCGCATGCGTTAATAGGCTACGGCACCCGCTTTACATCAGGTGGGCCGTATGCTTGTATACCTCCCGACGTAGTATAAAAAAAATCTATAGTCACCGATAACAGCAGTAATAGCCTGGTGGATAAAGAACCGATTGAGTATTATCCGACGGTCACTGGTTCGAGTCCTGGTGCGGGCTTGTTCCACTAAATTCTGGTTTTGTAATTGTGACGTGCTTGGCGGTGAAGGAAAACAACGGCGTCGATGCTGATGGACTATGATGACGCTAGGAGGAAGCACCTAGTCACCGATAGGGTCTAAAACGGCTTACCCAATTTGGGTAAATTGTACTTTATTTAAAGATATCTCGAAGTGTTTCGTGTGAAGTTCATGAATATTTGATGTTAAAAAAGAAACTTCCTCCTATA
This sequence comes from Pyralis farinalis, assembly GCA_947507595.1. Taxonomy (NCBI): domain Eukaryota; kingdom Metazoa; phylum Arthropoda; class Insecta; order Lepidoptera; family Pyralidae; genus Pyralis; species Pyralis farinalis. Next base: position 36,054,235 of record OX382265.1, read on the forward strand.
AATAAATAATATTTCGTTTTCAATTCTTTTATGATTCGATTATGTTGATTTATGACAGCGACGTATCAAAAGGTAGACACGTTATACACCAACATTATTGTATTTTAAAATGGCGCAAGTGGTACTATATCTACGTACAGTTATTTATTATGACACTTTGCTCTAACAAAGAGACAAATGATAGGGCATACCTGTCGTTAGAAAGAGATGAATATATTAAGACATTTATGCTTTGTAGCGAAATACGTATAAACGCGACGCGAGAGCGTGGCCAACTGAGTGCGAGTTGGGCAATTACCTTACTTTCGTATTGCCATTCTAGAGCGAGTACGACGTATAGATCTATAACTATAAAAACATCTTAGATTTATGACCCATAAATCAACAAAATCGAAACATATTAATTAGATATTATGGGTGTTTATTTGATAGTACCATGAAATTTTGATTAAGATTTGGAAAAGTTCTAATGAGAAACTAAGATGTTAACATCTTTACAGATAATAGTGGAACTGATTTCATTCAAGTTGATGCCTAATATTATATTATGTATTTATCTTCGCTGGCGGCTGCTACAGTAGGTACAGTCTGTATCACTTTCATACGAGTGTTTTAATACTTTGACCAGTCTTTCAGTAGATATATAGAATAAGGAAATTAAAAAATAATAATGTCAAAGGCGCACATAGATCAACGTAGTTGTGTTAGTGAGATTACAAGCTGGACCACTCGGCTTCGTACGAGACGTATGTATATATAATCTTTTACCTGTTTTAAACCGTAATCAATTGGGCAGATTTTAGAAGAACCAAACGAATAAACATATTGTTATCATGATAATGCAAACTAGTGCTTGCAAGGAATATTCTCTTCAGAGGTCCAGCGAAATTAAATTACTTGGAGGGGTAGTGTTCAGAGTAGTCGCTGAGTCAGCAGCGGAAGTGTGAACGCTATACTCATTGTACGCGTTCAAAGGCTATAACAACAGTTTCACATCAGGAGAACACTATTTTCGCTTGTCTCCCGCAACGTTCTAAAAAAACCGTCGCAACCAAAACGTCAGTCTGCACACAACCTAAATAGTAAAAGTGCATGATCTCAGTAAGTTTGTCCTGGTGGTACTGTTTTTTTTTCCTTTTAACACCTTCCAATAGAGACCCGTATGTATAAGAATTTGTTTTATGGATTTTGGCTCTCTCTAGCTTATTTTTAGTGTAATGCAGATATATTTCTCAATTAGGAGTTGGATATCAATTTTTTATCAGTTTCAGCTACACATTTATAGGAATCACTTTTTACGAACACAAGATAAATCGCGAGATCCATTTTCCACGCAGATGCCATAAAAATCAGAAGAGTTCATCTAATTAATATTTGACTAACAGTAAAGTTTAAATTCGAACCAGTAACCCTACGGCTGGGGCCACTGCTAATGAAACTATTATGGTGCTAATTGTAACTTAACCTGAAAATCTTATGCGTCATTTAGGTTCTTCTAAATCTTATTCAAGAATCATCCTTATCGTCTTTGAATAAAGTTTGTTGTTGTATGTAGAGTAGGGCCGCGGCCTGTTTGCCTACGATAAACAAGAAGCGATCAAATGTATCGTGGTCCAAACTTGATATACATACATAATTCTGTGAGAATATCAGTAACTCCATATTATGTTATTCTGATAGTTGTTTCGTAATGAACCTAACTTTATGTATGTTGTTGAGTTGCAGTTTCTTACAATTTCTCATTAGTGGTCTACAGATGCATGATGATTTTGTCGCCCGCTACCGACCGTTTATGTCGGACTGTCCGACATTTTCTAACTGACATAGTCAAATTCAGAATTATCATTTGTAAATGATAGTCAACACTTTATTTAAACTCGGGCCTAACATCTACTATATAGTAATGTTGGAAATCTGTTTCTGGCATAGAAGATTCTTAACTGTATCTAATAAAAATCGTTATTGTGTTTCTTAATATATATACATATAGTCTTAATACCTATACATTACAATGGGAAGCGACAGATACGGAGTTATTACAAAATTACTAGCTGACCCGACAAATTTTGTTCTGCCATATAAATTATTTCTTTCTAATTATTTTTGAAGTGAAAACTTCTTTAGCGGCATTGTGCACTTTTTGAGATGAGTAAAAAATGCTAAACTCGCGTCAGGATACGTGACCCTGACCGTAAGATTTTGGTGAGAATTAGAACTTAAGTTCGCTGCAGCGCTAAAACATTAGTTACCTCAAATTAAACAATTAAAACATGAAGCGCTAGATTGTTCATAGAGCATTATTTTCTCGCGACCAAAACATTGTTAGCGCCATGAAATTGTTGGTTGGTTGTAGTTTATCAACATCGTTGTTTGGATTAAGCGGCGCGGTGTGTTTGAGTTTTAGAGATTGGCGATGATGATGCTGGTAATGATGATGGTGAAAGAGTCGTTAAAATTATGGATGAAAGTTGATTTTTTTGAGAGATAAACTTGTAAAATAATTGTAATAGTTCTGAAGTGTTAAATTTTTAATGTAATATAAATTGTCATGTTTGTGTACGATAGCGCAATAAATGAATATTGTATTTCACCACATACATGATAGTACTTTTATACTGGTAAATAAAGCAATTCGTGCGAAATTATTCCCTAACCATTCCAAAATATTCAAAAATGCACAATGTTATTGTTCAAGTTTTCACTTCTGCCGGCACTTCCGGTGTGCAACCCGTTTTTTTTTATTTAATATATACTTTACGACCTATTCTCATACCTACCAAATATACATAATAAAATTCATAAAAATCGGTCGAGCCGTTTTGGAGGAGTACGACCACAAACACCGTGACGCGAGATTTTTATAGATATAGATTTACAATTTCACCTCCACTATGACCTCGCGTGATAGCCAGTATTATGCCACGCCTTTATATTAGGTTTATTACGATTAAAGTTTCAGATTACGCATTTCGTGTACAGTACTCGTTTTATTATCTCTAAATATGACTTTCTTTCTTTAAGATTAAACTACCCTACGGCTTACGATTAATGTGCTGATGATCACTATAGGTGTCAAATACAGTTCAATGGGCACTTGTTCCTTGACACTTGCTTGTGCTTATGATCAATTTCTCGTTGCTCGCCCTTAAATGGACCGCGGCCTTACATAGCTTCTGTACCGTGGATAGTTAAAAGAATTATCTACGTTAATGTGCTCATATAGAGTTTAAAATGCTTCGTGAATTTTTACTGGAAGTATTGTTCCTATGACTACTCATAGTACACTTCCGTTATACTGTTACATCATCTGTTTTAAAATGCAAACTATTGTCTGACCTATTCGGATCACCGTAAGGTTTATTTTATTTCGTACAGTGCTTACTTAATACAGTTGATCTTGATACTCGCATTGTGCCCTTGAAATCTGTTTAATTTTTATTGTTGTATTGATGCATGATTGATTTACGGGATTTCATCTACATTACTTACATCTCACTAACAATAAAAGCTTGTAATAAAAGTGTTTAGAAGTATGGAGTGTATTCCGAATTACGAGTTCGTTTCCAGTAGTAATATATATTTTTTTTTATTTTATTTCTTGTAATAAGCATTTTTCTGAACTATGCGGGACGACATTACATGGAGAGAGTACTTGAAAAGATCTATAGAGAGTAGACGGATGCAGTTGGCTCAGAATCGACGCGAGTGACTCTGTACAACCTACTTCCAACAGTGTATGAACATGGGCTGGAATGATGATGGTTTTTACTATACACCTACATATTTTAACTTGCTGACCGCGTTCGAAATGATGATGTACGAAAGAGAAAGAGAAAAAGAGAGTTGGACTGAAAGAGAGTGTCGGTGTTAAGATAAGAAAGGGCATGCTCCGTTGGTTCGGACATGTAGAAATAATGCAAGATGAAAGAATAACGAAACAGATATACAATGCGAAAGTGGAAGGATGTAGGGGCCGAGGAAGACTAAGACTAACCTACCATGACTAAATTGGTCGTGTTTTATCAGAAGGTGATGTCAGGAGCCTTAGGAACCGGCGAGCGTGCATGAAAAGAGCTATGAATGTGAAAGAAGCGAGTGAAGTATGGAAGGACCGCGTCTTATGGCGCTCGATTCTGTCTGCCTACCCCGTAAGGGACCTGGCGTGAATATATACATATATACCTACATATTTCACATTTTTTGACTGTCAACTTTACATTTAACATGTAAGCATACTGTGGCTAAATTCTTGTAAGTTTTAAAAATAGTCATAATCAAATACGATCGGCTATCTTTACTCTATACTTGAATATAGTACAGGATCCAGCGTCCGATTTCCACATCGAGATAAGAATTATGCTAACACGAACCGAGATCCAAACGGTCTTGTTACAATGTAATACTATCTAGGAGAAAAGCCGTTTGTCATGTCGTCTCCGTGCGTTGTATTTATTTTACTTAATATTTATATGTATATATTAATAACGAATGTAGAAGCGCACTCTCTTTGTCCGAGATTTCGACACTGATAGCTTGTTTCGATCCTCGACCCATAACATAGATCAGCCGCGCACGGAACCCGTGAGGCTTGTGAACCTGAGATATATATTTTTAATACTTCAGTGATGGTTGAGTTCCGATTTAAATGACATCGATACATGTCTCATTTTTTCAGAATTGACTTCAGAACAGCTTGATTGATTTTCCTGAACAACGAGGTTAGGCATTTGTCTTCCTGCAATGGACTAGAGGTTTGGTACGTTTGATGGGTAATATGCGTCTGAAAAATACGATGCATACATTCGTGTCAGCATGCGTTTTCGGACAAGCATGCGTGCGCCCACGTGTACTCTTTTTTTTTACAACGTCGGGAGGCATACAAGCGTACGGCGCACCTGATGTAAAGCGGTTACCGTAGCCTATGAACAATACATTAAGAATCACTCGCGCGACCTTCTGCTGCTAACACAGCATCCCCTTAGTACTGGTGACCTCGCTCACACGCAGGAAAACAACAATGTTTATATAACATGACGGGTTAGATACATGTATAGCTAACAAAAAATATTTATATCTATCTATCTATAACTTCACGCCAAGTCCTTTGCGAGATAGGCAGTAGGAGACGAGCGCCACGTGACACGGTCCTTACGTTATGTAATTTAAAAAATAAATCAGATAATAGTAAATATGTAATTATTATATTTATAGATTTTATAGCATGATAATATATAAAATTGTGAAACACAGTTTTATCTATATATAAATAGACAAAGATAAACCAATTCAGTAGCTTCTCTGTTTAGTAAGTTTGGACGAGCTTTAGTGTACTTACGGTCAATAAAAACATTTGGAATAAGTAGGAAAGAAGTTGGCTACGTACAAATTCGTATTATGTTTTGTGCAAATTTTCAATAATTGCGTTGGTAGACTTTTGCCCATTACCGCAGACTCTAATAAATTTAAAAAGACATACTTAGTAACATTTGCCTCTTTAATATATATATTTTTAAATACGTACACAGTCAATGGGAAATTATAAGGATGTATAGTTTAATTAGATAGCTTGACATTTTCATATACTGCCAGTTATTAAATTTAATATGTATTTTACGTTACTTTTTAGTTAAACATTTTTATACAATGATAATGATGATTTCCGTGATTATTTCTCTACTTATATTACTTGATATTTTGTATACCACGAAATTGGCTCTGAAATGGCTTAAACGATTTGGATCAAATTTTGTATTTAGATAAGATTTTCCTTTTTAAGTTCATCTGCGTAGGTAATTATAGGGACGAATATGCGGTTTTACGTGAAAAAAAAAAACAGAAAACGCCGGGCGAAACTCGGTCGCTCTGATAGGTAAGTACCTACGAGTACTATGATATTATACGTAACGTATGCTCATACGTGGGTGTAACTACTTCGATAACATCAATAATTACGTACAATGCGCTCCAACGTTTGTTTAATTTGAAATTATCATCAATATTAATATAAAGATCGTTGACAGCGAAGAATAAATTAGGAGACGCATAGCAACTTCGACCATACCGTATCATATATGAGATGAGTGCCCCAATCGAGAACAAGATGAGCGTGCCAGCGTGCGAAGGAGACGCGTGATCAGTAGCGCCATTTATTAACTATTTAAGTTGACATTCAATGTTGAAAAAGGTAGAGCTTGCATGAAGAGGTTGTTGAGTGTGGATGAAGGGAGAGAGGTATGTTTGGATCGGTGCACCTGGCGTTCTATAGTCTCTGTCTACCCCAATGGGAGACGTGGTGATATGTATGTATACATACATGTTGATATTCAACTGTGTGGAGAATGATGACGTCGACACGCGTCGATCGAACGCGTAGTTTATGCAGCGTCGGTCGCAGTCAATCTATGGATGGGTCTTTGAGATTGTTGAGTTAATTTTTTTGGACCCTATAAAATGTATATGCTATGATACAGTGTATGTATTTTTTATGTAAATCTTCAAGGCAGATTCCTTGCGGGGTAGGTCATAAGACGCGGTTCATTATACCTACACTTCGCTCGTTTCTTTAACATTCATGGACGTTTCCATGTACCTATGTCCTTTTGATAAAACATGACCATGGAATGTAAGCCTTGGTCTTCCTCGGCTCCTACATTCATCCACCTTCGCATTATGTATCCATTTCTATATTCTATGCTATATATACTACATAAATGACCATAACATATAATGTTACCAAATAAAATATTACCCAATACTTAAACAAATATATAATGAAAAATTAAATCCAATTAAATATAACAATTACGTGACTACAATAAATACCGACAAATATGTTATTTATGTTTTTTTTTGTACGGAGGAACTCGAGACGATTAGACCCATCCATAGAAAGGATGCGGTCGACGTTCCTTAATTTGCGTTTTCAATTAAACTGACAAGCGCATCGACGCCACCGAGCTCCTCACAACTGTTTCGCAGTTGAATCGTAAACTGCAATTATAAACTCGGAATACCTACCGTAAATTGACATCAACCTCTTGACATCGTCGCCTTCCACGTTGCCTTGCTCTGATCCTATGATACTGTTACGCCATTTTGTTTTCTTCTATCTATCTATAACTTCACGCTAAATCCCTTACGGGGTAGGCAGAGAGAACCGAGCGCCACGTGACCCGATCCTTACACACCTCACTCGCTTCTTTAATATTCATTGCTCTTCTCATGCACGCTCGCCGGAAAGGCATGAATGACATCACCTTTGATAGAACACGATCAATTTGGCTCCTACATCCTTCCACTTTTGCGTTGTATATCTTTTTTTTTTTTTTTTATTTATTGCCAGACAAATTACACAGCGCCACCTAGCCCCAAAGTAAGCGAAGCTTGTGGTATGGGTGCTAGACAACTGATAAACGTACGTAAATACATATTTTTTTTGTAAATACATACTTATTATACATAGAAAATACCCAGACCAATACAAACAGACATGTTCATGCACACAAATATTTGTACTGTGTGGGAATGGAACCTACGAGCGTTGGTGTCAAAGTAGCGTAACAGCGCGTTCCACCACTGCGCCACCGAGCTCATCTCTAATTGTTTCTTCCTGCATTCTTTCCACATGTCCGAACCAACGGAGCATGCCTCTTCGTATTTTAACACCGACGCTCTCTTTCATACCAACTCTGTCCGAAAGAGTTCTCATTGGCAAGTTCAACATCGCGTGACATCTTAGCTTATTGGTTAAAATATTCTCCCATTGGTCAATAAATCCATGTATCTATAACTTCACGCCTTGCGTGGTACGCAAAGAGAACCGTGACATGACTCAATCGTTACACACCTCACTCCCTTGTTTAACATTTATTTCTCTTCTCGTGTCTGTCGAATCGTAGAGACTTTTAGTCGCTGAAACACTACATTTTGTGAGCATGGGATACCTTCATGCGCACTCTAGTGGTTTAATGGTTCTCACCTCTATAAAGATATTGGATATCTGCACAACATTCTGACATAATTTGCAGTATTTTCGCGGCACACCAGCTCAAGACGCGGTACATCAGTGTGCCGCGGCACACACTTACGGAACGTCGCCTAAGGGTGCAGCTGGGAAGTATCTGATAGGAACAGACCGGATCGGGGCGTGAACCGCAAAATCAATCGTATAAATTAGATATTATAAACCTTTACAATACAACATAGCTATTATGAAATGCTATGTTCTATAGCATTTGGTACGTATGTTTTATACTCTGCCGGGTGGCAAAAACATACGTCCCACCTGACGCAGGTTATGGACGCAAATACAAGGAGTGATTCCCGCTAGCTAACATTATGGACACAGGGAAGAAACACCTGTCCAGAAGGATTAATCTTAGTACCATCGCCAAATATTGTCAATATGCTTATTATAAAACAACAAACTTTAAAATTTAAAATAATCCTTCACAAAACAAACTTTAAAATAATCCTTCACCTTAATTAGCTTGTAATTTTTTTTTTTTTTTTTGTTGTATACTTACATATTTTTAAAATCGAATCGTGATAATAGGCAATCAGTGTATCGCAAGGTTAAGATGTCGCGGGAAGAGGACTGGTGTACTGAGCTGGTGGCTTCTGCCTATCTTTGTCACCAGTCTCTCTCGATCTTATTCTGTGCATGTAAACCTTAACTATATTATATAATAATTGTCTAGATTAAGAGAGAAAAAAAAAAGAGTTACTCTACTGTGGAATATTATTAGGCTGTGGTATCATGTAAGGTACCTATTTCACCAAATTATTTGTTTCACATGTACCGTTTCATCAAATGACAATCCTGTATTTAACTTTAACAGGAACTCTACAATGGGTTCCTGTTGTTTATTTAATTTATCTATAACACAAAGTCCTTGCGGTATAGACAGAGTAGACCGAGCGGCGCATGACTCGGTCCTTACACACGTCACTCGCTTCTTTAACATCGATAGCTTTTCTCATACACGCTCACCGGTTGGGCCGCTGACATCATCACCTTCTGTTAAAACACGATCAGTTTGGTTATGGTCTGCTTTTGTATTTTTAAAACATGAAATTATAATAATGAAAATGTATGTTAAAAAATGCGTTCTGTATACCTACGAGTATTATAATAGTGACCTACCTTACACTACTCAGAATCTCGCTTGTTAATTAGCACGGTACACCATTGGCACTGTTGCTGTGGTACTTGTTGCCGTTTCTTCTAGAATCTCAAAGTTTGGCTCTGAGGAAACTCTATATCACATCTATGGGTAACAAGTCAATTTATTAAAATAATATAAAACACGACTGCTATTATTTCTATAAATACTTAACTAATAAATATACAAGATCAATGAATAAAAAATATAGAATAAAATTAATTGATTGTATTAGATATGTTTAAATTAAAATGTAGCTTTAACCTTAAAATTTGTGAATATACATTCCTTAAAATGTTGCTTTAACCTTAAAATTTGTGATATCACCGTTCAAAACCCGTTATTTTGATACCCCTAATCCTCTTAATCTATGGGTTTGGAAGATTTTATTTTTCCAATTTGCACGATACAAAGTAATCCGCCATATTGATTTTATTAAGACGCCGCTTCGCGTATTTTAAGGGGATATCGTAAGGATTCGAAAGATATCTTTTACATAGTTAAGGGGTTAATTAATGTGGATAAAGAAACTCAAATACATTACAATTTTATATGAAAATAAGTTCACATACAAACCTATCATACAACTACGTATAAAAAGTAAGGTGTGAAGGTACATATATGCAACAAACCCTCGCGCGGCGAGGTCGATGCCCGTCTTCTAATTGATGTTATACTATTGTTCCCCTCCGTCGATACAACATGGCGGCTTGAATGCGGGCAAATAATTATAATTACATTTTATTTCATTTTATTAATAGCCCGTCGACCTTCGTAACAATGTTACCGCGCCAGTGTGCGTGTGCCCCAGATTAATCAGATGACAGATGGTGCAATGTGTATCTCTATATTTTTATGCTCAATAGCTTGCTGTCTGAAATTTGGATGTCTCCAAATTGTTTTAATTGGCTAGTATTGTTTTATTTATAATTTCGGAGTGAAACTGGTATCGTCTAAAGGTCGAAATGAACGTCCCAGATGTGTGATACATCCTGTCTATACCTGTTTCTTGCCTGGCAGACTCTTTCTTCTTCCTAGCATAGCCCCGTTTCGCTTTAGCATTAACTCTTGATTTGGCATAGTCCGCTACCTAAGGAAAAGATACTGTAACATGAAGTGACATCCAGCAGACCACCACAACGCAGACGGAACCCATACCTTTCTTAGGCTTGGTCACATGTCTTATATAATTTCTTGAATGTGCGGGATTCCTCACGATGTTTCACCGCCAACATGTGATGATAACAAATATGCACATAAACCCGAAAGTACGTATTGAGTGGTACCACTAAATACATGCGCACGTCAGGATTCGAAGTAAGGACTAGTAGGTTAAAAGGCTGGTTCATTATCTACCAGGCAGGCAGGTCTTAGGAACCCTGTTGTCAATTTTCGATGTAAGATTAGTTACATGCACGGATATATAAAACAAATGACTTGGCGATCCGTTTAGTTAATGCATATGTTATTTTATTGTTTTGTTTTTAGGGTTTCGTGGTGATGTTACGTGAAACCATTATTAATGATAAAAAAACCTTTGTATATCATTGGGCTCCGCTGGCAATTAAACGCGTCTTATATTTTTGTAAACATAAACTCATATGGTAAGTCGTTTCTCTTGGTTTCATTCTTTATAATCTGTCAGCATTGCGTAAGTGACTATATGGAAAGTCCAAAGAAATTTGTTAATATTATTAACAAATTTCTTATTTATTTATTTATTTATTCTTTGGAAGACCAACAGCTTTTTAAATCAAATTACATTAAAAAACTTATAACATAACAGAGAGCCAATAACAAGTCTTCACTTATAAGATTTAGACTAAATACACATAACACGAACATAAATAATACACAGCTTAAGAACATTTTTCTTTTAAGTATATATATATATTTCTTCTCTTCACCGTTTTCCGATCTGCCGAGTATATAAGGTTTACAATATGATAGAAAAGTACACATATTACTACATTACTAGTTTAGTATTTTTTGAAAAAAAGAACACACTATTTAGCAGCCCTACTTGTATACTTGCCTATACTTGTTTCCCAGATCAGAGAAAAGTAACAATAAATCTTAAAGAAGCTAGCGAGGTGTGTAACGATCGAGTGGTGCTCAGTTCTCTCTGCCTGTTTCGCAAAGAATTTGGCGTGAAGTACCTAATGATAAAGAAAAGTAATGGCACTAAATTGTTATATAGCTATGAAACAAGTGCTAAAGGACATAGGTAACTGTGGCGAGCAGAATGTCCAGACGAAAATTATAATAAATTCATTAAAAATACTATTTTAAAAAACCTTTAACCCTTTTTAAATATAGTTTTGATGTCCTTGAACCTATTGTTGGCCAATGACAGACTTCTTTCGGACAATTTACATGAACCGCTTACAATTTACAACAAAGACCTCCCGCTCTTAGCAAGCCCATGCTTATGTAACTTGTTCCTGTTTTTTTAATATTCACTGTAGGTATATTGAAAATCACTTTATATTTTATCAAACATGTTTTCATGTAATATTGGCAAGTAGCGAGGAAGTTAATTTCTTTGAAGTTTCCATAATGATTCCGTGAAACCCACGTTATAAATAGCGCGGAAGGCCTGCTTTGTAAAATTGAAATTGTTTCAATGTGTAAAAATAACTGAAATAGAATAAGCGGTAATAGAAGAGCAGCAGTAAGCAATTGCATAATTCTCTAACTACATATGCGGCGGAGCTGAGCCTACCGGTAAGTTTATCAATGTGGGCGCTACACTACAATTTGAAGTCTACTGTAATTCCATGAAATATGGTATCATTAAAAACCAATTGCTTATTACTCCCGATGAGAACTTATGCATAATGTAATTGATGCTGATGAGTTCGGAAATGGTTATGTTTATCAGAAATAAAATATTTGAAAACACATATTCGTGAAACAAGATCGGTTAAATGTTAGTCGTACTTGCGCACCTAGGTATAGTATATACATTGTCCTTGGCGGTTTAATCGAATTTCATCGCAAACGGTCATTTCAACATGCTTGGAAAAAAAATAGAAAATGAGAGAATTTAATAAGATTACATATATTTTAAAAATTAAAGACATGTCTAAGTGCCCGCGAGGACCCAGTGGCAAATAAAGAATTATTATCGTTTATCATGTTGTTTAATAAAAACGATGCGAAAGATGAATTGGATTTTAGCTGTCAGAATAGTTCTCTAGTTACAAACTGCAAATTTAAGGATTTTTATTTTATAATCGATTCATGTGGAGCTCTGTTTCCTCTGCTTACCCCTCAAGCGACTCTGGGCGAAGACATATATGGAGGGAAACACATTAATTTGTCTGTTGTTTCTTCGCAAATAAGGGAAGAGTTGTTTACGAATCTCGAGCCGAAATAGCAATTAAGGCCTTGTCAGGATAAAAGGACTCTGCTTCGTCCTGCTAACGTGTAGTCGTCCATCAATCTCTAAATTCTGGATAGGTACTGAGGAAGGTACAATTTTTTTTTTCGGGAAAAGTGGAAGGCTATCACATATGGACTTCGCACGCCACACACAATGTAACACTTGTATATAAGAAAACGTGACAATCAATGTGACAAGAGTAGGTACTAAGAAGATTTTCATTGACGCCATAGACACTGCCCTCGGTAATAATATGTCGTATACAAGTGTGAGTCCAAGAGTAAGAGAAACCTAGGGTAGGTACCCTAGGTTTTTTGATGTTAAATTATACATATTAATTAGGGAAAACGTATTATCCATTTTTTTTACCCCTTAAAATACGTTTGGAAGCTTTAATTTTTATTTCAGTGTTGTCGTACTGCTTACTTCAGAGGAGGTCTATGTTATTTTTGAATATTAAAAGTACCTCCAAAATCAACTACTTTAATAAATAATAAAATGAATAAATATTTAAGAATGTCCTCAATGAGCTTTTTGCTATTCTGCGCGGCCTATTAATAATAATAATATTAACCTCTCAACACCCCTGAGTCACTCACATCGGTGTTGCCCCCGGCCGACTTTCTCTGGCATTTCGGGGGTCCATCTAGTGAGTGGCGAGCCACCGCCTGCCAAATGTAACAGTCAGATATGATAGTTATGGCAGGTGTCCGTCTCTCTTCTGTAATAGCCCAGTACTAATAATCCCTCCAAATCTCATTTCAATAGCTCAATTATTTCCGGCACATTTGCAATAGTCCCAATACCTGCCGTGACCTGTTCGTGGGTATATTCTCCCATTGACATCCCTTAGAACAGGTCACAGCGTGTATAATACATTACATCAATCTTTTCTGAGGGGCCTCTACGCGTTGGATCCATATCCCCGCACACGCCTATCAAAGGACCGGGATTAACACCCGTGATTAAAGAAAAACATAATAATAATATAAAGACAAATATTAGGACCCCGTTTGTTTTATCGCAATTCATTATTTGCGAAAAGAAGCAATTATTCTTATTTCTTATTTTTAAAATAATACGATTGTAATGCAAGTAGGAGAAATACTTTTCGAACACGACTATAAAACTCTCCCGATGTAATCGACCACAGCATAAAGATGCTTCAATAAATTAAACTATCTCTTCTTCTATGTCTTGTGTTTGGACTGGACATAAAATAATCTCTGACGGTGTCCATATGGTCCAAACATTTTTTACAGTGGCTAATTACAGAACAATAGAGTTATAATTTTATAAATACATCCGTTTTATAGTTATGTGTTGAACGCGAATTTACGTGGGAAGAACATTACCGGCTGTTTGATTCGGGTCTCATAAGTCGGAGCTGTATTGTTATTTGAGAAGGTAAATACGTTTCACGTAACCTTTTTTATATATGACAGAGGCAAACAAACATGTAAGTAACCTGATGGTATCTAATTAAACAAAGTCCGTGGTAGAAAATACTAGAAAGAATATTTCAGTAAAAAAACAATCATAAAGGTGCTATCGATGGTTTTTTTTCTGCGGCGAAATCGAACAGGTCTTCAGAATATTTCGTGATATAAATTGTAAAGCGATTGAGTCGTCGACTATTCGAACTGCTCTATGTTATATGTCATCAAATAGAGTAAGCAGATACAGACGAGTACAAGTCTTAAGATATGAATAGTATTCTATGTTAGACCGAATTTTTATAATTCATCAACATTATGTTGATCAATGGCTGTTAATCGATTGCAAAGGAAGAATGCACCGCTTGTGTATATATTCTTCCTTAAATACGGGTACATATGTTCAACGATGTAAAATATATTAACTGATTTGAGTAGTTTTAAATGTATTAAGCATGTATTTGTTTGTTGAAAAGTTGTATGAGATAACCTTTCATTGACCAATAGTTCTGTTTGGTGTTTTGCTTACTACTGTTGTTTATTCTTTTACATTAGAGAGATGTCGCAAATCATTTTTGTAAAATTTTTAATGAAGCTTCCTTTTGCTTCATTTTTCAAACATTTATTTTTTATCTTTTTTTACGACTGCACTATATTGTTAGTTTATAATGACTATATGAATTAAAAATAAAAACATTTAATTGAGAAAATGAAACTAACACCTTAATGACGTCGAGTCGAGTTAACGCTGTGAATAGGCGTAAACGAGTCTACGCCTGCTCACTGCGTTGCTACTGGCGTCTACTGCGAAGAAGTCAATTTCACTATCCCAATTAGTATTTTAGAAACATAGTAGATACATTCGAATTTTCAAGTGACTTTTCGAATGAAACACAAAATATTTTCAAGATGTAAACATATATTTGCAAGAGACTGTAACATCTCAAGTGCATGTAGGTATTTAATCAAAATGTGTGGACAACGAAGCGGTTCTGTCGAACTGTGCACATATTATATTCATGAATGCTGGTTGTCGATAAAAAACGAAAACTTGTCTCGAGTCCGTGTGGTCAGCGAGCTTGTATTGAATTATGAAAAATTAATGTTATAATATTCGAGAAACATAGCTGGTTAAACAATGTTATAATATTATGTTATTACAAATACTGTTTACTCAGTTTGGTGAACTTTCTTCTTCAACAAATTGCATTGGTACCTACCTCTATTTTGTGTACTTCTGGACTTGTCTGTCTTTTTTGATCATGTTAAGATTTAGTATCTATTAAGTTATATAGAAATGTAACTGACTGAAACGAAAAAAAGTGGCGAGGAGGGAGTTTAGGGAATACATATACTTCTTGAATTAAACAATGCTTTGCAGCATCCGTGGTCGCAGGAAAGACTTACCTGCGACCACGGATGCTGCAAAGCATTCGAAACGTCAGGTTCAACAAAATAAATAAAACACGCGATACTTCCGTTAAAAATTGTTTAATTCAATGTGTAACAATCGCGAAAACCTAAGACGATACATTTACTTCTTATTGAAAATACATGTTCCTACTTATATGAAAGCGGAAAGTTATGAAAAAAAAAATAAGATTTAGATAGATATAGAGTCTAAATAAACCTCGTGAAAGAAATGTAGGGTGCATCTTCACTTTACAGAAGACCCCAGCAAACAACTCCTTGGGTATTAATGAGTGAGATAGGTTATTGATGTTACCAGTACGTTCCTGTGAAGTTGCTGCATTATTAGCGTGGAATGCAATGCGCGAACGATAGACCTTGCTTTCATTTTGCATCTGGCGAGCTGTATGTATGTATGCATTCTGCCGTTTTATATCAGCTAATTTATAAAAAACCGCTGGTCCAATTAAAAAAAATCAGACCTCTTTGACTTATTAAATCCACTTGGAATGTACGAAGAATTTCGAACAATGACCTGACATTATCGGTCTCGGCCTTTCGCGCATATATTATTATTGCCATCACGCTCGCATAGATGACAGAGGCAGTGCCGACATCTATGGACATCACTAGACATTAATTAAAATTGTATACTGTGGCAGTATGTGTGGCAAGTCGCGACTGCAATTTTCGCGAATGGCGTTCCTCACCTCAACCCGCTATAAAGTCGAAATAAAACTTTTTGCCGCTTCCGCGTGGAGGGGTCGCTGGGCCGTTTTTACGACTACTTAAACTAATAATTAACGCTGCACTTAGTCGCGCTTAGAACTGTTTATGTGTACGACAATTTCGCCCCTCTATTGTTTGTTTCCTTTATGTCCGTTGCGTCGCGGTCCATTTCTCTACAACTCATTATTGCGTGTCGAACGCGTGCTACTTCCTCAGCTCTCATATTTAACTGCAACATTTTATTAACTACTTTTTGTAATTATTATAATTAATGCATTCTTTGTACACTCTGATGAGAAAATGGCGGTATTAAGTTCGTCGTGTATTGGAAGTTATAAGATGCGATGCGATGTAGTACTGTGTTTATCGAGCGATCGCTTAGATTTATTCTTATTATATTACGTACACCAACAGCAATTATTTAGTTTGTTGAAACAATGTGCTTTGTATGTAAATTACGGCGCTCGGCGGTCATATTGTCTGTCGGCTATATAAATTAAAATCCTGATAAGAAACTCATTTTAATAGTTTGTTTAGAAGTATTTTGAAGTGGGATTGCTACTATGATCGCTTACTAGATTATTCATATGTTAAAATGAGATTATTTCACTGTAGTGTGTTTATAAAAATTTAATAATGTATTCTTCTTAATTTTTCTAATTTCTTGATGGAGGTGGAATTTTTTGTACAAATTAATGTTAACTCTAATGTCGTAAACTCTACGGTGTAGATTCGGTTGTAACTGTTGAAGAAAAATTCCTATTTCGTCAACAAGAAATGTACTTTATAGTGTTGAAATAAGTTACAATTTGGTTATTCTTCATTACGGTGATTTTTCCCTCTGCTGTTTGGAACGAAGTATACCTTACTAACAATCCGTTTTTGTATGGACACCTGTCGGCCATCGTCCAAGTTCAGACTTTATCATAAAGGATCACATTGTTAAAAATTCGCAAACTAGAAGTATTTACAAAATATATCGCAAAATCTTGTGGAATTTTCAGTTGCATTTCGTTATCCTGTCACTTTAAACGAGCAATTCAACAATATATTTTAATATATTTATTTCATATGAGATACGAGACCGACTTTTACAATTTTGAACCAAATTTTGTAACTAGGCAAGGCTTTGCTTTTTAAGTTAATCTATGTAGGTAGATATCTTTTCTAAAAATCTCGATTTTCACAAAAATAATAACGCAGCTCTTTCGTTAAGGTTAAATTATTTTTAAATATTAATATAACTATTTTTACGTACGTCCGATACTTATTCCTATACGTTTTTTCTATACGTGTGATTTTTATTAAAAAATCTGAAATAAATACTTTTTTTTAAATTGACGCTCGGTAATGTGATCAGATTTGTTTTTTTTTGCAATTACTAAACCCTAGTACTAGTGGAACGTCGATATGTTTTATAACAGCTATAATTGA
The DNA here is from genome assembly GCA_947507595.1 of Pyralis farinalis. Lineage (NCBI taxonomy): Eukaryota > Metazoa > Arthropoda > Insecta > Lepidoptera > Pyralidae > Pyralis > Pyralis farinalis. Next base: position 36,071,796 of record OX382265.1, read on the forward strand.
CGAGCTCGGTGGCGCAGTGGTGAAACGCGTTGTTACACTACTTTGAAACCAACGCTCGTGGGTTCGATTCCCACACAGTACAAACATTTGTGTGCATGAACATGTCTGTTTGTCTTGGTCTGGGTATTTTCTATGTATGATAAGTATGTATTTACAAAAAAAAAATGTATTTACGTATGTTTGTCAGTTGTCTAGTACCCATAACACAAGCGTCGCTTACTTTGGGGCTAGATGGCGTTGTGTAATTTGTCCGACAATATTTATTTATTTATTTAATTAACGAAGCGATCAGTAAATCTGAACGCAGTATTTGAAGTCGAACTAAATTTGGATTATGTTAATTGATATGTCATCTTCAGTCTTCAGCGAAATGAAGCGAGTAATTTTCGTGTATTAGATTCTGTTTCTAACAGCGATTAATATGCAAGTTTAAACGGATTGCAACCGTAAAGCTAACCCATTAATATATATTTTATATACTTGGTTACAACTGTTCATAGATTGTACTTACCATCACACAGGTTTACGGTTGTTTGCCTTCTTAGTACAACAAACGGACTTTGTTTTGACAAATGCTTTTTTTTATACTACGCCGGGAGGGAGGATGTAAAGCGGGTGCCGTAGCCTGTTAACGCTTATAATATATTAAGTATCACTCGCGCGATGCCTCCTCTGCTGCTTACACATCAACTCCTTGAGAGCTTACTGGTGACCTCACTCATACGCAGGAACAACAACCCTGTAGGGAGTTATTATTTGGCTGCGGTTTTCTGTGAGGTGGCCTTTGATGCAGCCGTACCTCTCTTAAAACATCCAGATAATAAGATAAAATATATTGACTTGTTATTTTGTATAAGTATTAGTAGTAGGGAAACAAATTTATTTGATAAGCAAAGCAAGGGTCCACATATGTCGACGGACTAGTGGCGATGTGATTAAATTCAACTACAAAGTAAACTCATCATAGTTATGTTTGACATACAGAAATTGGTCTAACAATGTCAAACCACTTGGAAAGACTTGTGATAAAGACTTGAGCTATGGAGTTCGAAATTTCACTTGCTTCATTAAGAATATACTTTAGACTTGCAAGAATAAAGTGCAATTTTGCTCCATCCAACATGTCTTGTGGGTGTACTTATTTTGCGTAAGGGTCGATTATGAACAAAAGTCGATTTTTCATTAATTATATACTACTAAGGTGGTAAAAAGCCAACTTGCCTGATGGTAAACATTTGCCATAGAATAAGACCTGTTACAGCGACGGCGTCACTCTCTCGTTGTCAGCCCTGCAAAGGTCCTTTACGTCTTTTATAACCTTACTAGCTTTTACACGCGGCTTCGCTTTCATTTTTTTTAATATAAGTATCCTATGTTACTTCTGATACCTCCAAGAATATGTGTACAAAGTTTTATGATGACCGGTTGAGTAGTTTTCGCGTGAATGCTAACAAACAAACGGACATTCACATCTATACATCTATACAGATAAATAAAATTGGAGTGTCTGTTTGTAATATTAAAATAACCGCTTTTTACTAAATGCATATGGATATATACACGGTACATATACCAAAATGAATATTTTTACAATTTTTGTCTGTCTGTCTGTCTGTCCGTTCGTCTGTTTATTCCGGCTAATCTCTGAAACGGCTAGACCGATTTTGACGGGACTTTCACTGGCCGATAACTGATGTAATAAAGAGTAACTTAGGCTACCTTTATTTTAGAAATTTTATTTATTTTTATTAATATAAATAATTTAAAAAAACTATTCCGCGCGGACGAAGTCGCGGTCACAGCTAGTTTATAATATTATTATTATTAGGATGTTATTGTTTCTACGGAAGAGCCCGGTAGGGAGCTTATTTCGTAAACAATTATATAACAATCACACCTTGTTTTTATCAATACGAATTTATCATCGCTTATAATTGACACGTACAGTAGAAAAAAAAATCCTTAAAAAAAATTCCCGTAGAAAATTTTCGTATGGTAAAGCTTCAACCCTGATAGGTAATTTTGGGCTCACGATATACACAAATTTATTGCGGCTCTTTTTTAACAACTTCTGCATAAATAAATATGTTAATGTCCATCGCATCGCTCCCCACTATGGCACATCCCTAGCCGCGCTATGCCGGTGTGTGCGTACTGTACTTTAACTACATTGTCTTACCCTATAAGTGGCGTACCGTTACTATAACAAAAAAGCGACATCTGTCGCCTGAGTCTTATATTAAACCAACATTGTCTGTGTGACGTGTACAGGTGCATACCAAATTATAAAAACAAGTAAAGCAAATTAAAAATAATAACTCGACGCTTGTTGGCCACGAAATGAGCGATTTTTACATACAATGGCATTTTACTGAGCGAGTGTTATGCAAACTCCGAGGTAGCCAAAATGATACCGATTGTTAAATGTGTTTTATATTATATAGTTAATTATATGGAGTAAAACCAAAATACGCTAGATGTAATAAGGGTATTATTATTTTAATGACTGACTATGTAGTTGGAAAGCTGTTACTACGTCACCTTATATAAGGTCCTATTTAATATTAACAACGCTAATTTCTGGCTATTACTATTGACACTAATAAAATGGCACACTCACAGTAAACAATAGCGACGAGCGTCCAACACAGTATACATATATGACGACTTAGTTTGCCTTACATAGACCAGAAAAAAGATAAAGCACTTTATTACTCTAGACAACAGAATACCTGAAATAATCTTATATATTTTTAGGTAACTATGTCTGTCTGCGTGTTTGTCGGGACTTTTTCACAAACCTTCCAAACGATTCGAATCAAGATTTGGTACAGAGGTGGTCATGTGCCCGGAGAAGGGCGTATTGTAAATCCATACGTGGACAAAGCGGCTGCTGCAATGTTAGTGCGTGATAATATTTTCCGTAAGACGCGAATATGTATATATATATCCCGTTAATAATCCGCTTCCGTTCTGTTTCCGCCTCTGCTCGACGCCAATGTCTTAGCCACAACAGGTCAGTCTGTAAAAAGCAAAACAAAGTCGAATGACAGTAATAAGAATTTCATCTTTTTCTGAGTTGCTATTAGTACGTATGTTATCTGTATCGCCATTTATATATTAAACTGTATACTTATAATATTTTTCCTTTACCCTATCCTCAACGTGTTGTGTTAGGAGGGGCTCCACCGGGTGAACTGAGGAT